>CM038039.1:63212029-64426809 GCA_021397845.1 Areca catechu
GGTGCATCATTTGGTCCTAAATTTCTAAGCTCCGTATCTCACTAATCGGCTGTCTCATCTTATAACATAAAGGTAGCAAAATTAACTTTTTTCTCTATTGGACACCTCAAGACATGGAATGCTTTTTCTATCGCTTTCAACCAACCCTCGACCTCCATAGGGTTAGAAGTTTTCTTGAATACCAATAGAGCATACTTCTTAAAATCTATCAGGGTTATTTGATGCTCTTGTTGGACCCCGACTCCCAGCTATTGTTGAAAAGTTTCTTGTTGCTGTTGCTACTATAATAATTGCAACATAAATTATTATTACTACTACATGAGTTGTTGTTGCTATTGTTGCACCTCTACTATCCTTATCATATCAGTCCTAGCAGTAGCTTATTATTGTACCAGTAATTATATAAGCTAAGAGAGGCTAACTTAATCCCCAAGTTGAAGTTTAGGTCTACCCAAGGTTCCCATTTTTACTATCCCAGTCTCCGAGATGTTGTCCATGAGATTGCGTAATGGTTCCTGCTGGTGCACACCACTATCTAGGGAGGTTCCAGCATTTTCTTATCGATTCAAGGGCTTCCAAGCATTTGAACCATCTACAAATCTTGTAGGCCTCCTAGTATGTCCATGTCCGCCTCCACGCGCCATAAGATCCTATATCGATTATTGTTAGTATTCATGAATTAACTAAGGCTATATATATTATGCTATCTTATCCCAACCTAATGATCGACCCATACTCTCTTTCTGAACTTACATCCTAGGATCCTACAACCCAGGCTCTGATACCACTCTATCATGCCCCAAATCCAATACCGGGATAGGCTGCATGATCGGTTGCACAAATCCTAGATATCATCCTAGAGATCATGCTAGGCCTAAGTACATGAGATCCTTATCATTTCTAGAAATTAAATTTAATTAACCAAATATCATTAAAATAATTTAAAAAATACTAAATAATTAATTCATTCAATTCATGATCACTAAATAATCAACTTGTTCAATATATGGGTATCAAAAATAAAACTAACTAAATAATCTAAAAATCTTGGTACTTGATCTCATGCTCAACTTGTCCCTTGCTATGCATCTTGTGACTTTGAGAAAAAAATAAGTGGAGAGTAAGCTTTATAGCTTAGTAAGAATTCTTGTGCATTCATATCATTATAATAAAAATAACCAAAAATAATAATATATAATGTCATAAAATACTACGTTCATATATAATAACATATGCCATGTGATGCAAAATGTTATATCATAAAATTCTCATGGTCTTCATAAATCATATTCAATTATCTTAGGGTGCTCAGCTCTGGACTACTATAATCATGTTTCCGACTCATGGCAAAGTATCGATAGTTTCAAATTTTTATTATGTGGTGGGGCATCAATAGTTTCATATTTATGGTCTATGGTGAGGCATCAATAGTTTCACATTTCTAGCCTGTGGTGGGGCATCAATGTTATGACATTTTCGACTTGTAGCATGCCATCAATACATGGCTAGTTAGTGCACCACTATCCATCATGCAATCTTAAAATCAATTCATACTTGTTAACAATTTTATACCAAAATACACTCTTTCATCTAATAGAATGCGCATGAATACCATAATTATCCAACTAAAATTAACAATATATAATTCATATAAAACCACATATACTTAACAGATGAATATATAATAGTTGGCTATCAAATATCACTAATACTTATTAAATAAGTATATAACATGCCAATATCAAATACATAGAGAAAAATCATCGATGTACAAAATAGTTTTTATATAAATATATGATCAATGTCTAGAAATTTTTACCTTACAAGAGATAAATTAAATACACTCGATATCAGTCCGTACCAGGAACTCGCTCAGCACCTTCTACTTAAAAAACTATCTTTCTATAATAATAATTTTTAATATCAATAAATAACTCTATAATAATTATACATCCAAAATCTTTTACTTGAATTCCATCCGTGATCCACCCGCTGACACCCTAGCTTCACAAATTTCTTGAAAGAGATATTTTAGATCCCCTTAAATATTTATTTATTTATCTTATTCTTCTCTTCTCTCTCCTCTTTTCTCTTCTCTTTCTCTCTCTTCTTTCTCGCTCCTCTTCCCCTCTCCTTCTCTCTTCTTTCTCTCTCTTCTTCCTTTTTCTTTTCTTTTCTTTTCTTTTCTTTCTTTTCTTTTTTTTTTCTTTTTCTTTTTCTTTTCTTTTTCCTTTTTTCTTCTTTTCTTCTTTTCTTTTTCTTTTCTTTTCTTTTCCTCTCTTCTTCTTTTCTTTTCTTCTCCTCTCCTCTCCTTCCACTCAATCGAACAGGGCTTCCATGCCCTATGGCTCTTTTCCCCAAGGCCCATGGGTTTTTTGCCTGGAGGAAGGTGGCCGGGGCTGAGCTAGCTCCACGGTGTTGTGGCCATCGATCCTGGTCTTGCATCCTAATGATGGTGGCGATGTCAGAGAACCAAGGTGAGGAATTTTCTTCCTCTTTTTTTTGGATTATTCCAACGATCACCAACCAGAGATGGGGAGCAAGGCCATAGGGAGGAGGATATTAGGGAGAGGGAGGAGGACCAAGCATACCTCGACCTTCGGTGTTTCCCACTGCTTTGGTTCCGGTGAGCATCCGAAGCAAGGAAAAATTAAGGGAATAAGCGGGAGAGAGAAAGGCCTCTCCAATAGTGGAGATTTGTTAAGGGGGTTTCTTCTTATAGCCGGAGAACTCCGACTCTGGTTGGGTTTCCCCTTCGTTTAGTAGAAGGAGAAGACTCCCGATGGGAGTCTTCTTTCCCTTTTTTTTACCAGGTATTACATGTTGAACGTTCTTTAACACTAGCTTGTACCCCAAACTCATGATCAGTACAATATTCTTGATACCAATAATTTTTGATTCTCCATCATTCTCCATCTTTACCTTTAGAAAGTCATTAGAACAATAAGACATGAATAATTCCTGCATTGCTGGAACATGATACGAAGGAACTAAATCAATCACCCAAGTAGAGTCTTGGCTAGTAACACTTGAAGGACCATCGTCTATTGTGCCACAGATAATGATCACCTCTCCACACATAACTACGGTTGTCGTCTCATTATCCGAATAGGAATAATTGCTTGATTTGTTCTTTGGCTTCTCCTTCTTTGGCAATCGATGGTCTTTTTTAAAGTGGCCCCATTTGCCACAATTATAACATCTGCCACTTCGGGACTTGGATCTTTCCCATAATTTAGCATGGCTACCATCCAAGTTAAATCAGGAGTTCCTATGCTTGCTCTTCCCTTTCTTTCCATGATTAGGGCCTCATTATGATGTGAGACCCCTTGCTCCTTCCTCCTAGCCTCCTTGTTAAGCATACAATCTTTCACTATTGCCAAGGCTATCGAACCCTCCGGTGAAGAATTGTTTATAAACACCATCAGAGTCTCCTAACTGTCGGGCAAGGAACTTAACAATAATGGGGCTTGGAGCTCTTCATGTACAACCTTCTTCATCACAGCGAGCTAGTTCACCATGTTCTAAAATTTACTTAGATGCTTTGCCATGGAAGCCCCCTCCTTATAGTTCATGTTCACTAGTTTGTGAATTAGGAATGCCTTATTTTGTGCTATCATTCTCTTATACAAGCTTTTCAATTTCAACCAGAGGCTATGGATATTAACTTTCATTGAAACTTGGTGGAAGATGCTATCGTTTATCCATTACTAGATAAGCCTAATGGTTTTGCAATTTAGTTTCTCCCATTATCTATCTGACATCTTCTTAGGCTAAGCAATAACTCCCTCGATTGGATCATGATGATCTTTGTAGTAAAGGAGGTCTTCTGTGCAAGGCTTCCAAATCAAGTAGTTGGTTGATGTCAATTTGATTATAGCACCTAATGAAGATTGGTCCTCCATCTATTAACATCTCAACTTCTTTAGCACTCTAGATTCAACGGCGCTTGTCTCTAATGCCATTTGCTAGGATCAATTCAAGTACGAAAGGATACTAGATAAAGCAAAAGCAAAAACCACATTAACAATAATATTAAAAATATAGAAAAGTCATAATAATTACAATAATACCATAATTTAACATGGTTTGGCTAAAGCCTACATCCACACGGAAATCAAAGCAAGAAGGAGCTTCCATTATAATAGTTTAGGGTATAAGATAATCTTGCTTAACATTCCTTACTGAGAATATCACTTCTAATATTAAAAAAGTCAAAGATTAAAAAATCTCTTGTATCCCTTGATCGATAGAATAACTTAAATCCTAGTTGAGTGAACTCCTCTGATCAATGTTCTTCTATCTTTTTTACTTGAATCAAATATCCTGCAAGCTTCATTTCTTCTCTCTCTAGTATCTCCTTGATAATGTACGGCTTATTTTCTTAGTATATCATCTTGCATTTAGTCTCTTTTGAAATACAAGTGATGGAGTCTTACTTCTGTTCAAAAAAAAGTGGAGTCCTACCCAGGTTATTCTTCTTTACTTTTTTTTTTGAGTGTACACATTAGAAGAGCCCTTGCGAACCTCTTTTACTGCATGAACAAGGAAGAGTCCTATTGATGTTGAACTATGATGATCAACTTCACATCGTTGAGAACCACCGACTGGTCACCTCGAGCACCTGCAAAACAAGTTCCTGACCAAAAGTTTTCTGGTGAGGGATATTCCAGTGCTTAAGTTAGTAGAATTTAAGCAACTAATAGAGAATCTTTAGAAAAGCTAAGTCACGACTACTTCACTTTCTTGCTTGCCTGTGGAGGTCCCCTCTTACTTGTATTATAAATGCTCGCCTTAACAGAAGTTAGTTAGGAGAAGTTTCTTACAGTTAATCTCAACATCATTTTATTGAAACTAACTTGAACTCGTTGTAACGAATGGTTATTATAATGCCATTTTGTTATGACAACTGTTTCTTTTCTCACCATCCCAGTTCTTCTTGACTTGGTCGGCAAAATCTGGTCATTGATCCATTTGGTGATAGTTCACCTAATATTTCTTTAACTTTGAGTTGGTCAGACTTTATGAGTTGAAATGATAGTTGTGCTTTAGAGATGAGTCGATCGGATTTTATATCATTAGCTTATCAGTTTTTAGGCTTTTAGCCTTTTGCCAATCAATTCGACCGTCCCCTCATAACACTTGCCCCCCACTCTTAATTTCAAGATGCATTGTTGCCTAGCTTAAAAGATGGGACTTGTAATGGTGATGAGAATTTTTTTATGCCGGTCATTAATGCATCCTTGGCGAGTCATTTCATTGTCAGAGTCATCGTTGAAGGGGCATCTTTTAATGTTGGTGAATCTCAAAGTCAACCGGCAGAATTAATTTATTTTTTTGGGCATTATGCAATTGCTAGGTGTCAAATTTCTATTACTGACAGAAGTGTTCTCACGGATTAAGACGTCACTTCGATTTTTCTCCAGCGACTTCATATCTTCGATTGGGATTTTGGTACGTGGCATGATCAAGGGTATCTATTGACTCTGATCTTGATTTTGATGATTAACAAAATATTTAAGTATATATGAGTACTAATTATATTTTAAATATGTTTATTAGATCTTAGTACTCATCCATGTTGAATGAAGAAATGCTTGTATTTCAGTTGAAAAAGTTCTTAAATTAATGGAAAATCAAGTATATGGACTTTGGAATTAATATGGAAGAACTTGAAGAAGTTAAAGTTTGATTTTTAGCAAGTTTCAGTAATGGCATGTCCAAGTGTCGACACCTGGAGATGAAGTGTCAACACTTGAGAATGAAGTGTCGACACCTGGAAATAAAGTGTCGACTCAAGGCTTGAGATTTTTTGAAAATACAAAACTATGCCATCTGGAGGTTTTTGCCTCAAGTGTCGACTCACGGGAATGAAGTGTCGACACTTGAAAAATTAAGTGTCGACACCTCCAGTGTCGTGTCGACACCTGGAGGTGAAGTGTCGACACTTGGACTGTAATGGCTAGTTTTCTAGGCTGCAGAACTTCTCCAGCTTGCTTTCAAATGGCTATATTTTCATCCCTAATGGCTATAAATGGTCATTAAGTATTGGAAGACTATATAAACATTAAAAATCAAATAGGAAAGTACCCCTTTGGTGAGATCATTGAATATCCTTCAAGGATTCAAGAGTTGAGTAGTTCAAGCCTTCAAGCCTTCAAGCTTTCAAGTTTCATAGAGAGCATCCAAAGTTCACATCCTCAAGCATCAATCAAAGGCTTCAACAACTTGAAGACAAGATCTTCATCAACTTTCAAAGGGCTTCAAAGAGATATTTGCTTTATTTTAGAAAGCTTTAATTGTATTCTTTTATATTTATTCTTACATTGTTTTACTTAAGCTTTTTGGTGAGCCTTGAAAAATCAAAGAGATTTTTGGTAAGCCTTGAAAAACCAGAGTGGTTGTTGGTGAGCCTTGAAACCAACTAAGATTTAACTTGTGAACCCGAAGATAAAATAAGTTGTTTAGGTTCTTAGTTAGCCCGTAAAACCAAGGGTGGTTGTTGGTGAGCCTTGAAACCAACTAGGGTTTGACTTATGAGCCCGAAGACAAAACAAGTTGTAAAGGTTGTTGGTGAGCGTAGGTTACAAAACCATCTTAGTGGAATTCCCAAGGAAATCTTGGAGAGTGGATGTAGGTGCCTTGGAGTGTGCTGAACCATTATAAATTTTTTTATATTTGTGTGATTGTTTACTTTGTACATTTATTTCTTTATTTCTGCTGCATTTATTTGAAACACACAAACACTTGAGCAAAGCACAAGCACTTGAATTGAATTGGCACATACTTGCTTTAGTTCATAATTTAAATAGTTCAAAAATTTTATAAAATCCAATTCACCCCCTCCCTTAGGTTGCCTACCTGAGCCTTCAATTGGTATCAGAGCTCGATGCTCTGTTTGAAAATCAAACAATTTTGAGAAAGAAATCATTGCCATTGACATCTTTGATGTAAAGAGCTTCCTTCTTCCAGGGTTTAAGCTTTCCATCATTTGGGGTTTTCTCCATTCTAGAGTCTCCATCTCCTTCTCAAGCCTGTCTCTTCTTCAAGTTCTTCTTCCACATGTCAGATCCCCTTCTTCTCTTCTTTTTCTTCTTCAAAATGGTTAGGCTTTTAAAGGTTCCTATCGTTGGCAGGTCTTTGACCCCTAAGGAAGAGGCCAAATAATCTTCCGGTAACTCTGGTCCTCCGAGGGCAAGAGGTCCAAACATGGAGGACCTCCATCCAAATTTAGTTAGGTGCTCTCTTAACGAGTCTAGGTTAGCCATCCTGCAGGATTACTACAAGATTTCATAAGATTTTTCAGCATTTGTCCCTCATTTTGGTGATAGAATAAATAGGTCTCCTTCTGGTAGCATAACAGTATACGAAGAATATCTTAAAGCAGGTCTTCATTTTTTCCTTCATCCTTCCATTGTTCTGCTTTTTAACTTGTATCATATAGTTCCCGCATAGTTGACTCCGAACAGTGTTTGGATAACCTGTGTCTTTCTTATCTTGTGTCACGATCTTTAGATTGAACCTAAGACCTCCCTTTTTTGCTTCCTCTTTGTCCTAAAAAAAGGATTTTTTCAATCAAGGATGGTGGGTCATCGGCTCCCATCATGGTCGAAGGTTTATTTCAGGGCTTCCATCTACCATTCATGGATGGAAGTCCTATTTCTTCTCCTTATTATCCGTCCAACCCTGGGATTTTGATACCGAATGGAGGGAGCCCTATCTAATGCTAAATGATGGAAAAAAGGTCCTCATAGCTGACAAGGACTATGAGAGACTTCTGAGGGTTAAAGTTCCTCCGATGAAGGAGTTATTAAATGAATAGAGCCTCTTCCTTTCCCAGATTAGCATGTTCTCTAGTTTGGGTATTTTTTGATGGATGAGTCGTACTCTTCTTTTTCTTTTACTTCTTTTGGTTGACTAACCTTTCTCTTTCTTCTCTTGTAGATGAAAGCATGAGGCCAGACACAATGAACCTCCACCAAGCCATGCGAAAGAGGCAAGTTACTGCCCCTTTAGAGGAAGCTCAAGGTTCAAAGAGGGCATGGATAGCCACTGCACCTTTAGAGATCCTAGCGAGAGAGATCATCCCAATTATAGTAAGAACGATCTCAGATGATGCCGACATTCCACTCGCCGATCTCTGATTGAGAGCTTCATCCACTAGATGACCTTTTGAGTAGCCGTTGATCCCTCCACCTACCGATGCTTCCTTGTCATGGGCTGGTTAGTAGGATAAGAGCAAAGCTCCTCAAACCAGTGTAGAATCTAGAGGAGATCAGCGAGCTAAAGAGGAGCCAGAGCAGTTCACTGACTTCAATATTTTTTTTGACGATTCGAGATTGGAGAACCCCAAACTGGCTCGTCAGCTATTGAAAGTTGTCATTCTCTCGAGGGACTAGGAGATGATGAAGACTCATTGCCTGGACAAGGTTATTCTATCTATTTACCCATGCCTCCTCATGGTAACCTCCTTTTCCATTTCTTCTTCTGTCTCTTTCCCAAAGTATGAACATTGCTAACTTTGATTTTTGTCACTTTATTTTAGTTCATCTATGAAGTTTCTTTGATTGAGGAGAGTGTTTCCACCTTCACTGAGCTCAGCCAAAGTCTTCATGACCAATTGGAGATAGCAAAAGCTGAAAGGGAGGTCATCAAAGAATTGAGACAAAGCTTAGAGGAGAAGTTGGAGAAGAATATCACCAACAACTCCATTTTATAGGAGTTGAAGATGGCACAGGATAAGCTGGTCGAGGCTGAGGCTAAAATAAGGAAGAAAAGGAAGAAGCTTCATTCATCAGAGATGCTGATAAAAGAACTTATACAAAAGACTGACGAAACCTTGACCCAAAAGGTAGCAACAGAAGAAAAGGCAATGCTTGCGGAGGATGGAGCCCACTGAGCCATTGAAGAGTACAAGAAATCATCCATCTTTGAAGGTGAGATGACAGAGGCGAGGGTTGCTAGTTATGTGGTGGTCTTTATCGACTGCCGAGAGAAAGTCTTAAAGCTCTATCCCAACTTGGACCTTTCAGGCATCGCTATGGGTGAAGATGATGGGGAAGGAGGCAGTGAGCAACATATAGTAGAAGAACCTGAGACTGTTGCCCCCCTAAAGTAATCAAGAGAGTCGAAGTTCCTTAAGGAAGCATGGAGCTCAAGCCGGATGTTGCTAAACAACCATAACTTGTAGCTTTTTTTTGTATATATCAAACTTTCTGTTGAACATGTATATGAATTAAACTTTAAAGTATCAATGAATCTTCTTTTTCTCAAAATGTTCTTTGCATTGTTGTCTTTGTATACAAGAATTCCAAGTAATGCACCTTCAGTATCATATACTATATTCTTAGTAAGTTTTTAAAGTACTAATCCTTCTGTGGACTAGGTGCTTCAAAACATAGGTGTGTTATATCTTTGATAGATTTAGGTACCAAGCTCTCAATAGATTTTGAGTAGCTTGAGAGCATTCTTAAGTATCAAACCTTTGGCATATTTGCAAGATTAGTTGTTCGATCTTTTATAGATAATAATGCATCAATCTTTTGATAGATACTTCTTTTATCAGGAATACTGATTAAGTTGGTTGGTTAGGCCAACCCTTCATTTGATTGAGTCGGTTGGTTAGGCCAACTTTTTATTTGTCAGACATACCTATTGAGTCGGTTGGTTAGGCCAACTCTTCATTTGATCAAGTCGGTTGGTTAGGCCAACTCTTTATTTGTCGAACATACTGATTGAGTCAGTTGGTTAGGCCAACTCTTTATTTATCAAACATACCGATTGAGTCGGTTGGTTAGGCCAACTTTTTGATATAGAGATCAATATATCTTCATGAAAAAATATCTAAAAGGAGAGCTTTATTGATAGTATATGCATAAGTTTTCTACATTCCATGGCTAAGTGATCCAGTACCTATCCAAGCTTTCAATCCTATAAGTTCCAGGATGTATCACTTCAGTGACTCGGTAGGGTCCTTTCTAGTTAGGAGAAATTTTTTCTTGTTCTATTAGTTTGGATACTTCAGATCTTCATAATACTAAATCTTCGGGTTGGAAGACTATAGCTTTGACTCGGGAATTATAATATCGGGTGACCCTTTGTCAGTATATGGCCATTCTCAGATAAGCTTGGAGCCTTGTTTCTTCTAATAGATCTAGGTCTACCCTTCGCCACTCTGAGTTTTTCAATTCTTTGAAATGATCAATCTTCATGGATTGTAAGCTAATTTTCACCGGTATCACCGCTTCACTTCCAAATGTCAAGTTGAATGGTGATTCTTTAGTTGTAGTTCGAGGAGTTGTCCGATATGCCCATAAGACTGAATTTAGCTCTTCGACCTAGAACACTTTTGCTTCATTTAGTCTTATCTTTAGACCATGGAGTATCGTCCAATTGGTCACCTCTATCTCTCCATTTGATTAGGGATGTTCGACGGAGGTCAATTTATGAAAGATGTAATGTTGAGTGCATAAATTCTTGAATCTTTGATTATTAAATTGCCTCTTATTATTGGTGATAATTACATATGGGATCCTGAATGGGTAGATTATATAATTCTTGATAAAGTTCTCGATCTTTCTCTCAGTTATATGAGCTAAAGGTTCAACTTCGATCTATTTGGTAAAGTAGTCAATGGATACAATAATGAATTTTTCTAACCAGAATCAGGAGAAAATGGGTCGAGAATGTCGATTCCCCACTGAGCAAATGGCCAAAGAGTAGTTAATTAAGTCAATTAGCTTGTGGGATGCCTTTAGATATTGGAATACCTTTGGCATTGATTGCACCTTTTGACAAAGTCGGCTACATCCTTTTGGATGGTCAGCTAATAGTATCCTTAGCATATTATTTTATAAGCCAGGGATCTACCCTCAGGTGACAACCACATATACCCTCATGCACCTCTCTGAGGGCGTAATCAGTATCCGAGAGCTCTAGGCATTTCAACAGAGGTTATGTAAAAGACCTTTTATAAAGAATTACTTCAATAATCACATATTGTAAAGCCATTCATCATATCCATTTGGCTTCAACGACATCTTTAGGTAATATTATTTCATTCAGATACTTGATGATAGGATCCATCTAGCTAAGCTCTTGCTCTACTAGCTATACTTCTATGCCTTCTTCAACACTGGGGGTTTCAAGGTACTCAATATATATCCGACCGAGGGAGTCAAGGGTTGTGGTGGCTAATCGAGAAAGTACATCGGCTCAAAAATTTTTAGTCTGAGGAATATGTGATATCTCAAAGGAGTTGAACCTGGTTATGAGAATTTGCACTTTCTCCAGATATTTTATCAAGGTGGCATCTTGAGCTTCAAATCTCTCTTTACTTACTTCATGACCAATTAAGAGTCCGTGAAGACTTTAATCTTTTGGGCCTTGAGTAATTTGATAATTTTTAATCCGGCTAAGAGTGCTTCATACTCAGCTTGGTTGTTTGATGCATGGAAGGAGAAACAAAGAGCATACTCATCATGTCTCCTTCAGGACTAGTTAGAATCAATTATGCTCCATAGCTAAAAGAATTAGATACTCCATCCACATGGAGTGTCCATATAGAATCGGAGTTTTGTTTGGCCGCTTCTTCTTTGTTAATTATTCTCTGACTATCTTTTTCGATGCCCCAAGTGCATTCAACAACAAAATCTGCTAGCACTTGTGTCTTTACAACTGGTCATAGTTGATAGATTATGTCAAACTCACCCAATTTGATGGCCCATTTGACTATTCTTCCTGATGTGTTAGGACATCGCAGGATGGCCTTCAATGGTTGATCTGTTAGTACCATCATTGAGTGAGCTTGGAAGTAAGGTCTTAAGTACTTTTCTGCTATGACCATTGCATAAATCAACTTCTATGCCTTCGGATATCTTACTTCAGCATCATGTAGCACTTTGCTAGAATAATAGATCAGCTTCTGAATGCTATTGGGCTCTTTTTTTACAAGCATCGAACTAGTAGCTTCATGCAAAATAGAGAGATATAATTATAAAGTTTTTCTTTCTTGGGGTTTCAAAAGTAAAGGTGGATTGATCAAATATTTCTTTATCTCTTCAAAGGCTTGTTAGCAATTATTTGACATTCAAAATTTCTAATTTGCCATAAAGCTTTAAAAAAGGGCAAACACCTTTTAGCCAATCGAGAGATAAATGGGCTTAATGAAGTGATGCGCACGATCAATTGTTGCATCTCCTTCTTATTTGAAGGATGCCTTATGTCAATGATTGCTCAGATCTTCTCAGGTTTAGCTTTTGTTCCCCGATTAGTGATAAAGAAGCCTAGAAATTTTTTCGATGTTACTCCGAAGATGCACTTAGTCAGATTTAACTTCATCCGATGGCTTCGCAATATGCTAAAGGCTTCTTCTAAGTCCTTGATATGATTGGATAGTTGGATGCTTTTCACCAGCATATCATCAACGTAGGCTTCCATATTCCTTCCAAGTTATTTTTCAAAAATTTTGTTGATCAATCATTGGTATATTGCTCCAGTAATTTTCAGACCAAACGGCATTACTTAATAGCAATATAACCTTTTCTTAATTATAAAGGTTGTCTTCTCTTCGTCTTCTGGGTCCATATAGATTTGATTATAACCTAAGAAGGCATCCATGAAGCTCAAGAGCTTATGCCCTGCAGTTGCATCGACTAGCTGATCTATTCTTGGCAGGGAAAAGCTATCTTTTGGACAGACTTTATTAAGATTAGTATAATCAATACAAATTCTTCATTTTTTATTTGTCTTTTAACCATTACCATGTTGGCGAGCCAATCTGGGTAATGAACTTTTCTAAGAAATACAGCATCGATAAGCTTCCTTACTTCTTCATCAATAAGCTTCTATCACTCGGGGGCAAAATTTTTCTTTTTCTATTGGATGGGTCTATACCTTGAGTCGACTTTTAACTTGTGAATAATAATTTCTAGAGGAATTCAGGGCATTTTAGTAGCCGACCAAGCGAAAATGTCAATGTTGCTTTGAAGGAAATCAGTCAACTTTGACTTCATTTCTTCGTCTAGCAAACTTCCAACTTATATGGCCTTTGTCAGGTCATCTTTTTCTAATGATACAAAGATAGTTTTTTTAGCTGGTTCACCACATCTTTCTGCTTTCCATTGATCCAGTTGTTCCAGAGACATTCAACTAACTGATTGCTTGTCTTTAAACATTAAGCATTGCCGAGCCACTCTTTGATCCTCCCTCATGTCTCCGACTCCATACTTAGTCAGAAATCATATCAAAAGATGATAGGTTGATACGATTGCTCAGAATTTATTCAAAGCTGATTGTCCTAATATAGCATTGTATGCTGAAGATGTTTGGACAACCATAAAATTGATAGGGAGTGTTTTTTGTCGAGGTTCTGTCCTAATAGTTTCTGGGAGTGTTATTTCTCCCTCTATCCCAACTAAGTTTCCACGAAATTCCATTAATGGTATTAAGATTTTTTGCAACTTTTCTCTAGATAGTTTCATTTTGACCAAAGCATTATAGAGTAACACCTCGGTTGAACTTTTATTATCTACCAAAATTTTTCTTGTATCATAGTTTGCTATAATAGCAGAAACAACTACAGGGTCATCATAGGGTATTCGAATATCTTGCAAATCATCATTAGAGAAGTTGATAACATTGCTGCTTCGATGCCTTTTTGGAGTGTCTTCTTCAGTCCCTTCCTCCCTTAAATTTGATCAGCGGTGTATCATGCCGACCATTCTATCTATGGGTTGTTGATTGGGAAGCTCCATTCCATCCACAGTTTTCTTTTGGGTAGCTACCTCGACTCGATTTCTTGGCTATGAACATACTTTTCCAGATATCAATGCTTGATCAGATCTTCTATTTCATCCTTCAACTATATACATTCTTTAGTGGTATGTCCATGATCATGATGGAATCGATAGTATTTGTTCTTGTTTCGCGATGCTAGAGATGCCCACATTGGCTAAGGTCTTTGCAAGAAACTCTCCTCTATCTCCATTAGTCACTTCTCTCGCGGGAGAGATAGGGGAGTGTAGGTGTCGAATTTGCTGGTCAAAATCTTTTGCTTCGAACTTCATTGTCAAGCTGGAGCATTATAATTATTGAAGGGTCGTGAATCATCATTCTTTTGATTCTTCTTTGACATCGATTTCCCTTCAGCTTAGCATCGACTTGCAGCTTCCTTCTCAATTAACACGTACTTTTGTGCACGTACCAATAATTCTGAATAACTAATAAAAAATGTCTTGTCTAGAGAGAATATAAACCTGGACAACCGAAGCCCCTTCTTTATTGCTGATATGGCTATGTGCTCATTGAGATCTGGGATATCAAGTGTGGTAGAGTTGAAATGAGCCACATATTCCCTTCAGGTTTCTCCTTCATTTTACTGAATGAAGAAGAGGCTATCTGAATTGCATGGTATCTTTCTACATATCTTAAAATGAGCCACAAATAGTCTTTTCAATTGACTAAAGGAATGAATAATACTTGGTTTAAGGCTTGAGCACCACATTCATGCAGCCTTCTTCAATGTTGCTGAAAAGCAAGACAGTAGAGGACATCACTTATACCTTGAATCATCATATGGGCTTCAAAACTATCCAAGTGGTCAAGAGGATCAGTAATTCTATCATAGGATTCTAGTTTATGGATTTTGAAGTAAGATGGGATCACTTCTTTCATAATTTGTTGAGAAAATTGAGGTCATGAATCATAAGTGACAAGTTATTCGTCGCCCCTTCGTTGATCATCAAGCTTTACAATTTGTAGCTCTAACTTCTGGAACTTTGTTTCATAATCATCATGTCATCGAATCCCCTTACTCAGTCAGGTACTTCTCGAAGTAGAGTTTCTTGAAGATTCAGAAAGAAACCTCAGATGTTTCCCTTTAAGTCGGCTTTCTCCATGTTCATAATATCGAGAATTTTGTTGTATGGGGATCGTCGATCTAGGAAACATCGAGATCGAGAATATCGACTTGATTCTTGACGGTGAATGTCTTTTAAAGGAGATTGTCGATTGAGTATAGAGGTGACTTGTTGTTATTGTTCGCTGATTGCAGCTTCTTGAAGATTTTGAACAACGGTAGTCAGAAATTCCATCTTATTCAAGAGAATATTGATCTGCTATTGCCCCACACTCATTATGGGAGGTACATTATTGTTCTCCAGTGGAGGATTTGGTGGATCATTTTTTTGGATGGTTGACAATCCTTACTAGTTAAAACATTTTGCACTTTTTTCTTCACCATCTTCTCTATATAGATTCTCTTTTCCAGACAAGAGGTGGCCTATCTTTGCCCTCTACCTGGCGGGCCAATTTGTTGATGCTAAACTCTAATAATCGACTTTGCACTGTCGGGAACTACCAGCCAGTTACCTCGAGCACCTACAAAACAACTCCCTGACCAGAAGTTTTTCGATGGGGGACACTCCGATGCTTAAGTCAGTAGAGTTCAAGTAATAGATAGAGAATCTTTAGAGAAGCTAAGTCAAAATTACTTCACTTTCTTGCTTACTTGTGAAGGTCCCCTCTTACTCGTATTTATAGGCGTTCGTCTTAATAGAAGTTAGGAGAAGTTTTTTATAGTTAATATCAACGTCATTTTGTTGAAACTAACTTGAACTCATGTAACAAACGGTTGTGATAATGCCAGTCTGTTATGAAATCTCGTCATTGATCCATTTCGAGGTAGTTCATCCGATATTTTTTTTAAGTTTGAGTTGATCAGACTTTAGGGGTTAATCGGATAGTTGTATTTCGGAGATAAAACAGTCAAATTTTATATTATTGATTTACCAGTTTCTGTGTTTTTAATTTGATCAATCCAACCATCCCATCGTAACATGTCCTCTTCCTTTCTCCATTTAACGTGGTGGATCCAAGGAGGAGCCCTCTTCGTTTCTCCATTAAACGTGGTGGGTCCAAAGAGGAGTCCATTTGCCCCCTTTAATGTGCTGGGTCCAAGGAAGAGTGGTCTTCCTTTCTCCCTTTAATGGAAGAGGACCGCACCAACGGAAGCTGCATACACTTCCTCTTTTTTATATGTATTTACATAAGCAGGGACAACACCAACGGAAGCTGCAGCCACTTCCTCTTTTTTATATGTATTTACATAAGCAGGCTAGTTTCTGTTGCATGCTTCTGCCCCCATGGATACTGATCTAAGGCCATGCTCCTTTCTTTCTGTATCTCTTCTCTTCATTCTCTACTCGTCTCTCAACATCCAACGCAGTGTAGCAACTGATAACATCTCTTCGGGCCAGTCAATCTCTGGAAACCAGACAATAGTGTCCAAAGAAGGCAAATTTGAGCTTGGGTTCTTCACACCAGGTAACTCTCGTAACTACTACGTAGGCATCTGGTACAAAAATATTCCAGTCCGAACTGTAATCTGGGTGGCGAACAGAGCAACACCCATCTCCAACACCTCCTCTGCCGAGTTCAAAATCTCAGAAGATGGAAAACTAGTCCTCCTCAACAGTTCCGAAATCCCAGTTTGGTCCTCTAATTCAACTCCATCAACCTCGGATTCCACGGTTGCAATGCTCCTAGACACCGGAAATCTTGTTATAAGAAATGGGTCAAATACCACAATTTGGCAAAGTTTTGATCACCTAACTGACACATGGATGCCAGGAGGATGGCTTGGAGTTAACAAGATCACAGGGGAGTATCAGAGCACCACTTCATGGGAGAATCCTGAGAACCCTGCCCCCGGGCCTTTCGCTTTTAGTATAGACCCTGATGGATCCAATCAGTTTGTATTGCTGTGGAATGGTTCTGAAATTTATTGGAGCGGTGGGCTCTGGAATGGCCAATATTTCCCTGTAGGCCCTCCTACCAGTGAAAGCACTCCCTTCAACTTCACCTTTGTCGACAACAAGAAGCGGAAGTATGCTATGTATACCATCATCGACAGTTCTTTCATCACTCGGAATGTGATTGATTCATCTGGGCAAATGAGGCAATTATATTGGCTGGACAGCACCCAGACGTGGCAGTCAATCTTTTCTGCTGTGCCTCCATGCGATGTCTACTCTCTATGTGGTGCTTTTGGTATCTGCGACCAGAAAAGCACGAATACTTGCAGGTGCTCCTATGGTTTTGAACCAGCTTCAAGGAAAGAATGGGACTTCAATGTTTGGAAGTCAGGGTGCGTGAGGAAAACCAGTTTGCGATGCAGTAATAAACGCTCGGCCAGTGGAGAAGAGGATAGATTCCTTGAGATGGCCAATATGAGATTGCCTGACAATCCACATCACCTGACTGTTGGTAGTGCTGAAGACTGCGAACAGGCTTGCTTGAAAAACTGTTCTTGTAACGCGTATGCTTATGTGAGTGGATGCTCAGTTTGGACTGGGGACCTTCGGAACCTTCGACAACTGTATGATGGTGATAATGGAGCTGGTACTCTTCGTCTCCGGCTCGCAGCTTCTGATTTCCCAGGTACAAGTAGCTCACATAAATTTGTAATCGATCTAACTCTTAGTGTCATCGGTGGAATCCTTGGGATCTTGTGTGTTCTTGTCGGACTATTTTGGGTATTTCAAAGGAGTAAAAGAATTAGAATGACAAAACAAGTTGAGGGTTCTTTGATTCTTTTTACTTATGGCGATTTGCAGCGTGTGACCAGGAACTTCTCAGAGATGTTGGGCTGCGGGGGGTTTGGCTCTGTTTTTAAAGGGAGACTAACTGACGCAACTGATGTAGCTGTGAAGAAGCTTGAAGGCTTGAGACAAGGAGAGAAGCAATTCGGAACCGAAGTGAGCACATTGGCTGCTATTCAACATGTCAATGTGGTTCGCCTTCGCGGTTTCTGCTCCGAAGGCAGCAAAAGGCTTCTAGTTTATGAGTACATGTCAGGAGGTTCCCTGGACTCTCTTCTCTTTCAAAACAATTCCACAGCTCTAGACTGGAGGATGAGGTATCAAACTATTCTTGGGATCGCGAGAGGATTAGCCTACCTCCATGAGAAGTGCAGGGAGTGCATCATACACTGCGACCTAAAGCCAGACAACATACTTCTAGACGGGGACTTCTGTGCCAAAATCTCAGATTTTGGCATGGCGAAGCTCATCGGTCGTGACTTCAGCAGGGTACTCACAACCATGAGGGGAACCATTGGCTATCTCGCACCCGAGTGGATTTCAGGCCTGCCAATCACCTCCAAGGTCGACGTCTACAGCTTTGGGATGATGCTCTTTGAGCTGATATCAGGCAAGCGAAACACAGCACACTCTGCGGATGGTAGCAAAATCTTTTATCCTTCGTGGGCTGCAACAAAGATACTTGAAGGTGATATATGTAGCTTATTAGACCATACATTGAATGGTGCTGCTGACATTGAAGAGCTAACCCGAGTCTGTAGGGTTGCTTGCTGGTGCATTCAAGACTCTGAAGTTCACAGGCCAGCAATGGGACAGGTAGTGCAGATCCTAGAGGGTGTCCTGGAAGTGAGCATGCCACCACTTCCTAGGGCTCTTCAGCTTCTCATAGAAGATCAGAGACAAATTCGTGATCATTTGTCATCCACTGAGGATGAAGATCCACCTGATCAATCTCAAGATTTCTATCAGTAAGTATCAAGCTATAGAGGGCAATTGAATATCTGCTGAGCATGTCAATAATATGTAATGGGTTGAAGCAGAGCTTATAGCTGTTATGATCCTTAGGATGGATGCTTATATGAGAGCGTAATGTTCTATAGTGGCTTTAGTATCTATTTAGTGGCAAAAGGTTCATGGATATCTCTTGTCATAAAGATATGTTAGATATAAAGTTTCAATCGTTTGTTATAAATATATGTTAGATACGAGTAAGCTGGCAACAACCGGATCTCCCTTTCTGAAGACAGTGTTCAAGTTCATCTTGTTATCTATTTATTTTCAAGGCATATATTTCACAATTTCTTAGTTTTACTGAATCACATCAACAATCAAACAACATATGCACATGTGTTTATGAAGTTCATTGACCAGCCATTTGAGACAATCATGTGTTAAGCGTTGGAGCCTTATCCAGCAACAGCACAGTCCAGAAGCCCAGCCCAAGGAAAGAAAATCAAAAAAAAAAAAAAAAAGGATTGGATCGACCGATTTGGGCCAGGCCCGATCCGACCCACGCGCATGGCCCAGGCGCGCGCGGGCGGGCGTGTAGAGCCCAGGCCCAGGCCCGGCGTGGGAAAGCATGCGGGCGAGCGGGCGACCGCGTGGACATGCATGAGCGAGCGGGTGAGCGCGCGGACGGGCACAGGCGAGCGCCCGATGCGAGGCCCAGGCCCACACGACGCGCATGCAGGCACGCGTGGGCCCGGCCCAGGCGGCAGCGGCTACCACTTAGGGCGTATCCCCGCGTTTCCTGCACGTTTCTCCAGGCATTTCGCGCAGTGTACGCATGGTCCACGGGTCTTTTTTCGATCCTAACCATCCGATGGCTCGATCGAATGGCTGAGATGGATCCGACCTCTTTTGGGCTTGATCTAGCATGTTTTTTGGTACGATCTGGGCTCTTGATCTTCGATCGGATGGCTGGAGTTGGTTCATGGATGTTATAGATGTTTTGGTCGACCAGGAGTCGGGTTTTCTTCTGGGCTCTTTATATCAGAGCCGCCGTAGAAGCCAGAGAGGTATCTAGGGAAACTGCAGAGACACAGAGGAAGCAGAGAGCACGACAGAGCCCTAAAGACCTTTTTCAAGAGAGAAAAAGGCAGAGAAAGTGAGAGAGAAAGAGAGAAAACTGAAGAGAGGCAAGAGATCTTCCACCAAAAAAAATTATTTCCGGGTGAGATATTTTTTGGAGTAATTTTTTGTTTTCTTCTTTTCTTCTTTCTGTTCGAGGGTTGGGGTGAGCATTTCATAAAACTTCCTGTAAATCTTTTATAGTGGATATTTGATCTTGTGCAGCCGTGAACGTAGGAGCAAGAGTCTCCGAACCACGTAATCCCTTGTGTTTGCTTGTGCTTGATTTATTTTGCCAGGTTTTCCTTTTTTTTCTGTGAATTTCATATTCCACTGCAATCTGTTCCGCAACAACTGGTATCAGTGTTAGGTTTCAGTGGGAGCAATGGCAGGAGACGAAGGAAAAGTTAAGATCGACAGGTTTGATGGAAAGGACTTCGGCTTTTTGAAGATGCAGATAGAGGATTATTTGTATCAGAAGAAGCTTCACCAATTGCTGTTGGGGGTAAAACCTACCGATGTGTGGCAAAATGACTGGGATTTGCTGGACCGCTAGGCTTTGGGAGTTATTCGGCTGACGTTGGCCAAGAATGTTGCATTCGATGTCCTGGAGGAGAAGACGACAGCAGGTTTGATGAAGGCTCTGTGTGACATGTATGAGAAGCTTTCGGCCTCCAATAAAGTTTATATTATGCATCGTCTGTTTAATCTCAAGATTAGAGAAGGTGCGTCTGTCACAGATCATATCAACGAGTTTAATTTGATTACCAGTCAGTTAAGTTCTGTCGACATCAGTTTTGAGGATGAAGTCCGTGCTTTGATCCTCTTATTATCTTTGCCCGAGAGCTAGGGTGCAACTGTGACAGCTATTAGCAGTTCTTGTGGATCAAAGAAGTTGAAATTTGAAGAGATCCGGAACCTGATTCTCAGTGAAGATATTAGGAGAAAAGAAGCTAGTGGGAGCTCTGGATCTACCTTGACGACCCAAGAAGGCAGAGGGAGGACTGCACAGCATATCAACAACCGCGGGAGATCCAAATCCAAGCAGAGGAGCCAATCAAGATCTAAGGGTGATGGCTGTTGGCACTGCGGTAAGAAGGGGCACACTTGGAAAAATTATTGGGCAAGGAAGAATAAAGGACAGAAGGAAGAGTCAGTCAATGCAACAATCGAGAATACTGAAGATGCTTTGTTTCTCAATGCTGATAGTCTGATGGAGTCATGGATCCTAGACTCCAATGCTTCGTTTCACTCTACCTCACAGATGGAAAGCATAAGAAATTATACAGTTGGTAATTTCGGAAAGGTTTATCTGGAAGATGATGAGCCTTTGGACATCGTGGGGAGAGGTTGTTGGCTGGGCCAGCTCGCACCCTCGTGGTTCGTCTGAATGTAGGGTATAGGCCCACGGGGATGTGGGTGCCACCGGTAAGGCGGGTCTGGTGCCACGTCAACGTCCCTTGGTTGGTGCTGAGGTGCTCGTCTCCAGCGAGCCGACTCGAGATTTAGTACCCTGGGTAGCTCTTGCAGGGGTCGGCGAAGGGGTCAACTCGAGTGCCCGGTTGCTGTGCTGCTAGTTTAAGAGAGATAAACCGACCTCTTATAATAGGGACGTTCCTTTTGTAAGAATGGTTAGGGGCATCGATCCAACAACTGGTATCAGAGCCGAGGTCTTAGGTTCAAGTCTCCACAGGGGAAAAAACTCGATCGTTTCGCTGGGGGGGATTGTTGGCTGGGCCAGCTCGCACCCTCGTGGTTCATCCAGATGTAGGGTCTGGGCCCACGGGGATGTGGGTGCCACCGGTAAGGCGGGTATGGTGCCATGTCAACATCCCTTGGTTGGTGCTGAGGTGCTCGTCTCCAGCGAGACGACTCGAGGTTTAGTACCCTGGAAAGCTCTTGCGAGGGTCGGCGAAGGGGTCGACTTGAGTGCCCGGTCGCTACGCTGCTGGTTTAAGAGAGATAAACCGGCCTCTTATAATAGGGACGTTCCTTTTGTAAGAATGGTTAGGGGCATTGATCCAATAGAGGTGATGTTCATATCAAGATGCCGAATCAGTCGGTATGGAAGCTAAAGAATGTCAGACATGTCCCTGATTTGAAGAGGAACTTGATCTCAGTCGGGCAACTGGACTCAGAGGGTTATGTCATAACTTTTGTTGGCAGCTCCTGGAATATCGTCAAGGGTGCTATGGTGATAGCACGTGGAAGCAAGTTGGGCACCCTCTATATGACTGGTAACATGAAAGACGTAGTGGCTTTGGAACAGGCAGACTCGGAGTTGTGGCACTACCGTTTGGGTCACATGAGGCAAAAAGGAATGCAAGTATTACAGAAGAAGGGCAAGCTAGCTAGTGTGAAGATGATGGATGTTGGTTTCTGCGAGCATTGTATTCTTGGGAAGTAGAAGAGAGTCAGCTTCATCAAGACAGGCAGAGTACCAAGATCGAAAAAGCTGGAGCTAGTTCACACCAATGTATGGGGTCCCTCTCTGGTGGCATCCCTTGGAGGCTCAAATTATTATGTGACATTTATCGACGATTCCACTAGGAAGGTATGGGTTTATTTTCTGCAAAATAAACCTAATGTGTATGACACTTTTAGAAAGTGAAAAAGCTTAGTGAAAAATAAGTTTGGACAAAAGATCATGTGCCTAAGGTCAGATAATGGAGGCGAGTACAATAGTAGTGAGTTCAAGGAGTTCTGCACAGTTAATGGGATCAAGATGGAGAAGACAATCCCGAGTATGCCACAACAAAATGGGATAGCTGAGCGCATGAACCGTACCCTGAACGAGAGAGCGAGGAGCATGAGGCTTCATGCTGGATTGCCCAAGATATTTTGGGCTGAGATAGTTAGCACTGCTGCCTACCTGATTAATAGAGGTCCCTCCATCCCTCTTGATTATAAGATCCCTGAAAAAGAGTGGACAGGTAAATCAGCAAACTTCTCTCACCTGAAGGTCTTCGGCCGTGTCTCCTATGTCCACGTCAATGCTGAGAAGAGAGACAAGCTAGATGCAAAGTCGAAGAAGTGCTTCTTTATTGGTTATGGCACTGATGATTTTTGTTATAAGCTCTGGAGCGAGGAGGACAAGAAAATCATCAGGAGCAAAGACGTGGTGTTTAATGAGAGAACCTGTACATGGATCGAGGTGTTCCAGATAGAGCAGAAGAGGCAGATAAGGAGAAAGAGCAAGTAGAGTTGGAAGAGATCACTGAGGAGGACATTGCCGAGGGAGCAAGAGTTCCTAAGCCTGAGCCAGTGACACCTCAACTGAGAAGATCTGCAAGGACCCCGAAACCACGTGTAAGGTACTCACCCTTGTTACATTACCTACTATTGATAGATGGAGGGGAGCTAGAGTGCTTTGAGAGGCCATGGACAGCAAAGATTCGATCGAGTGGGAGCTGGCGATGAAGGATGAAATGCAATACTTGATAAAGAACAAGACGTGGGAGCTCAGCACACTACCAAATGGAAAGAAAGCACTGAACCCGGTGGCATTAAGAGGTATAAGGCGAGGCTAGTCGTGAAAGGATTCCAACAGAAAGAGGGTATAGATTATACTGAGATTTTTTCTCTTGTTGTCAAGCTCTCTACGAATCGAGTTGTTCTGAGCATTGTAGATGCGGAGAACCTACACCTATTGCAACTGGATGTTACTACTGTGCCTTTTTGCATGGTGAGATAGATGAAGACATTTACATGCAGCAACCTGTTTGCTTCGAGGTCCCTGATAAAGAAGATCAAGTATTCACGCTGAGGAAAAGCTTGTATGGTTTAAAACAAGCCCCCAGGTTATGGTACAAGAAGTTTGATGGATTCATGATCAACAATGGTTTTGCTAGATGCCAGGAGGATCATTGCTATTATTTCAAGATACTCGAAGATAGTTTCATGATATTACTCTTGTATGTTGATGATATGTTGATTGCTAGGCTAGACATGCAAGAGATTGAAAGATGGAAGCGAGAGTTGTCTAGAGAATTTGCAATGAAGAACATGGACACAGCAAAGCAGATACTTGGGTTGAGGATCGAAAGAGATAGAGCGGCGGGCACACTAAAGTTGATTCAGAGTAGCTATATTGAAAAGGTGTTGGACAGATTTAATATGTCAGAAGAAGAGCCGGTGAAGACACCTTTGGGCGCACATTTCAAGCTTTCGAAGGAACAGTCACCCAAGGTTGATGATGAGCTGAAGACAATGGCTAGGGTTCCTTATGCTTCAGCCATTGGCAGCTTGATGTATGCGATGGTTTGCACGAGGCCGGATATTGCACATGCAGTGGGAGCTGTGAGCAGGTACATGACAAATCTAGGTAAGCAACACTACGAAGCTGTCAAATGGATCCTACGATATCTTAAAGGTACCAAGGATGTCGGTCTATGCTACAAGAGGGGTAGTTTGACTTTACAGGGATATGTGGATGCAGACCTGGGTGGCGATGCCGACACGAGGAGGAGCATGACTGGGTATGTGTATACCATTGGCGGGATAGCGGTGATCTGGATCTCGCAACTGCAGAAGATCGTGGCTCTTTCCACCATTGAGACGGAGTATGTGGCAATCACTGAAGCTAGCAAGGAGATGATATGGCTGCAAAATTTGCTGAAGGAGCTTGGTAGAGAGCAGAGCTGCAGTGTACTGTTTTGTGACAGTCAGAGTGCTATTCATCTTGCAAAAAATCCGATGTTCCATATGAGAATGAAGCAATACAGCTAACATATCATTTCATCAGGGTATTGCTTGAAGATGGATGTCTATCACTGGAAAAAATTCATAGCTCAAAGAATTTAGTAGATATGCTGACAAAGGTGGTCACTGCAGAGAAATTGGAGCTATGTATGGCCTTAATTGGCCTCCGGAGCTAGTTGATTGGAGGCGCCACACAAGATACTAACTTTTGTTTTAGAAGTTTATTTTGTTTTTCAGGTGGATGCTGATATTGTGTCTAAGTCTCCAAGTGGGAGAGTTGTTAGGCATTGGAGCCTTATCCAGCAACAGCCCAGTCCAGAAGCCCAGCCTAAGGAAAGAAAATAACAAAAAAAAGGATTGGATCGACTAGTTTGGGCCAAGCCCGGCCCAACCCACACGCACGGCCTAGGCATGCTCGGGCGGGCGTGCGGATCCCAGGCCCAGGCCCGGAGCGGGAGAGCACGCGGGCGAGCGGGCGACGGCGTGAACGCACGCGGGTGAGCGGGCGAGCGCGCGACGCGTGCAGGCAGGCGCGCAATAAGCGGCCCAGGCCCACGCGACGCGCGCGCAGGCGCGCGTGAGCCCGGCCCAGGTGGCAGCGGCTGCCCCTTGGGGCATTTCCCCACATTTCCCACGCGTTTCTCTGGGCGTTTCGCGCGGTGTACGCTTGGTCCACGGGTCTTTTTTCGATCCTGACCGTCCGATGGCTCGACCGGACGGCTAAGCTGGATCCGATCTCTTTTGGGCTTGATCGGACGGCTGGAGTTGGTTCCTGGATATTCTAGGTGTTTTGGTCGACCAGTAGTCGGGTTTTCTTCTGGGATCTTTATATCAGAATCGCCATAGAAACTAGAGAGGTATTCAGGGAACCTGCATAGACAGAGAGGACGCAGAGAGCACGACAGAGCCTTGAAGACCTTTTCCAAGAGAGAAAAAGGCAGAGAAAGTGAGAAAGAAAGAGAGAAAACTATAGGGAGGCTCGAGATCTTCCACCAAAAAAAATATTTCCAGGTGAGAGATATTTTTTGGAGTAATTTATTGTTTTCTTCTTTTCTTCTTCCTGTTCGAGGGCTGGGGTGAGCATTTCATAAAACTTCCTGTAAATCTTTTATAGTGGAGATTTGATTTTGTGCGGCCATAGACGTAGGAGCAGAAGTCTCTGAACCACGTAATTCCTTGTGTTTGCTTGTGCTTGATTTATTTTATCAGATTTTTCTTTCTTTTATGTGAAATTCATATTCCACTGTGATCTGTTCTGCAACATCATGCACCATGGATGTTTTCTTGATTACAGATAATGTTAATTAGAGGTGGAGGCGGCTTTTTCCTCCCTCCCACTTCTTTGAAAGAAGAAATAAAGGACGTACGACTAAGAAACATATAATTTCCTTCTTTAATCAAGTACAATTTAATTCTATTTTGCGCTTACGCACATAACAAATAAAGGATTGTTAAATCAATTCAAGCTTGTCCATAAACAATTTGAAGCCTACAGAGGCTGGCATCACTATAATGAATCTGGACTTTAGCGATGCTTTTTTTGACCTTTTCCGATGCTTTTAAGCATCGCTAAATCATCTCCTGTCGTTTTGTAAAGCATCGCTAAAGCGTCGCCTATGTGAGCGTTGGGATGCAACCTGCCGACGGTTGAAAAAATCGTCGGCATTTGCCGACGCTTTAAAGTGTCGCTAAGTTTTTATTCATCGACGCTTTAAAGCGTCGCTAGTTTTAAATCTAGCGATGCTTTAAAGCGTCGGTGAATAAAAACTTAGCGACGCTTTAAAGTGTCGGTAAATAAAAACTTAGCGACGATTTAAATCTAGCGACGCTTTAAAGCGTCGGCATTTAGCGATGCTTTAAAGCGTCGCTAGACTGAAACCCTAGCGACTCTTTAAAGCGTCGCTAGACTCAAACCCTAGCGACGCTTTAAAGCGTCGCCAGTTCCAGTTATAGCGACGCTTTAAAGCGTCGCCAGTTGCAGGTTTACCGACGCTTTAAAGCGTCGGTAGATTTTTTTTAAAAAAAAAAATAAACAGCCATATATACAAACCCATAACCTGTATACATTATGAAAATGAAACATTCAAACCTGTATCACATCCAACATACACAAACAAATAAAAATATTCAAACCTGTATCACATATCACATCCAACATACACAAATACAAATACAAAGCAAATATAAAAAGTTTTATATATATATATAAACGTATCAATCCAAGTTCAAATAAACAAAGAGACATACATAAATAATAAAAAAACCATCTGGCATCACTGATCCGTGGGAGGCTGGTCGTCGTCAGGTCTGTGACTCGCAGATGTACCAGGAACCTGCAAGATATACATCAGAAATTATAATACATACATTATATATATTCTAAATTATTAGATACATACAAAATTAATAA
Source organism: Areca catechu (assembly GCA_021397845.1). Lineage (NCBI taxonomy): Eukaryota > Viridiplantae > Streptophyta > Magnoliopsida > Arecales > Arecaceae > Areca > Areca catechu. The sequence continues at coordinate 63,238,811 of CM038039.1, forward strand.
ATAATTACTTACCTGAGATGACATGAACATATGCAGCACAGATGTAACATGCTCTAACTGAGACCTAATAGTCTGCATCTCTACTCTGTCTGCATCACGTGTCTGTCGGAGCTCTGCTATCTCCTCCTGGAGCTGACGAACATGTAACTGATCATGACTCTCTCTAGTATCCTGAGTATATCTACGCACCTCAGATAACTGAGTAGGGATAACTCCAATCCCATAACCCCTCACTCGTCCAGGACGCTCTGGTCCCATCAACTCCGAGAATACCTCGGCCTCGATGCGACTGCTCTGTGTAGATGATGAACCCTCGCCAGCATGCTCGGAGATCATAGAGGTAGCCCCATTCTATATTTTATAAAAAACAAATATATCAATATTTAATAAAAATAAAAATATAAATCATAATATAACATAAATAAAAAAATACATATATATCTCTGGACTCGTCCCGAACAAAACTGCCATCCTGGTGAACGTGAGTCATCCGATAGAACTCCACCTCACCAGGCTCCCTCCCCTGCTGATCAGCCTATGTAAAGAATAAATATTACAAAAAAATCCAAAATAACACATCTTATATCCCCGTACCATGATACATGGCACATGCATGAAACATAATGATACATGATGTTAAAAGTAAAAGTGTACTAAAAGTATTATAGGATGAGAAACATACAAACTCATGCCTAAGCCGTGCATAACTCTTGGACCCCGCTGTGTGAGGAACAGACTGAGCAGCTCGTGCAGCTTTACCAATATCAGAATACGTCTGCAAAATAAAATTAAAACAATGTTATATATTGTATAAATATAAATATAACAAGTGAAAATTAATAAATTTCGAAGTGTTTGATGATGCTACACAACCTGTGCCCTCTCGGAGAACCAATAGTGCACCAGCTCCATCCACTGATGAGGGTGAACATCAGGAGAACAGGTAGCTACAACCTGCTCCTTGTCCTACCCTCTAGCTTGTAGTCTCTCTTCAACTTCGCCCTATATTCTTTCCACTTGTGATTGAGAGACTTAATCACAAAATCAGATGAATCTGAAGGAAGAACGAACTTGCTCTACAATTTAATTAAACAATAAAATAAATATTAAATGAAATAAGCAATTCAATTATTAAAAACCTAAGATATAAAATAATATATTAAGTTTTTTACCTGCACAACTCGTAGCATTTCTATTTTATATGCAGGAAGCATGTCGTTCCACTTCGAATAATTCAGGGGACATAGCTGACCACGGCGTGCTACTGTCCCCAGAAAGCTAGTCAACAAGCTAGCAGCTTTCTTAATAGGCTACCCTAGCTTGTTGCACTCTATCACTATCCTCTCACCCTCAGGTAACTGCCACACATCACGGACTAATGTGGCTCCTCGCCTATGCCTGATTCTCCCGGATCCATCTACAAAAAAAAAATTACAGAACATTGTATATCAAAACTATTGCATATGCATGAATTGAAATGAGATATAATTATTAAATTATGTATCCTGTATCTGTATATCATCGATGATAGCCTCGTCATCAGGATAATCCATAGAAGGATCGTGATGTGCGGACTCGGAGGGAATAACGTCGTCCTAAGGTATAGAGGTAGTAGCATCGGCCTGATGTGCAGAAATAGAGGGACTGCCATCAGACCGATGTGAAACTGATCGACTGCCCTCAGGCTACTGTGATGAAGTACCAGTCTCGGTCTGGGAAAACTGAAACTGTACATCTGCTAATCGCTTCCTTCGAGGCATGGTGTACCTAACCTGCATTATTTAAAAATAAGTCAGTCAACATTATAATCAAATTATAACGAAAATGAATTGCAATTTAAAATATAATATAATCATTAATGCAAAAAATGTAAACCATCTTACAAACTACTTACTTGTCATAATCAACCAGTTATACCTTCCTCGGAATCCAACCTAACCAAAATGGTTGTATCATTTATATGATCATCCGGTACAATATTATAAGGCATACACTGAGTATAAGTATCATCGTCTTCTTCTTCCACCCTTTTTTCCATGTCATACAAGTCTCTGGGTTTTGTCTTAATAACAGTAGCCCATTCTTTATCTTTCAAGTCTTATACATAAAAAACTTGTCGAGCTTGAGATGAAAAGATAAATGGATCATCCTTCAATAATACACCCGTATGTATCAATCTTGAAAAATTGACAAGTATGAATTCGTTTGAGTCCTTTTTCAAACCTCTCGGTGTATTTATATCCATCCAATCGCATCAAAATAATACAACTTTAAAATTTCCATAATAATCCAACTCCAAAATATCTTTAAGTATACCATAATAAGATTTTCCATCTGCTTCAACCATAACACCACTATTCTGAGTTTTCCTAAGTTTCTCGCGCTCCTTGGTATGAAATTTAAAGCCATTTATAATAAAACCATTATATTTGTTCACAATATAATTTGGACCTCTGGCAAGTGTAATTAATTCTGCTGAACTATTTTTCTCCATCAGTACCGGTACCTAAAAAATATAATATCAATTATCGATCATTTATTCGATGTTAAAAATATATAAAATTATTATATGACTTATATATACTAACCTGATTGGCAAGCTAATTAGGGAATAACTCAACCAACCATCTTTGTTCAATCCTTGGATTAGGACGAGTGGATTGATTGGCTTGTCGTTGTACAGATAAAAACTCACTGCATAACAATCAAATATAAGTTTGACAACAACATGTCTAATATTTAGTATTATCCATGTGTAGATAGACTAACCTGCGATAGTTAGATATCATGTCACTGTGTAGCAATACATAACGGTGTGCTTGTGACATGGATTTATGGTCAAGGAACAATACTTTCAGCTTTTCCTATAAATCTCCCGGATGATGCAAATTTGTATAGATCTGTATTCTCCATAGTATCACCATGACGTTGAGGTCGATTGAATACAGTCTCAACACCTTCGAGATATCTTGAACAAAATGTTAAACACTCTTCAGCAATATATCCCTCTACTATTGAGCCCTCAGGATGGGCTTTGTTTCGTACATAATCCTTCAAACGTACAAGATACCTTCAAAAAGTATGATATTTATATCATATTAAATAATAAAAAAGTTATATAAATTATAAAATTTAAGTTTTACAGCATTACCTCTCGATAGGGTACATCCATCTGTAGTGTACCGGTCTAACAAGTTTAGCTTCCGAAGCTAGGTGAATGAGTAGATGAACCATAATCGTAAAAAATCCAGGAGGAAAAATCTTTTCCATCTGACATAATGTAAGTACGACTTGAGACTGCAACTGATCAAGCTCCTGAGGATCAAGAACCTTAGAACATAATGCCTTGAAGAATGATGATAACTGAAAAACAACCGTAATAACTTGTTTTGACATTGACGACCTTAAAGCCAATGGAAGAATATCTTGCATTAATATATGTCCATCATGACTTTTAAGATTTGAGATTTTACGCTCTTTCAGATTCACACATCGTGAAATATTTGAGGCATATCCATCAGGAACTTTGATATTCTTTAAAACTGTCAAGAAGAGATCTTTTTCTCGACTAGACATTGTATAACATGCATGAGGGATATAAGTTCTATCATTTGCAAGCACTTGTGGATGAAGTTCATGTCGGATGCCCATTTCTTTTAAATCAAGACGCGCCTTCATGTTATCTTTAGTCTTTCCATCAAGATTTAATATTGTTCCAATCAAATTATCACAGACATTCTTTTCTATATGCATAACATCAAGATTATGCCGGAGTATATTATGCTCCCAATAAGGTAAGTCAAAGAATATGCTTCTTTTCTTCCATAATTGTTTAGTATGCTGTTGGGTAGTTGCTGTGATTATATCATCATCATTTTCAACTTTAAAGAAATTATCCGGATCCTCGAACACTGCCGTATCTAAGGTGCAAGTATTGACTTCCTCCGATACTTCTTCTTGTACCGAAGTCTCAACATCATCTCTTCCTTGCTTTTTAGAGGACTTTGTCATCTTGCCATAACTGTGTCTGATACCAAGCATTTGTCTACGAATATCAGAACCAGAAGGTAGAATTGGAGCAGATCCCAACTCTATGGTACCATCAAATAAATCCTTCTGAAATCGAAATGGATGATTTGTCTCCAACCATCGACGATGTCCCATATAACAGAACTTTTCTCCATGTTTTAACCAAATTGAATGTGTTGATTCACCACAAGAAGGACATGCAACTCGTCCCTTAGTGCTCCAGCCAGATAAATTAGCATATGCAGGAAAATCGTTAACAGTCCATAATAGAGCTGCCCGTAGATTGAATGTTTGGCCATTCGAAGCATCAATTACACTGATACCCTCCCACAGTTGTTTCAATTCATCTATTAAAGGTTGTAAGAAAACATCAATATCATTGCCTGGACCCTTATCACCTGGAATGACCATTGATAAAATAAGTGAAGACTGTTTCATGCATATCCATGGTGGCAAATTATAAGGAATCAGTACAACTGGCCAGGTGCTATAGACAGAACTTAAGGTCCGAAATGGATTGAACCCATCACTGGCTAAACCCAGCCTGACATTACGAGCATCAGATGCAAAATCAGGATGTATGTCATCAAATGCTTTCCATGCTAAACTATCCGCTGGGTGTCTCAGCATTTCATCTTTTGTACGGCTTTCATCATGCCATCTCATTGACGAAGCTGTCTTTGATGATGCATAGATCCTTTTCAATCTAGGTACAAGAGAAAAATAGTGTAATACCTTTGCCAGCTTTTGTTTAATGTATGTTGCATCCAATTCATCTAATCCCTCACCCTCATTTTCTTTTCGCTTCGTCCATCGTGAACATCCACACACATGGCACGACTCTTGATCGGCATGTTCTCCCCGATATAATATACAATCATTTGGACAGCTATGAATCTTTTCGTATCCAAGATCCAATTCCTTTACTAGTTTTTTGGCTTCATAACAAGATGTTGGTAAGCTAGTACTTTCAGGAAATGCATCCTTTAACAACTTGAGCAGCATAGTAAAACTCTTGCTAGACCGTCCATTCAAGTATTTTATATGAAACAAATGTACAAGAAAAGAAATTTTTGAAAAGTTCTTGCAACCGGCATATAATTCTTGATCTGCATCTCTTATCAGCTTCTGATAACGATATATTCCAACATTAGTTGGGGGTATCGGCTCTCCATCATATATAGATTCAGTAAATATAGGATCCTCAGGTAACCCAGCTGCTACTTGTCCTCCACTGTAATCTCCAGGATGTTGAGCACCATATTAAAAAGCATCTCTGAGTTAACCCCTGATATCATCATCTCTTGCAAGATTTTTTTGTTGGTTACTGGATCCAAAATCAGGTATATGTTCCATGTTAGAGGTTTAGTTATATGTAGATTGTAACCTTGACTCTCCATGAAAAAACCACTCAGTATAACCTCTTAAAAAACCATTCCATACTAAATGTTCTTCAACAATATTTGGATATAGAGAACTAGAATTTACACATTTTCGGCGTGGATATAAAATCTTTCCACTGATACTACTTCTCTCCATACTAAATTTAATGAAATTCTGTACTCCATCCAGATATTCTTTCCTATTCCTCAGTTTAGTTATCCAACTCTTATCCATTGTAAAAAAAAGCTAACTGAAATAAATAAATATTTATAAGAACAGAACAAATTTAAAATAAGTTTATTCGATATATCAATTACAGTATTATTAAATGCACCCTATCACCAACTAATAGGTAAAGAGGTCCTATCCCATTCAAGAATTGCATTAATTATATAGGTCATTTACAGTAACCAAAGGATATGCAATCGAAGTTTCAGAAAAATTTTGGCAGCATTTCCCCTTAGTTCTCTCCATACAAATAAATATGTATGAGGAGAACTAAAAGGAAATGATATTCGAAATATATATGGAACTCTATTCGTACCGTTTGATTACTGTAAGCACCTATAAAATTATTTGCAATTCTCAAACTGTCCAAACTGGACATTCAATTGACCACTGTACATATTTCTGCCATCCGTACAAAAATTAAATAATTATACGGATCGTGTAGAATATGTACTTTAATCAATTGACGGGTCTATGTTTCAATGCAATGCAAGTTTTTAAAAAAGTATATAAAAAATCATAATTGATCGTAACAAAACTACAGATGGTATTGAAATACATAAAAATGGAATTATTCATGGACAACTTATCGGACATGTTGCAGTAGATTTCGATATCGAAGTAATCATCACTGAAGTGATCTATAAACAAAGTTTTTAGCCGGAGTTATCTCTGGCAAGGATCTTCCAACATTCAAGCTAGACATCTAGAATAGATAGAAAGTAAGTAATGAACATAAAAAAGAGTTATTTATCTTGAGATCCTTAAGGTCTTGGTTATTTATAAAAGATGACTGAGAAAATAGGCAAATCCGAGAGTATCGGACTATTGATCGTGCCATTACCGTATTATAGTCCTTATTCGCTTTCATGGATGGAGAAGACTGTTACTGGTGATAGATGGGTAAGTGAATTGACAGACGGGGCCATAACAAGCTCTAGTCGATACCTCAACAATATGCTCCGGCGACAGATAGGTCAGTGTTCGAGTCAGTGAGTTAAACATCCATTCGTGAAGTCATATTCCGAAGGTATATCCAATGCATCGAAAGTAGATGTAACCTCAATACTATATATATGGATGGTTTGGTTATCTCCAATAAATAGAAATTACCTTCGGATAAGTATATCCAAATGCTAACAACATCCATCCTTTTGAGGCTGTAGTGGACTTACTGCCACCGTCCGCATATGTGTTTGAATCCAAACATTCCCTTCAAATACTAGGGCCCTCAATGGCACCAAGTCTTACGTTTACTTCACAATTGCATTTAAGTATGCCAAACTTGGCATTCAAAAAATCCATATTTAAGTTGCCGATTCCCCTGCTCCCTGTAGTGGGCGGACTACATCGAGGCTCTCCAGGGGCAGGTGAATATGATGAGAGCGCTTGCCAGCTTGCTTGATGGGTTGGAGAAGGAGATGAGGTTGATGGGAGGGTGAGGGCGAGGGTGGTTCTTCTTGGTTTCTTTCTTTCCCTTGCAGTCTTTGTAAGTAACCACCTTCTGTTGGTAATGTGAAAGAGGAAGGAGGAAATTATTAGCAAGTAATTATTCTTAAAAAAAAAAAAACTTCCTCTTCTTCTTCTTTCCTCTTTTTTTTTTTTGGCTTCTTTTGTTGTATATATTGTTAAGTTTCGGTACTCCAAATTTTCACTTTGATATCTATCAGAGCCTTCATATTTATTGTAGAATGATGTGTAAATGGAAATTGGTTCGCATGTAATAGAGAAAGGTGAGAAGATGAAAAGTGGGGTGTGGGATCCTTTGAAGAAGAGAAGTGTGGTTTATGGGCTAAAAGTAGTAGCAGGAAGAGCAAAGAAGAATTGTAGTGTTACTTAGGCTTTCCTTTATCACTAGATAGGATTTTTTTTTTTTTTTAATAACGGTAAAGGGAGAAAATGGTGAAATTATTATTGATCAGATCCTTTATTTTGTTTTGAAGAATGAAGAGTGCCTTCGGATGTTATGCAGAAACCTAGAAAATTTATAATCTTATGTGTTTTCTTTTCCTTCACCGTATTTGTAGCAAATATTCTTCTTCTAACAATCAAAACTGGAAAAACAATATCTCAAAATTTATGGTTCAAAAGTTTTGAATCCAAACAGAACCGAAGAACTGTGATCTGGAAACAAAAAAAAAAAAAAAATCATCAAACGCAACCCTTTTTTTTGTCTTTTGGTACAAATCGAAACATAATCTTAAATGTCATTTTTTCACTCCAAGTTTCACCTATATCATGGCCATTTTATAACTATGGTGATCAGGTCTGTGAGAGAAGTAGTCAAGCTTGTGTTATACAATTCAAGTATATGGAGCATGGTTGTGAGATCTAGACAGGGGTCTGGGATTCTTTTAGAGAGGTGGATTATGTGATGCAGGAATAATTGATGAGAATCAGAATGTAGCCATTTTATGTCACGGTCTAAAATTTATTTCCTTTATCCTAATTTAAGTTTCTTCATCATGAAAGACTAAAACATGTAACAGTGATTGGTAAATACTTGGGGTGACGATACTGCAGACTTGGATTTGAACCCTGCCCTTGGATTTTTTTTTTTTTTTTTAGGCTTTTTTCATACAGAATATTTAATTCCTTCTTCTTCTTCTTCTTCTATGAAAAAAATTCTTAGATGGCTGCTCTGGATCAAGGAAGGAGCAATCTCAAGAATGAGAAGAAGCCCTTAGCCATCTATAAGCAAAAACTGATATTAATGTATCCCAAGGAATGGTCATGAAGTCTTCAAATATATGTGCATGGCTAGCCTTTGCAACATCCGTTCCTCATAAACTTAAAGGAAAATATAAAAGGCCAGGAAGCCATCATGCAGCACAAATCTTCTATTTTTGTCATATCTTGAATCCATTTCGGAAAAATGAAGTATTGTAGGATGTCATGGCTGTACTTCCCTTCCCTCATTTATGTCTCAAAAAATATGATTCTTCCAATCAAAAGAAATAACTACAATTCTTTCAAGCAACTTATTAGAATGGAAGAATTTCTCGTATACATTTTTAATCAGTAGCCCTATCCATGAGTGCAAACACCAACATAAATATTTAAGGCACAAGTTTGATAAACATTGGCATGCAGGTTAAAAATATTGAAAGGCATAATTCTTTCAAAAGAGAACTACTACGTACGTGCGCCCCAACTCTGGTGCAATAAAAAGGAGGGTGCTGTAATTTTCAAGGCTAAGATAATTTTAACCCTAGCAGTCCAATAAAAAAATAAAAATAAATAAAAAAATAAAAATAAAAAAACACACAAGATGCGCTCATTTAAACACCCGCCGAAGAACATAAAGAATTTTTATTTTTAAAATGATAATATATAAGCTGAAAAATCATGAAATTGTGGTACGTAGCTATTTAAATCTCCCCTGTCAAAATTTTAAGAAATGGAATTAGAGAATTGGTGAGGAAAATTACGATTTCAAAAGAACATGACTCGATGCACTGGTGAGGAAAATTACAGAGCAAGAAAAAAAAAAAACTTACAGATCGAGCTTCGGAGCAATGCGATGAAGATGAAGGCGCCGGAGATCGAGCTTCGGCGGCGAGGGACCGAAAGAAACGCTGGAGATGAAGGATCAGGGAGAGGGAGGAGGAAGAAAGGGGGTTTCAGGCGGCGGCGGCTGAAGCAAAATGAAGGCTAGGGCTCGAGTGGGGGGGGAAAAGGAAAGTTTAGCGATGCTTTTTCCGACGATGCTTATAAGCATCTCGGCGGGTTTGCAGGCGACGACGCTTATAAGTGTCGTTAAATTTCCATGTCCGACGATGCTTATAAGCATCGTTAAACTTTACTTCTCCGGCGACGCTTACCATAAGCGTCGGCGGGTATAAGGGAGCTCCCAACGCTTCCCAGAAGCGTCGGGATGAAACAGTTGCCGATTCCCCTGCTCTCTGTAGTGCATTCTTTTGAATGGTCTGCAGTACGTGTATGGCATGCATATGATCTGTACTTTTTTTCTTTTTTTATACTAATCTATGCTCTTTTTTCAACTAACTGAGCTTGTAGTATTAGCTCTTCACTGAATAAATAAAGGAATTAGAGGTCAATAAATGATTGTGTCAGTTCCAAAGAAAATAAGGCTGGTTGACCAAGTTAGTACAGTAATTTAGACGTTTTGTGCCGACATTTATTTATCTAATAGATGATAGATTTGGATCCCTTTTGCTATATTTTATTTGAGATGGATATACTTACACGATTGCCATTGCTGGTTTCATGCTATCATAGGCGATACTTGATGATAGAATATGGCCATGTTATATCCCAGGCCCAGGGCATGATTGTTGATGTGCTGGTGTAGAAACCTTGTTGCGATGGGATGTACAGTGTTGACTCATATTATAAGTTCATCAATAGTGATGGGCTCCGTTGGCAGTTCTATAGCATAATTTGGAAGGCTATATTGCTTGAAAAGGTTAAAATATTCATGTGGCTTTCTCTCATAAGGAAGTTATATACATGAGAAATCCTAACAAATGAAGGATGGAGCATTAAGTGCGAGATGACCCTTGTGTGGTTCCTGTTCCGAGATAGCAACTCATCTTTTTGTTAGATGTCCATTTGCCCATGCAGTATGGACTCCTCCCTCTTTGTGCTTGCATGAGAGACTCTTTTATTTGGGCTTGGTCCAGCCTGGGTTGGCCTAGGCCAGCAGCTTGGGCCCATCAGTGGGTACCAGCATGTGAGGTAGGGTAGGAAGACTCTCGATGGGAGTCATCTTCCTCCCCGAGTCCATCAAATAAAGGGAGCATAGTTGCTGGTTTGATTGACTAGCCATTGTATTTCCATTGTTGTTTTGAGATTCATGCTATGACCATTTTCTTCTTGATCGCCATCGATCAGTTGAAAGATAGCTGGCACCATGTCGAGCTATCCTGATGTCCCAAAGGCCAGTGCTTGGTCGGAGGGGAGCTGAAAATGGGCAGTGTAAGGATGCAACATGTGGGTCTCGCCGGCACAATCTTTGGAGGAGGTGGGGGACCTTATTAAATAATTCTCAGAGGTGGTCGTGGTCCTAGTGAATGATCTAAGGGAGGAGTCCAAAGGCTGGGCAGCCTCGATGATGGTGGTGAAAAGCCTAGGGCAGCCGGTCTCAATGGAAATGGTGGCCAAATATTTCCGGTTGAGAGCTGGGCTAAAAGAGAAGCTGGCCAGCTTTAAATTGGAGAACACCGGTTGAGAGCTGGGCTAAAAGAGAAGCTGGCCAGCTTTAAATTGGAGAACAGGTTTGCCATGCATGTTCTACTTCAAGGAGGCTAGGGATAGATATTTGGTACTTTGTCGCCCATGGGTTGTTGCGGGCAAGGTGCTAGCATTGGAGCCCTGGAGGCCAGGGTTCTTTCCATAAGAAGGGGTGATTTGCTTGGTCCACGCCTTGGTCCGAGTCTCGTAGCTACCAGTGGAGTTCTAAGGTGAGGCGATGCTTTGGGAAGTACTTCGGCTAGCTGGGGAGCTATCATCGGTGGATGATTGCATGGTGGAAAGGAAGCATGTGGGGTTTGCTTGGGAGTGCATCCAGATTGACCTCTCCTAGCTTCTTCGATTAGGAGTCTTAATCATGGGACCGGAGGGGCCCTTCTAGCAAAGATTCATCTTCAAGAATCTTGATGGCATCTATCTCTGGTGTAGTCGGTTCCATTCTCCATAGGATACATGCCCGGTCAAAGGGGGTGATGAAGAGGGTGCTGGTCTATCCCCGAAAAATATTATCCAGGCCAGAGGGGAGGCAAGGGGAGCATCGTATGGTGGGCCATGGTTGGTGGCCATCTGGCGGTGGAAACCTAGACAGGAGGTGGCAATTGATCAGGGGAAGAAGATGACCTAATTGGCTCAATCCAAAGAACCGAGGTGACTTGATAAGGAGGCTACTTTGGCAAAGGCTGGTCAGGTTGACCGAGCATTGGATGCCAACCGTTGGATCAAGCCAGCCAAATATGCTTGGTGGAGATCCCCCCTTCGCTCAATGGGTGGATCGAGCGAAGAGGGCACTGAGTTCTGTGCGAAGCCATTAATGGGCTGCCTTGCACCACTGGAGATGGATCAAGTCATGCCTTCTGTGGACCTGGATATGGCCTAGTCCAAGCATGGGAGCAAGGGTGCTAAGGCATTTTGAAGCGGGCTGGCATTGGTTGTGAGCATTGGTTTGGCCCAGCCCAAATGTGCTTGACCCATTGAGTTTGATGCAGGCTGGGTACTTGCGAGGCCCATGTCAAGGGTTTTGGAGGCTAGGGGGTCCAGCAAGGGGTAGGGAGGAAGAGCAAGGTCTTGGCTAAGGTGCTGGCATCCCGTGTAACCCGAGAGAGGCTGCTGGTTGAAAAGGAAGGTCCTGGGGTCTTCTTTTTCTCTACCAGGGCCCCATGGGAGGTAGAAGACTCTTTGGTTCAGGAGGATCCTTCACTAGACCCTAGTGCTCGGGGAAAGGAGGGGTGCTCTGAGCAAGGGTTGGAGCTAGTGGGGGGGCCTCAGGACTTGAGTCATAAAAACACAATGGGTCGACTGAGAGAGGCCATCCATGGGGCAGGGGAAAGCCCCTTGGCCATGGATGCATCTATAGCTAGGATCGAGATGGACATTTAGGTTGAGGGGGTGCTAGTATGGACCCCCTTCCTTACCAGCTATGACCATGAGGCTTCTGATTTGGATCACCCAGGGGGCATAAAAATCCTTATTCTGGACTTCCTTTGGCTAAATCATCCAACAGCATTGTCCTGATATTTGTATCCTGCTTGAGACCCGACTATCGAGGGCAAGCCTTAAGCATGCTAGGCAGCGGATCTAGTTGGCTTGGAGCACCTATGCAATGGAGTCTGCAGGCCTGTCAGAAGGGATCTTGGTGATGTAGAGATGCGGCTTTGTAAGGGTATATGCTTTCCATAGATATGAGCAACAGGTGGCCTTGGTCAATTTAGAGAAGATCGAAGGTCCCTTGCTTCTGTCTAACATGTATGCAAGCATAGAGTATAGGGAGTGGAGGCTACTTTGTTCCGAGATCACCATATTGACATTCTAGGGGTTGTCATCTCTTGTCACCAGGGACTTTAACTGCATTATACAATCCCATGAGAAGATGGGTGGCACACAGTATACTGACAACATCGAGTTCAGGAACTTCAGCAACTTTATTATGGTGTGGGCCTGATTGATCTTGGTTACTTTGGACCCAGGTTCACCTGGTGCAACAACCGGTTGGGGACTGCCAAGGTTTGGAAAAAGATTGATCAGGCACTCGCCATGGCCAACTGGCTCCAGCATTTTTTGAGGTATCAAGTACATCATCTACCAAGGATTTCATCGGATCACTGCCTAGTTCTCATTACTACTGATAGTCCGTGTATGCTTGGCCTCCATTTTGATTTAAGAAGTTTTGGACTTTCTATCTGAGATTGTGAGATCTTATCAGAGAAGTGTGGAGGATGCCGATCAATGAGGATGTGAGGTATTGTATAACCCAGAGGTTGGAGCTAGCCAGGTGTAGGCTCCTGCAATGGAACTAGCATGAGGTTGGTGACATTTTCAGAATGATTGAGGAGGTGGAGGCAAACATTTCAGATCTGCGGTTGAGAGTGGACCAGGAGGGGGCCTTTAGGAGTTTGATTCGAGGGAGCTTTGCCATAAGCTCTCATCACACCACTCCTTACTGAGATAGCAGGACACATTATGTGGAGGTAAAAGTCAATGATCCAGTGAATCAAGAAGGGCGACCAGAATACAAAATTCTTCCATCAATCTACTATGATCCGGAGGGTAGCCAACCATATTAGGCAGCTGAGGAAGAGTGATGGCATAGTGGTGACTAATACTGATCAAGTTAGGGGGCAGATCTTCCAATTTTTTAGATCTTGATGGATCTTGCCTCTAGGTGGGAATGATTCTATCTAGGTCCCCCAGCCACTGGATCACATCTCTGATCAAGAGAAGACAGACTTGACTCACTTAGTGTCTTACGTAGAGGTGTGCGAGGCTCTCTAGTTCCTTGAAGAGGATAAGGCTCCTAGGCTAGATGGCTTTTTCCCTCATTCTTTTGTCGCTACTAGCCCATTGTTAAGGAAGAGGTGCTCGAGGTGGTGTAAGTGGCTTTTCACTTAAATGGCATCCCCAGGGAGTGGAAGAAGATGCTGATCACTCTTATTCCCAAGAGATCTAATGCTTTTGCTCCAGGTCACTTTAGACCGATCAGCCTATGCACCACCCTCTATAAGGTGTATGCTAGGATCTTGGTCAGGCTGTAGTAGTTAATCATGCCTCAACTCATCAACCTTGAGTAAGGGATCTTTGTTAGTAGCCATTGAATCATCAATAATATCCTTCTCACCCAAGAGTTCATGTATGACCTTCGGCATGCCCCTATCTAGTAGAGCTTTATGGTGATCAAGCTTGATATGGAGCAGGCTTGCAATCGAATGAGCTGGTGGTTCCTTCGATCGATGCTCCACGATCTTAGCTTTCAAGATAGGTAAATCAGATGGATCATGGACTGTGTGGAGGCTTCTAGCTTTACCATTCTGATCAATAGAGCTCGATGGAGTACTTTTAATAAACTATCTATTGACTCTATTATTGATTTTGATGATAAACAAAATGCTTAAGTATAAATTGAGTACTAACTATTTCTTTGAATTATGTTTTTATAGAAAAAGGTGTTCATCAATTCAACAAAATTTGATTAATTTTCAAATAATGAAAAGTCCCAACTATGGATGAAAGATCAGTTTAAAGTAGACTTTGGTAGTAGAAGAATGCTTGAAAGGACACAAGAGTTTAACACAATTTGGTTTCAGCAGAAGTGCAGTTATTTTTGAAGAAATCTCAGTCAAGTATCGACTCATAACCCCAGTGTTGACTCATGACAATGGAAGTGTCGACTCAAGCTAATATGCAGAAAGAGTTTCAGATAGCACAGCTGAAGTGTCAACTCATGCCAATCAAGTGTCGACTCAAGGTGTCGACTCAAGGATCGGCTCATCGCCTGAGACTTTTTTGTCACAAAACTTGCTAAAGTTGAAGACTTGCCTGAAATGTTGACACATGGATGTCAAGTGTCGACTCATTTGAGAATTCCAGAGAGCTTCATTAAAAATATTTGAAATAGGTGTTGACTCATGGAATGCAAGTGTCGACCCTAAGTGTCGATTCACAGCTTGAAGTGTCGACACTTAGAGTTTTGAAAATAGTAATGGCTAGTTTTTCAAACACAGAACTTGCCCCTCTTGGCTCCCAACGGCTAGTTTTTCATGTCTAACGACTATAAACTAACTTTGAGGCCTTGGAAAGGTATTTAAATGATTCAAATCAAATCTAAACAAAAAGACAATCAAGAGGATTAAGAAAGGAACATCAAGAGAAAGAAAAAGCAAGTGCATTCACTCTTATTCATCGAGAGCAACTACCTTCAAGCAAAAAGAAGTCTCCAAGTATTCAAGAACCTTCAAGATCATTCAAATTCAACCTTCTTAAGCATTTATTGAAACTTCATCAAGTTGAAGGCAGCACTTCAACAAAGCTTCAAAGAGATATCCACTTTTATTAGAAAGCTTTCATTGTTTCTTTACTTCAAACTTATTCTTGTTATAAAGATTTTTGGTTAGCCTATTGGAAAATCAAGGAGATTGTTGGTTAGCCTTAAAAACCAATTAGATTCTTGGTTAGCCCGCAAAACCAAGGGAGGTTGTTGGTGAGCCTTAAAACTAATTAGGTTCTTGGTTAGCCTGCAAAACCAAGGAGGCGATTGGTGAGCCTTAAAACCAAGTAGGTTTTTGGTAAGCCTAGAAAACCAAGTGAGGTTTTAACTTATGAGCCTTGTAAAAACAAGTCGGGTTTGATTAATGAGCCCAGAAAACTAATCGACTGTAATCGGTTGAGATTATAGTGAATTCCCAAGTAGGCCTTGGGAAGTGGATGTAGGTGCATTGGAAAGCACCGAACCACTATACTTGCTTTCTGTTTGTGATTGCTTGTCTCTTTAATTTGCTCTTATTTTTATTGCTTTTATATTTCCACTGCATACTCACTAAAAGCACTTTACACTTGCATTCATTGTACTTAGGTTGATTATTGGATTGGTTCACAAACTTGCTTTTCATTTAAATTTTTTAGAGATCCAATTCACCCCCCCTCTTGAGTTGCTTACTAGGCAACAAGTGGTATCAGAGTCCTGTTCTCAATGTATAGGTCTAACCGCCTTGAGTAAAGATCTATGGCAACCCCTATTGGTACTAGTGTAGTTGAGGGACAAGCCTCAAATAGACCTCCATATTTAAATGGAACAAATTATACTTATTGAAAAACTAGAATGAGAATATACATGCATTCAATTGATTATAATTTGTGGAAGGTTGTTGATAAGGATCCTCATGTTCCTTCGATTGTTCTCAATGATGTTTCCATCCCAAAACTCGAAGAGGATTGTGATGAAAATGACATTAAACAATCCGAGATCAATGCGAAAG
Organism: Areca catechu; assembly: GCA_021397845.1. Taxonomy (NCBI): domain Eukaryota; kingdom Viridiplantae; phylum Streptophyta; class Magnoliopsida; order Arecales; family Arecaceae; genus Areca; species Areca catechu. The sequence goes on from CM038039.1 coordinate 63,254,911, forward strand.
CAATGAATCTCCTCTTTTGTGCATTGGATCCTAGTGAGTTTAATAGGATTTCTACATGCACATCTACCAAGAAAATATGGAACACACTTGAAGTTACCCAGAGGGTACTGATCAAGTGAAGAATACAAAAGTAAACATGTTAGTACACACTTATGAGATGTTCTGAATGGAACCAAATGAATCCATCACTGACATGTACACTAGATTCACAAACATAGTAAATGGCATGAGAAGTTTAGAAAAAATTATGTCTAATGCTGATCTTGTCAACAAAATTCTCATGTCACTTTCAACTTCATGGGATCCAAATATGACCACCATACATAAAGCTAAAGATGTTGACAAATTATCCTTGGAGCAATTGGTGGGATCGCTTATGACTTAGAAGCTGAATTTAAAGCAAAAATCTATGGATATAGATAAAAAGAAAAATGGGATAGCCTTTAAGTCTACTATTCAAGAAGAATCCTCAAATGATAAATCGGAAGAAGAAAATGAAAGTGAGGAAGCACTTCTAGCAAGGAAGTTTAGAAGGTTCATGAAAAGAAGGAAATTTCCTTATAAGAAAAAGTTCCAAACAACCAAAAAGAAGGGAAAAGAAAAGGAGAAAGAAAAAGAAAAGGAGAAAAAGATACCTATATACTTCGAGTGCAAGAAGCCTGGACACTACAAATTTGATTGCCCTCTCCTAAAGAAATAAAAAAAGAAGCTTAGGAAGAAAGCTATGATGGCAACCTGGAGTGATAGTGAGGACTCTAGCTCAGAGGAAGAACAAGGTAAAATTATAAATCTACGTCTCATGGCATATCAAGAACAAGAAGAAATAATTTCTGATACTGAAGTAGATTTTACCTTTGATGAATTGAAAAATGCTTTCGATGAATTGGTGCATGATTACAAACTAATTTTATCTAAAAATAAAAAATTAAAAAAGCATGCAAATAGTTTTTCACATGAAAATAATTCTTTGTTAAATGAAGTTAGTGAATTGAAAAATAAACTTGATGTTTTAGAAAAGAAAAATAAGGCTTTAACAATGAAAAATGATATTTTGAAAAAATCTAAAACTATCATTTCAAATGATGATCTTTTAAAGAAAAGCAAAGATTTAGAAATAGAAAATAAAAACTATAAAAATGAACTTGATAAAATGAAATCCTTTGTTAAAAAGTTCGCTTATAGTTCTGAAAAACTAAATCTTCTTTTAAACAACTAAAGAGCTGTTTTTAACAAAGCTGGATTAGGATACAAATCTCAAAAATAGCAAAAGTATCTGAAAAACTTTTTTATACCTGCATCATCTAGTATTACATGTTTTTCATATAAAAATAAGGTCACAAAGCTTTTTAATGTAACATAAGAAAATTCAATACTTTTGGAAAGGTTTGGGTTCCAAAAGGAACCAATTTATGCACTAACTCTAAAGGACCCAAGTTAGCTTAGGTACCTAAAAACAAAACGTGATTTATTTTACAGGTGTGTCTTGCAACCAAGGAAAACAAAAGACTATATTATCTTGATAGTGGTTGTTCAAGGCACATGACAGGAGATGTGAAGCAATTCACTTCTCTTGAAGAAATAAATGGAGGGAGTGTGATCTTTGGTGATAATGGTAAAGAAAAAATCATTGATATTGGTAAGGTTCACATTTCACCTTCTACTTGTATTAGTAATGTACTCTTAGTTGAAGGTTTAAAGCATAATCTTTTAAGTATTAGTCAATTTTATGATAAAGATTTTCAAGTTATTTTTAAATCATCTTATTGCATGATTGCTAGTCCTGATAAAAATGGAGTAAAATTTATTGGAAAGAGGCATGGTAATATTTATTTGGTAAATTTAGATAATTTATCCTTGCCTAATGGAGAATGCCTAGTTGTAATGAATTCTACTAAAGATGAGACTAGTTGGCTTTGGTATAGAAGACTAGGACATGATAGTATGTATTTACTTTCAAAACTTTGCAAAAAGGATTTAGTAAGAGATTTGTCGAAACTTAGTTTTGAAAAAGATAGAGTTTGTCAAGCTTGCCAATTTAGAAAATAAGTTAAAACATCTTTCAAACCTAAAGGTTTTGTTACTACTAGTAGGCTATTAGAACTACTCTATATGGATCTCTTTGGACCAACTAGAATATCTAGTCTAGGAGGCAAGAGATATGGATTAGTTATAGTAGATGATTTTTTAAGGTTTACATGGATATTCTTTCTTGCTCATAAAGATGAATCTTTTTCAGTATTTGTGAAGTTTTACTGAAAAATTTTTAATGAAAAATGTACTTAAGTTATTTTCATACGTAGTGATCATAGTTCTGAATTTGAAAATCAAGATTTCAAAAGTTTTTGTAATGAGAAAGTATTGAACATAATTTTTCTGCACATAGGACACTTCAACAGAATAAGGTGGTAGAAAGAAAAAATCGTACTTTAGAAGAAATGGCATGCACTATGCTTTGCGAAAATGATTTGCCAAGATATTTTTGGACTGAAGCAATTAACACTACTTGTTATATTTTGAATCGTGTTTTAATTCGCCCTATTTTAAAGAAAACTCCTTATAAACTTTGGAATCAAAGAAAACCAACTTTAAAATATTTTCGAGTTTTTGGTTGTCAATGTTTTATTTTGAATAATGGTAAAGACAATCTTGGAAAATTTGATGCCAAGTTTGATGAAGGTATCTTTCTAGGATATTCTACATCAAGAAGGGCATACAGAAACAAAAGAATCCTAGTTATAGAGGAGTTTATACATGTAATTTTTAAAGAGTCTACTAACAAATCCTCCAAAAAAGAGGATACTTCTGATGCATGTGTAGGTGCTAATAAGTTATAAAAGCTAACATTGGATGATCAACTCTCTCAACAAAGTGAAGAAGATCATGACAAAAATGAAAAAGAAGAAGCCATACAATCCACACCAAAGCATTAAGATCTACCTAAGGAGTGGAGGTATGCTCATGGACATCCTAAATAATTAATCCTAGGTAATCCATCAAAAGGGGTGAGAATTCGATTTTCAATTAGAAACGAATGTGATTATATTACTTTTGTTTCTCAAGTAGAGCCTAAATGTTTTGAAGATGCTGAAAAAGATTCTAGCTGGATACATGCTATGAACTAATTCAGTTTGATAGAAATAATGCTTGGACATTAATAGAAAGACCATCAAATGTTTCCATTATTGGCACAAAATGGGTGTTTAGGAATAAATTAGATGAAAATAGAATTGTAACTAGAAATAAAGCTAGGCTAGTTGCCAAAGGCTACAATCAGGAGGAAGGAATTGATTTTGATGAAACTTTTGCTCCTGTTGCTAGACTTGAGGCAATTAGACTACTATTAGCATTTGCCTATTTTATGAATTTTAAACTTTTTCAAATGGATGTTAAAAGCGCTTTTCTGAATGGTTATATAGCAGAAGAAGTTTTTGTAGAAAAACCATCTAGTTTTAAAAATCATGCACATCCTGATTATGTTTACAAATTGCACAAAACACGTTATGGTTTAAAGCAGTCACCTTGAGCATGGTGTGAAAGACTCAGCAAGTTTTTGATTGAAAATGAATTCTCTAGAGGCCATGCTGATACTACCTTATTTCTAAAGAAGAAAAATGATGACTTATTAGTAGTACAAATCTATATTGATGATATTATTTTCGGTGCTACTAATGAAATTCTTTGTCAAGAGTTTGATAAGTTTATGCAGGGTGAGTTTGAAATGAGCATGATGGAAGAACTCAATTTATTTCTTGGACTCCAAATCAAACAAACCAAAGATGGAATCTTTATCAACCAAGCTAAGTATATAAGAGAAATCTTAAAGAAGTTTGGGATGGAGACTACTAAGTCAATAGGTACACCTATGAGCCCCTTTATAAACTTGATAAAGATGAGTATGGTAAATCTGTTGATCAAAAACTATATAGAGGTATAATTGGCTCTTTATTATCTTTGACTGCCAGTAGACCAGATATAATATTCAGTGTATGCATGTATGCTAGATATCAGTTTGATCCTAAAGAGTCTCATTTGTTGGCTGTTAAGCACATTATTAGATACTTATCTGGTATAATTGATATTGGTTTATGGTATTCTAAAGAGTCATCTGCTGATTTAATTGGGTTTTTTTATGCTGATTTTGCTGGGTATAAACTTGATAAAAAAAGTACTAGTAGAACTTGCAAATTTCTTGGAATTGACTTAATTTCCTGGTTTAGCAAGAAACAAACTTCAGTTGCACTAACCATAACTGAGGCTGAGTATATTGCAACAGGAAGTTATTATTCTCAAATCTTGTAGATTAAGCAACAACTTGAAGATTTTGAAATTAAACTAACTAAGACATCCATAAAATATGATAATACTAGTGCAATTTGTTTAACTAAAAATCCTTTTCAGCATTCTAGAAGCAAACATATTGAAATTAGGCATAATTTTATTAGAAATCATGTTGAAAATAATGATGTTGTGCTTAAATTTATTTCTACTGAATTGCAATTAGCTGATATATTGATAAAGCCTCTCCAAGAAGATTGGTTCAATATGATTAGAAGAGAGCTTGGGGTCATCAATCCTTTCGATTGAAAAATTCTAATCTTTGATCCATGAAAGATCAATTTTGATATCAATCATATTTAATTTCTTTGAATTTCACTGCAAGTCTATTGATTCTGATCATTGCTTCATTTTATGTTTTCTTCAGTTTTAAGTCGAAGTGTCGACACTTGTAAGTGTTGACACTTGGCCCTGTGTTGTGAGTCGACACTTGAACGGTGACAGACCGAGATAAAAACCTGAAATGAGGTGTTTTCTTGAACTTTTCTCTCCCAAGTCGAGCCAACACCTGCCCTAACACCATTCTATCCACTTCTTCCCTTCAATTTGCAACTCCAACCCTTTCAAATTCACATTTGGGATGGTTTTTGATTCAGTTTTTGGCATTTTCCCTCTTCCATTTCGGTTTTGGACTGTTAAAACCTTGAATTTCCTCTCCTTTGCATTAATCTGTCATTTTGTGGAATGGGGCCTATGAAGAAAGTTGTCCATCATCCTCGGTTATCCAATCAAGGAGAAGAAAGAAGAACAAAGGCCAGACATGAACCCAGTGCACCGAATGCCCCTGCTCGACCTCTTTTTCCTGCGGCTAGTCAGATGGGTATGAAGATCATCGGAGGAGGACACCATGTAGACTTTGTATTCATCGACCAGTAGCATTTTTGGATAGGCCAGTGGCTCAGGGATGCTAGTTTGGTTCCATTCTGCTCTTTGACAGAGAGATTTTACCTGGACTTGATACGAGAGTTCTATGGATCTTTAGCCCGAGGTAGTGATGGATAGGTTGAACAGGTCCGTGGCAGAGATGTCCCAATGATAGCAGAGATTCTGAGTAGAGTATGGGACATACCTATGAGAGGATCTATGGTTGACAACTTAGTAGATAGGTTCAGTGGCCTCCGATTTATCTTTGAGACAGATGACCTGCTTGAGGGAGCCACTATTGTTGCATCCAGACTTTCAGCTGAGATGAGGTTGCTGCATCACATTGTTGCCCGAATCCTTCTACCGAAGACCAGCCATTTCGACTTCATCACAGAGAGAGCTACTAGTGATGGTGTCTCTGGTTCAGCATACTCCTGTTTGCCTACCAGTACTTATAGTACATCAGATGACGGAAGCATCTATGAGTCAGAGACTGTGTTTGCCCTACGGGATGGGCTTGACTTTGCTCTTCAAAGCTTACGGTGCTGTTATAAATTGATGAGCCCTATCGGTTGTTACTGTAAACTAATATCTATAACATCAGATCTCTTCATCGGATGGGGTATCAGCTAGTCAGAGGCTAGTGGAGATGACGAGATCAGGTCAGGCCACTGATAGAGATGAGGATACAGCGGAGGAACGCATATTCTCAGGTGAGGCAGGACCTTCAGAGACACACATTGACATGCCTAAGATTCAGCCTGAGCCTTCAGCGCAGCCAAAGCCTGCTTCTCAGCCCGAGCCTGCACGATCATATATTCCAGGAGCTTCTAAGAGTCTTGAGGATAGAGTCCTCTCATTGAGATATAGATTATGATCATTCATCAGCGAGATGACAGTTTTATTATGGATACTAAAGAGAGCCATCGAGATTTGAGAGATGGGATCTTTGCCATTCTGTCTGCTTTGAGTAGACCCTCTTCTGGGAGTGTTCCCGATACTTCAGCTCCAGCTGATTCTACTCCAGTTCCACCTACTCCGGGACCAGTCATGGATGATGATGATGTGATTGACTCTGATGAGTTTGACTTTCCAGATGTGATGACAGTGCCAATGCCAGAGATAGCAGCTGACCCTCCTAGGAGTCCCATTCATGATCTATTGAGTTCATCCTTCCGGACTCCTATCCTACACACACATCCTTCTAGACTAGCTAATTATTCTACCATTCCTATACTCACACCTATCATTTCTTCAGTTGATACACCTGTTGTTGTTTCTCTGTCATTACATACATCTTCCCTTATTCAGGAACTACGATTTTATACTCCTAGTTTCCATCATCTTGATTCCAGTCCTTTATTTGATCATACACCACATCCTATAGTTTTCGAGACTGTCACTCTAATCAGTTCTTCTCCTGCTGTTGACATAGCTTCTACCTCTTCTGCTTCAGTTAAAGGGAGAATATATGGAGCTCTTGTAACAGTTGGTGGGTCCAAGGCCCCACTTTCGCAATTGTTTTAATGATCTCATGGTAAATTTATTGTTGAAGATAAAGACCTCCATAATAGTCATATCAATTTATTCTCTTGCATTCATGGTCCCCTCTTTGAGTAGTCACTACCCCCATTCTTCAATGGAACCAAGGACTCGGAGCTCCATTTGGACCTCCCACTCTGAAACAAGGCTTTGTAACTACCAAAATATACCTCACCTGATACTGCTTTCTGCATAATCTCTTCTCTCTCTCTCTCATTTCTCTTTTCAAGTTTATGGTAATATGACAAAATCATGTTACTTTTCACAACAGCTTTAAGCTTCAACCGAAACTTTTAACCAAAACCAAAATGTTATGGTTTGAGCTGAAACCGATCAGAAACCGGGGTCTTTTTTAGAGCAATAACAAAAATGACTTTATGAGATCATTGTACATATAGGTGAATTTTTGCTTATATTTTATCATTTCTTTATTTGGACATTCTCTCGAAAGTACTTGTTTAAAATTAAAATTTTGATTGCAAATTTTGAAAAGAGTTGGAATCATATGCAGTCTTGAATTTCCAGAAAGTTTGGAAGAGGCAAACTTTTTGACATATGTTTGTGTATGCTATAGCTGCAATGTCATGGACAAGGTTCCCGATACCGGTAGTAATACTCATACCGATAGCCGATCGATACAGTACAGTATGGGTACTATGCTATACCGACATGCAGTATGGGTAAATGTGCCTGTTCAAACCTATATGCTAATTTTTTTTTAAGAGTATATATTGAATATGGATCATGGCTTGAGCTATCATCTTTCAAAAATGATATATTTTGGCCACTGGTTCGGTACGCTCTGAACCGGCTAGTTCGGCACGCCCTGAACCAGCTGGTTCGGCACGGTTCGGCGATCCTTGATAAGAGCCATGCTGATCATATAAAAAGAGGTACAAATTGATTCAGTTGAATCAGCTCTTAAATACAGTTGACATAAGTTGCATCATTATATGCTCCTTAGTCCTTATTGTACATGTTTCTTCTAAAGTTGGGGCAAACAATTTTCTTTCAGATTACTCGAATAGCAAAAATTCCATGCTCCAAGATGCATCAAAACGAGAAGAGTTGCTATGATCTCTATTTGAAACGTATACCAATAACCAAATATGGATCCATAGTTTGGTCTTTTACTACTGCAACACCAATCCTGAAAGCCTACATAATGGTTGTGGAGAGAATATTTGTTGAGTGTTTTTTTTTCTAAATCTTGATTCTCTGATAATGTCAAGTATGATTCGACAGGTACTAGTTTATAAACTCTAGTGTCCATGAGGAAGCATATGGAAATATGATCTTGAATTTGGAGATAGTCCTAGTGGCCAGCTAGTGTCCTAAAGAGCCTAAACATTATCTTGCTCTATGAAAAATCAATAAAGGGATGCCATAAGGATCTCTTTTAGCTTTTATTTGGGATACTTTGCTGGTCATTTTGGTTATCTTTGGCTATTCTGCTAGTCCGGAACAATGCTTTGGTATCATGACTTAAAATGCAATATTTCACTGACAATACTACTCACTTCTTGTTCTATGCTATTCATGCATTATCCTTTACTGTGGAAGGATCCTTATAGGAAAAACAGTTCAAATATTTTAAGCCATCATGGTGCACCTGTTATCTTCATTGTTGACTTTTCTATGGTGAGGAAAGCTATTGGAAAAGAAACAGTGCACTTATGAGTTATAATTACAACAAAATTAGGTGTGGAAAAGTCAAAATTGTTTCTCTAGATTTTGTTTGATGTGATGTTGTTAGTACCAGTGCTGCTTCAGGTATTTCAGAGAAAGAAACTGTGCCTTTAAATTCATATAGTTTGGCATGTCCAAAACCACATTCACATATTGCATAAAGTTTCATATTTATGCTGCGATCTTTTCATTTGACATATTTCTATGCCATTGGGTCAAATTGTTTGTTTATTTATTGATTGATTGTGACTGATTCTTGCATTGCATGCAACTACTTTGCCTTGATTAAAATTTTCAAATGAGGACCTCTAGATTCTAACTGAGGCTTTGAGTACTAATTTGCAACTATTTTTTAATATTTATTGGATCATCTTGATTACCACATACGTTCAATTGCATTTCCTTAATTATTTGTCTTTCACAGTTATTTCTATTATTTATCACATTGCATTTGTTTTTCAAATATCTGATTGTTCAGGTTATAAAATATTTCTTGTTATATTTATCATAATTAAGATGATTCTTCTTAATTTTTTACATCACCAGAAAGTGATAGTTCAAGAATTTCAAGGGTAGAAGATGCTAAACTGCGATAAGTGGGTTGTAATTCTGTGCTACATGGCAAAATAGAAAGATGAAAGAGGGGAAAAAAAAAATAAATGGAGTCAAGAGGAAAGCTTAGTTACAAAAAAAGCCAAGTGTTTTACAATTCTAAGTTCACCCTGCTATGTAACAGCTGTTCGTTCTTGGTTAAGATTGCCATTCTTAATTAGCTTCGCATAGAGAATGTCAGATAGATCTGTTAAGTTCTAAGGGGAAAATTGTAATCATTGAAAATATCCATTAGATTATAGGTAAGGATTTAAAAGAAAATTTTAGCTCTTTATAACGAACTCTCAGGACAATTTTTCATCTTTGTTGAGATCTTTGATTCTATGTTTATGCATTCTTGGCATATCCTTTTTATCCCTGCAATTGATGTGCCAACAAGTTAACGTGGTCATGTGATTGTTTAATTCAATCTTTCAGATAGTATGAAGTTGTTTTAGAATTTTTCTAATAAGCTTTTATACTCATGCAAGTAGTTTCATTAGTTTTAATAGTGTTGTCAGTTGTAGCAGAACAAGTCTTGCTGTTGACCCCTGTTGCAGGCTAGTCGATAAAAAAACTACACTAGTCTCGTCATAACTTATTTAAGTGCTTGTGGGTTGTTATTGTTTTTTCATGCACGTCCTGAATGATCAGAATACCCCCTTTCTGCACCTTTAATATGATACCTACCAAATCACATCTCATATAACTTCATGACTATGGTCCTGGCAGGTTAATGCTGCCTCTATTTAGACAGGATGATGCTTCTGGCTTTTTATTACAATTGTAATTACTATGTGCCTCTAAATTCAGATTGCTAATGTTGGCTTCAATAAATTATGATATTACTTAATCTATTGAGAGATGCCTGTTATCTATAGTACATTTGCTTTGCAATTTGATTGATCAATTGGATGAATGGCTATGATATGGCAATCATTGTGATGGTTTAAATTATCTACTAGGTGAGGTTGTTCGGCTACTCGCCCAAGTCCAATTTCCATCAGGAGGCTTTTAAATATAAATAGACTTTTAAATACAAATTCGAGACCTTCATTCTCCTTGCTTTGTTACCACCAAATGGAGGAACGCAGCTCAAGGTATGCTTGCTTATTGTTAGTGATCATTGTATGTTAGCCTTTCAAAAAAAATTATCTCAGTATTCTTTACTTATTTTTATTTTTTGATGTTTATTTTAGATACATATATATATGGACATAGATTGGAGCTGGTTAAATCTACCAAGGTATCGAAGATTGATTTTTAAGGCTAGAATTTGTATATACATAATACTTAGATTCTCATTTTTCTCAATATTTTTCTTTTTAGGGGAACAGTAGAGTACTTGAAGGGAGTTGATGAATTTATCAAGTATGCATGTGGAGATTAGGAAGAGATACATTTAAGTGTCCTTGTCTACAATGTGTTTGTGGTATGATCCATGACAAAGATATAATTAAAGTATATTTAGCTTTTAATGGAGTTATTAAAGATCAGAGACTTTGGGAATTACGCTATGGTATTTCAGCTCATAGTATTTCTTCTAATATAAATAGCACAGGTGGAGATTGCACTAAGGATGATGGCATACATAAAATGATATTAGATGCACTTAAAGCTGTAGCTGATGAAGACAACGAATTTGAATATGGTGATACTGGTCTAGCAGATAGAGATGAGTTTTTAAATGGATTAAAGAAGTTGCTTGAAGATACACAAAAACCATTATTTGAAGGTTGTAAGAGTTTCAAGAAACTTTCTTTTGTTCTCCTTCTATTCAACATTAAGTGCATGACTAGAATGTCCCAAAAGGCTTTTGATTTGATGATGCAGTTGTATAAACCCCTTCTTCCAGATGGCAATGCACATCCAAATTCGTATAATGAAGTTAAAAAGATTGTTGCCGCATTAGGTTATAGTTATGAAAAGATAGATGCATGTTCGAATGATTGCATTTTGTATTGGGGGGAGGAGAATAAAGATCGTACAAGTTGTCCAAAATGTGGAGAGGATAGATGGATTGAAAAAGAAAGTTGTTATGGCCATAAAGGGAAAAGAAAGTCTAAAAAGATCTTTCGTTACTTTCCATTAATTCCAAGACTTCAGAGGATATACCTGTATTCTGAATTGGCTGCAAAAATGAGGTGGCATAAAGAAGAGAGAAAAGTAGATGGTATCTTGAGACATCCAGCTGATTCATCTTGTTGGAAATCTCTTGATGTCATTAATGATTTTGGAATTGACTCTCGAAATGTTCGTCTTGGCTTGGCAAGCGATGGGTTTAATCCTTTTGGTAATATGAGTATAAGCTATAGCATTTGGCTTGTTATTTTGCTGCCATATAATTTGCCACCATGGGAGTGTATGAAATGGCCTAATATATTCGTATCCTTACTTATACCAGGTCCACATGAACCTAGTAACAATATTGATGTTTACCTACAACCTCTCATTCATGAATTAAATATTTTGTGGAATGGGGTTGACACATATGATGCTTCGAGAGGCGAGAGATTCAACATGCGTGCTGCATTATTATGGACCATAAATGATTTTCCTGCATACGGATACTTGTCAGGTTGGAGCGCAAAAGGACGATTGGCATGTCCATAATGTAATAAAGATACATATTCTGATTGGTTACATTCATGTAGGAAACATTATTATGCTGGTCATAGACAGTGGTTGGACAAGGACCATAAATTTTAATGAATGAAGTCAAGATTTTTTGATAAGGAAGAAGATATGAGAGATGCACCTACTCTGCCTTCTGGGAGTGATATGTTCCAGCAACTAGAGGGTCTTATTTTTATCTCAAAAACTTCTAAAAATTTGAAAAAAAGAAAAAGGAAGTCAAGCAAGAATTTGAAGAGAGCACCAAAGCAAAAGAAATCAAATAAGAGAAATACTATAGAAGAGCCTGATAATGTTGAAAAAGATAAATACCTGGCATGGAAAAAGAAGAGTATCTTTTTTGATTTGCCATATTGAAAGTTATTACCTGTTCGGCATAACCTTGATGTAATGCACATCGAGAAGAATGTCTTTTATAGTTTGATTGGAACATTATTGGAAATTGACGATAAAAGTAAGGATGGCTTGAAAGCTCGACAAGACTTAGTCGAATTAAATATACGACCATCTCTTCATCCCAAATTTGTAGGTCCGAGAAAGATCTTGTTGCCACCAGCTCGCTTTACATTAAGTAAAAAGGAGAAGGAAAGCATGTGCCAAGTTCTTAAAGATGTGAAGGTTCCTGATGGGTATGCAACTAACATCTCTAGGCATGTTGACCCAGTTCATGGAAAGATATGGGGGCTAAAAAGTCATGACTGTCATGTAATTATGCAACAACTACTTTCAATAGCAATCTGGTCTAAAAAAAGCAAGGAAGTTAAGTGGATAGTCACTGAATTAAGCAAGTTTTTCTTGCAATTGTGCTCAAAGACTTCTTCAGCAAATGATTTTTCTTTACTTGATCAAAGGATTTCAATTCTCTTATGTCATATGGAGATGTTGTTCTCTCCTAGTTTCTTTGATGTGATGGTTTACTTGCTTGTTCATTTGCCATATGAAGCTCGACTTGCTGGTCCAGTTAATTATCGATGGATGTATCCAATTGAAAGGTATGTTTTGAATTTGATGTGTTTTTAGTTTATTGCATTTTTTATTTTTTATGTATTGTGGACTAGTAAAATTTAGTGGTCATGATGATAGGTTCTTGACGAAATTGAAATCATATGTACGTAATAAAGCACAACTAGAAAGTTCAATTGCAAATAGTTATTTGGCTGCAAAAACAGTGGCCTTTGCATCAAGATTCTTAGATGATGATGTTGAGACATGGCTAAATAGACGTGGAAGAAATGATGATTGTACTGAAGTTGATACTGTGGGACAGATGTGCATTAACATAGGTCGACCTTTAGGTGCTGGGAGTTCTTGTAAGATGGATAATGTGGAGTTAGATCAAGCTCATCGATATATATTATTCAATCGAGAGGAGGTTCAGTCATATGCATTATAAGTAAAAGGTATTTTTTTTATTTCATTATATTGTGAAATTTGTAGTTGTTACTACAAAACTTACACAATATTGTTTTCTATGTTAAGGATGCACTTCGAGTTGATCCAAAAAGAACGACCTCGTTCATCAAAAAGGGATATTGAAACTATTCATATGAGCAAGTTTCCATAATGGTTTTGTAAACATGTATGTAATGTATCATTATTTTCTTAATTTTTGCCTTATGAAAAAAGGTGTATGATTACTAATTGAATAATATAATATCTTTTTTATAGGTTCAGAGGCTACAAGATCAAGGAAAAGAAGATCTACCAGCTATTATTCATTGTCTAACAAAACATCCAGTTAATATAGTCAAGAAATACAATGGATGTTTAATTAACGGATTTAGATTTCATACAAGGAGCGCTGAGCAGGGAAGGAAAACTCAAAATAATGGCATTGTGATGTCAGCTAAAACAGCAAGCTTCTTTAGTACAAAAGATAATAATCTAATACATACTAATATTATCTATTATGGAGTCTTGGACGAGATTATAAAGATAAATTATTATGATGAGATGAAATTTTTGCTCTTTAAATGTGAATGGGTGGATATTAATCGAGGTGTCAAACAAGACGGGGACTTGACACTGGTAAATTTTAATTATAAATTGCATACTTCAGAGCCTTTTGTAATAGCTAATCAAGTGGAGCAAGTATGGTATGTAAAAGATCCAAAAGAAAGTGGATAGCATATAGTTAGAAAGACAGCCAAGGGATTACTTTGATATGAACGAGGAAATCAATGATGCTGATGAAGGCTTGGAAATTGAGCAACAAATAGATCTCTATGCTACCAATTATGACAATGAGATCGATGTAGATGATGAGAATGTAACATGGAAAAAAGATGATATTCAAGGAATTGAGATTGTAACGTAGTTATCCATGCATATATATCCATATATGAATAATGTATTTTCTTGAATATTTTTTAACTATGTATGGAAGACTTGCTTGATTATGTTCAGTTGTATTAGTTATTATTTTCTTAACTATATATCGAATGGTGTTCATACTTTTTTTGTTAACTATATTGAAAAGGTTGTTTGGTTATGTTGAATGGTATTTGTTATTTATTTTAATATTTCTTATATATTTTGATGTATATATAAATAATGTTTCTATTTATTACTTGGTTTTACTGTACTAATATCATTCCTTTTAATTATAGGTGGTGTTACAAATATATTTGTTACCTCAACTGAAAGTCTATGTAAGTGATCTAGTTCTTATCTTAATCTGAGATTTATTATATAAACAAAAGTGATGACTATTTTAAATTTTTTTGTAGGGCTAGAAAGAAAAATCTGGTAATTGTAAAGGCTCGGGATAGACCGAGAACAAGATCTACTTATCATGAAGTAGATTCTAAACCAACATTGGATAATGATCATAAAGTGGTTGACCTTGAAGAGACAAAGATAGTGGTGCTGAAGATAAACATTCAAATGAGGGAATGTTACTTGAACCAGAAAATAATTCAAGATGAAAGAGGTTGACAACTAGTTGCTTTCTTACTTATATGGGGTGAGTACGATTTTAATTCTTGATGTTCTTACATTTAATATATCAAGGATGAATGTATGCTTAGTTTCTAATAGTCTTTAAACATTTACTTTTTTTTTTGACATGTTTATTTTTATTATTTCTAGGTATATATAGAGCAAGCTAAGTTCAGAGAGACAATCATGGTTTCATTGTTTTGATTGCTTATTGTTTAGCTTATATGTGAGTAAGCCATCAAAAAAGAAAGTTTCAAAGTGGATACAGAACAAAGAAGTCTTAGAAAAGAAGTCTTAGAAAAGAAATATCTAATCCTTCCTATTTGCAATTGGTGGGTTATTAGGTTTAGTTATTTCTAATTTATCAAATATTGTATAGGAGGTTGTGTACTTATTTTTTTCTAACATTAGGGATTATTGGCTTGTCGTGATTTTTTGTAACTTTGGTGAAAACTTTACTTCAACCAGTCCACCTTGCATGTTGCTATTGGATTCTCTTCCAAATAATAGTTGTGATAGATATGAAGCTGAAATAAGACGGTAATCAAATAAATATAATTTCTCTTTTTAACTTTGGTTTTCATAGTCGATTCATATTAATATATTTAAACTGTTTGTATTTCTCTATTTGCAGCCTAGTTTTTGATATATATGATTGTGAAAAGAAGTCAAAAGATGCAAGAGCAATATGGAATATGCCATTGATAGCCCCAAAGGTAGTTATATTATATTTTTAAAGCAAAATAATTTATTTATATGAAACATAAAGCATAATAGTTATTAATCTTTTTGTTTAAATTTCAATAATAACAGGTACCAATGCAACCAAATGGAAATGATTGTGGATACTTTATTTCATTTTATATACATTGTTTTATGCAGGATGCTCCCACAACTATCTCTCCAAACAAGATTCCTTCTTTTATAAATTCTAATCCTCTTAATTTCTTACCAAATTTTTATATGCATTCCAAAATTATTTATTGATTTTTATTTATTTAGCTTAATGATCACTGGTTTACAATGGCAGAGTTGGATTCTTTTTTGGCTAGTTTAGATTCTGTTGGATGTGCAAAAAGGAGTGCAACTAAACAAATCATTGATGAGCAAAGCATTGTACATGAAGATGATACTGATGTAGTCTTAAAAGAGGAAGAGATATCCCAACCTAAAGAGCCACCTCCTAAAAAGTATCGTGATGAGACACAAATAAAAGATGTGCATGCGATGGATTCTGACAAGATGATTCATGTAGAGTGGAATGAGTATGGACAGCCAATTGGAGATGGTGGGCAATCATTTATGAGCTTTTTGATTAGCCTAACAAAATTTTATGAGCAGCTACCAGTTAGTGTGAATGATTGGCAAAAGATATCTAAGACCACTAAACTTAAACTTTGGAAATACATGAAGGTGATATTGATTTCTATTTCATCTATGATTTGGTACTTATTTTTATGATGCATTGATAATATTTTTTTTATTTCAGAAAAAGTATGATGTGGGAGATGAGCATTATAATTTTGCAATGAAGACTTTGGCACGAAAATGGAGAGGAATGAAGTACCGTTTAAGAAAAAAGTACTTAATAAGAAATTATAATAAGAATATGAAAAAACAAAGTGAAGTACCTAAGAATGTCCCAAAGGCTCAATGGAAGGAAGCTATAGATAGTTGGTCTACTTTACAGTGGCAGGTATATAGAAATTATTATTTTTCATTGGTTGAGATCAATTTTTTATAATAGTTAATGTCAGTTTTAAATTTTGGTATATATGGAACAATGACAGAAAAGGGCAGATATCAACATTGACTGCAAGAAGAAGTACAAGTATCCCCATTGTGCATGAACAAGGAGCTTCACACAAATCAATCACCTATATGTGAAACCCATCCAAATTTTTTAAAATGTTTGCTCTGATAAATATATATGTTATGTTCAACTAATTTTTTCTTATTTTGTATACTCAGTTCAAAAGGACAAGAAAAAAAATGAGCCATCCCGGCATGTAGGTGAACACTCGTACTAGAAAGAATGGTAAACCTGTAAATGATGCTGCTGCTGGACTAGTTGTAAGTATCTTTTATTAGTTAATTAAACTATAAGTTTATTTTATTTTCTATTATAATATTTATTTCTTGTAATTAATACATACATGTTTACTGGAACCAAAAGGAAGTGTTTAAAGATGCAGAAGGGGATGAAGTATTTTCTAAACAGTTTGGCAAAGAAAGACCAGACATGATCCATTGCTTAGGGATAGGACCAACTCCCAGTTCATTGTGGGGCTCTAAAGCAACAAATAAAGTCTTGAAAAAGAAAAATGAGAGTTTGCGTAAAATGGTTAATGACTGGCAGGTCAAGTTGGAACTCTCCAAGTTCAAGTAGCAAATATTTATGGTTCAACAGTTTCGGTGAGTATTTTAGTTAAATGTATAATTCTTTTTTTATTTCTATATGAATGAGATTGGATAACTTAATATTTATTTTCAAAATTATTTTAATTATTTTGAAAATATAAAAATGTCATGGAAAAATTTGATGTTCATTCATTCTACTTGCTATTTGATTGATGAATTTAACCTGTTATTGTACTTATTTATTAATAGGGTATTGCCAACATGAAAGAAGCTAATGATTATTCACCAAAAATAGATAAAATATCATCTATTAGTAGCAAACATAATCCTGAGATATCTATGATATCATTATTTTATGCAATACTTGTAATTTAATATTTTTTAAGAAAGTTGGCTAACTCTCTATTATTTCTATAATGGTGATAGAGTTGAACTAAACTCATCTCAAGTGAACATATTGCCCATTCTTGAATAATCTAAAATTGTAAGTGAAATTTATTTTAATGAATTTGTAGATTTAAATAGAATGGTTCAATGTTATTAAATGGTGATCATCAGGACTTATTCATTATATTATATGAAATCAATACTTGTAGGGTGAAGAAGTAATTTTATTGGATATCTCACAGAAAGAAGTAGGCAAAGGAATATTTATTTCTGATGATAAACACAAGATGTTGATGGGCAAAAGTTTAGAAGATGTCTTTTGTGAGGTTTCTGTTTCTTATGTAATTGAGCCCGATGCTCCATTGCTTGTAAAGGACAAAAGTCGATCTTTAATGAAACATGCTGTGGGCACTCACATTATTTGGTGGAAAGATTATGTATGTATATGTGTACATTATTGGTTTAATAATGGTTTATACTATCTCTGAAATTATGTATATTTATATGATTTCTTTGTTTTTGCAGGTAATATAATAGAAGGTGTCAAGGAAGAAATGAAGATTTTACAAAGTTTACTTTATATATCTTTATTCTCTTATGGTGTAGCAAAATAATTGGAACTTGTTTTATGATATGTTTTGAGTTCTAGTATTTACTTTATTTTGAAATCAATACTATGTTTTGTTTATTGTTCTTTGGATTTTGATGAAATTAATAAAGTTGTTGAGACAATATATTTGTAAGACTATCACCATGTATGTTAAATTATATTTAATATACTAATGAAAATTATCTTGTTTATAGTTATTTTTTGTCTTTCTATTTTTATTTGTTATTACAGGTGATCCATATTTTGAAATTGGATTGAGCATTACTATATTTAATTATACACCTATGTTTTATTATTGCTAGTACAGGTTCATTTATACCTACACTTTGTTATTTTTAATGAATTCTAATTCGTATGTATTTAATTACCCACATTTCTAATTCGTATGTATTTAATTACCCACGTTTCTAATTCGTATGTATTTAATTATCTAATTCATATGCATTTAATTATCCACGTTTCTAATTCGTATGTATTTAAATATCCATGTTTTATAAAGGAGGGTATAGACTACATTTATACCCACGTATATAATCTTACCTACGTTAGATATTACATGGATAAAGCACGTCTACACACACGGAAAAAAAAAATCGTGGATATAAGCTATAGCCATGCCGGACATACCCATGTTTAACCAAACGTGTGTACTAATGTGAGTGTAGATATATATCCACATTTTTTAAGCTTTTATCTACATATTTTCTACGTGGGTGTAGCTCAGTTTTTTTGTAACGCTGTTCAAGACATATGACGGGTGATATAGATCAATTCTTCATCCTGGAATAAAAAGATGGTGGCATGGTAACTTTTGGCGACAATCATAAAGGAAGGATAATTGGTATTGGTAAAATTAAAGTTAGTCATTCTACTTTTATTGAGAATGTACTACTAGTAAAAAAATTAAAGCATAATCTGTTAAGTATCAATCAATTATGTGATATTGGCTTTAATGTTTTCTTTAATTCTTCAATGTGTATAGTAGTTGATCCTCTTTACTCTAGTACAAAGTTCATTGGACATAGACTTGGAAATATATATGTAGTAGATCTTAATGATGTAGCTATGTCAAGCAATACAAGTCTTGTGGTAGTGAATGATAAGAGCAAGGATCAAGTCTACTATGGCATAGATGACTTGGACATGCTAGTATAGATACTATTGCAAAACTCATTTCAAAAGATTTAGTTAAAGGTTTGCCAAAGTTTAAAGTAGATTTTGATTACATCTATGATGCATACCAATTAGGAAAACAAGTAAGGGAAAGTTTTAAATCCAAAAATATTGTTTCTACCACTAGACCTTTAGAGCTACTTCACATAGATCTATTCGGACCCACTAGGACAATAAGCCTAGGTGGTATGAAGTATGGTCTGGTGATTGTAGATGATTTTTCAAGATACACTTGGGTTTTATTTATTGCACATAAAGATGATACTTTTAAAGCATTCAAAAAGTTTTACAAAAGAGTTTCAAACTTAAAAAATCTTTCTATTATTTCTATTCATAGTGATCAGGGTACTGAATTCGAAAATCAACATTTTGATTACTTTTGCACAAAACACGGTATTGACACAACTTCTCCACTCCTAGAACACCACAGCAAAATGGTGTTGTAGAGAGAAAGAATAGAATCTTGGAAGAAATGTCCAAAACAATGCTTTGTGAAAGAAATCTTCCAAGATATTTTTGGACAGAAGCTATTAATACCACTTGTTATATTTTGAACAAAGTTTTAATTATACATATTATAAGAAAAACCTCCTATGAACTATGGAACAATAGAAAGCCTAACATCAATTACTTTCATGTTTTTAGTTGCAAATATTTTGTTCTTAACAATGGTAAAGATAATCTTTGTAAGTTTGATGCAAAATCCGATTTGGCTATCTTTCTTGGTTATTTTATAAATAGTAAAGCCTATCGAGTTTTCAATAAAAAAACTTTAATTATAGAAGAATCGATTTATGTTATTTTCAATGAAACTGGCATGACATCTTCTAGAAAAGAAGATTGTGCTGATGATGATGCAATTATACTTGAAAATGGATTAAAGGATATGACTATCAAAGATAACCAAGTAAGTGAACCACAAGAAGACACGGTAAGTAAGAATCATGAAGATATACCTTAAAGATGGAGGTATGTACATTCACATCCCAAAGAACTTATTATAGGAGATCCATCACAAGGTGTTAGAACTAGAGCTTTACATAGGGATGCACATGATCTAATTACTTTTGTATCTCATGTAGAACCACATACCATCGAAGAAGCTGAAACCGACCCTAATTGGATGTTAGCTATGCATGATGAGTTGAATCAATTTAAGAGAAATAATGTTTGGACACTTGTAGAAAGACCAGTTGACTATCCTATTATAGGTACCAGATGGGTTTACAGGAACAAGCTAGATGAGCAAGGTAATGTAATTAAGAATAAGACTAGACTGGTAGCTCAAGATTACAATCAAGAAGAAGGAATAGATTTTGATGAGACCTATGCACCAGTAGCTAGGCTAGAGGCTATTAGATTACTCTTGGCATATGCAAGTTTCATGAACTTTAAATTATTTCAAATAGATGTAAAGAGTGCCTTTCTAAATGATTTTCTATCCGAAGAAGTTTTTGTTGAACAACCACTTGATTTTATCGATCATACTTTTTCAAATTATGTTTTTAAGTTAAATAAAGCTTTATATGGTCTTAAACAAGCACCTAGAGCCTGGTATGACAGATTAAGCAAGTTTTTGCTTGGAAATGATTTTGTAAGAGGTAATATTGATACTACCTTGTTTATGCAAAAGAAAAATAATGATATTTTGGTTGTTCAAATTTATGTTGACGATATAATATTTTGATCTACTGATGAATCCTTGTGTCAAGATTTTGCTAAGTTAATGCAGAAAGAATTCGAAATGAGTTTAATGGATGAGCTAAGCTACTTCCTCGGGCTTCAAATCCAACAATCAAAAAACGGGATCCTAATCAATCAAGCCAAATATATGAAAGAAATTATCAAAAAGTTTGGCATGGAATCAAGCAAAGAAGTTGGAACACCCATGAATCCTACATGCAAATTTAATAAAGATGAAAATGGCACAAGTGTTGATCAAAAATTGTATAGAGGTATGATTAGATCTCTACTCTATTTAACTGCCAGTAGACCAGATATTCTATTTAGTGTTTGTATGTATGCATATTTTCAATCAAATCCAAAGGAATCACACATTATTGCTGTTAAAAGAATTTTCAAATATCTTAAAGGCACATGTAATATAGGATTATGGTATTCCAAGCATTCATCTTTGAAGTTAATTAGTTATTCTGATGCTGATTATGATGGCTGTAAGATTGATAGAAAGAGCACCAGTGGCACATGTTAATTTCTAGGTGTTAACTTGATTTCATGGCACTGCCGTAAACAGAACTCTATAGCATTGTCTACTGCTGAGGTAGAGTATATAGCTGCAAGGAGATATTGTGCACAAGTGTTGTGGATTAAGCAACAGCTAGAAGATTATGGTGTTATCCAGTCTAAAATTCCTATCAAATGTAATAACACTAGTGCTATTAATTTATCAAAAAATCTAATTTAGCACTCTAGAACAAAGCATATAGAAATTAGACATCATTTCATTAGAGATCATGTCTTAAATAATATCATAGAATTAGAATTTGTACCAACTGAGAACCAATTAGCTAACATTTTTACCAAACCTCTTAGCCAAGATAGATTTGAAAAGATTAGAAGTGAGCTAGGTCTATGTGACCCATATTAAAACTGTTGACCTAATTTTTCAAAAAAAAAGGAAAAAATATCTAGAGCTTTCAAAAATCAATTTAGAGCTTTTGACCGCCTGACCTAATATTGATTTATCCTTGGAAACCAGTAGTTTGATGGTTTGACCTTTTTTTTGAGTTTTTGCTCGAGCCGACTCGAGCAATCCCCTGTCCTGTCGAGCCGACTCGAAGGACGGGTTGAGGCTTTTTTAAATAGGATTTTGTTAGTTTTTAAACCCATTTTCTTTCCATTTTCACTATTGTACTCCAACCGTTCCCTCTCCCAAACCTTAAAAAAACCTCTAGAACCCCTCCTAACCTTCAATCCAAGCAAGATGGGTCCTAGGAAGGTTGTTGCGAACAGACCGAAAAGGGTTGTTCATTCGGTTACAGAGGAATGGAGGACGAAGAGACGGCTAAATGCTCCAACTTCACTTTCGATGGAAGAGCAGCATGAAGAGCAACAATCCAAAGCTCCGGAAGCCCCCAGATAGATTGTTCTTATGGGAAATAGATAGGTAACATCTGAAAGATTTATGGATTTCAATTTTCTTGAGCAAGAAAACCTAAGGATAGGAGATTGGCTAAATGCTCAGGGTTGGAAGTCATTTTGCATACTTGATCTGCCAACATATCCAACCCTAGTGAGACAGTTCTTTGAGAATCTATCCATAGGCACTTTTCATTTGGAATCTACTGTGAAAGGTAAGAGCATTGTGGTAAATGAACAAAAACTGAGCACTATTCTTCAAGTTCCCATAGAAGGGGAAATTTTCTTGGTGTTAAAAGAAAAACAGACCTTAAGAAAAGTATTAGAAAGAAGTGATGTTTCTGGAATTATTCATGTTAGGGCAAATTTGTTATCTTTGGAGATGAGGCTTACTCATAACATTATTAGCCAAATGTTCTTACCCAGAACAGGGAGATTTGACTGGGTAAGTGAAAGAGATTTAATGTTTATGAGATGTTTGATTAAGGGGAAGGCTCTCAACTTGCCCTACATTATGATTTCTCAGATGAGGGAAGTAGCTCATAGGGCATGAGCATGCCTTCCCTATGGTATGATGTTTACCCTCATTTTCCAGGATGCCGAGGTTGACTTATCAGGTGAGGACAGTAGGCCCCTGCTACACATTGACAGGTATAATGTAAAATCTTTGAGTAGAATGGAATTTTTGAAGGTAGATGGACATTAGATTCGGAAGACCTCCGGGCAGAGAGCTACACATTCTGATGAGGAGTCCGATGAGGATGACCAGGCAAGTCAGCCACAGGGCATTGAGGTAGAGAGACTTACAAATTAGGCTGTACCCTCCGAGCCAGCACCCACTCTACCTCAGACACTTGTGAGAAAGACAAATACTGGTGGTTCTAGAAATGATCATAGATGGCAGGTTATCTTGGATGAGATCTCTACTTTGCAGCGAGGCAGGGCAAAGACTCTGATGCCAAGATAGTTGCCTTGCAGACCGAGATGCGAGATGGTTTTCAGCAAATCTTGACACTTCTTCAGTAGATCAGTACAGCTGGCCCATCAGTAACTCCTCCACCTCCAGCAGGACCTGATGATGATGTTGACATTGCAGAGGGAGAGATTGAGCATTCCATTGGCACACATATTGCAGATACTTCTACAGTTGGGGATGGTACTGGTGCACAAATCACTGAGGGATAGTGCACTAGTGTATCTGACACTCCAGCGACTCAGATTCTTTCAAGCACCAGTACTTTAATCTTGTCTGATCCCCCTTCTGTGCGGCCGGCTCCCATCCAGATCTCTTCAGAACCTCCTTCCAAGTATAAACCTAGAGTTCCTAAACCCACTACTCCTATTAGGACTAGACTGAGGGACCTTAGGCCTAGGTTTTCTAAATTCAAACCTCAACCAGGCATTTTAGAAGTTGGCGCTTCTTTTAGTGAAGATGAGTCTAGTGAAGAAGTGTCTAGTGCCTCTTTCTGAGCCTTAGGCCTTTATTTTTTTGCATTTTTCTCTTATGTTTGTGATACTATTTTGTTGTGTTTAGCTCTTTTGTACTGTATCACATCTTGTATTGACTCTTTATATATATATATATATATATATATATGTGTGTATTTTGAAAATGTTGTGTTTTGATTGATACATATGAATAAATAATTATAAATGGATGTTTTCACTAAATCGTATATATCTTGTTGATGACAAAAAGGGGAAAAAGTGCATGAAAATGAGCAATGATACATGATACATTATATGAAAAAAAGGGGGAGCTATTATTGAAATTTCTATTACATGAGAAAGGGGGAGCAATTATTGTAATTACTGAAAATTCTTTCAAATTTAAAGTGAAAAGTTCTTCTAATTAAGTTGAAAACTAGTATATTGGTGACTTGTACATATCTGATACTTGCTTACATGAATAGTATAGTAACCTTATTGACCTGATACATATTGATATGTTGATTTGATACTAATTCATCTCAACATTTTGATACTTCATTTGTTCTGATACATACTACCTTGAATACGCACTAATACATGTGAATATTGATACATAGTATGTCATTACATGTAATTATAAAGTGTTCTGAAGCTTTTCATGCCCAGTGTTTTGTCATCATCAAAAAGGAAGAGATTGTTGACCCCTAGAATGATTTTGATGATTACAAAATATTGGAGCATGTATGTATTGCTAATTCTTTCAATTACTCAAGAAGTTTTTGTAGGAAGCATGTATCATTGTATCATTTGATTTTCTATTCAGTTAAAGTATTGTATAAACTTATGCACATATCAAGTTGTAAAGCCCTAATTTTATCCTTGTAATCTTGTAAAAAGGGCTAAAAATTAGTAAAAAATGAGTATGAATAGGTTGGACATTTGTGATAAATTTTTTTGAAGTGATTGGAAGACTAGCTCTTGTTGAAAATTTGGTTTGAAGAAGTTAAGCTTGAGCCAACTCACAGACCTCGAGCTGACTCATGGACTAAGAGCCGACTCATGATTCGACACGGCACGGAGAGTCTCAATGTTTCAGAAGTTCGAGCTGACTCGAGGATAATGAGCCAACTCGCACAGAGTTTGCATTTCTCAGGTTTCAGAAACTCAGAGCCACGAGCCGACTCGACCTAGAAGAGCCGACTCGACTAGAGTTTATATTTATCCTGACTGAGACTTTGAGCTGACTCAACCCAAAAGAGCCGACTCATCCAGGATTTGTTTTTGGTCTGTCTGCGACTTTGAGCCGACTCAAGGTTCTCGAGCCGACTCGAGTGATGGGTTCTGGCATTCTAATGGCTAGTTGCTAAATCAAATTTTTGAATTCCAAAAGCCCTCCAACGGCTCTATTTCAATTCCCTAGGCCCTACAATGGCTAGTATTGATTGAAGACTATAAAAAGGATTATTTATGATGGATTAAATAGATGGGTATTGATTATTCAAGAGCATTCAAGTAAATGTCAAGTATTTCACCAACCTACTTCAAGTGAGCATTTAAGAAAGGATTCAAAGCTTCTCCAAATAATCTTCATTCATTGAATCCAACTTTTGAGGAAGTCAAGAAGCAGCTTTAAGAGCATTCAAGAGCATCTAAAGCAAGGCTTCAAGTTGATCTTCATCGGCAACTACTAAACAAATTGGGTTTGTTGTAAAGTTGCTATTTTCATTTGATATATTTTGTTTGTCTCTCCAAGAGCAGCAAGGGGCTGTGTCTTGTAAGTGTTAAAAGTTTTTAGGTGAGCCTATTAAAACCTAAGATTGGGTTTCTTTGGTGAGCCCGGTTATAAAAATCAAAGGGAGTTGGGTTCTTGGTAAACCTGGTGTAAAACCGAGTGTGGATTTCTTTGGTGAGCCCGGTTTAAAAACCAAAGTGTAAAGGTTTGAATTGTGAGCCTGTTAAAATAATTCGATTGTATTCCAGTGGGAAATATAGTGGAAATCTCAAGTGGTGCTTGGATAGTGGACGTAGGAGTGAGTTGCTCCGAACCACTCTAAATTCCTTATATTTGTGATTGTGCTTGATTGACTTCTTTGAGTTTATTTACTTACTTCCGCATTGCATAAGTTTTCACAACACCTATACTAAGAGATTTTCAAAGTGCACATATTTGCAAGAAAGTTTTAAATCCCAATTCATCCCCTCTTGGGAAGCCACCTGGGCAACATATTAATATCTAGGGTGTTAAATCTATCTCCGGTAGAGAGTTGTGTAGGACATTCAAGCTTCGCTATGGATTGGATTCATGGTGAAATGATGAATAGATGGAGAGCCATTAATACTGATCGGATGACTGAATTTGTAAATATACAAGTTATATTATTTTCTTTATATTAGATTTATCTTATGAATTGTGATTAATATTGTTATTGAAAATTCAAGTTGTAATGAATTTTTTTTAATGCCTTGCATGATCTCTAGGACATATTCTAGGATCAACGATCCTAGTGCTGGGTTTAGGACATGATAGAATGATATCAGAGCTTAGATTATGATCACTTAGAATTGTGATATAAATAATTAGAACATGATATGAGTGATATCAAAGTTTAGATTATAATCACTTGGGACTGTGACATAAGTGATTAAGTAATGATATGAGTGATATCAAAACTTAAGTTTTGATCATTAAGGATTATGACTTAAGTGGTATTCAAAATTAATATTATGATCACTAGAGATATGATAGAAGTATCGAAAATTGATTCGGAGTTTAGATTTTAGATATCACTAGGTATTGTAATACAAATTATGACTAAGGTTTGGTGTATGATGAGAGAAAAAGGGCTACATGTTTTATCTATGATCTCAGTGATAAGGTTGATCTAAGGTAAGTGCAAAGGGGTTGAATGATTTATATCTCTTGATAATAATAATTAGGAGTTTGACCTAAATGTAAGAGTTGTTGACCCTGAATATAAGTTGTTATGCTAATAGGCTATGTTGTGCCATATATATTTGTTCGATTGCTATTGATGATGTTGGAATCCTAAAATTGATATGGGTGTAAATCACTATAGCCCTTTAGTTATGTTGGTAATGGTTTGATTTCAAGTTTTGGATTTATCATCAAGTTGTAGGAGTGACATGAGTTTCATAATATCGAAGTTGAATAATTTTTTTAAGGGTCAAACTTGTATACAGATTGTGAATGAAATTAGCATGTAGAGGGAAATTATATTTATGATGTTGCAAATACGTGTAATTTCTTATTTATGGATTTGATTTTATTAGGAGAACATGGGATATGCAACTTGGTAGAATCTTTGATAATTGAATTTATCATCTCTGGATTGGATTACTTGATCTTCTTATATTTGATGAAGATTATTTGGTATGTTAAATACCAAGTCAAATTTATGATCTATGAGAAGATCTAGGTTACCTTGCTATCGATATTACATTGAACGAAGAAATTAGTTTTGGGAGACTTGTATGAGTTTAGCTTATATAAGGGATAATATTTTAGGTGGGTTGTCAATTGATATTAAAAATTATTACAAGATAGCTCTAAGAGCAATAACATGATTGATCATATTCATAAAAATATTGACTTAGAGTCATTTACTTTGTTAGAATTAAAAATAATCTTTTAAAAGAAAAGTTGATCTAGATTGTCTAATTAAGTTATAAAAAAAATAATTGATTGGTTTTGGAAAACTTGTATAAGTTTAGCTTATAAAGGATAATATTTTAGGTAGTTTGTCAATTGATATTAAAAATTATTACAAGATAGCTCTATGAGCAATAACATGATTGATCTTATTCATAAGAATATTGACTTAGAGTCATTTACTTTATTAGAGTCAAAATTAATCTTCTTAGAGAAAAGTTGATCTAGATTGTCTAGATGAGTTGTCAAAAAAGGCATAATTAATTCAGGCTTAGATTAGAGTTATTGATGTTTTGAAAGGATGGTGAAATTATGCAAGGACTTTAAGCATGAAAAGTGGGTCAAAATTTGATCTTGATAGGATATGCCCGAGGTATGGACAGGATAAAGAGACTCAAAAGCTTTACTTTAGTTTGACCTAAACCATTAAAAATTCTAGATCTTTTTGGTACCAATGTAAGGTCAATTTTTGGGGATACATTTGGTGAACCTAGAGGATCTAATAAATTTATATCAAAGTGTTAGTAGAGGTGTGGTGACTTAAGTTATTTTGAAGATGGTTAAAACTTATCAATTCTTTGATCCAAAAGTTATTGAGATGCAAGACTTGAGTTAATGTTCTAGTAAAGGAAAATTTTAATGATAAAGAAAATGGAATATCAATGATTATTTGGCTAATCTAGATATGGCCATGTAACTTTACTTGTGAATTCTCTATGATAGGCGACACTAGAGAGAATTTTGGACATCTCAAATTTATTTTTTTATAATTAATGAATTGATGTACCCTTGATTAGACTCGAATTCGGAATGTATTGGCATAGATCTCCTTCTTCTAGTTCCTATATTGTTACTCTATGCATTTGAAAAGGGACTTGACGTTTTTCCTAGATAAAGTCTACTAATTAAATTATGAAAAATATTGAGAGAAGAAAGAATATTAAAGACCACTGCGAGTATCTAATGCTCAAGCCTTCTTCTATTTTTGGTTAAGAGTAGATTGGATAGATTATGATTTTCATGTAGAGTTAATCAAGAGAAATATATTTTATAGACAAGAATTATATATTTTAATTCGAGATTGAGATGTTAATGTTCATTTGAAAGAAATTGAAAGAATTCATTTTGTATTGTTGATGGTAAGGATTAAAATTGAGATACTATATCATCTTATCATGTAAAGGTCTTACGAAAAAAGCATTTTAAGAGGGGGATTATCTGAAAGCTAGAGGATGATGTTAGGATTGAAGATTTTCAAGTTTGGATCATCATGATCTTCTTGTAGAATTAACAAGGATAATTGATTATATTGACATCAAAAAATTAGTATTCTTTTAGAAGAGCTTAAGAGAATTCGATATATATTATCATTAGAAAAGGATCTAGTCAAAAGACATCATATAATTATTATGTCAATATCTTATGAAGCAAACACTCTGCAGGGCAAACTATCTAGGAGATTGAGGATGACAGGAGAGTTGACTTCTTTCAAGATTTAAACTTCAGGCATGTTAATTTCGAGGATAAAATTATTTTAAGAGAGGAGAACATAATAACCTGGATCACTAATAAATCAACTCTACATGAATTTTAAAGCATAAAAAAAAAAAAAAGAGAGAGACTCCTAGTAGGAGTCTTCTTCCCTAAGTAGACTCCAAATCAAAATCTCAAATGAGGTGAGGAGGGAGTCTAGCTCCTCTCCTGTGGTTCAATTTAAGGAGGAGATGATCTCCCCCATTTCATCCACTGAACATCCATGGGTTGAAACATGGATTATGGTTTGCAAGTTACATATCAAAGCATGATTATGGATCCCGCTCCTTTAATTTGTGACATCCAGAAGTTAGTCACAACTGGCCACCTTCAATTCTGCCACCTTCAGTTATGCAGTCAGGGAGTGATGAAACTCAATGAGGGAGTTAAACCCCTCCCCGGATGGCCGATGCATCATAAAGAGGCTATACAAAAGGCAAAGCCTGAGTTAGTTAATCGAAAGACAGTCACCTAAGAAACAAAGGAAGAAGGTCGAGTAAGAACACTTATGTTGATTATTAAGGGGAAGAGGCCGGCCACAACATCCTCCATCGATCGATCATTCCACTCCACATCCTGGGGGAGAAGCAAGATCCTTGATAGCTCCCTGGCTACGTAGGAATCATGCAAGTGGAATAATCCACTCAGTAAATGCCTTTCCAGGTGAATTCATCATTGTTCCGACTATCGATGAATTCATCACCATTCGGATGGCCGACCATGTCAGAGCTGGAGAGGACCTCCTTCTCGATTAGTGAAACCCAAAGGCTAAGGGAGCTAATGGAGAAGCCACCCTCAAGGGTGGAGGCACCACTGTTGTCAGGATGGCGATCGAGCATCTTGAAGATTGCGCCTAAGGAACTAAAGGAGCGGTGATGACTTCAACCTTGTCATCACTTTGCTGGCCAGTTGGGGAACTGCCTGATACAGTAGCCCCCTATATAGAGTCCCTTGGATAGGATGGCGAAGCCCTCACATCAGTAAAAGGGCCTTCGATTGACAGCCCTAGGCAAGGCCTTTTTCTTAAGGCCTATTTTTTATGTTCACCCCAAGAGACCGCCTTTTTTTTCATGGCTCTTGAAGTTTGTCGACAGAAACCTATCTCATTCTTATAGGATAAATAAGATGATCAATAAAATATTCAAGCAAAGTGACATGAAGAAAAGTAAATGTTTGAGAAAGATTTACTGGGGTACCTATTTAGACTCAGCTCGGCATCACGCAAGTTTTGTTTGATCAAAATCTAGGAAAGGGAAGGAAGCTTCTCACTATGTAGCTTCCAGAAATTTGCCTTGTCTTTTAGAAGGAGCCGATCATTATTGTTCGAAGAAGTGTCCAACTCCTCTTAATTCTAGTTCATCCCCCATGACTGGTCAGAGGATACAAAGAAGAATTTCTCCTTCCAGCCATGGATGGCAGAGAACCACCAACCCATAGCCGTAGGATGTTTTTTTATAATGAAGAGGGCTTGGAACAAAAAAATTTGGAGCTGGATACCAAAGAGGTGACAAAGGATAATGAAGGAACAAAAAATTTGAAAGGAATTCGATGTCAGCTGAGCCGGGATAACTTGGTAAAAGTCTAAAATATTTATAAGAAAAAGATAAAAAGGGAATCGAAGGTCAACATAGAGGAACTCCACATACATGGCCATTCGATTGGATAGACTACAGTCACTCAATCCTCCGATCCAAGAGCATGAACATGATAAGTACTTGAAAAGTTATACTTATTATATATTGCAAGGACTTTGACATCGATTATTATTATAACCTCATCCATTGGGACCGCTGGGATGATCTCCTGACTACTGGGGTGTACAGCCTGAGGACTCGCCCAGGGTGGACTTATTTTTGTCCTCTCCAAGGAAGCATTGCTGATCAAATGACTCTCATCTTCAACCGACATCTTCTAGAGAAAGAAAGAGAGATCAAGGGAGCAAAGAAGAATGAGAAAAATATGAAAGAAAGGCCTCCACCCAAAAGCTGGATGAAAGCAAGGAGGAGAGTTCCTAAAGAAACCTTATGAAAAAGTTATGTCAAAGAAGAGCAAGGAGAGAGGACCAAGAAAACCAAAGAGCACCAACCTGGGGGAATTGGAACCGGAGCCTTTCTCCTTCCTTCTCATGCTATTCCTCTACAAACTTAGAACTCAATCCCTGCAACAAAAGCAAGAGAATCCTTATTTATAGCCAACCTAGATAGCATGGTTCAAAACCTTGATTTTGCCAATGCCATTGGATCCCGACATGTGGCCCACTCCTAGCTAGGTAATGCCACATAGCTTCATGCTTCCCCCTAGCAGATTAACTCTCAGTCCCGATTTCCATGCGAGTCATTAAAGTCTATTGTTGTTAATTCAAGTGGCATTCTCTCGTTGGCTGAGGAAGATTAGACAAATTATCGATCATGCCAAGATTTATTGGTTATACCATTGAGTTCTATGCCAATGATTTCCCTCTCCCGTGATCGAGGCGACAAAGTAGTAAGAAACAATTTTCAAGGAGCCAATCAATGTCCAAAGGAAGAAAAAGTCTACCCAACTCTCGAGGCTGCAGGGATATTTACTCCCTTCATCCAGAGATGACAAAGCCCAACAAGGTTACTCTGTAGTACTTTAGACTTAGAGTGGAGGGCATCTATTATGGCAACTATCTACTCAACCTCAAGATGCCTACTAGACTATCGACTAAGATGAAGTCACCCATCGGACAATCGGGGAGTAGCACATTATTGACTAAGAATGAGATGACTGCCGACTATCTCTGACACCTTGCATCAAGAGACTACATACAAATGGGCCTGACTAACATTCCTTCATGCACGTCTATTGAGCACTTACTCGGGCCCAACTAACTCCAAGCTTGGTCAGTTGCATGTACCGAGTACTTACTCAAGCTAGACTAACTTACAAACTTAGTCGAGCATGCCAGAGTACGATGTCAATGTCTTTTCTTTCTCGACGAGGTCCCCTTCTCTCTTGATAATGTATAGGTTGCCCCAATTCTTGGAGCCAATGATAGCTGAGTAAGTCACAACAGTTGATCCCATCTATCCTAACTATCCCAACTATCCCAACAGCAGTCATGGTGAGTAGGATCATACCAAACAAGTTAGTAGGAGGCAAAATCCTAACAAAATTAGCTATCCTGATAGAAATGGTTCCAATAAAAAAAATTCTAGGAGACAAGATCCTAACATCCTACCATAATTTGTAACACATAGTAGAAGAGACCACCTCCCTAATGGCATTATGTTACTCCATATAATTCTATAAATTGGTAAGAGAGAATCCCCGGTGAGGTATGTTACACAATACTAACATACCTCTACCATTCACACACTCATTCAGTCACCACCTTGGCTCTCAGCTCCAATTCCTATAGCCCATCTCATTCTCCTCATTGACTTGAGTATTAAAGGGTCCTCTCTCACAAATCCTAGCCCAAGAACTATTCTTGTAGGTTTCCATTTGAGAGCCACCAGGAGCAGCACCTATTTCCACCTACGAAAATCTCGATCCAGGACTATTCTTGCAAGTTCTAGTTTCCCATCTCAAAAAGAAAGGTAAAAGAGTAGTCCACTAAACTTGATTCTAGCAGAAACAAAAATCAATCACAGAAGAAAGACAATCTCATCCACCAATAAACAAACACATCAACAAGCATGCAATCTAAATTAATGAAGGTTCGAATAATTAACTGCACTACATTTGTGATCAAATGCCCCGACATAACCTGGTGTTAAAGAAAAGAGAATGTCTTTCATCAGATTTCAAAACCAAAATAATTTGTTTCCTTCCTGAAAACCAAACATGGAAGGCAATATTTAGCCCATAATCCAAAATCAACTCAAAAATTTAAGTATTCAGAAGTTTTTGAAAACATAATGTTGCCCAGAAATGGAGCCCAAGAGGGGGGGTGAATTGGGTCTATTAAAAAATAAAACACTAATGTGAAGGTCTAGTGGTATTTGTGAGTAATAAATTCAATGCACAAGATTGAATGCAGCGGAAAACAATAAGTGAATAGCAATAACCAAAGAGCAAGAGAGAAAGAGGGCAATCACATACAAATACAAGGTATATAGTGGTTCGGTGCAAACCTAGCACCTACATCCACTCCCCAAGCCACCCTTGGAAATTTCACTATAATCCAAATAAAATTACAGCTGACTTGTTTTTCACAAGGCTCACAAGTCAAAACCTAAGTTGGTTTTGTCACCTAGGCTCACCAACAAACCTTAACACTTATTTTGTCTTCGGGCTCACAAGTTAACCCTAGTTGGTTTTATCCCTTTGGCTCACCAACAAACCACAACAACCTTCTTTCAAGACACCCTTGAAAGCAAGGTCAAATCACAAGATAAAAACAGATATACAACTTTAAAACTAAGACAAACTCTCTTCAAGAGTAGAATGGAATCTTTGAAGCTCAAGTTGATGCTTTGTCTTGACTCTTCCTTGGAATATCCTTCAAAATGCCTCTTTTGGAATGATGTAAGGATGAGCTTGTAGGCTTTTTCAGGGAATCAAACTATAAAAGGCTTTTGATGTGAAGTACTTGAGAGAATATAGGCTTTTTGGCTTTTGAATGGACTTCAATAATCTTCAATGCCTTTAGAATGAGGTTGGTGGAGGTTAAATATACCAAGAAACTTTCAAAAAATGGTTTGTAACCGTTAGAGCCTCAGATCTAGCCGTTGGGAGCTTGAAAAGCAAGTTCTGCAAGTCAGAAAAATAGATCCGTTAGAGCTATCAGGCTTCAAGTGTCGATACTTGGCTGTCAGGTGTCGACACTTGGCTGTCAGGTGTCGACACTTGATTTCTAGGTGTCGACACTTGAACTTTCAAGTGTCAACACTTGATGCACAGGTGTCGACACTTGACACAAAAATCCTCAAATTGCAAAGTTCTGTATTTTCAAAAATCTCAGGCCTTGAGTCGACACTTGGAAACCTAAGTGTCGACACTTGAGTGCTGGGTATCGATACTTGGCGTGCCAAAAATTTTTGTTCATGCCAAATGCTGAAGTGTCGACACTTGGCTTCTCAGGTGTCAACACGTGAGACTGAAAAGCTCAGATTTAAGTGCAAATTAGCCTAAAAATATAAATATAAATTTTGAAACTTAAGTAGATCGTAAACAAATAATAATTAAATATGTAGATGCCCTTTTTTCATGAAGAGGATGTCCAGATTTGCGAAAAATGCTCCGTGCCATGGCGTGCCATGATACATAAATTTTTGAGATTTTGAGGTGCTTTCTTCCTGAAAACTCATAACTTGAAATACACATTAGTATACAATATGCACTCAATGTTTTGTTATTCATCAAAATCACTGGATGGAGCCAACAATCTCTCCCTATTTGATGATGACAAAACCTTGAGTAAAATAGCATTAAGTTTCAAATTTCAACTGTTATAATTCATGAATATGAATATAAGTCCATATGAGCCATAATTTTCATAGTTAGGAAGAATCAATATCCTCCTCAATTAGATATTTCTAATCAGAACAAATAATATGTTATTTCAGGATATCAAATCAGATCAGATTTGAAAGTTTACATAAACAAAGTGGAACCACAACAATTTATGCATTTATACAATCTATACTATTACTCGATTTGAAAGTTTACACAAACAAAGTGGAACCACAACAATTTATGCATTTATACAGTCTATACTATTACTCCCCTTTTTGTCAATCATTAGAAAGGAGAATAACCTCCCCCTCATAATGAGCATGGAGACAAAAAGATAGTAGAGTATCAAATATGATAGGTATCAGAGCCAAAAAGATCCAAAGAGATGATCAGAGCTGAAGAAAGTAAATTTAACCAATCAATCATAAATAATAAGCACTAAACTGAAATATATAACTGATAAGAGAAGTTTTCAGTACAAAATTTGTTGAGTCATCAGCAAAAACTGAAACATACAGAATGTATCAGAGCCATACAATAATCTGAAACATACAAAGTAACATGAAACATAAAAGACATACAACAGAAGAGACAAAAGACATAAAAGACATCTGTGAGGCTAATCCTCATCAGATGGAATCTCAAGACTAAAAGGAGCACTGATCCTAGATCTAGAGGATAAGGCCCTAGGAGATCCCTGGGCTAAAGCCCGATGACTCCTAGTACGGCTAGAAGGATCTAAAGCGGGTACAACCCTAGATGATCTAGTGGAAGGTGGGGAGAGAAGATCAGTTGGTGTAACAAAGTCTGGTGTGGAATCAACTAAGTCAGTAGATGAAGGAGCAGCCGGGGTAGTGGGAGGATTGCGACTAACCACCTCAAAATCATTTGCACAGTCATCACTGTCACTGCCACTGCCAATGATCCCTGTAGCTCTGTCCTCATCCATATCTGCCTGATCATCACCATCAACTGTATCAGCATAGTCACTCTGGTGATCATCACCATCATCATCATCATCATCATCATCAGAAGATACAACTGCAGGGGCTGCTGGAGGTATAAAGGATCTCAATAAATCCTCAATATGAGTGAAGCCCTCCTCCATAGTCCTACGGATCTCAGCATGCTCCGAGGTAGTATGTGCTCGAAGAGTCTCAATCTCGCTGCGCAGCTGAGTCAACTCACTCCTGATCTCAGTAAACTACTCTCTAGCATGCTCCTTAAAGGGTAATCTAGTAGAAGGTGGCGGAGGAGCCGAAGTACCAGGTGTCGAAGGCTCTGCCTGTGTCGATGGAATATCAATGGGAGGAAAACTAGCTGGCTCAGATGGTCCTGCCTCTGCCTCTCGAAGCTCATCCTCCTCATATGGCTCCTGGCCAGACTCTCTGCGCACCCACCGACCTGCGACTAGTCTATACCTCATATGGTGCAAAGACCTCTTATCATAGACATCTGTATGTAGTATCTCCTTGGGGATCTTCCCCTCCAACGATACTCCACAAGCTCAAATATCTTGGTCAGAGCCATACCGTAGGGTAAACAATGACGGCGCTGAGTCGCGGCATCGTGCATCTGTACTAACATCAATGATGGAAGGTCGATCTGCCTCCTCTCTGTCAGACTGGTCATCACCATCAGCTCTCTCTTAGTAATGAAGTCAAACCTCCCAGTCTTTGGCAGAAGAATACGGGCCATGATGTGGTGTAACAGACGCATCTCCAAGGATAACTGGTTCGCTGTGACTATAAACACACTACGAACATCCTCTCGCTTGAGGATACATCTAAATGCTGCCTCCCTATCGTCTACTGTAAAAACACTGACTCCCCTATGGGGGATCTCCCAGACTCTGCCCAGTAGCTCTGCAGAAAGTGAAATCTGAACTCCTCTCATGGTCGTAGTCCATAGAAGTCATCGACAGTCCATAGCACCGTAGAACTCCCTCACTAGATGAGGATAGTACCTCTCCTACATAGTACAGAAGGGTACTAAACCTGCATCAGTGAACACCTGTCGTAAGAGAAAGTGGTGCCTATCAAAACAATCTAGGTCGACTCTCCTCCCAGAGGCCACTAACTTCCCTGCCATCCTCTCTGCAAGGGGAGAACTCGGTGTAGCAGAACTGCTAGCCTATGCAGAATCAAATCTAGCCTTCGATCTCCTCTCTACTCCCCGACTAGGTCTCTCCCTAACTGCAAGTCTCTTCCTGGGACCCATTACAGAAGCTGACCAAGAGAGTTTAAAGAAGGTAAGCTAGGGGGGATTCACTCATACTAGGAGCAATGGGACTGGTTAAGTTTGAGGAGAAAATCATTTTACAAGATAGTCTTGAAACAAATTTAGGGTTATAAAATACCAAAATAATTCAGAAAAAACACAAACAATTTGAAGGCGAGGATTTTATAAGCTAGATAATGTTTTTGGCTGGAAATTTTATAAGAGTATATTTTGTAATACCAAAATACCTGGATTTTGGGCTTAGAACATTTAGGGTTTTACCAAAATAGAAAAAATGTGGCAAAAACATCATGATAAATTATGATAAATCACTAGAAATATGTATTAAATAATAGTTTTTAGGTGAATATCCAAATTTTTGTCTAAAAACCAATCAAACAATGATTTTACCCAAGTTTGAATGGAATGTGCGTGAAGAACGGCCTAAACCGTGAGAAATTCATGAAAAATGCCATGTAAATCACCATTCCTTCAAACGGAGTTTTGGAAAACCACTAAAACTCGGGAAAATCCGGTCATAATCTCAAATAAAATCGAAAAAACCTAAATTTAGGTTAAACAGTTTAACGGTGAGGAAAATGAAAATCTGAGAAATAAAATAGAATAAAAAGAAATTGGAAGAGGGAATACCTGATTCGTGAGGGGTTAAACGGGAAGAGGAGGGATTTGGATAGAAGGGGACCATTATAGCTTGAAATCGACGGGGAAAAACAAAAACAAAAACCCTCGGTCGGTCTTTTTAAAAATAGATTTTGTTTCGCAAGTGTCGACACTTACTATTTGTCAAGTGTCGACACTTGGTCAGGTGTCAATACTTGACAATTTCCAAGTATCGACACTTGGCCAAGAAAATTTCAAAAAAAAATCGAAAAAATTTTCAAAAAATCTAAGAAAATATTTAAAAACTTTTGGGGCTCAAAGCAAGTGGTTTTTGAGTGAAATGATTTGGATAAAATGAAAACTATGAGAGTTCTAGGAGAATGGGCCAATGACACCTAACTCTCTTCTAATCAGACAGAACCTTTCTTCACTCAATGGTTTGGTAAACACATCTGCTAACTGATCATCAGTACATACAAAATCAAGAATAACATTAGAACTTTGTACATGATCTCTTATGAAATGATGTCTTATTTCAATGTGTTTACTTCTTGAATGTTGCATAGGATTCTTAGTTAGATTGATTGCACTAGTATTGTCACATCTTATGGGTGTCTTAGTTAGTTTAATGCCAAAATCTTCGAGTTGTTGTTTGATCCAAAGGATTTGAGCACAACAGCTTCCAACTGCTATATATTCAACTTCCGCCGTTGATAAAGCAACTGAATTATGTTTCTTGCTACTCCAAGAGATCAAATTTACTCCAAGAAACTGACAGGTTCTACAAGTACTTTTACGATCAAGTTTACACCCAGCAAAGTCAGCATCAGAATAAGCAATCAATTCAAATGAAGAATTTCTAGAGTACTATAAACCAATTTCAATTGAGCTAGATAGATATCTAAGTATGCATTTAACAGCCACAAGATGAGACTCTTTAGGATTAGACTGATATCTAGTACACATATAGACGCTAAACATGATATCTAGCCTACTGGCAGTAAGATATAGCAATGAACCGATCATGCCATGATATAATTTTTGGTCAATAGATTTACCTGATTCATCCTTGTCAAGTTTACAAGTAGAGCTCATAGGGGTACCTAAAGGCTTAGTATTCTCCATCTCAAACTTCTTGAGTATTTCTTTTGTGTACTTTGCTT
The DNA here is from genome assembly GCA_021397845.1 of Areca catechu. Taxonomy (NCBI): domain Eukaryota; kingdom Viridiplantae; phylum Streptophyta; class Magnoliopsida; order Arecales; family Arecaceae; genus Areca; species Areca catechu. The sequence continues at coordinate 63,293,201 of CM038039.1, forward strand.
GGTTGATGAAGATCCCTTCTTTGGTTTGCTTTATTTAGAGTCCGAGGAAGAAATTTAGTTCTCCTATCATGCTCATCTCGAACTCACCCTGCATTAACTTTGCAAAATCTTGACAAAGAGATTCATTAGTAGCACCAAATATTATATCATCTACATAGATTTGTACTACTAAGAGATCATCAATCCTTTTCTTTAAAAACAAAGTTTTGTCTACTTTACCTCTAGCAAAATCATTTTTGAGCAAGAAAGAGCTTAAACGATCATACCAAGCTCTAGGAGCTTGTTTCAAACCATACAAAGCTTTATGAAGTTTGTAAACATGATTTGGAAATTCAGAATTTTCAAAACCAAGAGGTTGTTCAATGTAAACCTCCTCTTCAATCAGACCATTTAAAAAGGCACTTTTAACATCCATTTGAAATAATTTAAAATTCATAAAGCAAGCAAAAGCCAACAATAGCCTAATTGCCTCAAGTCTAGCCACAGGAGCAAAGGTTTCATCAAAATCTATCCCTTCCTCCTGATTGTATCATTTGGCAACTAGTCTAGCCTTATTTCATATAACAACATCATTTTCATCAAGTTTATTTCGAAAAACCCACTTTGTATCAATAATTGAAGTATTTGAAGGCATATCTACTAATATCTAAACATTGTTCCTTTTAAATTGGTTAAGTTCATCTTGCATAGCATTTATCTAATTACTATTACATTCAGCTTCCTTAATAATTTTAGGTTCAATTTGAGAAACAAAAGCTAAGTAATCATAGATATTTCTAAGGGATGATCGAGTACTTACACCTTTAGATGGATCACCAATAATTAGTTCTTTTGGGTGTCCATGAGCATACCTCCATTCTTTTGGTAATGGATCAACTGTTGATGTATTTTCATCACCTTGTACTTGATCTCCTTCAGTGTTTTGATCATCTTTCTGTTCCTTGGTAAGCTCTTCATTGTTGTTTACACTTTCAATTTTCTTGCTACCTGTTTCATCAGAGAGTACATCTTCTTTTCTCGAAAATTTTTGGTTAGATTCATCAAACACCACATGTATGGATTCTTCAACAACAAGTGTTCTTCTATTGATGACCCTGTATGCCTTACTAGATGTGGAGTAGCCTAGAAAGACTCCCTCATCTGATTTGGCATCAAATTTATTTAAATTATCCTTACCATTGTTTAAGATGAAACAACGGCATCCAAAAATACGAAAATAACGAATTGAGGATTTTCTACCCTTCCAAAGCTCATAAGGTGTTTTCTTTAGAATCGGTCGGATTAAAACTCGATTTAAAACATAGCATGCAGTATTTATGGCTTCCGTCCAAAAATATATAGGAAGTCATTTTCACAAAGCATGGTGAATGCCATTTCTTCAAGAGTTCTATTTTTTCTTTCTACTATCCCATTTTGTTGAGGTGTCCTAGGTGCAGAAAAATTATGATGAATGCCATTTTCAATACAAAATTTATCAAAATCAGCATTTTCAAACTTGGTTCCATGATCACTTCTCAAAGATACGATTGAAACACCTTTTTCATTCGAAACTCGTTTATGAAATCTAATGAAATCAGAAAAAGTTTCATCTTTATGTGCTAAAAACATGACCCATGTAAATCGTGAGAAATCATCTACAATAACTAGACCGTACTTCTTACCTCCCAAACTAGATGTTCTAGTTGGCCCAAAGAGGTCCATGTGAAGCAACTCCAAGGGTCTAGATGTAGAGATTACTCCTTTTGGTTTGAAACAGGATTTGGTTTGTTTTCCAAGTTGACATGCACTGCAAATCTTGTCTTTTTCAAAATTGAGTTTAGGCAAATCCTTTATCAAATTCTTTTTGCTAAGTTTTGAAATCAAATGCATGCTTGCATGTCCTGGTCTGCGATGCCAAAGCCAACTAGTTTCATCAATCTTGGCTTCCATTGCCACTAAGCATTGACCATTTTGAATAGGGAGATCATCAAGATCAACCATATAAATATTGCCATGCCTATGACCAATGAACTTGATGCCATTGTCATCTAAACTAGAAACAATGCACAAAGAAGATTCAAAAATAACTTTAAAATCCTTGTCGCAAAACTGGCTAATACTAAGCAAGTTATGTTTCAAACCATCAACATATAAGACATTATCAATGTAAGAAGAAGGGATGATATGGACTTTACCAATATCAACAATTTTGCCCTTTCCATTATCACCAAAAGTTACATTGCCACCATTTTGATATTCGAGCGATAAGAACTGCTCCACATCTCCTGTCATATGCCTTGAGCAACCGCTATCATGGTACCACATTCTTTTCTTGTTAGTTGCAAGGCATACCTGTAATAAAGATCAAGTAGAGACTTTAGGTATCCAAGTCATCTTGGATCCTTTTAGGTTAGTGGCATTGGTTCCTTTTGGAACCCAAACTTTCTTAATATTACTCAATCTTCTTTTGTTGCACATATAAGATTTATGCCCTTTAGTACCACATGTATAACAAGTAATGGATGAAGATGCAGGCACAAATGAATTTTTAAAAAGTTTTTATTTCTTATGAGTTCTAAATCCTAAACCTGCTTTATCAAAAACTGCTCTTTGGTTGTTTAAAATCAAATTCAATTTTTCAGAACTATAAGTAAATTTATCTATAAAAGGTTTTAATTTTTCAATTTCTTCTTTATATCTTTTATTCTCATCCAAAATTTCTTTGCTTTGTTTTGAAAAATTTTCATTTGAAAGTGAAGAACTTTTCTTTTTCAAAACTTCTTTTTCTTTTTCAAGAGCTACAATCTTATCATTTAATTTTCTATTTTGAAGAAGAAGGCATTCATTTTCATCTGAAAGCTTATCATTTGTTTTGGCTAAGTCCAAATTTTGCTTTTTTAAATCTTTATGTTTTGATTTTAGTTTTTGAAATTCTATGACTAATTCATCAAAAACTTTATGAAGCTCGTCAAATATAAAATCATTTTCTGTTTCAGAACATATCTCATCATGATTTACCATTAGACAGAAGTTTGTCACCTCCTGCTGTTCTTTCTCAGAACTGGAGTCCTCACTGTCACTCCAGGTTTCCATAATGGCTTTCTTTCTCAACTTTCTTATGCTTTTATTAAGCAAGGGGCAGTCTACCTTGAAATGATCGAGTTTCTTGTATTCAAAATAAGTGGGCTGCTCCTTCTCCTTCTCCTTGTCTTTCTCTTTACTTGGCTCACCTTTCAGAGGTTTCTTCTTGAAGTTGAACCTTTTCTTCCTCATAAACCTTCTGAACTTTCTCGCCATTAGAGCCGTCTCATCTTTTTCATCATCTTCTTGGGAGTCATCGCTTGATTCTTCTCTCGTAATAGATTTGAAGGTGATTACTTTCTTCTTTTTGTTGACTTCCACATTCTTTTGTTTGAGGGAGAGCTCATAGGTCATCAGTGAGCCCAACAGTTGTTCAAATGGAAGAGTGTTGACATCCTTGGCTTCTTCAATAGCTGTTATCTTTGCATCCCAAGAAGCCGATAGAGACCTGAGGAGTTTGTTCACAAGTTCACTGTTAGAAACAACTTTTCCTAGGCTTCTCATGCCATTCACAATATTTGTGAACCTAGTATACATCTCACTAATAGACTCAGTAGGTTCCATTTTAAACATTTCATACGTATGAACAAGCATGTTAACTTTGGTTGTTTTCACTTGGTATGTACCCTCATGGGTAACCGCAAGTGTATCCCAAATCTTCTTGGCGGAGAGACAATTAGATATTCTATTAAATTCACTTGGGTCAAAAGAGCAAAATAATAGATTCATAGCCTTAGCATTGAGCTCGATTTGCTTAATGTCATTCTCATCTCAATCATCTTCTATTTTTGGAGTGAGAATGCCATTAACCAACATTGTAGGTTGATGAGGACCTTTTACAATTGTCCTCCACAAATTATAATCAAGAGCTTGAATAAAAATGCGCATGCATGTTTTCCAATACGTGTAATTTATGCCATTGAAAAGTGGGAGATGATTTGAAGCTTGACCTTCAACTACATCCATTCCTATTGGGGCTGCCATGATCTTTCACTCAAGATCCTTGGACCTACAAGAGAGTACCGGTGCTCTGATATCACTTGTTGCCCAGAAATGGAGCCCAAGAGGGGGGGTGAATTGGGTCTATTAAAAAATAAAACACTAATGTGAAGGTCTAGTGGTGTTTGTGAGTAATAAATTCAATGCACAAGATTGAATGCAGTGGAAAATAATAAGTGAATAGCAATAACCAAAGAGCAAGAGACAAAGAGGGCAATCACATATAAACACAAGGTATATAATGGTTCGGTGCAAACCTAGCACCTACATCCACTTTCCAAGCCATCCTTGGAAATTTCACTAGAATCCAAACAAGATTACAGCTGACTTATTTTTCACAAGACTCACAAGTCAAAACCTAAGTTGGTTTTGTCACCTAGGCTCACCAACAAACCTTAACACTTGTTTTATCTTCGGGCTCACAAGTTAACCCTAGTTGGTTTTATCCCTTTGGCTCGCCAACAAACCACAACAACCTTCTTTCAAGACACCCTTGAAAGCAAGATCAAATCACAAGATAAAAATAGATATACAACTTTAAAACTAAAACAAACTCTCTTCAAGAGTCGAATGGAATCTTTGAAGCTCAAGTTGATGCTTTGTCTTGACTCTTCCTTGGAATATCCTTCAAAATGCCTCTTTTGGAATGATGTAAGGATGAGCTTGTAGGCTTTTTCAGGAAATCAAACTATAAAAGGCTTTTGATGTGGAGTACTTGAGAGAATATAGGCTTTTTGGCTTTTGAATGGACTTCAATACTCTTCAATGCCTTTAGAATGAGGTTGGTGGAAGTTAAATACACCAAGAAACTTCGAAAAAATGATTTGTGACTGTTGGAGCCTCGGATCTAGCCGTTGGAAGCTTGAAAAGCAAGTTCTGCAAGTCAGAAAAATAGATCCGTTAGAGCTGTCAGGCTTCAAGTATCGACACTTGGCTATCAGGTGTCGACACTTGGCTGTCAGGTGTCGACACTTGATTTCTAGGTGTCGACACTTGAACTTTCAAGTGTCGACACTTGATGCACAGGTGTCAACACTTGACACAAAAATCCTCAAATGGCAAAGTTCTGTATTTTCAAAAATCTCAAGCCTTGAGTCGATACTTGGAAACCTAAGTGTCGACACTTGGTGTCGACACTTGAGTGCTGGGTATCGACACTTGGCGTGCCAAGAATTTTTGTTCATGCCAAATGCTGAAGTGTCGACACTTGGCTTCCCAGGTGTCGACACTTGAGACTGAAAAGCTCAGATTCAAATGCAAATTAGCCTAAAAACATAAATATAAATTTTGAAACTTAAGTGGATCGTAAACAAATAATAATTAAATATGTAGATGCCCTTTTTCCATGAAGAAGATATCCAGATTTGCGAAAAATGCTCCGTGCCATGGCTTGCCATGATACATAAATTTTTGAGATTTTGAGGTGTTTTCTTCCTGAAAACTCATAACTTGAAATATACATTAGTATACAATATGCACTCAATGTTTTGTTATTCATCAAAATCACTGGGTGGAGCCAACACATAAAGCCAGTAAAAATCAATGCCAAGTTGCCATAATTTACAAAATAAAGGGAAGATGTTATATTTAAATAAATTTTTACTAAATAATCATAACAGCACAATGGCGATAGTGAGGCCACGAGGATGGTAGGGCCATGGGGATGGTGGTGATGGCGAGGCCACGAGGACGGCGATGATGGTAGGGGCACAGCAACGGGGTTGTAGGAATAGCGATGCAAGGCTAGGGCTACGGGATGGTGGCATGGGGACTCCAGCAAAACGATAGTGCGAGGACTCTAGTGGTGCGGGAATGTTGAGAGGGGGATTGGGGAAAATGAGGGCAAGTAGCTAAAAATAGAGGGACAAGGGGAACCGAGAGCAGGAGCGAGAAAATGGAGGCAGGGATTTTTAGGGATATTAGTGATGGCATAATGCCATCACTATTACTACTCTCCATCACTAATGATAATTTTCAAAAAGAAAAAATATGAAACTTTTAGCGATGGCATTTTACCGTCGCTAATGAATCAAAGCTATCACTAATAATAAATTTCTAAGATTTTTTAAAAATCTCAAAACATTTAGTGATGTCTTAACCTTTGCTAATAATGCTTTCAGTCACTAATAATATTTTTTTAAAAAAAAATAAAAATATAAAAGGTTTAGCAATGACATTTTATCATCACTAATGATCCCAAGTCATCTCTAATAATAAATTATAGGAATTAAAAATTAAAATTTTAGAACTTTTAGCAATCGCTTTTACTATTGCTAATAGTTCTCTTTCTATTGCTAATAGTATTAGTGATGGAATATTTTTCTGGTCAGTTTTTTAATGGTAAAAAATGGTTATTAATGACAACTGATTAGCCATTGCTAATACTCAATTTTTTTGTAGTGAAAATTTAAACAAAGAGCAAAAGCTGTCAAGCACAACTTCACCTGAAAAATCCTAAAAGAGCCCTAAAAGAAGACAAAAGCAAGAAATGAGAGAAAGGAAGAGATGAACGAGAAGATAGAAGAGGACCAACCTACTAAAAAGAGATGCCTGGGGGTGAATCCCGGTTTGGAGCTCTCAAGCACTCTCTTTCTTTGCAACTCAGCAAGAAAGTGATCCTTGCAATAGTGGCAAGGAACTCCTTTTTAAACCTAGCTTGATGGCTGGGATCCAGACCTCGATTCGGTTGAAATTCTCAGATCTTGACATGTGGTCTATTTCTAATCAGAAAGTGCCATACCACTTCAAAGTAGTCTCTGACCAATTAACTTTTAATGTCACGATCAGCATAAATAATTTAAAGGCCATAGCTACTAGGCCACGTGGCATCAATCGATAGGTCAAGGAGAACCGTGCAAGTCGCCTACCACTCGAGGAGTTACTACATAGTTTTTTTGAGCGCTACACCAATAATCTTGAGGAGTTACTACAAAGTTTTTTTAAAGCGATAAAATAGTTGGTGATAATTTTCAAGGGACCAATAAATTCTCGGATTGCTAGAAGATCTATCTAGCCCCTCAAGCTGAAAAGGATAACTACTCCCTTCACCCAGAAACCACAAGGTCTAGAATTACTCGGCAGCATTCTAGACTCGGGAGTTGGGGGCATATATTATGATAATACCTGACTCATTCTTAAGGACTTGCCGGACTACCAACCATGCTACTAGCAATAGAGGATTCATCCAACTCAAAGTGATCAAGTTACCAATTAGGAGAGAGACAACGAAGCCGACTTTAGTACCACCAACCGGGAAAAAGACTATGATGGAAAGAGGAAGCCAATCACCAGATCAAGTAGTTGCTCATTCCAATTAAGACTTAGTAGTCGCTTCTCCTCAAATGAGTAGCTACAACCTGCCGAGTCCTACTAGCAAAGCATCTCCCATGTGCATCCACTGAGTACCAACTCAGGTCCGATTAACTATCAAAATAAACCAAGTTAGGCACACTCATATATAGGGCCAAGCCCCTCCATTCGGCAACGAACAAGCCGACTATCCACTCGGAGTCTATGATGCCCAAGTAGGTGACAACCCAACCGATCACAGCTATCCAACATAAATCGTGGTGGACAAGATTATGGCAAACAGGATCCTAGTGAATCCTGCCATCCTAATAGAAAGATGATAGCGAAAAAGATTCTAGAAAACATGATCCAGCTATCTCACCAAAATTTGTTATACATGTCAAAGGAGGCCACCTCTCTAATAGCATTCGGTTGTCTAGCATAGCCCTATAAATTGGTATGAAGGGATCCCTGATGAGGTAACACACTATTACCCTATACATGCTCATTCAGTCAGTCACCATCATCTCTCTCAGCTATGGTTATAGTACATTTCTCCTTTCTATTGACTTAAGTATCATTGAGTCCCCCGCTGGTCACCATCGATCAAGGAACTGTTTTTGTAGATCTCCATGCAAGAGTCCACAGGAGCAATACTCAGTTCTACTCGAAGATGATCGGAGCATCCTCGGTCGCTGCTAAAGTCTAATGAAGGATAATTTGACTTCAATAGGATGGATGAGAAGAGGGAGTGGATTCCTTGCACTGCATGCATGGCACGATAGGTTGTGGTTTATCTATGGATGACATTCATTGTAGAATGGATGGCCATGGGTGATGCGAATTGCATGACCCATACTCGTGCATGGCTATTTATCCTATGATAGATGACATTCACGGATGCACCATACCCGGTCCTATGGTCCACGCTTGTGAGACCAGGTGGGGTGAAGAGAGGGGACTATAAAATAATGGGTTCTTAAAGAAAGAATACTTGGGTGTAATATTTCTACCATCCAGGGAGTTGGATGAAATAAGATCTTTTATTTATCTTTAGTTTTAGGCCAATCTGGAGCGATTACAATAGCCATGACTATAACTCGTCTATACAGACCGTCAAGGTAAATTTTAACATGCTGGCCAAACTTAATTAATGCACTAGTGTTATTTATTTATTTATTTATTTATGATAAAAAAAAAATAAAAAAAAAGGAGGCGGGCTCATCGGGTGTCTTATAGGTAGTGTTTGGTAACGGAATAAGAATTTTTGGAATAGGAATTGGTATTCTTCAAGAATAGGTTATTCTTGTTGTTATTCTCGATTTGTGTTTGGATGAAAATTTGGTATTCCACCTTATTCCAGTGCAATTAATGCAGTGTTATTCTAAATGATGTTTGGAAGAGACGGGAATAAGCCGGTATTCCACCAAGAATAGGGAAGGAATTTTTTGAAATCCCAAAAATACCCCTACTCAAATATTAATATAAAATGAGTTATAAAATTCTTTTTTAATTTTATATTTAAATAAATATATTATTATATTAATAATAATTTAATAATATGATATATTAAAAAGATGTTATACCAAATAATTTATTAGTATGGTTTATGTAAATATTAAATTAAAAATAAATTTATTAATATTAAATTTAAATTCTGATATAAATATTAAATTAAAAATAAATTTATATAAAAGACCAAATCATCCCTGGAATACGAAAACAGGAATTACCCTATTCCACGGAAAAGGTGGAATACGAATTCTGAAATTTCTAGGTTTGACCGGAATAAGGAATAGCTCTTATTCTTCCTCGATTTTGGAGCCGTTTGGGAGAATAAAAGATTTATTCCCCTTATTCTTCATTGTATTCCGCAACCAAACAGGCCCATAGTGTTTATTATCTTATGAAGGATGTTATAGTTTTGCCAGTTGGACCACCAAAAGTCATAGGCTACTGGCCAACAAATATAAAGGACCACGCAAGATTACAATCCCGTCAAAGTGTGATTGACCCTGGGGCGGTTTTGGCGAATGGGGTCATGCAACGTGATTGCCAGGAGAAATATCTGGGAAGAGTCACTTTGTCTACCCAAGAATTTCTCGGATCGATCGACCCTGGGATCGGAAGGATTCCGCTACGGCCATGCAACGACGTGATCGTCACGGGTCGGGCATTAAGCTATCGGGGTGGTGTTCCAATCGGCAGTGCACCATGGGAGAAGCAAAACAGACAGCATCAGCGTGGTTCACTATTTCGGATTTTTTTGGCTTTGGTTTACGGCGATGCTAGGACGAACTCTCCCTCTGTTATGGTGCCGATGTTGGCGAATCCTGCAGACTTACTGTTGCTAAGTTATGGGGGTTGTCCCTCTGCTCATAGCATCTTCTTCCACGTGTTTCTTACGGCCATTTTAAACTTCCCGTCGTAGCTCATTGTCCATAGCTGCAATAGGCTGAGAGATTGTGGAAATGCTTCATCGGGAGATGCGGGGCTTCAAAGTTAAAAATTTTATTGTTTCACTCTTTCCACATTCTCCAACAGATATACATCGAGGACAAACAGTCCCATGCCATCTAATTTTTCCGGTCTTCTAAGTGTTGCTTGATTCGGCAGCGAAGCAACTGAACCACTAGATTTTTTTTTCTTTTTTCTTTTTTGACAAAAGAACTATGCGATTGAAATTGGTTTTTTTCACATGACTCTTGCTTGCCGGAAACGTGAGGCAATCTATAAGATTTTCCGACAGGACTGATTAAGGCTGGCTCTTTAGCCTTGAATGGAGAAAAAGGCAGCTATTGAATTTTTCCATTTGTTTGTCCTTGCATGTCATCTGGGTTGACTTTCTATTGGTGAATCTTCTAGGTCTTGTTCGGTTAATGAAAAATATTCTTTTTCTAAAATATCACTCTTGCGTATATGATACTTAGAAAAATAATTTGGACATGTTTGATCATGAAAGAGTGATTTATTACATAATAGCTTATGTTAGGTTAAGTATACACTTTTCTAGAAAAACTCTAAAAAATACCAATTACATATTTAATAAATGTATCACAATACATTTTTACTTCCAAATTTTATATAAATATTAATATAATATTTATATTTATATAAATATAATATTAGTATAATATAAGAAGAAGAGAGAAGGAACCTTGCATACCCCAACTACGAATCTCCTTAAACATTTCAAAGCCATTTGATGAAAAGAAATAAGTACTAATATACATATTAATATAATAGTAATATAATTATTGTATTAATATAAATGATAATATAATATTCATATAAACATAAATCTATTATTATAAATATTATATCAAAAATAAATAAAATATTATTAATATAAGTATTAAAATAATATTAATATATTATAATAATTATTATGTTTATATTAATTAAGTAATAGTATAATATTAAATTATTATTGATATTAAAATAATACTGATGTATTCTAAATATTATAATACTAATATTATATTATATTAACATCAATATTAATAAAATAATATATTAATGTTTAAATTAATATAATATAAAATATTATAAACAAAAGAAAGGGGCCTTCAATTTTTATCTTTAGGAATTTCAAAAGTCCATCTCTTTTATGAATTTTTTCATAAAGCATGAAAATTGCATTTTCATTAGAAAATTCGTTTTTCAATCTCTCTCCAATGAAAACTCTAATCAAACAAGAAAGTTTTTTTCTACTGAGTCATAATTTCTCTCCTCCAATTCTAGTGAAAGAAACGAGTTCCTAATGAACCCTAAAATTATAAATGACTTAAATCCTCTCATCTCTAGGTCATAAATCAAGAGAGAGAAGGATTTCCTTGGAGGGTAAAAGGATCGGTCATTGCATTAAAGTGTGATGGTATGACCGGTAAACATTGAAAAGAGAGGGAGGGAAAAAAATTGGACGCGCAACAAGTTACAAGTGGCATGCCTACCGTGCATACGTAGAACACTCCATGGACAAAGAATCACGGGCAAGGATAAGAAATTTAATCTTCCCTTTTAATAAATTGAGATTTGAATAACTTTAAAATAACCTATAAAGAAGCTGCGGCCACTTCTTCTTTTTTATTTATATTTACACAAGCAGGCTAGTCTGTTGCATGCTTCTACCCCATGGATACTAAGTTAAGGCCAGGCTCCTTTCCTTCTTTATCTCTTCTCTTCTTTCTCTTATCTTTCTTCACATCCAACACTGTAGCAACTGATAGCATCTCTTTGGGCCAGTCCGTCTCCGGAAATCAGACCATAGTGTCCAAAGAAGGCAACTTTGAGCTGGGGTTCTTCACACCAGGTAACTCTCGTAACTACTATGTAGGCATCTGGTACAAAGCAATTCCAGTCCAAACTGTAATCTGGGTTGCAAACAGAGCAACACCCATCTCCAACACCTCCTCTGCCAAATTAAAAATCTCAGAAGATGGCAAACTAGTCCTCCTCGACAGTTCCAAATTCCCAATTTGGTCATCCAACTCAGCTCCATCAACCTTGAATTCCACGGTTGCAGTGCTTCTCGACACCGGAAATCTTGTTATAAGAAATGGGTCAAACAGTCCAATTTGGCAGAGTTTTGATCACCCAACTGACACCCTCATGCCAGGAGCATGGCTATGTGTTAACAAGATCACGGGGGAGCATCAGAGGTCAACTTCATGGGAGAATCCTGAGAAACCTGCCCCCGGGCCTTTCTCTCAAAGTATGGACCCTGATGGATCCAATCAGTTTGTATTGCTGTGGAATGGTTCTAAAATTTATTGGCAAAGTGGGCTTTGGAATGGCCTGTACTACCCTACAATCCCTTACTCCAGTGCAGGCAATCTCATGAAGTTCAACTTCATCAACAACAAACAGTGGAATTGTGCCATGTATACCATCCTTGACAGTTCTTTCATAACTCGGAGTGTGATCGATTCATCTGGGCTATTAAGGCAATGGTTTTGGGTGAAAAGCTCCCAGAAGTGGCAGGCAGTCTTTGCCATACCTTTGGCTCAATGTGATGTCTACTCTCTATGTGGAGTTTTTGGAATCTGCGACGAAAAAAGCTCGAGTATTTGCAGGTGCTCCTATGGTTTCGAACCAGCTTCAATGAAAGAATGGGAGTTCAACAGTTGGAGCTCAGGGTGCGTGAGGAAAACCAATCTGCGATGCAGTAATGAAAGCCCAGCTGATGGTGATGGAGATAGATTCCTTGAGATGACCAGTATGAGATTGCCTGCCAATCCACAGATCGTGACTGTTGGGAGTGCTAAAGACTGTGAACAGGCTTGCTTGAACAACTGCTCCTGTAACGCGTATGCTTATGCGAGTGGATGCTCAATTTGGACCGGGGACCTTCGGAACCTTCAACAACTCAATGATGGTGATCCTAGAGCTGGTACTCTTCATCTCCGGCTCGCCGCTTCTGATTTTCCAGGTTCAGGTAGCTCACATAAATTGGTAATTTATCTAACTCTTAGTATCATCGGTGGAATCCTTGGGATCTTGTGTGTTCTTGTTGGACTGACTTGGGCATTTCAAAGGAGTAAACGAATTCGAATGACAAAACAAGTTGAGGGTTCTTTGATTCTGTTTACTTATGGCGATTTACAGCGTGTGACCAAGAACTTCTCTGAGAAGTTGGGTAGTGGTGGCTTTGGCTCTGTTTTTAAAGGGACATTAATTGACTCGACCGAAGTAGCTGTGAAAAAGCTTGAAGGCTTGAGACAGGGAGAGAAGCAATTCCGAACCGAAGTGAGCACATTAGCTGCTATTCAACATGTCAATGTGGTTCGCCTTCGCGGTTTCTGCTCCGAAGGCAGCAAAAGGCTTCTAGTTTATGAGTACATGTCAGGAGGTTCCCTGGACTCTCTTCTCTTTCAAAACAATTCCACAGCTCTAGACTGGAGGATGAGGTATCAAACTATTCTTGGGATCGCGAGAGGATTAGCCTACCTCCATGAGAAGTGCAGGGAGTGCATCATACACTGCGACCTAAAGCCAGACAACATACTTCTAGACGGGGACTTCTGTGCCAAAATCTCAGATTTTGGCATGGCGAAGCTCATCGGTCGTGACTTCAGCAGGGTACTCACAACCATGAGGGGAACCATTGGCTATCTTGCACCCGAGTGGATTTCAGGCCTGCCAATCACCTCCAAGGTCGACGTCTACAGCTTCGGGATGATGCTCTTTGAGCTGATATCTGGCCAGCGAAACACAAGGCATTCTGAAGATGGGAGCAAAAGCTTTTACCCTTCCTGGGCTGCAACGAAGATCATTGAAGGCGACATATTTAGATTGTTGGACGACAGATTGAATGGTGCTGCTGACATTGAAGAGCTAACCAGAGTATGTAGAATTGCTTGCTGGTGCATTCAGGACTCTGAAGGTCATAGGCCAACAATGGGACAGGTGGTGCAGATCCTAGAGGGAGTCCTGGAGGTGAGCATGCCGCCACTTCCTAAGGCTCTTCAGCTTCTTACCGGATATCAGAGCCAAATTGGTAATCATTTGCCATCCACTGAATACAAAGATCCACTCGATCAATCTCAGGATTTATACCAGTAAGTGTCAAGCCATAAAGGGCGCATGAATCTCCGCTGAGCATGTCAATAATATGTAACAGGTTAAATTAGAGCTTGTATGGATGTCATGATCCTTAAGATGGATGTTTATATGATGGTGTACTGTTTTATGGTGGCTTTATCAACTATATGTAGTGGCATAAATGAGTTTCGAATTCATCATTTTTCGAGCATTAATTATGAAGACTTGTTAGATACATGAGTAAGCTAGCAATGCAACTACGGGATGTAACTCTTGTTATATATATATATATATGTATATACATATGTATACATATATATATACATATGTATACATATGTATATATATATATACATATGTATATACATATATATATACATATGTATATATGCATATATACATATGTATATATGCATATATACATATGTATATATATATATGTATACATATGTATATATGTACATATATACATATGTATATATGTACATATATATATATGTATATATATATATATATATGTATATATGTATATATATGTATATATGTATATATGTGCTTAGTATGTGATTATTCCCGATCGACCATGGGGGCAGGCCAAGGATTAGTTTGGTGAGGGAAGAAATATAGATTCCTTCGGAAATCCAACACACAATGCATGCCTGGTAGGAGAAATGTTGATCAGCGTGGTGTACTTTCGTCACATGCTCTTGCTTTGTTGATAACTGTGGAATTCATAACCCAATTTGATGTTGGATCCATTCAGCACCACGTCATAAAGCTGAAAAATATTCGCTGCATTGCATGTTACGTTGTTACCCTATAACTGTGCTTTCATTGGATTAACCACGCTTGCATGACTGATTGGGTTCATTAATATTCTACCATGCTATATATATATGCTTATCCATGTCATGAGGTTTAGGCCATGCTGGATCAATTAATACATATATTAACAGTGACAATTTGATACATTTTTGGACGAAATATTGTCAAGAATTGATACTAGCTAGTAGGCCATTTTTTTATCAAAGACCTTATGAAAAGGTTCACTTTTGGTTACTAATGGCTGATATAACATGTGTCTTTCATGACAGTTAGCACACTGAATTGTTTTGTTTGATAAAAGTTACGGCTAATATAATTCTTTGTCATAAAGAAAGGAAGAGAGAGAGAGAGAGGAGGGGAAAATTAATCATTGCCATCAATGAAGTCACTTAATGGATTAGTTGGTTATAAGTTAGTTGCGGTTTGGACATCATATAGGCTGCAATTTTATTAAATAGTGGCACAGGAAAAGTTAATATGCCTGTATGGATTTGTAGGATGAGGGTTGGGATCCATGGCATTACTCATAAAAATATAATTACAGAAGCCTGATCAACTTTCTAGCTTCAATGGTCCAATTTTTTCTTTTGAAAATAATCATCATGACTACATCCTAAAAAGGATGCAGGCCAAGATCTGTCAAAATATGTATATATATAGTTGATTTTCTAAAACAAATTTGTTGAACTTTTATCAAAGTCAATAATTAAAAAATTATTTCAAAAAAAATATTTTGAAAGTTTTGGAAATACTATAATGCATACTATGTATGGCCTAGTGTGTCAGAGACATTTTTGCTCATGACCAAAGTGCTTGGGTGTTAAATTTTTATTTTTGGTTTAGAGAGTCATTTTTATCCCCTCACACTTAATGCTAATGATGGTGTTACATCTCAACCTCTAAAATGCTTCCATATGTGGCCTTGCATGTGCTCCGATCTACAATGTTTAACATGTGAGAGATGCTCATAATTTACTAAGAGAAGGAGAAGAGGATGAAGAAAAGTTTAGATTTTATTTCACCAAAGGGAAAAAGAGAGAGAAAATGTCAAGATTCTTTTTCTCATGAAATAAGTTTTAGATGAAGCTAATTATTGCCATATTTGTTGGCAATATCTTGATATTCCTATTTGGAGTTATGCATTCATTACAAGTCCATCTATGGCCTCTATGGAAAGTAGCACCCTGGCAAACCCCTTCTCCCTTTATACCTCTTCCCCTCCTATTTCAACTTACTTCTATTCGCAATGCCACCTATTGGGAGTATAAGTCATTTTCCTGACCAGGGGAGATCATACTTTAACTGAAGAGATGACTCACTACTCTTAATAGGTAGAAGTCGCATGACCACTACTAGAAGAAATGGCCAAGTCTATGATTTTGATTCATATTTTGCCATACACCTCCGCCGTTCTATCCATCATGTATCTCAATTCTACTTTAGGTCATCTTTAGCTTATCATTTAATACACACATCAAGATGGATGAGCAATCCTTAACTTTTTTTTTTCATCCAACATTTTTTTTTTTTTTTTTGTAAATGGTGAATGGGGCTACCTATCCTTGGTCTCGTGACTTCAACCATGGCTTCAACCAAATAGGTAAATGTTGGCAAGAGTGCATACCATGCATGATAGCAAAATTATCCAATCCGAGGTACATAGCATAGTCAGATGTAGCTTTCCTAGTAAATTATATTTTTGCATGCTACCGGAAAAACTTATAATCATATTAACAAGCTGGTCAAAAATGGAGAAGCTAATTGGTGATGCTTAGGCATATCTCCTTGGTTATAGTTGAGGCACATAAGGTTGGCTGGGTATTACAATTTTCTTTTTTGAAAGTTGGGAGAAATCATGGTATAGTATCTACAAACAATTAATATTTTGAAAAAAATTATATTGAGTTTTGGAAGCAAACTATATGTTAAGCCATGTTTTCTTATCAGGTATTTGCTTGGAGAGCAAAGAAGCTCTATAACCAATGTCAAAATTGGTTTAAGGTTTGTATATGGAGGCTATGATGATTATGTGATGAATTGTTTGGCTGATTCAACTGTTTCTAATGGCAGCAATCTTGGATGGCCTTCTTTTGAAGGCAACCGATTGTAGTCGTTTTGATTTAGTTGCAGATTAAATAGTATAGAACTGAGTTTCCTAATCATTTTTTATTAATTATTGTTGTTTTTCTCAGTAGATGATTTCTGTTTCTTTATAAATTTCTTAGTATATACCTGCATCTTTTATTTCAATACCATCTGTAGCTTTGTTACGATCAATTATGATATTTTAGATATTTTTTAAAAAATTTACATTGCATAGAAACATAGACCCGTCAATTGATTAAAGTACATATTCTACAGCATCCGTACAATTATTTTATTTTTGTACGGATGGGAGAAATATGTACAGTGGTCAATTGAATGTCCAGTTTGGACAGTTTGAGAATTGCAAATAATTTTATAGGTGCTTACATTAATCAAACGGTACGGATAGAGTTCCAGATATATTTCGGATAGCATTTTCTTTTAGTTCTCTTCATATATATTTATTTGTATGGGGAGAACTAAGGAAAAATGCTGCCAAAATTTTTCTGAAACTTCTATTGCATATTCTTTGGTTACTGTAAATGACCTATATAACTAATACAATTCTTGAATGGGATAGGACCTCTTTACCTATTAGTTGATGAGATGGTGCATTTAATAATATTGTAATTGATCTATTGAATAAACTTATTTTAAATTTATTCTGTTCTTATAAATATTTATTTATTTCAGTTAGTTTAATCTTACAATGGATAAGAGTTAGATAACTAAACTGAGGAATAGCAAAGAATATATGGATGAAGTACAGAATTTCATTAAATTTGGTTTGAAGAGTAGTATCAATGGGAAGATTTTATGTCCATGCCGAAAATGTGTAAATTCCAGTTCTCAATATCTAAATATTGTTGAAGAATATTTGGTATGGAATGATTTTTTAAGAGGTTATACTGAGTGATTTTTTCATGGAGAGTCAAGGTTACAATCTACATGTAACCAAACCTCTAACATGAAACATATACCTGATTTTGGATCCAGTAACCAACATAAAAATCTTGCAAAAGATGATGATATCAGGGATTTGCTTAGAGATGCTTTTGAATATGATACTCAACAACCTGGAGATTGCAGTGGAGGACAAGTAACAGCTGGGTTACCTGAGGATCCTATATTTACTGAATCTGTACATGATGGAGAGCCGATACCTCCAACTAATGTTGGAACAAATCATTATCAGAAGCTGATAAGAGATGCACATCAAGAATTATATGACGGTTGCAATAACTTTTCAAAAATTTCTTTTCTTGTACATTTATTTCATATAAAATACTTGAATAGATGATCTGAGAAAAGTTTTACTATGTTGCTCAAGTTGTTAAAGGATGCATTTTCTGAAGGTACTAGTTTACCAACATCTTGTTATGAAGCCAAAAAACTAGTAAAGAAATTGGATCTTGGATACGAAAAGATTCATAGCTATCCAAATGATTGTATATTATATCGGGGAGAACATGCCGATCAAGACTCGTGCCATGCGTGTGGATGTTCATGATGGATGAAGCAAAAAGAAAATGAGAGTGAGAGATTAGATGAATTGGATGTAACACAAATTAAACAAAAGCCGGCAAAGGTATTATACTATTTTCCTCTTGTACCTAGATTGAAAAGGATCTATGCATCATCAAAGATAGCTTCGTCAATGAGATGGTATGATGAAAGCCGTACAAAAGATTGAATGCTGAGTCACCCAATGGATAGTTTAGCATGGAAAGCATTTGATGACAGACATCCTGATTTTGCATATGATGCTCGTAATGTCAGGTTGGGTTTAGCCAGTGATGGGTTCAATCCATTTAGGACCTTAAGTTCTGTCTATAGCACCTGGCCAGTTGTTCTGATTCCTTATAATTTGCCACCATGGATATGCATGAAACAGTCTTCACTTTTTATCAATGGTCATTCCAGGTGATAAGGGTCCAGGCAATGATATTGATATTTTTTTATAACCTTTAATAGATGAACTGAAACAACTGTGGGAGGGTATCAGTGCAATTGATGCTTCGAATGGCCAAACATTCAATTTACGGGCAGCTTTATTATGGACTGTTAACGATTTTCCTGCATATTCTAATTTATCTAGCTGGAGCACTAAGGGACGAGTTGCATGTCCTTTTTGTGATGAATCAACCCATTCAATTTGGTTAAAATATGGAGGAAAGTTCTGTTATATGGGACATCATCGATGGTTGGAGGCAAATCATCCATTTCGATTTCAGAAGGATTTATTTGATGGTACTATAGAGTTGGGGTCTGCTCCAATTCTACCTTCTGGTTCTAATATTCATAGACAAATGCTTGGTATCAGACACAGTTACGGCAAGATGACAAAATCCTCTAAAAAGCGAGGAAGAGATGATGTTGAGACTTCAGTACAAGAAGAAGTATCGAAGGAAGTCAATACTTGTACCTTAGATATAGTAGTGTTCGAGGATCCGGATAATTTCTTTGAAGTTGAAAATGATGATGATATAATCACAGCATCTACCCATTAGCATACTAAACAATTATGGAAGAAAAGAAGCATATTCTTTGACTTACCTTATCGGGAGCATAATATACTCCGGCATAATCTTGATGTTATGTATATAGAAAAGAATGTTTGTGATAATTTGATTGGAACAATATTAAATCTTGATAGAAAGACTAAAGATAACATGAAGGCGCATCTTGATTTAAAAGAAATGGGCATCCGACATGAACTTCATCCACAAGTGCTTACAAATGATAGAACTTATATCCCTCATGCATGTTATACAATGTCTAGTCGAGAAAAAGATCTCTTCCTGACAGTTTTAAAGAATATCAAGGTTCTTGATGGATATGCATCAAATATTTCACGATGTGTGAATCTGAAAGAGCAAAAAATTTCAAATCTTAAAAATAATGATGGACATATACTAATGCAATATATTCTTCCATTGGCTTTAAGGTCATCAATGTCGAAACAAGTTATTACGGTTGTTTTTCAGTTGTCATCATTCTTCAAGGCATTATGTTCTAATGTTATTGATCATCAGGAGCTTGATCTGTTGCAGTCTCAAGTCATACTTACGTTATGTCAGATGGAAAAGATTTTTTCTCCTGGATTTTTTACGATTATGGTTCATCTACTCATTCACCTAGCTTCGGAAGCTAAACTTGATGGACCGGTACAGTACAGATGGATATACCCTATCGAGAGGTAATGCTGTAAAACTTAAATTTCATAATTTATATATCTTTTTTATTATTTAATGTGATATAAATATCATACTTTTTGAAGGTATCTTATACGTTTGAAGGATTATGTACGAAACAAGCCTATCTTGAGGGCTCAATAGCAGAGGGATATATTGCTGAAGAGTGTTTAACATTTTGTTCAAGATATCTCAAAGATATAGAGACTGTATTCAATCGACCTCAACGTCATGGTGATACTATGGAGAATACAGATCTATATAAATTTGCATCATCCGGAAGATTTATAGGAAAAGCTGAAAGTATTGTTCTTGATCATAAATCCATGTCACAAGCACACCGTTATGTATTGCTACATAGTGATATTATATCTGACTATCATAGGTTAGTCTATCTACACATGGATAATACTAAATATTAGACATGTTGTTGTCAAACTTATATTTGATTATCATGCAGTGAATTTTTATATGTACAACGACAAGCCAATCATTCCACTCGTCCTAATCCAAGGATTGAACAAAGATGGTTGGTTGAGTTATTCCCAAATTAGCTTGCCAATCAGGTTAGTATATATAAGTCATATAATAATTTTATATATATTTAACACCGAATAAGTGATCGATAATTTATATTATATTTTCTAGGTATCGGTACTGATGGAGAAAAATAGTTCAGCAGAACTAATAGCACTTGCCAGAGGTCCAAATTATATTGTGAACAAATATAATGGTTTTATTATAAATGGCTTTAAATTTCATACCAAGGAGTGCGAGAAATTTAGAAAAACTCATAACAGTGGTATTATGGTTGAAGCAGATGGAAAATTTTATTATGGTATACTTAAAGATATTTTAGAGTTGGATTATTATGAAAATTTTAAAGTTATATTATTTCGATGCGATTGGGTGGATATAAATACATCGAGAGGTTTGAAAAAGGACTCAAATGGATTCATACTTGTCAATTTTTCAAGATTGATACATACGGGTGTGTTATTGAAGGATGATCTATTTATTTTTTCATCTCAAGCTCGACAAGTTTTTTATGTACAAGACTCGAAAGATAAAGAATGGGCTACTGTTATTAAGACAAAACCCAGAGACTTGTATATGACATGGAAAAAAGGGTGGAAGAAGATGATGATGATACTTACACTCAGTGTATGCCTTATAATATTATGCTGGATGATCATATAAACAATACAACCATTTTGGTTAGGTTGGATTCCGAAGAACGTACAACTGGTTGATTACGACAAGTAGTTTATAAGATTGTTTATATTTTTGCATGAATGATTATGTTATCTTTTAAATTGTAATTCATTTCCGTTATAATTTGATTATAATGTTAACTGACTTGTTTTAAAATAATGCATGTTAGGTATACCATGCCTCGAAGGAAGCGATTATCAGATTTACAGTTTCAGTTTTTCCAGATCGAGGCTAGTACTTCTTCAGCACGGCAGCCCGTGGGCAGTCAATCATCTTCACATCGATCAGATGCCAGTCTCTCTATTTCTGCACATCCGGCCGATGCTAGTACCTCTCCACCTCATGACAACGCCATTCCCTCCGAGTTTGTACATCACGATCCTCCTATGGATCATTCTGATGATGAGCCTATCGTCGATGACATACAGATACAGGGTAATTTAATAATTTCATCACATTTCAATTCATACATATGCAATAGTTTTAATATATAACTTTCTGTATTTTTTTTGTAGATGGATCCAGGAGACTTAGGCGGAGGCGAGGACCCACACTAGTCGTGATGTGTGGCAGTTACCTGAGGACGAGAGGATAGTGATAGAGTGCAACAAGCTAGGGCAGGCTATTAAGAAAGCTGCTAGCTTGTTGCCAGCTTTCTAGGGACAGTAGCACGCCGTGGTCAGCTATGTCCCCTGAATTATTCAAAGTGGAACGACATTCTTCCTGCATATAAAATAGAGATGCTACAAGTTGTGCAGGTAAAAAAATTAATATATTATTTTATATCTTAGGTTTTTAATAATTGAATTACTTATTTCATTTAATATTTATTTTATTATTTATTTAAATTGTAGAGCAAGTTCGTTCTTCCTTCAGATTCATCTGATTTTGTGCTTAAGTCTCTCAATCACAAGTGAAAAGAATATAGGGCGAAGTTGAAGAGAGACTACAAGCGAGAGGGTAGGACAGAGGAGCAGATTGTAGCTACCTGTCCTCCTGATATTCACCCTCATCAGTGGATGGAGCTGGTGCACTATTGGTTCTTCGAAAGGGCACAGGTTGTGTAGCTTCATCAAACACTTCAAAATTTATTAATTTTCACTCGTCATAATTATATTTATACAATATATAACATTGTTTTAATTTTATTTTACAGACGTATTCTGATATTGGTAGAGCTGCACGAGCAGCTCAGTCTATTCCTCACACAATGGGATCCAAGAGTTATGCACGGCTCAGGTATGAGTTTGTATGTTTCTCATCCTATAATACTTTTAGTATACTTATAGTTTTAACATTATGTATCATCATGTATCATGCATGTGCCATGTATCATGGTACGGGGATATAAGATGTGTTATTTTAGAATTTTTTGTAATATTTATTCTTTATATAGGCTGATCAGCAGGGGAGGGAGACTGGTGAGGTGTTCTATCGGATGACTCACGTTCACTAGGATGGCAGTTTTGTTCGGGAGGAGTCCAGAGATATATATGTATTTATTTATTTATATTATATTATGATTTATATTTTTATTTTTATTAAGTATTGATATATGTGTTTTTTATAAAATATAGAATAGGGCTACCTCTATGATCTCCGAGCGTGCTGGTGAGGGTTCATCATCTACTCAGAGTAATCGCATCGAGGTCGAGGTATTCTCGGAGTTGATGGGACTAGAGCATCTTGGATGAGTGAGGGGTTATGGGATTGGAGTTACCCCTACCCAGTTATCTGAGATGAGTAGATATACTCGGGATACTAGAGAGAGTCATGATCAGTTACATGTTCGTCAACTCCAGGAGGAGATAGCAGAGCTCCGACAAACACGTGATGCAGACAGAGCAGAGATGCAGACCATTAGGTCTCAGCTAGAGCATGTTACATCTGTGATGCATATGTTCATGTCATCCCAAGTAAGTAATTATTTATTAATTTTGTATGTATCTAATTCTTTAGAATATATATATGTATGTATCATAATTCCTGATATATATCTTGTAGGTTCCTAGTGCATCTGTAAGTTGCAGACCTGACGACGACCAGCCTCCCACGGATCAGTGATGCCAGCTTTTTTTTTATTATTTTTGTATGTCTTTTTATTTATTTAAACTTGGATTGGTACTTTTATATATATATATAAATCTTTATGATTGGTTTGTATTTGTGTATGTTGGGTGTGATACAGGTTTGTATGTTTTTATTTGTTTGTGTATGTTGGATGTGATACAGGTTTGAAGAATTTCATTTTGATGATGTATACAGGTTGTGTTGTATGTATATAGGTATAGCTATCTGTTTAATTTTTTTAAAAAAAAATCTGCCAATACTTTAAAGCATTGCCAGTTTTAAGTCTAACGATGCTTTAAAGCATCTCTAGGGTTTAAGTTTAGCGATGCTTAAAAGCATCGCTAGGGTTTAAGTTTAGGGATGCTTTAAAGTGTCGCTAGACTTAAAATCGGTGATGCTTTAAAGCGTCGCTAGAGTTTAAGTATAGCGATGCTTTAAAGTGTCGCTAGGTTTGGACCTGGCTATATTTTTTAGCTGTGTTAGCTGTTTGAGACCTATATTTGGGCCTTGAATTTTATTTTTCAGGCCTTGTTATACTTGAGTCCTATATTTAGAATCGACTCACACCATTAGGGTTTATGAGTCAAGTTTTGGATTATGTTTGGCTCAGTTGAGCTTAGTCATTCAAGTCAGCTCATTATGAGTCTTTAGTCATTTTGGTCTTGTTATGTCATTTTGGGTCTTGTGTCAATTTGAGTCCTGTAGTTTTGTTCAAGTCCTATATTGAGTCCAGTCCAGTTTAGTAAGAAGAAGACTCAAGACACTGATGGATCCCAGCCGGAACAAGAATTTGATAACTTCAAGGAATCCCGGTCACATCTGGATGTGCCACATTGGATTACATGAGAAGGATCATCACTACGTCAGCCTGCCAGGAGAAGGACAACTGAAAGAAATCCTAGATCCAACCCAGTACTGAAGTGGGCTGCCCAAAGCCCGAAGCCTTCATAAATTGGCGCCCTACCCTTAGGATTACCTCCCTTTGGGCGCCCCACTTATGGTCACCTCCCTTGGCCAAGACCAAGTCAATGAGAAGGAGAGGAATAATCCTAGTGAGAAGAGAAAGTTTGAACCTATTTGGGAGAGGAGATCTCTATGTATATGAGTGGAAAAAGGATACTTAGGGTTTTACTTGTATGCCCTTACTTGGAGCCCAAACTTGTATGCCTATATAAAGGCCCCCCTCTCATGTATATTTGATGCTATTGAATATGAAAAAAATTTTAAGTTCTTCTCAACTTTCTGTGTGAATTCTATGTGAATTTCTGTGTGATTAAGGGTATCTATGTGATCCCTCAAGGTTTCTGTGTGATCCCTGTGCCCTGCCTCCAAGCCGCCAGCCTTTTCATCTCTTGGCTGCCTTCCACAAACCTCTTCCCATTCTTCTTCTTCTTTCAGCCACCTAGCCTACTTTTCTTGTTTTTTCTAATCGTTATTAGGTGCCTTGCAGGTCCCTTAAAGTTCACGAATCCAACGATTTTATCTGACCAGCTTTCGGGCTACCGGATTGAAAGCCGTGAATCTGCAGGATTGATAGCTTTATTTTCCAGGCCGCATCTGAGAACGACGAGCAAACTCTTTAAGGATTTGTCTTCAAATCTCTACCATGTACACCCCCTAGACTCTTCTGGTAGCGATATTGCAGAAAAGATAGTCCTAACCAGGGCTTTTTAGCCTTAGCGGTCATGTTTTTTCATTTTTAGGATTTATTTTTGCATACATGTGCTTCATATTTTCTATAGAATTCCTTACTTAATATCTTGGCTTGAAATTCGAGATACAAACTTCTAACTTAATGCCTAACAACAAAAAAATAACTAACATGCATAAATAGTCCCGCATCATTCATGCATCTAGGCGGCAACACTGGTGGGCTAGGGCACCAGCTTGGTGAGCTTGGGCTAGGTTGGGCTGGGGAGGCCGCCACTCTCTTGAACCTTGGATTGGGGCACCAACTCTTATGGACTGGGGGGGTGCTCCCTTGTGGGCTTGGCGGCATGAAAGGGCCCAGGCGCCTAGGTGGGGGGCACTTGAGTAGGGGCCCAGGTGCATGAAGTCCAGCTCTGGTTGGAGGGCCTGGTGAATCTCCTGGTCTTGTGACTATCCTCTTGGATCTTGACTTGAATGAAAATTACAGGACTCATTGGATTGAAACAAGGGACTTACTTAACTAAGTGGACTCAACTGGACTCAGTTGTCTCACTTTATTACAGGACTCACTCTTCAATACAGGACTCAATTGGTTCACTTTAGTACATGACTCAAGTGACTCAGGACTAATGAACTTTACATGACTCAAAACCCTAATCAAAAATTAATAACGGGCCCAGTAATCTCTGTCTGATCCTGGTGCCCGCATCAATCAGTAAGAGCCTTTTCCAGAAACCTCCAATGCATGAGATCATAAGACCGCTCTATATCCAGCTTGATCGCCATGAGACTGCGGATAGTAGGTGCCCTTCTAAATCAAACATAAACTCCTGAGCAATGAGAACATTATCAGAGATAGACCAATCTCCCATAAAGGCTCCCTACTCTAGGCTGATAAGGCGAGGGAGAATAGGCTTCATCCTGCAAACCATAAGCTTGGCACAGATCTTATACAGGGTATTGCACAAACTAATAGGCCTAAAATGGCTTAGCTCACAAGCATCCTGGTGCTTAGGAATGAGAGTGACAAAAGTCTACTTCCAGGAGTCCGGCATCCTACCCACAACAAAGAACTCCCACACAATCTCCACAACATCCCCCTGAACAAAATACCAGAACCTCTTAAAGAACAAAGGGAGAAACCCATCCGGACTGGGAGCTTTATCTTCTTCCAGGGACCAGAGGACATCCCGAACCTCGTCATCAAAAACTGGCCTAATGAGATCATGGTTCTCCCAATCAGACACCATAACCTGTGGGAGAGGAAAATCGAAGGAGGTGGGGGCCCCATAGCTAACTGACCACCTAGATCTAAAAAAGTGGGTGATGTCATGCCTGATAACATCCTCATCCTCAATCCAGAATTCCTTAAGATTTTGTAGAGCTCTGATGTGGTTCCTGTACTTGCAAATCATGGTAGCCTGATGAAAAAATCGGGTATTCCTATCCCCTTCCTTAATCCACTGTACTCTGAACTTCTACCTCTAAAAAGCCTCCTGTTGACCAAGAAGAGACTAATGAGTGGACAAACGACTCCGTAAGATAGCCAGATCAATCTCCGTCAAACCCCCATCTCTTTCCTCCTGCTCTTGGAGATGAAGGATGGATGTCTCAATATTTGTCAGTCTAGTGAAATTGTTCCCCACTTCCATCCTGTTCTACCAGCATAACCGTCTCCTAACCAGCTCCAATCGACAAGTGACCCGATATCTAGCATCCCCATGAACAAGCATCCTCCAAACCTCCCTCACAAGCTCCCAAGAACGGGGATAAGCCAACCAAGATTTCTCAAACCGGAAAGGAGAGTGACAAGAGACGGTGAAATTAGTAGAAAGAAGAACCGGGCAATAATCTGAACCGATTCTAGGAAGATGTCTCACCAGGTGTGCGAGGTGCCATTGCAGTCAGCTCGGGGTAGCAAGAAATTTGTCAATTATCTTCCATACCCTAGCTCTCCCGGAATGATTATTATACCAGGAGAAACGTGGACCCACAAACCCTAAGTCCACCAAGCCATTAGAATGTAGAAAGTCCCCATATTCTCTAGAACCAATATCTTCAACATAAGATCTCCCACCTTTCTTATCCTCATGCCGATCAATGCAATTGAAATCCCCAATCACCACTGTTGGAATTCCCTGATCAACCAAGGCCGTGACCTCATCTCATACCGTCCTTTGCTCCTTATAATCTGTGCTAGCATAGACTCCGGATAAGAGCCAAGCGTGCCCATTGGACTCAATAACAACAATGGCCACGTGCTGAAAGCAACTATATGCCTCTTTACATTTCAAGCTGAGTCAAGTTTAGGCTGGAGGATCTTAGCCCAGTCAATCACAAGCCTCAAACCCTTAGCTAAACCTATTTATCCATCATGTTTCTTACCAAAATAAAAAGAGGATCGAAGAAAAAAAAAAGATAAAGAAAGTTTGAGAAAACTCTGTTGTGTTCTCACCTTCTTCTTTATTAGCCTCGGCGACTCTAGCATCCATAGAGCAGTGATATGGTAACATGGAAACCACACCCCAAAAAGTTTTCGTAGCTGGTATGTAGCTCTCCTAGTGCTTCCCTTTAAGATATCACCATCCAATCTGCTAGCTTGATAAGCAATAGGAAAGTTAGAGACATAATTCCTCGTTAGAAAAGCAATTCTCGTACCGAAAACACAAGCTTTTCCTATTTGACTAACTTTCTCTTCTTATTCAAGATTTGGTATCAAATCTTGATGACATCCTTTGCAAATCAAAGAGGATGCAAATTTACGCCCTATTTGATTGTCTGCATTATTTTATAGCTCAATTTTTCTCAACCTGGCCTAACATTGGCATTGGTCAAACTTTTGGACCGGAAGCTAGCTCTAACCGAATACATCCACTAAAACCATTTATTACATGAGATTTTTTGCTAGGTTAATTGGTCATGCAACCTAAATCCTATATGTTATTCACACCCAACTGGACTTCGGTGATTGTCCTCCCTCTTTGATTGGTTTAATTGACCAAATAATTTGTACTAAAAACCCACCAATAATCATCGTCTCCTTTAGCTGGACCCAGCCTAACCCTCATTTTTGAAACCTAGACTCTTTAGCGGTCCCAAGACTCGACCCAAGGCCAGCCAGGGAGGCCAACTTCCAGCCTTCCCTCCATGGCATTCCATCTCTATCTACAAATCCATCATAGCCTTTTTCTATTTTCTAGTGGAAGGGTGCCGAAGAGGATCGCGGACGCTTAAAACAGCCGGACGCTTGTAAATGGTTAGCGTAGCGGACAAGCACGGGATCCATAGACCTGTCCGGTGTAATCCTGTTGTTTCTTTTGGGTGGGTTGGTGCGATGCATGCCCGGGGACCGGCGCCCGTGCAGAGCCGCTGGCATCCACCACCTGCAATCATCGCGAGCCATGGTTTTTGGCACATCAGGTTGGCCGGCCCTTATCCGTAGCCTATGAACCGATGGGCTTTTTCTACGGCAGCATGTTGCTTCAGTCCTACCTCCTTTCTTTACAATCCAGACATACAGTAATATTTTGTTCACCATGGGCGTTGCATAAAAAATATACCGCCTTTCTTTACGATTCAGATATGCAGGAGCGTCGCAGAAAAAATATACTATCAAATATTATTAGGCTAATTAATGTAAGTCATATTTTTCAACGTATATTTAATATTAATATTATCTTTTTGTTAAAAATTTAAATGATAAAAATATTCCCTTTTTTTTTATAAAAAAATTATGATATCTATTGATTTGAATTATGATATTAAGTGGTTGACTTATGATATCTCCATATTCACGCGATGTTATAAGACCGAGAAATATTTTTATTATTGAAAAAAGTTTAAGAATTTTTAATGACGAAAATCTTCTCGGCTTTATGATATTCTATGAACAAAACATTCTGCTCGTAAACGGATGTTATAAGAAAAGGATATTTTTATTATTCAAAACTTTTAAAAAATAAATTATAGATATTAAATACATGTTTGAATAACGAAGATGTCCTTCTCTTATGGTACCTTTTTATGAACGGGACATCATAACCCTGTTTATATGATGTCATAAAAAAAAATTTAAACTTTTTAATGATAAAAATACTCTCGGATTTATGATATCCTGTACACCCTGTTAACATACAGGTATCATAAAAAAAAGATATTTTCATTATTCAAAATTTTAAATAAAAAATAAAGTGTGGGCATTAAATATGTATTTGAATGATGAAAATATCATCTCTGTATGATACCATCTTATGAATAGGGTGTCAAACCCTATCACAAGATTAGGGATATTTTCATCATTAAAAATTTTTGAATTTTTTAATAACAAGATATTCCTCGGTCCTATGACATCTCGTGAACATGGGAATGTCATAAGCCGGCCACTGGATATCTCATAACTCAAGTCAATGGGTATCATAATTTTTTTATAAGGAAGGGACGTTTTTGTCATTCAATTTTTTTTAAAAAAAAGATAAAACTATAATATTGAATGTACATTGAAAAATGAAATTTACATGATCCAATCAAAATATGCAATATATTTTTTATCATCGGAAGTCGTGTACAAAAACTTTCTCTTCGTACATATATCTTGAATGACAAGATCATGTAAACATCATCACCTAATTTTTTGAAAGCGATGTAAAACTCCATATGACCCACCTAACAAGAGCTAGGGAGTCGATGCTGTGATCATTAGGGGCCTGGGGCATGTAGAGGGAGATCTGCTAGTTGGGATGATTTGGGGCTATGGCATGTAGTGGCACCCCATGAGCTGGGTTTGTAACATGGATGTCGTGGAGATTATTCAGAGAGGATGGAGGCAAAGCTAAGGCAATGCTCCAATTGCTTTATTTTTGGACACATGGAAGGGTTTCTTTTTCCACCTTCCCACTGGGTACAGTCTTGCAGCTGACATCTTTCCGGATCTACCATGTATTGGCATGGTTCATGCATGCATATCTTGCCTGGAGTCTGCCATGCATAATTTTTTAGCCAATCTTGTTACTTCACCCGACCTCATCCACTGCCCTCCCAGCTAATACATGAAACCAAAATACTTTTTGCCCTTTAAAAAGAAAGTGCATAATCTCCATCAGATTAACCAGATCCTAGGATTCCATTTTAACTCGTCGGTTGTCATGAAGGTTGTCATGAATTTACTGATCGATCCAACCTGTTTGTTTTGAAAGCAAAGAAGATCCGGTTAATGTTAGACTGATAGAAAAAGCATGTACAGTATGTGGTTGCTCGCATGTGTATAGATTGCAAATATATATTTACAAGCAATGAACGATTATTTATATTGTTTTAAATCAATCTAACGTTGAGAAAATCATGGTGAAAACTTCAGGACGATCTGGCAAAATCTTCTAAAATATGTGTCGTAGTTAAGTCAACTGGTGTTTGAAATCATTAATCAGCAAAAAGTAACAGGACTCTTCGATAGGACATGAAATCGGGAAGATAAAATCAAGAATTTCATAGGAAAAAGCTTAGGCACCAAAATGCCCGCGGGCTACGTCGACCTGGGTTAATGTGAAACCCATTGCGTCTACGAGAAAACTTGGGACGCCAAGGCCAGCTCACGGGAAAAGAGAAGTCGAAAAAACGAAGAACTCGGATTTATATACTAGGCATCGTTCCAGTTTTCGTCGTCATATAAAAGAGCTCTAGCTTTGTCTTTACTCAGGCCAGCATTTTTTTTTTTTTTTTTTTTTTTTTCTAAATGTGAATCGAGCCCTCACGGCAAAGGATTCCTTGCACATACTACTGGTGCAGAGAGACCTTCCAAGCTGCTCGAGATCATCAGAAATCCACGCGGTCAGGTCTCAAAAAAGTCCCAACCTTGAGACCCAGTGTCCTTCCATGGACTCTTAGGCCACTACTATAATTTTCTTTTTTTATTGCTGTCATAACCGTTGTACTTTCCACTTGCCTCAAATAAAATTTTTGCACCGCCAAGAGATCCCGATCTCTCCCTTTATTCCCGATCTATTGGAGAGAGACTGCATAAATTAGATCGGGATCTCTTCCTTTATTCTCGATCTATTGGAGAGAGACTGCATAAATTTAAGCATCTCGTATAGAATATTACTTGATAAGATGGGGATGATAGCTATACCGAGATTTATCCCCCGTATCCTTTTTATTTATAAAAAAAAAATTCTTCACCCCGCTATTTTTGACTTGCAAAAACCTTTTTTTTTTTTAAAGGCTCACAAAAGCTTGGTAATAAATTTTTGGTTGTTTGTCATCTAATTGCTGTTATATTAAATTTATGATACATTATTATGACTCAAAATAGATGATTTCTTTTTTTTTTTTTTTGGTTACAAAATGCCTTCCTCGTTGCTAAGGTCTCCGTTAACTAAATTTTTTTTATTTTCTATGATGTGGCTGTCTTGGGCTATGATATTCTGTTCTATGAGTTTTGCTTCTTGTGTATCATAAAAAAAATTTAGTCTTGCTGACCATTTAGAATGGCATCTAACATTTCAAGTAGAAAAGGAAAACTAGCAAGGAGAGATTGTAAATTAATAAGACTTAAATAATTTAAATTTTTCAAGTTTTCCTATCTCGCTTATTGTATTTAAACTAGCTAATTGAAATATTTTCTCGGTAACTTATTGATGCTGGACACGATGCCCCGATCAATATTTATTTCAAGGAGAACGGACCGTTGGTCGCTAGGAAACGACCCTAGGCTAGGCTAAACCAAAATCTAAATTATTATTTTTTTTTTATTTTTTTATTCCAATGAAACCCACTTTTTTTTTCCCTTTTTTTCATATTTTTTTCTCTCTTTTTTTTATAATTAAATAACCTCTCTTTTTTTTTCTATTTTCTTTTCCTTTTTTTTTCACTTTTTTTTCTCACGATTTTTCTCTTTATTTCTCTTCTCAAAATTTTTTTTTTTCTTCACCGTATTCTGAAGTCGGCATGGGGAAAACCGACCAATGCCGGCTTCACCTTCACGATCGTGCAGGCCGGGGGACCTCGCGGGGAAACCTCGCCGGCGTCGGCGAGGGGCGGAGTCGTTCCGGCAGGGCTTCGTCGGGGCTGGGGATGAGGATGGTGGGGGCCATGGCGGAGTCGACGGACCGGGCGGAGATGGCATCAGGGCGGCAAGGAGCTGGGCGGCGGGCTCTCCACCGGCGACGGGGATGGGGAAGAAAATAGTGGCACGGGAGGAGGGTTCCGGTGTCGATCTGAGGCGTTGCGAGCGGAGATGGCGGATCGACCGGCAGTGTCTCGGCGGAAGCGACTGGCGATGGCGCTACGACATGGGTGTGCTGGCTCGGTGGCGATGTGGGCGGTGCAGGGGGGCGCTGGCTCGGTGGCGACGTGGACGGGAGGCAGCGACTGGGGCGATCGAAGGGGCGTCGCGTAAATGGGGCGCTCGGCTTCGGGCCGTGCGGAAGGGTTTCATGACGGGGTGCTAGGCGGCAACGGTGGCAGCCATGGAGGTCTGCCTACTTGGGCGGTCTGGCTGTGGTTGAGCGGCGACTGTGGGCTTGGGGAGCCGAGCGAGTTTCGGTCACGAGAGGAGTTAGGGAACCGAGTGGGTTTCGGATGGATCCGGAGGAGATGAGTGGCCGGCAGATCCGGGGAAGGATTGATCCACAGGTTGGAGAAAGAAAATAGGGAAGAAGGAAAATCCGTGTGAGTACTTAGAGAGAGGAATAGAGAAAGAGAGAAAGTCCTAGAGAAGAAAGTCCCAGAGTAAAGAAAAGAACCAGAAAGAAGAGGGGGAGAATAAGAGAGGCCACAGAGAAGAATCACCAAAGAGAAAGAATAATCAGGAGAAGGGAAGAAGAAGGAGGAGGGAGGGAAGAACCAGAAGAAGGAGAAAAGGAGGAAGAAGGAGGAGAGGGAGTCGGGACACACCCAAAACTCTTTTCTCAAATATTTCTCATCATCGCTAATTTTATTCAAGAAATATGTTCTTAAATAAATCTCCGAAAGAGATCGGAACAAATCCTAAAATAACTGATAAGATCCTTCCTAAAAACAACCGATAAGATAAATCCTAAAGCAAATAATCAAATCCTAAAACATTTTTTTCAAATAATCAAGATAAATCCTAATATCCTAATATCCTAATCAAATCTCGAATTTAAATTATGCTGGATCGCATCAGGATCTGCATCGGGATCGGTGTTGATGATGACTTCAGGATTTATGCTCATCGACTCCAGGATCTTGGGCCCCAGGGTTTAGGCTAGGCTGGGCTGGGCTTCAGGTTCTGGATTGGGCTTCAGGCTTGGACTGGACTGTGCTTCAGGTTCTGGGCTGGGCTTCTGGGTTCTGGGCTGGGCTTCTGGTTGGGCTTCAGGTTTAGTCTGGGCTGCTTCAAATTCTGGGCCGATGTCCCCATCACTTATAGTCAATGGTCATAATTTTAATCACAAGTTTTGTCATAATTTTATAGTGGGAGAGATCATAGACTTCATTTCAAATTGTAGTATCTACTCTTATTTTATTATATTTATTCTTTAAACATAGTCATAATACTATTTTTCATTATAAAATACTAAAAGAAAAATCTAACTTACTATTATGTTGTCCCGTCCTGAACCTAGTATTGGGGTCGGCCACGCGACCGGCTGCACAAATCTTAGGCATCATTCTAGAGATCGTGCTAGGCCTAAAATACACGAGGATCTCATCATTTTCAGAAATTAAATTTAACTAACCAAATATTATTAAAATAAATTCATAATAACTAAATGACCAACTTGCTTATTACATTGGTATTAGACAAAGACTAACTAATCAATCTAAAAATGCTGGAACTCAAATCTCACGCTCGACCTGACTCACACTACGTGTCTTATGACTTTGAAAGAAAAGAGAAATTGAGAGTGAATTTTACAATCCAGTAAAAATTTCTGCACACCCACACTATCATAATAAAATAACTAAAATGTATTATGAAATATCACAAAATATCGTGATCATATATAACAAAATATGGCATACAATGCAAAATGTCATGTCATATAACTCTCGTGATCGTTATAAGTCAAATTTAATCATCTTATAGTGCTTTGCTCTGGATTACCATAACTACATTTCCAGCTCATGGCAAAGTATCAATAATTACACGTTTCCGGCCTATGGTGGGACATCAATAGTTCCATATTATGGCGAGGCATCAATAGTTTCACATTTCCGGTCTGTGGCAGGGCATCAATAGTTTCACATTTCCGGCCAATGATGGGTAACAACGATACTATATTTTCAACCTATAACAGGGCATCAATATATGGCTAGTTCAGTGCACCACCATTCATCATATATTCTTAAAATCAATTCATACTTGTTAACAAATTTTATACTAAAATACACTTTTTCACTCAATCGAATGCACTCGTAATTTATCCAACCAAGCTCAATATAATTCTTACAGAATCACATATTCTTAATAGATTAATATATATAGTATATGACTATCAAATACCGCATATACTTAATAAATAAGTATATAACATATAATTATCAAATAACATGGAGCGAAATTATCGATGAAAAAAATAGCTTTTATATAATTAGATGATCGATGTCCAGAAATTTTTACCTCTACTGGTAACAAACTTGACACATTAGACACCAACCTGCACTTGGATCCCGACCTAGATGCTAGAGGATTCGCTCAATATTTTCCTGCCTGAAAAACTATTCTTTTACAATAATAATCTTAATATCAATAAATAATTTTATTGTATAGCAATTATAAATCCAAAAACTTCTATCCGGATTTTATCAACGGTCCATCTACTGATCCACAGCCCCAACTTCATAATTTTCTAATCCCTAGAAGAGAAATTTTTAGATCTCTCTTTATTTATTTATTTTATTTTCTTGTTCCTTTTTTCTCTCTCTTTCCTCTTCTCTCTCTTTCCTCCCTCCTCTTATCTCTCTCCTCTTCCTCTCTCTTCTCTCTCCTCTTTCTCTCTCCTTTCTTTCTCTAGGCTCTTCTCTCTTTCTCTTTCCTCTTTATTATTTTATTTTATTTTTTCTTTTTCTTTTCCTTTCTTTTTTTTTCTTTTCTTTTCTTCTTCTCCTTTCCTGGTTCTCTTTTTTCACTTGGCCCGAAAATAGGAGAAAACCCCCTTTCCAAAATCCAAGGCCTCGCCAAGAGATGACGATCGACTGGGGTCCACCGCACTACAAGAAAACAGTATTTTAGCAACTGAGAAATCGGTTGCTAATAATTGAACATCGGTTGCAAAATTAATTTGCAACCGAATTTGCAACCAGAAGACATCAGTTGCAAAAGCATAGGTTGCAAAATTTTGTGACCGATTTTATTCGGTTGTAAAAATTTAGCAACTGATTTAGAGATTGATTATTTATTTTTTTGGTATATTTAGAAAATTTAATTTTTTTTTTGAAATGATTTTCAAGTTGAAAAATTGGTTGCAAATTCGGTTGCTAAGTAATAATTTTATTTTTAAATATTAAAAAAAATTGATTGCTAAATCGGTTGTAAAATAATAAAATTTTTTAAAAAATAAAAAATCGTTGCAAAATCGATTGCAAATTAATAAAAATTTGAAAGAAATTTAAAAACGGTTGCAAAATCGATTGCAAATTAATAAAAATTTTTAAAAAATCCAAAAATTCGGTTGCAAAATCAGTTGCAAATTAATAAAAATTTGAAAAAAAATAAAATCGGTTGCAAATTAATAAAAATTTGAAAAAAAACTAAAAAACGGTTGCAAAATCAGTTGCAAATTAATAAAAATTTGAAAAAAAAAATAAAAATTGGTTTCAAAATCGGTTGCAAATTAATAAAAATTTGAAAAAAAAAAATAAAAATCGGTTGCAAAATTGGTTGTAAATTAATAAAAATTTAAAAAAAAATTAAAAATCGGTTGCAAATTAATAAAAATTTGAAAAAAAAATAAAAATCACTTGTAAATTAAAAATAATTATATATTTAATGTATAATTCAATGGCACACACCAGCAATATCAAAACATAAAAGATACCTAAAAAGATCAGTTCTATATCCTGGATCTATTTTATAAAAGGAGAGGATGCGGTTATAAGGTACAGTATTTATGAGAATACATAATATGGGATGGGGTCAATGTCACAACAGCAGAATGAGGTTAGGGCTGCCTCAAAAAGCGAAAGGCAGAATGTGAAATTTATGAGAAAGGATTTAAATATTAAAGTAGGGTCTAGGATACTGGCTCCGCTAACTTCAACCCGATCTAGAGTACATCATTAAACACATGAACTGACATTTGCATTCATACCAAAGTAACATACATGAAAATAGAAAGAAAAAAAAAAGAGGTAGAAAAGGTTACCTATTATGTCCACATATACTCCACCAAGTGGAACTACAATTCTATGAGGCCACTGGAGCATGTCCGTAACAATTGAATTCACAGTATCCTATATTATGGAGAAAGGTAAAATGAACTTTATATTAGTTGTTGTCTAAGAAGCAGACCATTGATTAGAAGTAAATGTTCGAACTTACATCAATCATGTCCGAGAGCCCAGGAATAGCGGTTAAGCTTCCACCCACAGCCTTTCAGTATATAATCTATTCTAGGCTTTGGCTGAAACAGACAAGCAGGTTCATCATAATAACAGTGGTTCAAAGTTACATGAAATAGATGTAATCAAACTTTCTGGCATTTGACATATAAAATCTTAAAATAATGTTATCAAATGGATCATAGAACAAGAGACATACATATTTAAGTTTGGATGACAGCCTGCATGCAAGGAACATTTCCATTACAATGATTTGTGCATAGAAATTATGTCGATGCCAAGAATATTAGGCAGTTCACAAGATTATCATATTGAAAATTTATAAATATCCGTATACCTCTATCATTTGCTACTGGGCTTTAAATAACAGAGCAACTGGAAGAAGGAAAATGATGATGAAAACCCTAAATTCATTAGTATCAATTACCCCCCTCCTCCCCACCCCCTCTAAAAATAAAAAGGTAAAAAATCTATGGATCCATCATAGAGGAAGAAAGACCTAGACCTACAATTTTACGTGATTCTCTGCTTGAAAAAACAATTCATGTTGAAGAAGAAGAGACCGGCAAGTTTGAAAGTTGATAATCAAAAGCCACGAACACTAAATCTATAAATTCCAGATCCGCAAAACCACATAAGGAAAACAATAATCGATATACCATTCAGAATCGTAGAAGAATCTCGAAAATCCCAAGCCGATCTGCAACAATGGCAAGAGGTAGGCAATACCTGGCGGTTGGTGGGGCTTGAAGCTGTAGAAGGGGGAGTTGGAGGGGTAGGCGGTACCCGACGGCTGGCAGGGCTCGGAGCTGAGGAAGGGGCAGGCGGTACCCGGAGCCTACGGGGTAGGCGGTACCCGGAGCCTGCGGGGCTCGAAGCTGAGGAAGGGAGAGCTAGAGGGGTAGGCAATATCGCGGTAGGTCGATGTCGGAGGGCTCTGTCGAGGGGTCCGCCGTCGAGGGGGAGGGAGGCGTCAGCCTTGAGGGGTCCACCGTCGAGGTAGGGGGGAGGCGTTGGCCGTTGAGGGGAGCGAGGCGTCGGCCATCGAGGGAGGCGTCCGGCATCGACCGTGGAGGAAGATTTGGCCTTTGGGGAATCGGCAGAAGGGAGAACGAGAAAGCCAGAAAAGGGGCTAGGGCATCGATGGAAGAGTTTTTATAGTAAACGCAATGGGTTTTTAACCGTTTGATCCTAATCTAACCTCCTATATTTATATAAATATATACATATATAAATATATATAATATTATTTTATATAACCGAGAATTTCTAAGAAATATTTTTTAAAAAATTATTTTTTTTCAATCAAATTTTTTGTTGCAAAATTCTAAAAAAATTAAAATTTGTTTTAAATAAAATTTTGCAACCAAAAATTCAGTTGCAAAATTAAGAAATAAACTTTAAAAAATATTTTTAAATTATCATTTTTTTGCAACCGAATTTTCGGTTGGAAATTCTAAAGAAAATTAAAATTAATTTTAAATAAAATTTTGCAATCAAAAATTTGGTTGCAAAATTAAGAAATAAACATAAAAAATATTTTTAAATTATCAGTTTTTTTGCAACCAAATATTTGGTTGCAAAATTCTGAAGAAAATTAAAATTAATTTTAAATAAGATTTTGCAACCGAAAATTTGGTTGCAAAATTAAGAAATAAACTTAAAAAAATATTTTTAAATTATCTTTTTTTTGCAATTGAATTTTTGGTTACAAAATTCTAAAGAAAATTAAAATTAATTTTAAATAAAATTTTGAAACCGAAAATTTGGTTGCAAAATTAAAAAATAAACTTAAAAAAATATTTTTAAATTATCTTTTTTTTGCAACCGAATTTTCAGTTGCAAAATTCTGAAGAAAATTAAAATTAATTTTAAATAAAATTTTACAACCAAAAATTTGGTTACAAAATTAAGAAATAAATTAAAAAAAATATTTTTAAATTATTATTTTTTTGCAACCAAATTTTTGGTTGCAAAATTCTAAAGAAAATTAAAATTAATTTTAAATAAAATTTTGCCATCGAAAATTTGGTTACAAACTTAAGAAATAAACTTAAAAAAATATTTTTAAATGAATTTCGGTTTCGGTTGCAAAATCGGTTAAAAAATGAAAATCTTGCAACTGCATTTGCAACCGATTCTAAATTATTAAGAAAATAAATCGGTTGCAAAATCGGTTGCAAAATAAGTCACAAATGTAACCAAAAAAATTGGTTGCAAAATCGGTTGCTAAAACACTCTTTTCTTGTAATGCCGGAGCATGGCTGGGTGGAGAGGGGTCAGGATGGTGCAACCATTGCTGACTCGGCTACCAGCAAGGGAATCAAAAGGAGGGGAATGGGGCTCCATCCCCTTGCTGCCACAAAACCACCACTTGAGAGTTGAGGGAGAAGGGGCTCACCGGTGATGTTGAGGGAGCGACCGGCCATCGGTGGTACCACCACTTGAGAGTTGAGGGAGAAGGGGCTCACCGGTGATGTTGAGGGAGCGACCGGCCATTGGTGGAAGCTCAATCTTCACCTCATTAAAGCCGATGAGAGGCGTAATTTAAAGAAGAGTTTCGGAGAGTCGTCGCACGGTTAGTTGCTCAATCGATCACGAGTTTTACCCAACCCCTTCACGTCTCCGACCCTCTCCAGCCCAACTATAGTGGTTTGCTGGCAAATCCGGCGATCTATTCCCTTGGATCAATTGATGTGCTTTCTTTTTTAAAAAAAATGGGTGTGTATTACATATGCGTTTTGCACCATTACAACATTTCCATTAAAAGAAAAAGCTAGAAACCAGCATGCAATTATCATAACTTTTAACTTTTTAGTCATTTTTTGTATTAATTTTTGTGATTTACTGATCCTTTGAACTCTTTATGTAAAAAGAAATGATATATTTCAAAACACGCCTTACATGCTGTTGGGATATCTCGGTCCAGGTACGAACCAGCTACCGGTTCGACTTGCTGAAGACATTTCTTCCGAACCACAAGCTTCGAACCAAGGTATTCGAAAAAAGTCAGGCAACCCATGGGCAAGCCAAAGTTCTTCCTGGATCTACGGTACCCGAAGAATCGTCTTCGGATTACGTCTTCATTCTTCATCAAAGACCAAGTCCTAAGATTCCCGAAGACAGGACCCTCGGCCTGAACCGAAGAACGACCTTCATCAACTCCCGAAGACATGGTCCCCAGTTTATGCCGAAGACATAGTCTTCAGTCTATGATAAAGATCAAGTCCTCGATCTATGCCGAAGACAAGCTCTACGATCTATCTCGAGAGGATCCGAAGACGAAGACATTCCCTGATTCAACCACGGAAATCTCACTAAAAGGAAAGTCCGGAGACAAGATCTCGATATGTTTCAAATCTTTGTGAGCAGGGCAAGCAACGGTTATCATCGACTATTTCCGGAAGGAAATCATGGCGCGCAATCCCAGCGGCAACGCCTCCGGCCTGGCCACCGGAACCGCCCATTATCTATCCACGATCCTAGATTATGGGAAAGAAATTAACTCCTCCATCATAATCGCTAGAGGAAGAACGGAACCACAGGCTGGACAACTCCTTATAAAAAATGGTAAGAGGGAATGCTCGAGGTAAGGTACAAGATACCCTTGAAAATCCCAGAGTCTTTATCCTCTCCATTGAATCCTCCTTAGAATATTCGCCATTCTGTGGCTGGAGCCCGTCTCTGACTTAGGCATCGGAGTGTCCCCCGCCGGAGCAATTCCGATCAGGGATTTGTTTTGTAGGTGAACCAGGGAGCGGGCTTGCGATCTAGTAGCTCCGCCCGGTTGGAAAAGAATTTTACGCCAACAGATTGGCGTGCCAGGTAAGGGAAGAGCTCCTGTGCAATTTGCATTGTTAAGCTCCCCTCCTCAATCAAGGGGAAGTAAGAAATCTTCAATGGCGAGAGGGAAGACTCAAATCGTCTCAACAAGTCG
Organism: Areca catechu; assembly: GCA_021397845.1. Lineage (NCBI taxonomy): Eukaryota > Viridiplantae > Streptophyta > Magnoliopsida > Arecales > Arecaceae > Areca > Areca catechu. The sequence goes on from CM038039.1 coordinate 63,333,590, forward strand.
AAATCGTGCTCCATCTCAGGGGGATGCACCCCCGATGGAGAACGACATTCCACCTTCCACAATTATTGTGGGACAGCAGCAGATTGAAGCACTCCTGAACCAGGCCACTAACCTCACGGCTATGGTTCAAAACTTTCAAAATAGAGCTCTTCAAGTAGGGCATCTGCTGGCCGCCTCTAGACATAGCTCTCGGTCCCGGAGGAAGAGAGTCCCTCAAGAGGGGTCCACACATCTCTCCCCCTATCCTCGGCCCTCTCTTGATGGCCGAAGTTCAAGAATGCCTAAGCCCACTAATTCCCCACAGAAAGGAAAAAGACCTAGGTAAACCTCCTCATACTCTTCTAAAGACTCTACTCCCATAGAGAAAGCACCGAACAGGCTCTCCCTGACTACGATGGAAAATTTAAAGCCATCGAGTCGGAGATGGCAAAAATGCAGGAGCAGAGAGATTGCAATGATTTGGTGGTGTGTAATCTGCGCCTGCCCTACACCGACCGTATCCTAGCCGAAGTCATCCCTCGACACTTCAGGGTTCCTCAGATGGAACCCTATGACGGCACCTCTGATCCTATTGACCATATGGGCAATTTTAAGGCTTATATGATGATCCAGGAGGCTTTGGATGCGATATACTGCCTCGCGTTCCTAGCAACCTTGAAAAAGCAGCTCGGATGTGGTACTCGAGCATATGCCCAGGTACCATCGATTCTTTCTCTGAGTTAGAGAAATTGTTTATCTTGCATTTCAGGACCTGCCGCAAGACCTCCCGGAATACGGACACACTGTTCCTCCTTCACCAAAATGAAGGAGAAAGCCTGCGAGATTACATCTCCAGATTTAATGCGGCCACACTTGAGATCCCTGATCTCAACGAACATGTGGCCATGTCTGCACTGAAGAAGGGACTTCATATATCCAGACTTACCTTTTCCCTAGATAAGAAGTTCTCCAAAAGCTACGCTGAGCTCCTATCAAGGGCTCAAAAATATGCCGATGATGAAGAGCAGGCAGCAAATCGATGACTAATCGAAGGGAAACCCCCTTCGAAGAAGAAAAACAACAAAGGACAGGGCCCCCATGTTTCCAACAACAACAAATATACTGACCGATGAAGAAGTCCTCCCAGGTCCAGAGCATCGGGCAGGAGATTCGACTCCTATACACCCCTCAACCTCCCTCGTGAGAAGATTCTCTTGGAGATAGAAAAAGAAAATTATCTCCAATGGCCACGTCCCATGAAGGCATCCTCTTCCGCAAAGAAAGGAACAAATACTATCGATTCCACCGGGACCACGGCTACAATATTGAAGCATCCAATTGAGAGATGCAATAGAGGATCTCATCAAGAGAGGGTATTTGGGGCGATACATTGGTCGCCAAGGACCCCGGTCATAAGCTACTGTTCCCGAATCAGCCCCTGAGGAAGTTGAACTACCAAATTAATGGCCCACCAATGGGGGCGTGGGGATAATACATCAACCTATCAACTGAATAAGAGACGAAGACGATGTCCCGAAGCGACTCAAGGATAACAATGTCATTCTCTTCTCCGACGATGACCTTGCGGGAGTCTGGCTCCCGCACGATGACCCTATTGTAATCTCGGTCGTTGTGACCAATTATGATGTACAACGAATCCTAGTTGATAATGGAAGTTCGATTGATATCTTGATCTATGAATGACGACACTGTTCCTCTACGAATGAAGTTCGTTGTCCTAAGTTTGCCTAGAGACAAGCTACGAATGTCCCCTATACCACTTACCGGCTTTGGAGGGAATCAGGTTGATGCCGAGGAAGAAATAATACTGCTTGTAACCCTCGATACCGAACCTCGACAAAAGACACTGCCAATCAACTTCACGGTAGTTCGAACCCCTTCGGCCTACAACATCATTTTGGGACAACCTGCCTTGAACAAATTCTGGACCGTGGTGTCATCCTACTACCTCTTGTATGCTTCCCTATCAAAAATGATGTTGGAGAAGTAAGAGGAGACCAGAGAGCGGCACGACAATGCTTGATGATCCAGGACAAACACTCTAACGATCTCACTTGGGATCAGCTAGATCCAAGGGACTCGACTATAGATTCTTGCGAGCCCATAGAGAGAACTATCTCAGTACCTTTAACTAAGAAAGACCCCACCAAGGTTATGCAGATCAGAAGTATGCTGGATGAGAAAACCAGAACGGAGCTGGTCTGCTTCCTCAGGAATAATGCTGATGTCTTCGCTTGGTCAGCTTCAGACATGCCAGGAATTCCCGTCGAAATAATCACTCATCGGCTGGAAGTTGCCCCTGGATATAAACCAGTCTGGCAGAAGAAGAAAAGCTTTGCCCCGGAGAGACAAAAAGTAATAGATGAAGAAGTGAGCAAACTCCTCAAGGTAGGGTTCATCCGGGAAGCCCATTACCCCGAGTGGTTGGCCAATGTGGTAATGGTAAAGAAAGCTAATGGCAAGTGGAGGATCTGCATCGACTATATCAATCTCAATAAAGCCTGTCCAAAGGACAGTTTCCCTCTCCCAAAAATTGACCAACTGGTCGACGCCACCGCTGGCCACCAATTGTTAAGCTTCATGGATGCTTTTTCTGGCTACAATCAGATCCAAATGGACCCCCGGGATGACGAGAAGATGGCCTTCATCACCAACAAAGGCCTATAATGCTACAAGATGATGCCATTTGGACTCAAGAACGCTGGAGCAACCTTTCAGAGGTTAATCAACAAGGTGTTCAAGGAGTAGTTGGGGAGAAACCTGGAGGCCTACGTGGACGACATGATAGTCAAAACCCTCCTTAAAAAAGATCACATACAGGACCTGAGAGAATCATTCGACGCCCTGCGGCGTCATCAAATAAAGCTAAACCCGATGAAGTGTGCCTTTGGGATTACTTCGGGCAAATTTCTAGGTTTTCTCGTCACCAAGCGAGGAATCGAAGCAAATCCTTAGAAAATTCAGACCTGCAGAAACATGAGACATCCATCCTGCAAGAAAGAAGTCCAGCAGCTGATAGGGAGGATCACCTCTTTAAGCAGGTTCATCTCTCGTTCAACCGAGAAATGTTCTCCCATTTTTCAAGATACTTCGGCAGTCTCGAGGTTTTGAATGGACCGAAGACTGCCGTACTATCTTTGAAGAGTTGAAGAAATACTTGGAGACCCTACCTTTACTTTCCAAATCTCAAGAGGGGGAAGTACTTTATCTATACCTTTCCACTTCGGATGAGGCAGTCAGTTCAGTCCTTGTCCGAAGAGAAGAAGACGGCTCCCACAAGCTGATCTACTACATCAGCAAAGTTCTGCATGATGCTAAAATGAGATATTCAAAGATGCAGAATTTGATATACTCTCTAATAATTGCGGCAAAGCGACTACGGCCCTACTTCTACACCCATGCCATCGTGGTGCTGACCGATCAACCCCTTAAGGCCGTTCTCCGATGCTCTGATACCTCTAGAATGATAGCCAAATAGGCTATGAAACTAAGTGAGTTTGACATCAGCTTCCAGCCTCGATTGGCTATGAAGGCCCAGGTGCTCTCAGATTTCCTGGCTGAATGCACCTGGAAGTCCGAAGACGAAGTGCCTCCCATAGAAGAAGAAAACTCGCAGAATATGGAGTCTGATTGGGTACTTCATGTAGACGGAGCTTCCAATTCTGCTGGATACGGAGTCGACCTCATACTGGCTGAACCTGATGGCCACACGGTGGAGTGCGCACTCCGATTCTCCTTCTGTGCTTCAAATAATCAGGCTGAATACGAAGCCCTACTTGCAGGTCTTCGGATCGCCAAAAGTTTATGAGTTTGGAGACTCCAGGCTTTCTCGAGTTCACAGTTGGTGGTAAATCAGGTTAAAGGAGAATATGAAGCCAGAGATCCCATCATGGTGCAGTACCTGAAGAAGGTAAGAATCTTATATTCTCAACTGGAATACTTCAAAATTATTCATGTTCCCCGATCGGAGAACTCCAGAGTAGATACGTTGTCTCGACTTGCAACCACAATCCCGGAATCTCTCGGTCGCACCTTTGTTGAGCACCTTGAAGCCCCAAGTATAGCTGAAGAAGCTATGGAGGTACACCAGATTGAGATCGAGCCAAGCTGGATGGATCCCATTATCAAATTCTTAAACGAAGGCGTATTGCCGAAAGATAAGGCAGAAGCCAAAAAGATTCGCTGGATGGCATCTCGATATATCATCTTGGACGGAGCTCTTTACAAAAGGTTATTCTTACAATCCCTGCTGAAATGTTTGGGACCGACGGATGCTGATTATGCCTTGAGAGAGGTCCACGGAGGGATATGTGGCGATCACTTGGGAGGAAAGTCCTTGGCATATAAAATTATACGCCAAGGGTACTATTGGCCCTCCATCCAAAAAGACTCAATCGACTTCGTACGAAGATGTGATCAATGCCAGAGATATGCCAACATCCAGAGGCAACCAGCGAGTCACTTGATCCAACTGACAGCCCCTGGCCTTTTACTCAATAGGGGATGGATATTCTCAGCCCATTTCTGCCCGCATATGGACAGAGAAAATTCCTCCTTATGGTTATTGACTACTTCACTAAATGGGTCGAAGCCGAACCACTGGCCCAAATCATGGAGGGCAAGGTTGAGAACTTTGTAAGAAACTCCATCATATTTCAGTTCGGGATTCCACACACAATAATCACTGATAACAGGAGGCAATTCGACAATCCAAAGTTCAGAGACTTTTGTGCTCAGTATCATGTGCAACACAGGCTGACTTCTGTTGCCCACCCGCGGTCCAATGGAGAAGCAGAAGTAACTAATCGGACCATTATTCACGGTCTGAAGACGATGTTGAATGCTGCCAAAGGACTTTGGGCAAAAGAGCTACCTCCGTCCTCTGGGCATATAGAACTACTCCAAGAACGACCACCGACGAGTCTCCGTTCAACCTGACATACGGTACCGAAGCCGTTCTCCTTATCGAGGTCTCCCTCCAATCTCTAAGAATTGATAGATATGAAGAGCTTGAAAATTTTGACCGCCGAAGAGTCGACCTTGATCTATTGCAAAGCATCAAACTCCAAGCCCAGATGAAAATGGTGACGTGTCAACAAAAGGTCGCCAAGTACTACAACTCCAGGATAAAGGAGCAGACTTTTTGCACGGGGGACATGGTACTGCGAAGAGCCAAAGTATCCAGGCCAACTGAACAAGGCAAGCTTTCTCCCAACTGGGCAAGATCGTACCAAGTTGAAGAGGTCATACGTCCGGGAACGTATCAACTCAAGACCTTGGACGGTAAAATGCTGTCTCGACAATAGAATGTGCAAAATCTTTGCAAGTATTATCAATAAAACCCCCAGGATCTTTTGTGCAAGTCTGTTCAACTTTGAATGACATGTTGCAACAGCAATGGTTTTTTCCAGCCTGATCGAAGAGATCAGCAAATGGCGCAAGGGAGAGTCTGATCCACTCACCTTATCGGTATGTCCGACGAGCGCAACGGCCAGCCCAATCAGGCTGCTGAAATGATCAAAGGTACGGGAATGGTTCATGTGACCTACCCTACGAAAAACTCGAATACGTACCGGGACAGGCCTAGCCAGCCTACCTTATGTTAAAAAGGCACAGGGATGGTTTCTACAATCTACCATACAGAAAATTCGAAGACGCACCGGGACGGGCCTGAACAGCCTACCTTAACCATGACAGAGATGCACAGGGGCGGCATAGACACTATCCCCTACGGAAAACCCGAAAACATGCGGAAATGATTTCACATCACTCACTCTACCAGCATCACGTTGTGAGTTCACACTTCATTGGATTCAAAGAAGTATCATGCACAGAAAAAGAAAAAGCGGGAAGAAGGTCGGTACTTTCATTTCTTTTGTATTTGTACAAAAAAAAAGAGATTGCAGGAAGCGGGAAAGCACATCTAGTGACCACCCGCCGGCCCTTTCCCAAGCCGGTGGGGGGTGTCCTGTAGGGAAGATGATGAGGGGGCCCCGGGATTCCCATCTGAATCAGAATCCGACTCCTCCTCAAAGTCAGAGTCGAACTCATGTCCAGGAAAGGGAATAGAGGGTTTAATGTTGCCAAGGCCTTTCAAGTTATAATACTTGGAAGCCTTATCCCTACACTCTCGGAACCCCTGGTGATAGGAGTCCAGAGCGACCTCGGTGACCTCCTCCTTAAAAGCAGAAGACACCTTGAAGTTCGAGATGGCTTCTGCCACCTTCTTCTTGGCTTCCATTGCCTCCACGATGGCCGCCTCAACCTGAGCCCTGGCCTCCTCCAATTGAGACTCCAGGACACAGACTTTCCTCTCCAAGCGATTGACAACTGGGTCGTCATCATCGCTCAGCCCGAGGAACCCTGGGCTGCCCTTTGTCCCGGTGCTGATGGCCCTCCTCTTCGCCACCCTTCAAAGCTCGGGAACACTGAACTTCATTTTGTCTGGTCATTGGAGAAAGAAGAGGAACTTCTAAAATAATAGTCTGAAACTGCGATGGCCTTTGGCAGGGAAGGATAAGGTCCTATTTACAAGGACCTTACACCCATGACTGGCCACAGGGAAACATGCTCCATGCCCTTTTCCAGACCCATCAAAAGATGCCACGTGTCAGAGCGATGCCTCGAGACCCAGGTGACCGATCGGAATTGGTGCAATTACCAATAACTACTCTTGGAATGGCGACCGCACTTCAAATCCAAAAGAATCTCCAACATGCGGCTATGACATTAATGGCTCCCTTTCGGAAAGGAAGGATATAATGGCACCCAGGGCACATGAAAATGTGACTGTTCGAATATCGACACACTCATTACTGGCAACAAGAATCATAATCAATGTTCCTCGATCATTGATCAACAGGAAAATGACACCTGTCCGTTGTGTCTATTTCTAGATGGGCAGGTTAATTTTTAAAAAAGGCTAACATCAGCCTAGTCTGACCGTGGATGGTCTTCGGCAACGACATTCTAATTTGCTTTGGAACTCATCTTTGACATCAGCCGCGAGCCGAACGGTCTTCGGCTTCGGCTCCTCAATCAAGAAAGAAAAAGGAGGAATGAAATTTGAGTCATCATCGAAGCCGGAAACCCCGCACAAACTATATTCAAAAATATGGCGTAGCATGCACAAAAAAAGAAAGTCATTTGAAACTTCAAAATAGTTCACTAGTTATATTTCAGAGGAAAACAAAGAAGAAGTATAATACCTAAAGATACACATATCCCTAAGCATCAGCTGGAGGAGACCCAGCATCACAAGATTGGAGCAGTTTATCAATTTGCGCGGAGAGGGTGGTGGGGACACCAGGATCAGACATAGATCCCTGGATCCCATATGGTTTAATTAGACATGTGTCAAAGTTTTGAAAATTTTGTAATCAATTAAGATCGAGTCCTGTAATAAGTTGAGGTTAGTTGATTTGTCTCAACTCTCAACCTAGTCAGTATTTTGAGTCCAGTATGAGCCTAATTTTTGTACAAGAGAGGAGGTCACCCTATTTTGGAGTTCCACCAGGCCATATCCAGGAGTCAGAGACCGCTACATCAATCCATTGGATCTTGTGTGACAATCCAGGATCCAAGATGCTTCCAGAAATTCTGATTCTTTCCAGATATCCTCTAGATGCCAGAGCATATTCCCAAACCAGGGCATCCATGATTCCAAAGGTCCTTCTATATCCTAGCCCAAAGAAATCAAGTCCAAGTGCCAAGCCTAAGCCCTAAAGAAGCAAGATTCTATGGAATATTCCTGCTACCATGCTACCATGCCACCCCAGCTTCCAGAGGCCCAGAACCATGCACCCAAGCCCTTTTGGGCCGACCCCTTGCTGCCCCTAGAAGCCCAACACGCCCTCCTAGGCATCCTTGAAGTGTTGAACAAGTCCAAGAGGTGTCCTTGAGTAGAATAGTCAAAGCATGAAGGAAAAAGGAGAAGACTAGGTCAATTCCTAACCTAATGGGGATTTATTTTTCTAACCTAGCTAGGAAAGGACTTGTATTCCAATTTGGAAGAGGACTTGTAATCCAAGTGTAACTATGATTAGTGAGGGCATGGGAACTCTATAAATACCCCATCCCTCCCCCTCTTGTAATCAACTTTTATTCATGATATCAAAACCCTGGTGAATTTATTTTGAGCTTGCGAGCTTGTGTTACTTTGTTTTTTTGGTTCTTTGGTTTGTGTTTATGTTTCCTTGCTACCCTAGCATCCTTCCACACCCTAACTCACTACCATCCAAGCCTTCACATGTCCAATAAGGAGTGACCTAGGCCACCAAGTAAGGAGATCTTCAACAAGCTTCAACCAGCCCAACTTCTAAACCCTAACCTGATTCCTTCTAAACCTAGTTTCCTTTCCTTTTCTTACTTGCTGTTTTGATTGACCCTCGATGTTTTACAGGATCTTCGAGGTGTTTAACCTCCCTAGAGGAGGCTCTCCTTACATCCGGAACCATCCAAATCAACCATATAATCAAGAGAACCAAACTTCATCATCCATACTCCAATCAGAGTGCTGTGTGATCTCTTCATCGGACATTCTTCAAATCACTAATTGGTAACATTCTTCCCTTCTTTTAATTTCTGATTTGATGAAGATAAGCTATCCTAATCCGGGAGTTTCTCAATTCTCAGGTCCTGGAATTTATTATTTTGCTTGAGTTTGCCTGCGATACGATGATTCTATGCATTGCTCTTCTTCTTGCTAGTTCTTACTTTTATTTGGAAATTTAGCTTACAAACTAAATTATAAAAATCACAAAAAAAATATTTTACTATTTTCCTTCATATTTAGCAATCTTAGAGTCATCCCGCATCAGAGGATTTCCTGGAATTGGGTTGAGTCCAGAGAATCTTCAACCTGGACCTCCTCTTCGGCTCGAACTTCCTCCTGGGCCCGGATCGGGATCACATCCATGTCTTCGGCTGCGGTGGGAGTTTTTCCCTCCAAGTCTGGCACTTCTTTGGCCTCCTCAACCTGGGCCGAAACTATGCTGGGAATATCCTCCTTTGGACTTGGCATCCCTTTGATCTCCTCTTCAGCTTCGGCTTCTTCTTCTTCTTCTTTCTCCTCCATAATGTCGAATGCAGGGACAGCGGAAAGGTCCAGATTAGGGAAAGCCTTACTGACCTTGGCCAGTCCGTCGTTGAAATCATGCTGGTAGCTGTACAAGGTAGCCTCATTCATTTCTTGCTGAAAATCTGAGGACCTCCTAAAATTTGCTACAGCTCTACCTGCCAACTCTTTCAAGACTTCGGACTCTCTCCTGGCTGCTTTAGATTTGAAGGTCGCCTCTTCGGTCCTTAAGGATGCCTCCTTGGCTCTTAAGGATGCCTCTTCAGCCTTTCTGATTGCCTCCTCCGCAGCCTTGGTAAGGCTCTCTGCCTTCTCCTGGCTCTCCTTGAGGGATTGTTCCTAGGAGTTGGCGTATTCTCTGCTCTTCCTCAACTCAGCCCCTCGCCCCGCGATTGTCAAATGGGCATCCTTCAACTCATTCCTCAGGCCGCAAATTTCAGCATCCTCATGAACTAAACGATTCTCCATGGATTGCTTCAATTTCTTGGCCACCTCTTTTTCAGCCCTGGCCATATGGAGCTCCTCCTTAAGGCCATGGATGAGGCTGTCGACGTTCCCTAGGCCCTCCTCTATAAAGGTGATGTCATAAACCAACTACATCGACAAAGTGAGGTTATCAACCAAATGACCTTCTGGGCAAAGAAGACATGATGAGGATCTCACCTGTTATAGGGAAGAAAAGGCAGAGTCAGATATCCTAGCCAGACTTCGACTTTGGATCACTGCCAAATCCTGAGGCAGCAACGTATCCTTGAGCACTCGCCTAGCCACGGTGGGGACCAGCAATCCCCCCGTGGGAGAAAGCTTCGAAGAGTCCGCGAGATGACTCCCAGCTGGAGAAGCCTCGCGAGCAGACTCTCGCTCAACTTGTGGTGCCTTACCCCTATCAACTGCAAGGGGCAAGATGCTGGCTCATCAGTCATCGGAGGCAGACTCTCCCTTATATGAACTGGAGAGGTAGCCGCCGGTGAAGGCTCAACTAGCTGAGCCCCTATGGGGGCCTTCGTCATTGGCACCGCATTTTCTTCGGAGGCTCCTCTAGAGGATGAAGTGCTCCCACTCCTCTCAGGACCATCCTTTCGAGCTCTCTTCCGAACCATCGATCTTGTGGAGGGGGCAGGAGCTGCCCTTTTCTCGGAGGATTGATGGAGCTAGCTTAAGTTAGGCTTCATCCCGCCACTTGCAAACAGAAAAACCCCTCTGAGTCGACTGGATTACAACAGGAATGGGAGAAGAGAGGTGAAACTTCTACTATTTATACCTAACACAAGGAACTTACTAATCCCTATAAGATGGAGATCCCTCTCCTCCAACAACTCACGGATAGGAACGGCCTCCGAATCAATCAATAAATCATAACCGGACTAATCAGCCACCAAGACCTTTTTTTCATCATTAGTGGTTAAGTGTGGCTCCTTCCAATCACTACTGAAGCCCCACGGGTCAATAGACAACACAAAAACAAAAATGGGTTTCCACCCGTGGATGGCACTAGGCATATCCTTGATGATCTTATGGCCTAGTCGAGGGCCGATCACCCACCATCCATGCCCGTGAAAATCCCCCTTGAGCACAAAAAGGACAGTAAACAGATTGGTCCCGGGCTCTATGTTGGCTATGCGGCACCAAACCAAGAACCCACAGATGTTCTGAATACTATTCGAAGTCAACTACGCGGGCACCACCTGATACAGGCAAAAAATTTTGATGAAGAAAGGATGTAGAGAAAATCGAAGGCCAGCCTTCAAATGGTCTTCGTACACAGCCAAACACCTGGGAGGAGGTTTGTTCACCCGTTCCTCGGATGCGGGAAGAATCAAAGAAAACTCCTTAGGAACATGATAGCATTCTCAAAGGTAAGCAACCTTTCCCACCGAAACAGAGCTGGGGACCAGCTCTGGACTCACTGCATCACCGGCCCCCGCAGGCCCAACTTGTTCCTCGCGGCTTCCTATTGATTCAGCCATGATAAAAAGAGCGAGGCAAAGAGATGGAAGGAAGATTCTACCTGTAGAAGGGACTGATGGCCAAGAACAGGGAAAGCTAAGTCAAAACTGAAAGTATGAGGTTGAAGAAGCTTCCTCAGCAGGCCCCTTTTCTCCTTCTCAAAAAGAAACGAAAAGATCCCAAAGCAGCCCCGAGCGGATTTGACACAGAATAGACCCAAGGTCATAATCTATTCGAATCAACGGCCAAGATGAAACATATTCATCATCCAATAGCTAAGAAGGAACCACGACAGCCGCTCGAATCCCAATCAAAAGATTGGTTGAACCATCGCACAACAAAAAAAGGAGAGGCAGTCCCTGACCCGCCCACTCCTTTTTCACCCCTCAATCAGGGAATGATAACTATCCATCATCTGATTCTCAAATTAGCCGGCAGTTATGATAGACGGTCTAATCAGAGATTTTGTAATCATCCACTACACTTTACCTCAAGAGGAAAACGATAAACCAGTAATACTCTCACCTTTCGAGGCAAATCTTCGCTTCGAAAACTGAGAGTAGGGGGCAACTGTTGGGATATCTCGATCCAGGTATGAACTAGCTACCAGTTCGACCTACTGAAGATATTTCTTCCGAACCACAAGCTTTGGACCAAGATATTTGGAAAAAGTCAGGCAACCCATGGGCAAGCCAAAGTTCTTACTGGATCTACGATACCCGAAGACATCGTCTTCGGATTACGTTTCCATTCTTCGTCGAAGACCAAGTCCTACAGTTCTCGAAGATAGGACCCTCAGCCTGAACCGAAGAACAACCTTCATCAACTCCCGAAGACATGGTCTCTAGTTTATACCGAAGACTATGTCTTCGACCTATGATAAAGATCAAGTCTCGATCTATGCCTAAGACAGGCTCTACGATCTGTCTCGAGAGGATCCAAGGACGAAGACATTCCCTGATTCAACCATGGAAATCTTCCTAAAAGGAAAGTCCGGAGACAAGCTCTTGATATGTTTCAAATCTCTGTGAGCAGGGCAAGCAACAGTTATCATCAACTATTTTCAGAAGGAAATCATGGCGCGCAACCCCAACGGCAACGCCTCCGGCCTGGCCGCCGGAACCGCTCATTACCTACCCATGATCCCAGATTATGGAAAAGAAATTAACTCCTCCATCGTAACCGCTGGAGGAAGAACGGAACCACAGGCTGGACAACTCCTTATAAATAATGGTAAGAGGGAATGCTCGAGGTAAGGCACAAGATACCCTTGAAAATTCCAGAGTCTTTATCCTCTCCATTAAATCCTCCTCATAATCTTTCCCATTCTGTGGCGGAGCCCGCTTCTGACTTAGGCATCGGAGTGTCCCCCGCCGGAGCAATTTCAGCCAGGAATTTGTTTTGCAGGTAAACCAGGGAGCGGGCCTGCGATCTAGTAGCTCTGCCCGGTCGGAAAAGGATTCTTCGCCAACACATGCAAACTTTTTGTTGTCTCGGCCAAGATTGTGGTTTCTTGTACTCATTGATATGATATAATTTAAGTTTTGAATCTAACCATTTTAATGGATGTAAACTAACATTTATCGATGGAGTTGATGATATGGCCATATTTTTCTAATTACATTTTACTTCTCAATTTTCTTATTAGTTGATAAATATCCATGTCAAATTTTTAAAATTATATACTATTTAATATATTTTATTAATATCAAACAAAAATCTTAATTTATATATACATGTATATCCACCTGATTCCAAGTGTATAATAATCTAAGATTTTATCCAAAAGTGCTAGCCAAAAAGTATTAGATTTTTTGATTTCTTATATGTACTCAAGATTTTTTTCAGCACATAACTAATATAGAACCAAATATAAAGTTACATAATTCATAGTATACTTTCTTTCTTTGTGTCTTTAAGATTTATCTATATTCATTCAGTTATAATCACAAGCATCATAATAATCAATGATCAATCACAATAAGCCCATGTTATAATGGGCTTTATCGTAATTTTGATAATTCGAGATTTTATGCAAAGAGGCTAAATGCCCTATATAAGCATTTATGCTACTGTGCATCTAATCTACATGGGTCATGAGCTGTATTTACTCTAGTTGTAGGGAAAGGGACCACAGTGGAATACGAAATTTACAAGAAAAGAAAGAAAAATTTGGCAAAATATATAATAAATCACTACAACACGCACAACACAAGGGATTACGTGGTTCGGAGACTCCTGCTCCTACGTCCATGGCCGCACAAGATCAAATCTCTACTATAGAAAAGATTTACAGGAAGTTTTACAGGATGCTTACCCCAACCCTCGAACAGGAGGAAAAAAGAAGAAAACAAAATACTCTACAAAATCTCTTACCCGGAAATAATTTTTGGTGGAAGATCTCTTGCCTCCCTACAGTTTTCTCTCTCCCTCTCTCTCTTTCTCTACCTTTTTCTCTCTTGGAAAAGGTCTTCAAGGCTTCTGTTACGCTCAAGATTATCTCTAGATTGCTTTGTATATTTCTTACGGATGTCCCCGGCTTTCTGTTAAAAGGAACGAAGAAAACCTAGCCGAAAATATTAGAAAATGAGACTTTTGATCGCTGTAGAAGACCAAAACATCCAGGGACCATCTCCAGCCGTCAGATCATAGACCAAGAGCCCAGATCGTGCCAAAAATAGTACCGGATAACCTTTGATCAAGCCCAAACTCCTTCGGATCCATCTCAGCCATCTGATCAGGCGATCGGACGGTCCAGATCGCGTAGAAAGCCATGGACCACGAGAAACCACTTGGGAAATGCTTGGGAAATGCGAGGAAACATCCAGAGCCGCTGCCGCTCCGAGTTGGGCCGAGCCCACGTGCCCGTGCGCGCCTGGCATGGGCCTGGGCCATGCTCCGCGTGCCCGCACGCCATGCACAAGCGGGCCCACGCTTGCCCGCGCTCGCCCGCGCATGCCCGTGCATGCCCGCGCTCGCCCAAACCGGGCCTGGGCCATGTGCTAGCCTGCATGCACGTGGGTCAAACCTGGTCCGTTATGTGGGCCGGCCTGCTCCCTTTTTTTTATTTGGTTTATGGGCTTGGTTTTCTTGGGCTGGGCTTGCTGGATAAGACTCCACGCCTCAATAACTCTCCTATTTAGAGACTTCGACACCATATCAGCATCTACCTGAAAAACAAAACTTCCAAAATAAAAGTTAGTATCTTGTGCGGAGCCTTCAATCAACTAGCTCCGGAGATTAATTGAGGCCATACACATTCCCAATTTCTTTGCAGTGACTATCTTTGTCAGTATATCAGCTAGATTCTTTAAGCTCTGAATTTTCTCCAGTGACAGACATCCATCTTTAAGCAATACCCTGATGAAATGATATCTTAGTTGTATATGCTTTATTCTCACATGGAACATCAGATTCTTCGCCAGCTGAATAGCACTCTAACTGTCACAAAATAGTACACTGTAGCTCTGCTCTCTACCAAGTTCCTTCAGCAAATTTTGCAGCCAGATCATCTCCTTGCTAGCTTTAATGATTGCCACATACTCTGCCTCGGTGGTGGAAAGAACTACGATCTTCTCTAGTTGCAAGATCCAGCTCACCACTGTCCCACCAATAGTATACACATACCCAATCATGCTCCTTCTTGTGTCGGCATCGCCACCTAGGTCTGCATCCACATATCCCTATAAAATCAAACTGCCCCTCTTATAGCATAGGTCGACATCCTTGGTACCTTTAAGATATCGCAGAATCCACTTAATAGCTTCCCAGTGTTGCTTGCTCAGATTTGTCATGTACCTGCTCACAGCTCCCACTGCATGTACAATATCCGGTCTCGTGCAAACCATCGCGTACATCAAGCTGCCAACCATTGAAGCATACGGAACCCTGTTCATTGTCTTGAGCTCATCATCAACCTTGGATGATTGTTCCTTCGAAAGCTTGAAATATGCGGCCAAAGGTGTCTTCACCGGCTTTGCATCTGACATGTTGAATATATCCAACACCTTTTTAATATAGCTACTCTGAATCAACTTCAGTGTGCCCACTGCTCTGTCTCTTTCGATCCTCAACCTAAGTATCTGCTTTACTGCATCCATATTCTTCATTGCAATCTCTCTAAATAGCTCTCGCTTCCATCTTTCAATCTCTTACATGTCTGGCCCAGCAATCAACATATCATCAACATACAAAAATAATATCATGAAATTATCTTCGAGTATCTTGAAATAACAGCAATGATCCTCCTGGCATCTAGCAAAACCATTATTGATCATGAATCCATTAAACTTCTTATACCATAACCTGGGGGCTTGCTTTAAACCATACAATATTTTCCTCAGCTTGCATACTTGATCTTCTTTATCAGGGACCTCGAAGCCAACAGGCTGCTGCATGTAAATGTCTTCATCTATCTCACCATGCAGAAAGGTAGTAGTAATATCCAGTTGTTCTAGGTATAAGTCCTCCGCAGCTACAATGCTTAGAACAACTCGAATCGTAGAGATAGATGAAGACATAATCTATACCCTCTTTTTGTTGGGATTCTTTCATGACTAGCCTCACATTGTATCTCTTATTGCCATCGGGTTCCTCTTTGACCTTGTAGATCCATTTGTTATGCAGTGCTTTCTTTCCATCCGATAGTGTGTTGAGCTCCCACGTCTTGTTCTTTAACAAGGACTGCATCTCATCCTTCATCGCCAGCTCTCACTTGACCAAATCTTCGCTCTTCAAGGCTTCATCAAAGCACTCTGGCTCCCCTCCATCTGTTAACAGCAGATAATGTAGCGAGGATGAGTACCTTACATGTGGTTTCGGGGTTCTTGTAGATCTTCTCAGTTGAGATGTCTCTGGCTCAGGTTCAAGAACTCTTGCTCCCTCGGCAATGCCCTCCTCAGTGATCTCTTCCAACTCTACTTGCTCTTTCTCCTTGTTTGCCTCTTCTGCTCTGTCTGAAACACCTTGGTCCTTGTACAGGCTTCTCTTATTGAACACCACGTCCTTGCTCCTAATAATTTTCCTGTCCTTCTCAGTCCAGAGCTTGTAACCAAAATCATCGATGCCATAACCAATGAAGAAGCACTTTTTCGACTTTGTAATTAGCTTGTCTCTCTTCTTCGCATTAACGTGCATATAGGAGACACATCCAAAGACCTTCAGGTGAGATAAATTTGCTGATTTACCCGTCCACTCTTCTTCAGGGATCTTGCAATCAAGAGGGATGGGGGGACCTCTATTAATCAAGTAAGTAGCAGTGCTAACTATCTCAGCCCAAAACATCTTGAGCAATCCAGCATGGAGCCTTATGCTCCTCACTCTCTCATTCAAGGTACGGTTCATACGTTCAACTATCCCATTTTGTTGAGGCATACTCGGGATAGTCTTCTGCATCTTGATCCCATTAGCTACGTAGAACTCCTTGAACTCTGTACTACTGTACTCGCCTTCATTATCTGATCTTAGGTACTTGATTTTCTGTCCAAACTCATTTTTCACCAAGCTTTTTCACTTCCTGAAAGTATCAAATACATTAGATTTATTCTATAAAAAATAAACCCATTCCTTCTTAGTGGGGTCATCGATAAATATCATATAATAATTTGAGCCTTCAAGGGATGCCACCGGAGAGGGACCCCACACATTAGTGTGAGCTAGCTCCAGCTTTTTCGATCTTGATGCTCTGCCTATCTTGATAAAGCTGACTCTCTTATGTTTTCTAAGAACACAGTGCTTGTAGAAACCAACATCCATCATCTTCAGACTAGCTAGCTTGCCCTTCTTCTGTAATAGTTGCATTCCTTTTTATCCCATGTGACCCAGACATTAGTGTTACAACTCCGAGTCTGCGTGTGCCAAAGCCACTGCATCTTTCATGTTACCAGTTATGTAGAGGGTGCCCAACTTGCTTCCACGTGCTATCACCATAGCCTCCTTGGTGATCTTCCAGGAGCCGCTAACAAAAGTTATGATGTAGCCCTCCAAGTTCAGTTGCCCGACTGAGATCAAGTTTCTCTTTAAATCAGGGACATGTCTAACATTCTTCAACTTCCACACCGACTGATCAACATCTTAATATGAACATCACCTCTCTCCACGATGTCCAAAGGTTCATCATCTGCTAGATAAACCTTTTTGAAATTACCAGCTATATAATTTCTCATGCATTCTATCTGTGAGGTAGAGTGAAACGAAGCACAGGAGTCTAGGATCCATGACTCCATCGGACTGTCCACACTGAGAAACAAAGCATCTTCAGTATTCTCGGTCGCTGCATTGATTGACTCTTCCTTCTATCCTTTGTTCTTCCTCACCCAATAATTTTTCCTGGTGTGCCCCTTCTTATCGCAGTACCAACAACCATTACCCCTGGGTCTTGACTGGCTCTCTGCTTGGATTTGGATCTTCCGCGGTTGTTGCTAAGCTGTGCAGTCCTCCTTCTGCCTACTTAGATCGTCAAGGCTGATCCAGAGCTCCCACTGGCTTCTTTTCTCCTGATATCTTCACTGATAATCAGGTTCCGGATCTCTTTAAATTTTAACTTATTTGATCTGCAGGAACTGCTAACAGCTATCATAGTTGCACCCCAACTCTAGGGCAAAGATGATAAGAGGATCAAAGCACGGACTTCATCCTCAAAACTGATGTCGACAGAACTTAATTGATTGGTAGTCAAATTGGACTCATTGATATGATCCATGATAGACACACTTTCACTCATCTTCAGATTGAACAGACAATGCATAAGATAAACTTTGTTGGAGGTTGAAGGCTTCTCATATATGTCGTACAGAGCCTTCATCAAACTTGCTGTCATCTTTTCCTCTAGGATGTTGAATGCAACATTCTTGGCCAACGTCAACCGGATAACTCCCAAAGTCTGGCGGTCCAGCAAATTCCAATTAGCTTGCCACATATCGACAGGTTTTGTACCCAACAATGGTAGATAAAGCTTCTTCTGATACAAATAATCCTCAATCTACATCTTCTAAAAGCCAAAGTCCTTTCCATCAAACCTGTTGATTTTAACTTTTCCTTCATCTCCTGCCATTGCTCTCACTGAAACTTGAAGCTCTGATACCAGTTGTTGAGGGAAAGGGACCATAGTGGAATACGAAATTCACAGGAAAAGAAAGAAAAACCTGGCAAAATAAATCACTGCAACAAGAACAACACAGGGGATTACATGGTTCGGAGACTCCTGCTCCTATGTCCATGGCTGCATAAGATCAAATCTTCACTATAAAAAAGATTTACAGGAAGTTTTACAGGATGCTCACCCCAGCCCTCAAACAGGAGGAAGAAAAGAAGAAAACAAAATACTCCAAAAATATCTGTGACCCAGAAATAATTTTTGGTGAAAGATCTCTTGCCTCCCTACAGTTTTCTCTCTCCCTCTCTCTTTCTTTGCCTTTTTCTCTCTTGGAAAAGGTCTTTAGGGCTTTTGTCATGCTCAAGATTGTCTCTAGATCGCTCTATATATTTCTTACAGATGTCTCCGGCTTTCTGTTAAAAGGAACGGAGAAAACCTAACAAAAAATATTAGAAAACGTGACTTCTGATCGCTGTAAAAGATCAAAACACCTAGGGACCATCTCCAGCCGTCATATCGTAGAACAAGAGCCCAGATCGTGCCAAAAACAATACCGAATAACCTTTGATCAAGCTCAAACTCCTTCGAATCCATCTTAGCCATCCGATCAGGTGATCGGACGGTCCAGATTGCGTAGAAAGCTCATGGACTGCTGTGGACCGTGAGAAACCACTTGGAAAATGCCTGAGAAATGCTGGGAAATGCCCAGAGCCGCTGCCGCTCTGAGCTAGGCCAAGCCCACCTGCCTGTGCGCGCCTGCATGTGGGCCTGGGCCGTGCTCCACGCGCCCGCGTGCCGGACCGGGCTGCTCACCTGCATGCCCGCGCGTGCCCGCACTCGCCATACCGGGCCTGGGCTGTGCACCAGCCTGTGCGTGCGTGGGTCAGGCCTTGTCCGTTTTGCGGGCCGGCCTACTCCTTTTTTTTTTATTTGCTTTCTGGTCTTGGTTTTCTTAGGCAGGGCTTGCTGGATAAGGCTCCATGCCTCAACACTAGTACCATTTAAATAACTCGGGACCTTAAGGCTAGCTATTTTATAAAAATACTCGAGATATTCCCAAGTGATATCCTAGTTCGGATAAGTATCTTTATAAATCCAGTCCATTCCAATTATAAATGTCAAGATCAAGCCAGTGTAGTATCCCTAGTCCATATAGACATTGGGGTGGATCTCTTCAAATATCATTTATAACAATTAAGGATCTTGCACAAAAAGATAGTAAAAAGATACTAGTTAAATTCCTTGTTCCTATAAAAGTAAATAAGATATTTCTAGTATATAATCAGTGTGAATTAAACATATACCTACATCGTTACTCATTATATGTCCATATGCATATGTGTGTATATATATATATCTCAAAATTTTTATTTTTTTCTAATTTTTTCCCACATTTTGCCTTCATTTCGATTTTGATCATCCATGAAAAGCTTCAATGTGCTATCTTGCTTAATATACATTATAGATATCTTGGTTTATAGATATTTTAGCATTCAAAAAATCTTGCTTACACCTGTGTATTTAACTATGAGTCAATTGGTCCATGGAACAAAAATTATTTAGGGTGGGTTCATATTTTACCATGTTTCTCTTAACATCAATCTTAAAAAGTAAACCAAAAAGTTAAATACTTTTTTTTTACACACGAAATTATTAGTTCTATAATTATCATATTATATTTCTTCTTCGTTTTCAACATATACATTTTACTAATATATAGTATGTATCAGTAAGCTATCTAATATGTATCATTTAATTATGTAATATATATTGATGAGCATCATGTTCTAAAAGCCGTGTATCAATTTATTTAAATGTGTATATTGGAATATCGAATGAATATTTTGCTAGGTATATATCAACCAATCATATACTATGTACTAATAAATATTATGTTTAAAAGCTATGTATGAATTTAGCTATACATATGTATTGAAAAATTATTGAGTATATATCAAAAAAGCTTACAATATGTATCAATAAATCATCAAGTATGTATCATTTGATTATATACTGTATACTGATGAGTATCATATTTTATAAATTATATATCCATTTATCTAAAAGTATGTATTGAAATATTGAATGAATATTTTTTTAGGTATATATTAGTTGGCCATATATTATGTACTAGTAAATACTATGTTTGAGAAACTATATATAAATTTATTTGTATATATGTATTGGATTGCTAGTAGGTATTGATATATCCAAATCTGGTCATATCCACATGGTGCCGAAGCTTCAATCCGCATCAGACACATGCCTGCTAACCTTGACCATTGGGTTATCTTTCAATGTTTCGCCACCTAGATATCAAACTGCGCACTCACTAACTTGCTGCGGGATGGTGGTTGTTGCCAGATCTACCTTTGCTTGTTCCAATCGCACGTGCTCCAAAAGCGACCACCATTAATGCCCGTCGTCTAAGGAATACCCAGTCACATAGACATGCCATGCTGATTACCACTCTATGTTCCACCAACTACGATATGGCCCCTGCAACGAGCATGCCTACAACCATTGGGACGTGCCAGAAGTCGCTCCCCTATGGCTCATGCCATACCTTTTCCTGCCTTTAGGTATTAGGTACATATCTATAATTTATTTCTTGGGGACCCTTCGGCCAAGGTGGAAACAAAGCCAAGGTAAGCCAAGGGTGGTTATGGCAAGCGGGCCAATGAAGAAGAATGGAGAGATGAGGCAAACAAAACCGAGAACTCCAATATCTTGAGAGAGCCATCATCCTGAGAGCACACATCGAAGCTCCTTGATTTCGCAAGCATCTATTTAAGTGTCAATCAAGACATTTGCAGACCTTCATAAATACTTTCCACATCTCATAAAGTATCCCGATCTTCATAACTCTACTCATCTATATGCCATCTCCTTGGAAGGAGGCCTCATACACATTGAGAGCCTTTTCTTACACTCATCTCGTTCCATCTCCCTCCTTTATTCCTTTTCCGGCTCCTCCCTCTGCCTACTTTAAATTATAGGGAGAACTCCAAGCCTCCTCTATTTGTTCATCTGAGAGACTGACTTAGACATTGAAGGATCCACCACTAGAGAATCCCCGAATATGGACTTTTTGATCCTTTTTTATCTTGCAAGATCAACTTTTAGCGATAGGCCATTGTGAGACCCGACTCTCAGCTCCAGCCATCCACAAGTTGAGCTTAAATAGTACCACCTTCCAGTGCGGTTACATGTATATCAAAAACAATTTACAATATATATTCGTAAGTCATCAATCATGTATCATTTTATTATATACTATATATTAATTAGTATTATATTTCAGGAACCATATATTTATTTATCTAAATATATATATTCATTTATTTGATGATTAATTTTTTTAATATATATTTTATGACCACATAATATATATCGATGAAAGATATAAATTAAAAATAATAAAAAAATCATAATTATATAATTAATAATTTTATTAATAAAAAATAATTTTTAAATTTATTTTTTAATAATTAATATTTAAAAATAATAATTTATGAAATGCATCTCATATCATATTCTACGGTGCTGGCCGCATATGATTTTCACTCCTGGACCATGGTTGTTACACCAACGCGTCCGAAACCCAAGTACAGGCTGCCTCCTGTCTAGCATCGAACTGCCAACCATTAACATCCCATGATATTTTGCAACGATCGCAATGGAAGTATCCAGAAAAAGAAACAGGTAAAGAGCGGAAGGGCGTTCCCGTCTTTGTACCTAAACAAAATTCTCCGTATTCGTTCGCGACTTTCCGTACCTCCTCCCTGTTTAACCCCACCCAGGTTACATCATTCTCTACGCGCTTCCCCACCCTTTACTTTTACCCTCTCACCCACCAAAACCATCCTAAAACCCTCGTCGGCTCCCTCTCTCACTCCTGTTCGTCGTTTCTCGTCAATAGAGCAAAAAAAAATAGAAATCCAATTTTTGCGCAAGGAACGAAAACCTGAGAACCCTAGATATCCGAGGCATGATACCCCAGCAGACCCCGCCGGAATCCGACCGCCAGGCACCGGCCACTCCGCCCGCCGCGGCCGCGCAGACCATCCAGCCCTCGTCGCCGCGCTTTTTCTTCTCCTCCGCAGCCGCGGCCAGCCCCTCCGCTGGGTCCCACCGGCGGATCGCGATCGCCGTCGACCTCTCCGACGAGAGCGCCTACGCCGTGAAGTGGGCCGTCCAGAACTACCTCCGCCCCGGGGATGCCGTCATCCTCCTCCACGTCCGCCCCACCAGCGTCCTCTATGGCGCCGACTGGGGCTCCATCGACCTCTCGGTGTCGGCTGCGGCGGCGGCGGCGGCCGAGGAGGCAGACTCCGAGGAGTCGCAGCAGAAGCTGGAGGACGACTTCGACGCCTTCACGACGACCAAGGCGCAGGACCTCGCCCAGCCGCTCGTGGAGGCGCAGATCCCCTTCAAGATCCATATCGTCAAGGACCACGACATGAAGGAGAGGCTCTGCCTCGAGGTGGAAAGGCTCGGGCTCAGCGCCGTCATCATGGGGAGCCGGGGGTTCGGCGCCTCCCGGAGGACAGGCAAGGGGAGGCTTGGGAGCGTCAGCGACTACTGTGTCCACCACTGCGTTTGCCCTGTGGTGGTCGTCCGGTACCCCGACGAGGGCGCCGGGGCCGTAGCTGGGGCGGGGAGCGTCATCGATGGTGGTGATGCGGTGGTGGCGAAGGGACTCGTGGAGAAGGAGGTGGAGTTGCACCCAGTGCCGGAGGAGGAGCAGGAGTACCACGATGCCTCCAGTGAGCAGAAAGGTTTGGACTTATACTATCAGCACATGTCCTATCTTTTTCTTATATGGCTGTGATCTTTAATGTTGTTTTTGGGCAGTAGCTGATAGTAAAAAATATTGACTTAGATCGTTTTTCTTCTTCCTGGACTGAAGATGCTCTAACTCGTGGTAGATTTTAGTTTCTTGTTCTTGCTTTGTTATATGTTTATAATGTCTCTGTTGCATAGGAAAAAGAATAGAGGTTGGCAGGGCTTGCCCCAGTGTTGACTTATTTAAATAGTCAGCTCGCCATACCTTAATTTTCAATTTATTCATTATATTTTGGTTTAATGGAGGGGGAAGGAGCTGAAAGGGATAGAGATTTTGGTTTAGGGTGTGGCAGTGGACTACAATGGTTTCTGGTTACAGATGAGACTGTCTTACTGTATTAAATAGTTTGACCTGTCGTTAGATTACCGTTTTTTTCCTTGCTTTCTTTGATTTTTTGCGAGCTGACTAGCTGCTGCATTAATTTGATGTCATAATTTTCCTTATTGGATTTTCTGAAGATCAATTTACAAACCTTATCATCTGCATCCTTTCAGTTCATACATACTGCGATTTCTCGTAACTATATTTTTATAAATAACAAGTACATACTGTCCCTGGTGGTTTTTCTGCTCTGTAATCTGAAGTATAATCCACTAGACTCTGAAACTTCTTTATATTAGTAGCAGACAGCCTGGTGTGAACTTGTTCATGAATTGCTAATGTTTTCCACACCCAAGCAACTTTAGGGCTCTATTGATTTGCAAAGAATTGTTCTGGAACTCAGTCCCATTTCTCTTAGCAGTGCATGGTATACTGAAATCATTCATTTTGCATGTGTAAGTTTTATGGGGGCATTATTTATGTCTCCACTTCTTTTATTTTCTGGTGATGTTGCGTGACTTTGCATCTGTTGCAAGTTTCATGTTTTTACCTGTCCTGCTTTGTCCATATTTAGTAATTAGTGTCAATCTTTAGTAATGTGTCGCTTGAGCCCTTTGAGTTCTTTGTTTGTATAGTAATGCTTTTCCCTTCCATGCTTACAATAAATTTTCTGAACTTCCATGGTGGTAGATAAGGATCTGGTTACCTACAAGATTTTTGCCACGCTTATATGTTTAACAATCAAAACTATCATTACAGATAAATCCAAGTAACACTTGTTGGCCATATTTTTTGTAATATTTTGGGACTTAAATTTTAACATATGTATGCATGTGTTAGTTAATAAAGTTGAAGAAATCACAAATGCAATGCACAATGTAGCATCAAATAAATTTGAATCGATTGGCATTCCATTGTCATGAGAATTTTATAATCTTTGAATGCTTTATTTATGAATAAAATAGTTTCTATTATATGTTCATGATTGGAAGGCAAGGATTCATAACAAGGATTTAGGTTTAACTTGCGCTACCTATGCTAGTAATAGTTTGGCATGGTCAGTTACCATACCATGCACTGCTTGTACCATATCGGTTAGTATGATATATAATGAACTATTTAATAATGTTGAGGTTTAATAATGGTATTATTTTCTACAACTATACAACAAATTTACAAAATATAAAATTGCATACATTGTGGGATAGTACTTCAATTCTTAGGTGGGTCATTTTTTCTCAGTGATTGGCCAATCACCGTAGATGGTGTTTGGTTTAGGATGATCATCCCAAGATTAAGAATGATGTAGGTGGAGGCGATAAGATTACCATGTTTGATTTTACAATGGTGATCCTACATGGTCATAATCCTAAATCACCTCCACTCCTTGAATCACCATCCAACCCAGGTGGAAAACCTATCCTTAAGGTCAGGTATCCAAGATCACCCCTGAATCCAAGATCACCCCAAGGCAGTGATCTTGGCTGAAAATTGGGGACAACAATATCCCTTAATCAAGCAAAAGAAATTGATTTATCAAGATATATAATATATTATATCAATATTATATATATTAATTATACTAATATTATATATATTATATTGATGATATATATTATATTATAATATATTATTAATCATATTACTATTCAATTATAATTGCAAATTATAATAGAAATATATTATTGTACTTTATATTTATATTAGAAAATTATTTAACATATTACTTCTATTTGCTTTTTTTCCTAATCAAAATAAATCAATATTAAAATAATAACATATTATAAGTATAAATGAAAGTATTAATTATATAATAATAATTAATATATTTTTATAGGTGATGTGGTAATTGCTGTCGTGGCCTTGGCGATTTACTGGACCATCATATATGCCATAGTCATGATGGACCATGATGGCTAGTTTAGGGCAATTGAGCCATCGGTTGGGGTGACTAGCTTGCTCCTGAGAGGTTCAGTGATGGGGCCCACCAACTAGCTAGTTAACAAGACTCCCGTCTTTGTCCGCCGACTTCCAGCTCAGCTCCAATTAGCTAGTCAGATAGATTAACAGTTTGCCTTTATCCGTGGCTATATCCCTTCTCTTACTCGGGATCCATGGGGTTTGAGAAGCCATCAGCCTGTTCGATCATAGTTGTCCCGGCATAGATCGTGATGGACATGATCCTAACAAACTTTGATACCATGACGGAAAGATTTCAATGGTGATGATCATGGGGACCAAGGTCCGTGCATCTCAACCAGGTTTGTTATGCTTGTTAGAGATGGATCTTTCTGCAACAGCATTTTGTTACTCTACCTAATCATACAAATAGGTAAGAGGGTTCTCCAGCTAGGTACATTCCAAACGTTCCCACATGCTCTTGCTCATATAGTTATTGGATCATCACAGGCTCTCGGCTCTAGCCGCTGTAGCCTCTTGATTTCTATCATTGACTTAAGTATCTAAGTATCCCTACTGGTACCCTCGGTCTAGGAACCTTTTTGTAGGCCATCGTAGAAGCTGAACAACCGGAAAAAGCTTTCCATCCCCGCCAAAAAAGACTGGAGCACCCTCCATCATCGCCAGAGCTTAGTGATGGGCGATCAGATGGCAACGATAGGATTAATAATATATGGAATTAATAAATATCTTTTATGAAATATATTAATAATAAATATGTGAATAATTTATTATAATATATTTTAGATGATTAATATATATTTTATGGAATATATTAGGGATAGCGTTGGTATTATATGGTCAAGGATCTTGGATTTTCATGAAGTACCAAATAGGTTGTGGATTCTCGGAGAACTTTAATCATTGGAACATAGCATGTCAAATGCAATGATCTTAGATCATCGAATATTAGATTATCTTGAGATAAGGATCACCGGTGATCGAAGATTACCTTCATGATCCCATTTGGGTTACCAAACACCACCATGAGAATTCAGCTGGGGGGACATTTTAAAGCAAGGAGGATTGTGGAGAAGGCTTGGTGTTAAGCCTGATTGTGAGCTTGGGAAAGCAAATTGAGAGTGATCTTGTATCCTTCAGATTAGCTGTACATGAGAAGACTCTTAACTTGGTCTTATTTTGTGTTGGAATTTGTGAATTTAATGCAATGTTCTAAAGATTGCTTTGGTCACCTAGGTAGCTCCCTAGGCTTTTGCCTTGTTGTTTCTACATCATGTTTGAGCACTGAGGATAAGAATGATTTTTGGATGGGTTTATAATGTTGCAAAACTGCTACTTCTAATTGACTCAGTACACTTCATTTGTGGGTTATGCTTCAAATTTTGGATCGGAATATCTTTTCTGCTTTCACTGTATATTTATTATGTAGATTTATTATCTCGGGCTGTCTTACTCTTTGGGCAGTATTCTGCAATCTTTGAAAACATCAATCAAATTGTGTCTTAACTCGGGCATTGATTTCAATTTGAATGGTATTTTGTTTTTAGGATTATGGCCATGAAATTATGCTAACGACCAAAGCCCTTAATGCAATATCCTTCAGCAGCTATTTTGTCTCAAAATGCTAGATTTTTATACCATTGATGACAGAGACATCATCATCCAAGCTTTTTAAAAGCATTTTTGCTGACCTGTGAATCTTGGCTCATGTAGATGCCCTCCATTTTTCTTATGAAATTAATTTGACCCATGGCGCTTGAACTTTAATAAATATTCTTTTTAGGTATCTCCAGTCAAAACCATGATAATGTTTTGGTCAATTACTGTGCTTTATTGACCAATGAGCACCTGCTTTACACTATCTTGTAACCCTTTTAATGCTTAAGCAATATTTTTGATGGCTTTTATTCTTCATCTAGATTTTCTGAAAAACAATTAAGCTGTTGTTTGTTTTAATTTAGATTTCCATAAATCCAGCAAACTAGATTAGGTCTCCTAGATGTGGACTACACATGTCTTATATACCTTAAGATGAAACCATGTAAGGTACTTATTCTTACACTGGATCAGAAAAGTCTCAGAATCTAGAAAGTATAAGTAGCCAGGCTTAAAATGCTCAGCTAATTGGGATTGTTGTTGATGGCTGCTAGTAAAGGGACTGAAAGTTCTAGCAGGCAAGCTTATTGACCACTCAATTTGGAATAAGTCACCAAGTGCTCAGTTAGTCCCTCACCTGGAGCTC
This sequence comes from Areca catechu, assembly GCA_021397845.1. Lineage (NCBI taxonomy): Eukaryota > Viridiplantae > Streptophyta > Magnoliopsida > Arecales > Arecaceae > Areca > Areca catechu. Next base: position 63,361,038 of record CM038039.1, read on the forward strand.
ATTAAGTAAGCCAATTTCAGCAGGGCTTCAATATTTTATCATAGGCCACTTTCATGTTTCAACCCAGTGTTATTTAGCCTAATCAGTGGCTTTAATTACATCTTGAATAATGTTGTGGACTTAAATAGTTCCACTTTGACAGGCTTGTATGATTAGTATTATAACACATCCTTAGAAATCTTAAATCAAAAACAATTTGAAGTTGTTGGCTTTTCTAATTGCCATATTTCTAAATCAAATAAAATCTAAACTCTAACTATGCCAATTCCACTATAAAACAAATCTTATAATCTGAAATGAATGTAATTTATGTATTTTCTGAGGCAAAGCCCTCGGAGTTGGAATTTGACACATTTGCAAGGGTTGAAAGGTTGAATGGTATTCAATTTCTTGATGTTTGGTCTGGGACCAATTTGAAATTTCATAGACTTCCTGGATATGTCTTTGAACTTAACATGTGTGGTGCAGCCTAGTTGAGTTTCTTTTTTGGATTTTGGGTGGAGGAGATTACTAATATAACCCCAAAGTTGTCAAAGGCTCAAGGTGCAATAAAGCACCAAGGTCCTTAGAGCCTATTTTCAAGGCTTTAAGCAAGGCATGTGCCTTGATGAAGTGAGGCATATAGATATAAATAACGTGAATACATGATTCTATATATTTTGACAATGGAGTATCGATTTATGATTGCAAATGCGACTAAAATATACATATAAAGGACATGGCATGCCAAATATCAAAATTTGATGGATAGAGAAGAAGTAGATAGGGGTTCTGTGTTCTGTCCTCTCTTATTTTACTGGACACAAAAATAGCTGCAACCACAGCTGAACAAGGAGAAGAAGAGGAGGAAGTGGAAGAGGAAGAGCAGCTGGAGGAGAAGCTTTGGTTGGGGCCCTAGATTTACCTGTTCCTCTTAATTTGTCCATTGGAGCCCTAGATTCATTCTTTTCCCCTTTTTGTCTGCCTATCTATACTTGAAATCCATCTCTTTTAACCCTAAAGCCCCAAAATCTTGATTAAACCCTGACTAATTGATGGCTGAGATTAAACACAGCAAAGATGTGCTTTTCTGTGCTGGGTGATTTTTTTTTTTTGCGCTGCCAGCGGCAAGGAGAGGGGGGGGGGGCGGGGTTTGGGGGGTTTTTAGTGCCTAAGTAAAGGGACTTTACCTTGGGGCAGACGAGGCGCCGGGGTTGCACCATGTGCCTTACGAACACTAATAATCCTGTATCTCTTTCTTGCTGTTTCTGAGAAAAAGCCCGAAAATCTCCCAATAGTGCCTTCTCTAGTTTTGAGGATAAAGGATGGTGCATGTGGCTCTCCTCTCATGTCATGTTGCATCACATTTTAACTTCCATGTTACATGTTACTTGTTTTTCACTTTTTATGGATTAGTTAAGTGGGCTACTCTAGGCTTGACTCTTGTTAGTCTACATGGATTGGCCTGTCACTCTCTTTGTTGTCCTTTTGACTAACACCATAAAGTGTCTTGCCTGCGCCTCAAGAGAGATAAGGTGGTCAATGGCATGTGGCCTTACCATGATGTGGTAATTGCACACTTATTCTGCATTCTGATGTTGTATTCATGGCTTAGTTGGGCTAGTCCAAATTTCAGTTGAGTTCATCCAACTTGAATTGGTCTTGTCATTCTAAACTTGCACAACAATCTAGATCATGTCCAACATGTTTAGATCGAGTGTTGGTAGTCTTTAGTTGGCTTAGGTCTAGCAATGCTCCATATAGATGCTGTTTGTGCTAGTTAAAATCAAGTTCTTGAAACAGCCAATTCAAAACCCAGAATTTTGTCCTTGAAATGAACATCTAATAAAGGGTAACTGAGTTGCTAATCCTTTCACTAATAAAATCAGGAGTTGATTGGAATGACAAGTTAACCACAACATCCATCAGGAAGCACATAGCTTTTGTAAACTCAAACCATGGCCAGCCTTCAAGTTTCTCTATGTTGATCAACATTAAGGGGAATCAAAGCTTAATTAGGTCTCTGATTGATATACTCCATTGTAGGATAGATCTGTTCTTTGGTATTAAAACGTGTGATTTCCTACTAAAAGAGAAAGCGATGAAAAAAACACATGATTTGGTAAAGACCATATGAAAGAATTTGCAGGAGCAATTTGTTTAAATTGTGTTCAATTGTGATATGTGACCATCTATTGGAATTTCTTTGAATCAAGTATCCGTACCCTTGGCATTCTTGAACTGAACTACATAACTGTAGGTAGACATAAGGTCTACAACTTGCATTATTATTATGTTTTTTTCTAACAGGTATCACTATTACTTATGCATGGCAGACTGTGGTTGGGATCAGGTGCTTAGTTTGTTGGACATAGCACTCTTTCTAAATGGTGAGCCAGAAAAGCCCAATAAAATTGAAATCTCAAAATAAATTAATAATTATAGATCATGGAAAAGGAAAGTTATACTTTTCATGGCAAAGGAAAATTTTTCCAAAGACCTAGAACTAAGCGTTTCAAGTTAATTTTCTATGAGAACAAACATAGAACTATTTTTTCTCAAAAGAAGTTTTCTAGAAAGGTTTTTTTGGCATCTGAACAAACCCTAAAGTCAAGAAACACTTAAATACCTATGATTTGGTTTGGCCAAGATACTTATGATCATGCAATAAGGGCAGTTGTTGAGCTTTGGAAGGTCAAGGGGGAGAATTATGTTATCTAGGTTCATTAAGGTATTATAGAATATGCACATGCTATTATTATGAATTTAAATGCTTCTGCGAGGGAAAAGGAGTTGTTCTTGTAATTTACTCCACTAGATGAAACTAAAATTTCTTTTTAGAATTATTGATGGCAAAATAGAAAGTTAAAAATACAAAAATTAATTTTCTTGATTATTTATCATAGTTTGTTTCCACATTTCAGTATTTCATGCAAATATCTACTGTAGCTAATTATTTCAAGTGTTTAAATATAACTTAGTGATAAGGTTGAACTTTAACCCATTCCCAATTTTTTGTGTTGGAATATGATATACAACTAGGTTTGTGAAGATCTTATAGAACTTGTGAGCTGAATTCTTGAAGCTTGATTTACTGTTCATGCTCAGAGTTGACCAGTTTTGATCAACTCTATGACTTTTGGTTTTGGGCAACCATGGCCAAAATTTTGGAAGTCAAAACTAGCAACCATCTTTTTCTTTGCATCTGCATGAGTTGCCTATGAAGAGTTATTCTGGACTTTGACTCTGCATTCTGCAAAGGTAAAGACTCTGCATTCTGCAAAGTTTTACCTCCATGTGCTTTTTTAAACGATCATCTAATTGTAATATACACCATTTTTGTTGAGTTAAACTTAGGCTTCATTCAAATTTTACAAGACAGCTCGATCCTCATGTTTCTATTATGCTTTGTAAGATAATATGCAGCACTGTTACTCTTTCCGTTCTTTTGACATTTTATAAATTATTTACTGTTCCTTTTACAAATTATTGTGTGTAGTATTGCATAAAGTTTCTTTAAGCGGAAGTCTTCTAGAAATCATGATTAATCCTGTCCAATATGACATGCATCATTTTAAGTATATTAAAACACTCCTTTAAATATATTTTCATTTCTTTCTAAAAAAGGGATAAACTCTTACTGGCTAATAATTAAATTTAGCAAATCAATTTGCCAAAAACTTCAGTTATACTTGCTATGTGGAAGGAGCATGTTGAGACCGGTTTTCATTTCTGACTGTGAACTTTTGATGAGAAATGCACTTTGCTGCTGCTTGTTTGATTGATTTGAAGGCCATGAAGACCTTATTGATGTAACTGTTGGATGTATAAAGATAAACAGATTGCATTTCTTTTCCTATTCTGAAGAAAACTTTGTGATAACGTGACAACTTGGCTCTTTGGCTTATAGTTTGTGCCTCAAACATCAGTGCCTTGTTCAAATGCTGAAGCCTTTAAGTAGAAATAGCATCGCTAGTAGATTTCAACTGAATACTAGGTTCTAGAGGTCCTCAGCATTCATTGATAATTCTAACCATGTATATGGCTACAATCATTCTATTACCACAAAGAAAGTACTATATATACCATGATATGCTTTTCCTTATATATTGTATAAAAACTGCCAAACACCTTAAAAAGCAGTTCCTTGTGTCAAATTTTGCCTACTCCATTTGTGGTGCAGACTTGTTCAGGTTCATTGACTTCCAGTTCTCTCTGGTTTCATAAGCTTAATTTCTGTAAATGGATCTTCTAGGCTTCATGGGAATGAATGGTTAAAAACCTTTACCCACTTAGGTTTGCTATCGGCTTGAGAACTCTTTAGAACTTTGAAGGATTACAACTTGATCCACATGCTGACTCCATGCACGTGATATTAGCTTTAAAGGTTAAGACTTTGAAGTTGAGGACTTGGTGGAAGTGGTCGGTTATTTTGCATGTTTATGATAAGAGCTGGAGTCCTGGTATGGGCCTTTGAGCTTGCATGTGAATCACTAAACAAGTTGCTTTGACAGCTTGTGGTATCTAGCAGTCGCAGCTTGTGGTTTCTAGTAGCATGTAAAGTGAAGCGGTGAGATCTATGAGTTTAAGAAATGCGAAGTGTTCCAAGCCTCCCCTGCTAGTCTGTAGGTGGTATTGGCATGAGAAATTTTAATTATGAAATGAGCAAAATATATTTAAATTCTAGAGGTTAGGAAAGGAATTACCGTGCCTGTAATTTTTCTGCAGCTCTTTTGTGTAACAATAAAAAGTTAGAAGTCTTAGAGAAAATATTTCTTGCCATAAACTATATACCCAGCAGAACCATTGTTTGAAAACAGGCATTATTTGATGTCCTGCTGTTATACAAGTTTCATTTACCATTCAAGTTGGTTTGTTATGGCAGTGTCTTTTGGGGGAAGAAATTACCATCCCTATAAATTTTTGCTGCAACTCTTAGATTTAATAGTAGAACAGGTTTTAGAGAAAATATTTCCTTGTCACTTTGATATTGAGCTTGGGTATTTGTAAAGAACTGCTGAGATTTAATATCCATCCATCATAGAGGTTTCATTTACCCTTGGATTTGGTTTTTACCATGACAATGGTTCCTATGCCCCCATGAGACATTCTATAGACAAGCATTACAACTTGCTGATACATAATATGTAACAACTCAGGACCTTATCCAAAAAGGTTGGTCAGAAGGTATTATTTGAATTCCTTGATAATGTATAAGTATCTAAGATCTTTTCAATGAATAATCAATGTGAGACTAAATACATGCCCACATGAATTCTCACATATTTTTTTCATTTCATCTTTGACATCCTTATCAAGTTAAGGATCAAAATAAATATATTCACTTATAAACACCACGATCAACATGTGGTCAGTCCAATGATTCAAGCTACCCTATCCCATAGTCCATATAAGCTATGGGCTGAGTTAGCTCTGATACTATTTATAACGATCCAGGATCTCATCCAAAAAGGCTAGTCAGAAGGTATTATTTGGATTCCTTTGGCATGTATAAGTATCCAAGATCTTCCTAGCGAATAATCGATGTAGGACTAAATACATGTCCGCACAGGTTCTCACATATTCTTGTTTAAGCCCTGACACTCTCATCAAATTAACAGTTTAAATCTATGCATCCATTCATAAACACCACAATCGGCTTGTGGTCAGCCTGAAGAACTCTTTTTCTGTTTAATTTAATTTAGAATCTCATCCAAAAAAGTTAGCTAGAAGGTATTATTTATATTTCTTGATCTTGTATAAGTATCTAAGGTTATGTTTGGTGTATTGCCAAGCAATCTTGAAAGGCAATGTGGATTGCTAGTAATGTTGATTGCAGGTAACGTGAATTATTGTGTTTGATACATGCAAGTAATATTATATAACATAAAATCAAAATTTCAAAATATTCCTAAATCAAATCTATATTTTATTTATAAAATATAGTTTTTTTATATTTTATCCATTTATTAAAAAATATTTTTTATTTTATATAAAAAATATTTTTATATTAAATAAATTTAATATAAAAAATTATATATTAAATAGATGATATATTTAATATATTACTTAAATATATTAAATAATATATTAAATTTGTATATTATATTGTTAAATATAATATAATATAATAATATATTTATCATATTATATTATAAAATATAATGTATATTATATTATATTATAATATTATATTAAATATATTATATATATTATATGGAATGGAAGAGGAAGGGAGAAGGGGAGAGTAATTGGTAATTTAGATTACTTGGAAGGTAATCTGGATTACCATCCCTTCCAGAGATAATCCCGATTGTCTTTTGAGAGGCAATCCAGATTACCATCTAGAAAAACGTACCAAATACAGTAATATGGTAGGGTCCATTAAATTTCCGGCAATCGAGAGAATTGCCTGCTACTAAACGCAACCTAAAATCTTTTTAATGAATAATCGGGACAATGCACGCCCACATGGATCCTCACATATTTCTCTCGTTTAAGTTTTGGCATCCTCGCCAGGCTAAGGATCCAAATCTATCTATTCATTCATTCATAAATACTATGATCGGTTTATGGTCAACTGATGAACCTGTGCTGGAGTATCCCCTAGTCTACAAATTATGGGCCGGCTCTGCTCTAATACAATTTAATACAACATAGTATCTCATCCAAAAAGACTAGCTAGAAGGTATTATTTGGATTCTTTGATTCTGTATAAGTATCTAACATCTTTCCAACGAATAACTGATGTGGGACTAAATAGACACCCATATGGATCTTCACATAATATATATTTGGAAATTTATAAGAATGTATTATATCTTCTGATCTTCTTAAAATGATCTTGGACTTAATCAAATGGGATTCAGCTAGTCATGATCTTTAATTTTTATGACACAACATACAATGCCATTCTGTATTCACTGACCTCCTAAACATAATTGATTTACTGATATGTTTCAAAGATGAACTATTGAGAATTTCCTATTATATGATATAACTATATGTTGGTTGCTAAAGGATAATAGTATCATAAGAACCTACTATTACAGAGAACTCTTAAGGAAACAGCGTCAGTGCCTAAATAATATGTTTAGGGATGAAGGGCAATGGTTTTGAGTAACAAACCATACTAGGCGTACTCTACTGTATCAATAGGGAACCAATACCTGGGAGATTCCCCATAATGATTGTTGGTACTAAAGGCTACCATATTAATACTTTACCAGTTGGCTTGTATGGGTACCTAAACCAGTATTTAAAACCTTGCTTTAAGGTTTTTATGTGAGAGTTGTTCACCAATTTTACATTGCTATTTGCTAAATACTTATTTGTCCTCTTTCCTGGGCAGTTGGCATTATTTGCATGTTTCTTGTAATCATGAGTGAGATATTTGTCTTTTACATTTTGCAATTAATATTTTTTTGAGGGAATTTTGCAATTTTAGATTTGCAGATACAATATTGTTGAAATTTCTCTATTTTTGTGGTTTGACATGTTATTGGTGTTTATTCAATATTTGTAAACGTTTCATTATTTGTCAAAATCTTGTAGGAGAGCAAATTTGGAAGTCTTACCAGCATTATAAGAAGTTTCCAGCTTTCTTAGTTAAAGTATTTTTTTAAAAAAAAAACTTTTTTGCAGATACTTGATGAGTATCTGGGTTGCGGTGCGGTCCTCTTGAATACAGGTGAGATGGTATGAAACACTTTTGTCATTAACAATCTGTTCATGCTCTTTGGGGGAAAAATCTGCATGATGGAAGTTTCTAGTTTTGTGAATTTTAGAACATGCAACCATATGTTCTCTAACTATTACCCGGGCCACCGGTCATTTTTAAGTGTTTAACTAAGGAATCTGGTCTTTTGACTGTATTAACTTGTTCTCACGCTGGTTGGGATCTTTATGAGTCTTAAACCGAGTTTGAAATCTTCAGATACTTGCTTTCTGGTCAAGGTGTATTCGTATATTATTTGCATTTTCCTTCAGTTTGTGCTATGATGGTGCACTTACCTCTTCATCGGTGATTACTGGTCATCATGTTGACCTTTAGCGAGATTATTAATGCTTTAAAACAAAAATTCCTTTTCGTGTTGGTGGATCTAACTGATGAGATATTTGGTTTTTTTTGTCGCAGAACAAAAAAGCCAAAAACCAAATGGAGATAGGGAACTAGCTTGAGCCTTTTGCGGAGAGGACTCCGCCATGTAGTCAACTGCTATCCCCTGTTTCGCTTGTCGATTGCCTCTCGCTCAGAAACTGGATGAACCATGAGTATGGTATCATTTGAGTTGGATTCTCGTAGGTCATCCAAAGGCTTACTGCTTTCTGATGTGAAATATTTATGCTGTTGAAACGTTTCCCTGTTTTTACAGTTTGGTTCCTGAATCTAAATTATATTTTTTATTTTTATTTTTTTTTTTGATTGAGCGGAGCATTGAAATCACTGTTTTAGAATAAATGCAATGTAGAGTATCAGCAAGGAGGATATTCCTAAAACATGAAGGAACCTCTTCGAGAATCTTTCCAAAGTGATTAGTTACAAAAAAATGCCATCCAATCAACTGCAAAATTGGTTTTTTTATAAACATATTTAACCATAATTACAACTACAGAACATTCATACAGAAGTCTAATAATGTTGCGTATGAGAGGGTAAGATGGAGAAAAGCTTGCTGGATCCATGAAATAATAATCGGAGAATCATTTTTATTAATAAGCTATTCAAGGTGAAAGGATGTCATGGCATAGCGGATACCAGCCTAAGCTTTTTGAAGCTTAGCCATGGGAATGGTAGGGTCAACAAGATGACATCTTTATCAAAGTTGACAGTGGTGAAATATTGGAGGAAGGGGTTTCTAAAAAATAAAGATCTAGCGAGGTGTTCGAAGAATAGTATTGGAATTTTAGATCTCCATATTCTCCACAGTCGAATTTTGATACTTTCGGCATGAGTTCTGGCTCTCTCGATAATCATCCTGGTCATGCTGATGGAGGAGAATAACACAATATCATTCTGGGTAAACTATATATAATATGCTAAGTATGTCAAAATAATAGTGGGGTCGTGCTGATGGAGGAGAATAACATAATATCATTCTAGGTAAACTATATATAATATGTCAAGTATGTCAAAACAATAGTGGGGTTGGTCGAACTGGAGTGTAGCAAGTGGAGGAAGATATCAACTGCATCCTCAGTCACAGGAAACATGCCATGATAGCAAGCCATATCCTAGACCTTCCAAGCTCTTAGATATAGAAAAAGAACATGCACAAAGGATTCATTGTCCATCTCACAAGCAGGACAAGAGATAAGCAATTGAAGATCTCTTGAACAAAGAAAAGCTCTAGTCATAAGCCGACGCCAAGCGACTTTCCACATAAATAATCTCATCCTGGGATGAACTCCAAGAGATCATATCCAACTCGCCTGAATACTCCTCCGCTGCTCAGGAGGATAAATAGAATAAAAGTCAGCCAATAAGGCCCTGGAAAAATTAGAAGACCTCCAAACTTTAAGATTAACAGTGGGATTCAGGATTCCACCTAAACTCTCTGGGTAGAAGCAAATCTATAATAGAGATAATATTGGAGACATCCATAAAAATAAAGGTAGGCATCTATCCAAAATAATATTCGAAATTTATGAATCAGGCATAAAATTAATAAGTCTACCATCCTTCTATAGTAATAGAATTATATTTTTAGTTGATGCGCCTACTTTTTGAAGGTGAATTGTATTTTTCAATTTTTTGTTCATCTATCTTATCACCAAGTCGCGACAGGCGAAACGAACCTTCGTGCATAAAAGCATTACATATAAGTGAATGTTTTTGAGTGCATGATCTAGGGCTCTGTAGGGAAGAGGACAAGACAACAAATCTAAATGTAATAAATGAAAGAAAGAGGATGTAGTTAGAATAATCAATATTTATGCAATGCATTAGATACAAAATAAAAGTTCTTTCACGACTGAACTATAAATATAAAATTTGTGTAACAACTTATATGAAAATGATTCATTTTCCATTTTCCTAGAATGTTTTTATCTTTTGCTATAATTCTTTTTTCTAATGCTGGGTTCAACCTTACAATAAATGCCATCCAACCTGGCTGTGGATTTATATGCTCATCAAAGTGCCATCCAACATGCCTAGATCTATATGCACCGGTCCACACCTTTAAGACGCAAAATAAAATTTTCCTGGATCTTTCGTCTCAAACTAGTTCAACTCCATCTGGAACTTCTAATGTATATATATCAGATTAAAAAAAAAGAGCATCATAATATCAGGATCCTAAATTAGTTTCAAACTAGAATACTGCACGTGCCCCGCACGATAGGAAAATTTGGAATCATATTAATTAATAGCAGTATCCAAAACCCTCGCAACTAGTTCAAGAGGGATCCGGAATATCATCTCCAAAACTCAACTAAACACCAAGAATATCTGATACCAATATTACAATAAACACCTCAGGATGCCACAGTTTGTTACTCCCAAGATACCAATGATTGAAACTTCTGCATTATATACCCGCAACAGATGTTGGGGGCTTCCCAATTGGGTTGTTCTTGTATACCTACCATTGTGTTAATTGTAGATAAACATACAATAAACACTAGAAAAATCATCTCAAAATACTGAATGTCAAACACCACCTCAAAATGGAGAAGACCTATGTCCATATTAAAATAATGACACCATAAAAGGACAAAGCAAGCATGGACTCAGACTAATAGTCCAGCTACGATTGTTTATCATAACAAACCTGATCATTATTGCATAAAATAATTTGCAAACCATAATATGTTCTACCGTTTACTCAGCACACAACACATGAGGAGACAGATCATCAGCTACTGAAACTTAAAGCCATGCATGACTGGAAAAAGAAACTCAGAGTGCTCCCTCACTTTGGATTCGACGTATAGGATTACTGGGTTGCAAGCTCAACAGTTTCCTGTCAATATTTACGAGATGATCGGTAGGCTTGAATCCTAGTGGTGATACATGCCCGTTCCGGCTCTTGGATGGCTTTGAAGGGTGACCTGATCGGCCATGGTTTGATGGCTTGTGAAAGGCTGCACCAAGAAATCCCCTTCGCGAGCCTTTAAGTTCTGTTCTCATGCTGCGATCAAACTGATGAGAGGAAAGAGATCGAGTTGGACGATCCGATATTTCTTTTGCACCACTTGCTCTTATTGTCTGCTTGTTGTAGAAAACAAGATGAGGGAGAAGACTTAATAAATATTTCTTCAGCTGCTCATCTCCAACATTTTTTTGGGCAGGATTCCCCTCTAAATTTATTGCTTGCAAGGAACCATAATTAGCTGCCAGTTGACCAAGACCTTTTGAAGTAGATATTTTATTGGAACGCAAGTCAAGAATGTTCAATTTGAGAAGACGGTGGAGGCCTTCAACCTCACCAATCTTGTTACCAGCCAAGTACAGCTCTTTCAAAGAAGAACATGAGGCCAGACCTTCAAAAAATTTAAGATATGTTGGTCAGATGGGCGGAAAGACAGTTTTTTAGGTCTAACTCATTTCCTCTCTCTATTTTTTCCCTTACAAATAACTAGGCAATAATGCCACAAGCGGGACTTCACTTTTGAATGGGGAGAAAAGACTGGTACAACATTACAAAGATTAAGCGGTAGCATATATCTTAAGCACCATCTGAGAAATATTATAGCATAATACTCAACATCAATCTTGCAGGAGTTTTTTCCAGCATTCAGCATCTTTTTTTTAAAAAAAAAAATCATGGATTGGATCCCAAGTTGATGCAGTAGTTTTTAACTATGGTAACAAATTTCATCCATGGATAAACACATATTAGGCTGATGAAAACAATGGATTAAAATAAATACGACACAGCCTTAAGCCACCATCTTATCAACAAAACCAAAGAAGTGAAGAAATCATGGAAATGGATGCCTAACAGAAAATTTTCACCCATGTCAAGCAGAGACAACCACCAAGCCTCCTTACAACTGTTGAAAAGGTTTTTTTATCAGTCTATGGCACTTCACTGATGCTGAAATCCTTAGAATTCAACCCATATTGTTTTGCTTCTAAGTTTGTAGACCATGCTTCTTCTTCCTGATTAAGTTTTATGAACCATCATTCACCACATCCTAATGTTACTCATGGGTGAAAATAGAATTTTTTCTTTCAATTACCTACTTATAATGATATATTTTATGGACAGATTAATAATTTGGATTAACTTGCTCTGAAACAAGTGGATGGATATAAATTTTTTTGCTACGTAATGGGCATTACACTCTCTCATACATGTCCACATGATAGTACATAATATCATACTATAATTCCACAGATTCTATTCTCCATTTTCTTTAGTTAGGTAAATTATAGTGACACCCCTTCAAGTTTTCGCGATTTGCACTTATCCCCAAAAAATCCTAATTTTTTCAATTAGATCTCAAAAGTTATGTTTTTGTTGTAATGTGATCCAACCATCCAATAGCGATCTAACACCATTAATGACAACTATCAAATCACTAATTTAACCTCCTATTTTAAAATCTAAAAAAATAATCAAAAAATTATAGAGGTATCCCTTTAACAATTTGTAATTTTCATTTGCATCCCACAACTTTTAAAAGTTACACCTAGCGCCTCCCCTAGCTGATGTATTTATATCTACTTATGAACTCGCACCGAGGATTTACTATAGTTCATGAAGTCTTCATTGAGCCCTCAACCCAACAATACAAAGACCAATCAGATCCATGAAGAGTTGGGAGACATTTAGAAAGGTGGGGAGATGGAAAGGTTTCTGGCTCTCAAACTCTTCCTGAGGAAGAAACCAACCCCACTAGCCCCATTTCCCTCCCACTAGAGAGAGGACTTCCCAATTCATCTCCTCGTTCTCCATTCTTCTACTCTTCCCGATCCCCATCACCACCCCTTCTCTTGTCTCCTCTCCGACTCCCCTCCTCTCATGGTGTTTCAGCGACCGCCTCCTTCTGATTTGTTTGTCTTTGTCGCATCTCAAGCACTTGCCAAGTCAACAATGGCAAAGGGTTGGATTGGTCATTTTTGTTATCTGCCGTGGTAGTGGTGGAGGTTGTTCCTGGCACTGCCTCTTTCGTCTCTCCATTGTCCACGATAGCAGAGGAACGCCAACCCCCCCCCCCCCCCCTACCATCAACCTCCTCTCTATCTTATCTCCTAAACTCACTCCAAAAGGAACCCTCATTCTTTCTCCCCTCCACCATCCCCCACCCTCACCGTACTCCCCTAAAGTATCTCCTCTCTTAATTCTTGATGGCCTTGTTTACAAAGAAAGGAAGATGACCAAAAGGACTCGTATGATCGCCACATGATTCCCTTCTATTCCTGCCAAAACACCTCACAATACTATAATCCAACTAACAAGGGCATATTTGGTATTTTTTGCCTTATGTTATATCACACGACTGTCTTGTGTTTACGGATCACATTGCAACAAAAACCTAACATTTGGGGTCTAATTGAAAAAAATTAAAATTTTTAAAGGGTAAGTGCAAATCGCGAAAACTTGAAAGAGCGTCACTGTAATTTACCCCTTCAAAGCTTGGCATACAATATAAAACCAGCTTTTCACTACTAAACTTATAAACATATGTTATTCTAATTGTGAGTGTAACAACTCTTAATGATGAAATGAACCTAGTCTGAATAACTATTCTAGAAATGAACCTAGTCTGAATAACTATTCTAGAAATGACATTCCAGTATTCAATGGATCTGTATACTGGTTGATATACAAAAAGATGGTAATTGCTGTGAAGCACTCCAATGCAGACCAAATATGTAAAATGGCATAGAATTTTGTCCATTTGAATTTTAGATTAATTAATTCATATACTATTAACAATAAAATAATGGATGCTAACATCCACAACTTCCAGATACGAGTTCTATATTTCCTAGTTCCTACTTTCAAAACAAATGATTCAAAGTGCAACTACAGGTCCAATGTATAAAATACAAAATGCAAATGGGCTAAACCATAAGGATTCCAGAAGAAACATGAAACACACTAGATTCATGCTCATAGATAAAGCACAGAAAGCCAACAGATACCAGAGATAAAAGAATACTAACACCTATAGAAAAAAAAGGAAAATTATAAAGACTGTTGACATACCATGGCCAATCCTACATATTCTGTTGTAGCTCAGGTCCAATACACGAAGGCGTGTCAATTCTCGAAGGCCTTCGATGTTTGAGATGTTGTTTTTTGATAGATTTAGCATGTGAAGACCTTTTGGAAGAGCCCCTGCTGTTACCCGAACTGAACAAGAGGTAGTGAAAAATTACTGTATCAGAAATAAATATAAGAATTATGCATAGAAACCACAAGTATCAAGACTCGAGTAGACATTTGCAGAAATCACACAGGAATGGATACCCATGAATTTTATTTTATAACATAAAAATAGTGGATACCTATAGCATTGCCTGGCAAATTGAGCACCCTTAAACCAACAAATGCACTTAGAATTGGGATCGCCATCAACCCAAGATTTGCCATCTGTGCTGACGAAGATGCAGCATTCAAGGTTGAGATGTAATTGTAAGCCACTTCCATGCCAAGACTACTTCTAACATCAAGCTTTTTAACAGCAGCACCAGCCACCATTTGGGGATCTTCCTTAGAAGCAGAACTTGAACATTCTCCAAGTTCTTCCACGATATTATCTTTGTGAATATCAATTTGGCTGATCCAGTCCTCTATTCGCCTAGTATTGAATTCTTTGGAGGTCGGTTCAACCCAGTTTTGAATAGAAAATCCTTCTTGAAGATTTTTCCAAGTCTCCACACCAGCTGTTCCAGGATCCCTCTGGTCAATTTCCTCACCATTGTAGTTGTGATAATCACCCCCATCAGCTGACTGATTGTCATGTTTAAGATTTTGAGACCAATAATCATCATCTCTATCATGCCCTGCCACCTCATCAAAACCACCACTTGTGTTGGAATGGAGACACTCTTCCACTGAATCCACATAGTGAGGGGAACCTTTTCCATTAGTAGACTGATTGCCATACTTTTCACCCGTACACATTCCATCTCTTTCCAGATCTTCCACTTCATTATTACCACTAGTGTTAGAGAAATGATACTCTTCCCTTAAATCTGCAAGGCAAATCAAACCTTGTCCATTCACATCAGATGCATGTAGCATAGATTTACATTTGTGCAAAGCCACTTCAGAATGAATTATTTCTTCACAATCTAAAATCTCAACCCTCCTACCACTTACAGAAGAGAAATTCTCAAAAGACCTGGATTGCCCTGCCATCAATTCAGAATTCAGATAATCTCCTGTGGACTTTGCATTATTTACCCCAAGATTAGTTACAGAATGTGATCTTGCAAGCACAGGATGTATATCCGATGCAAAATGTTCAAAGTTAACATGGTCAGCGGACTGTTCGCCGACATCATCATGCTTCTCTCCATCAGATAGTTCCAGAATTGCAATAGAGAAGAGGGATTCATGATGCGTTGGGTCAGCAAATGAATTAAGAGATTCACCAATGCCATTTTCCTGATGCTGGCCAGTTTTATCGAAAGAACTACCAAATCGCTTCATTTTGTTGTCATTGGAGTGAGGTCTCTGATCAACCTCATCATCCTCAGTGACATCAACACAAGGGAGAACTCTAGTCTTATCTAATACATTTCCAAGAGACTGACTTTTTCTGAGGCATGCTATCTGAGGAATTCCTTTCCCATCCTCAGGACAAGAATAATCATTTAAATCTTCTGATTTCCAGCAACCTTCATGAGAAGACGGACTAGCGACTTGCTCCATTCCGATGTTTGAAAGATTATTGTCATCCATCTTGAGATTTGAACTTGCAGATCCTGCAGGAAGATTTATTGGTTGATCTTGAGAAAGAACTTGATGAGTGAAATGCATTGCTCCACCAGCATGTTGTACAATTTTCTGCAAGGAAACAATTTGGTGTTTCAACACCAAGATCCACACCTTGTCATCATGAAATCCAAAAAACAAATGGCAATTCAGAACATAAGTCTTTTATGTACCTTTGATTTGTTGTAATGGATAGGAGTCGAAAAGCAAGAAAACCGAACCATTGAAGTGGAATGAAGGAGCAAAGTTTCAAATGCTCATTAAGCACAATGCTGAGAAGTTACGCATCAAACTAAGGAGGCGACTCCACTCGGATACCAAGGGAATATCAAACTTAAACAGTTGAAGTAAAGCATTGTATAAATGGCTATTAGAAGAATGGAACTACTCTACCATGCATCGTGAATCACAGCCACTGCTGACATTAGCCATAATCAAGAGAGAGGCCCTCCAAGACACGGCATATTCTCCAAATATAAGATGACGTTGATCCCCACAACAAGCATGAAGTGATCACCCTATCATAATGACCCCACACCCACTTAGAGGTGCGAGAAGGACAAGACCTTTTTACAGCGGCCAGAGTGAAAAAAAAGCTTTATTGACTAAAAAAATCCAGCCCCAAACACACAGATCTGGTGCAAACCTGCTAAAAAATGAAAATCATGAAATGAGAAGATAACCATTTGGAGTAGAAAATAATAATGGGTACAGACTCTGAGAACAACTATCAGATCATGCAGAATCACATCATTCAAAAGAATGTTGTGAACCCTCGAACAGAAAAGGTAGTAATTAATAAGCAGTCATTAAGATACTGGAACTGAAGTTTCAATAAAAAATTAAACAACTGATGCAAGCATACAGAGTACAAGAATGTGTTGAGCAGGTGAATGCACAAACTAGAATGGATGGGAGATGCTTTACTCTTGCATTTTACCATGAAGAAAAGAACAATGAACAAAGAAACTAGAATGAACAAGGTGAACCTACCATGCTTGGTGCTCAAAAAATGCAAAGACAAGTACTGTGCGAAGAAAAAAAAAGGGAAAAAAAAACAGCAAGCATAACACCGTATCCCTCTCCTTAATGTATTGAAACATTCTCCCTGTAAGTCTCCATCCTCCTCTTGTATGATATATTACACAAGAGAAAAAATTTTTCCATGTGGTATCTCTGAGTCTGAACTCAGATTGCGTATCTTTCCCATACTTTAGTTCCATAGTCATTTTCCAAACATTTTCACCATGTCCCAAAGTAGTGCTCACCCCTTCATCATACCCTCTGTTACAAATAAAATATATCATCGAGTTTACCCTTGATTATAGGAGATTTTTTCATTTAAAGCATATTGATGAATATCATGTCATTGAGTCTACCCTTAATTATCGGAGATTTATTCATTCAGGGAGAGTGCAAGCTGCAAAGAGGTACCCAATAGATTCATGGTGGAGTACTACAGCAACATAAACTCTTGCCACATGGCAACTATTTTCCCCAGTGACTGTTACCCCAAACATCTTTGTTTAATACTTCATAGTGGACTAAAAGCCACAATATGCCATGAAGGATCAAAAATAATTAATCCAGTATACATAATGTTGAGTAGACGCAAATATGCCAAAAAAGTGGTTAAAGCTTCAAGGAAAGAGGCCTTCAAGAGATGCATAAAAAAGATTAAAGACTAGGAATCGATGCACCAGATATTAAAGAAAGAAGTAAAAGCTTTAAACAATTATAAAATTCTATGCTGAGCTATGGACGAAGTAATTTGAATTTCCCATTAGAATTAAGTGAAAATTATGGAAACTGGTTAACCAAAAGACTGAAGAACAAGACTTAGCTAATCCATACTGAGTTCAGCACATTCTTCAAGATTGTTTGATAAAGTTCTTATAATCCTTTTTATAGAATAACATCACTAGCCACCATTGCCACTTTAGTTTTGCATAAAGAGTGCAAGGAAATTTAAGACTATAGACCACTAATTTGTTTCATTCACACGAGTCAATAAAGTGTTGGTCAAGGCGGTCGAAGAAAGACTAGATGATCTAACATTTGAAAAAACCAAATTTGATCATAAAATGGAGCCACATGACTAGAATTTCTGACAGCATAAATGCCAAGTGTGAGTGCTTGTGGCAAGTCAATGTGAAAAGAAATTCAAAAGCCATATGGATAGTATCATGTCATCTAGTTATTCTGTTCCTTTTGGCTCTCCCCAGAAAGTGTCCTGTTGGATACAATGATGGAGAAAAGCAACGTGAATCTATTTCTCCTTTCTTAAGGACATTAATGTTAGAGATGTCTAGTGGGTTAGGCAATCAATGAGAGAGACGGACTTTAACATCTGAAAAAGGTTAAAACAGAAAAACATATTTAGCACATAAATCACACCCTTTCACTTCAGATGAAGTGTGTCCACATCATATGTTCCAGTGGGAATTCTATTTGCAAGTAAATCAACAGGAAAAGTGAACTTAATGTTTGACAAAAGGTTAGGTCAACAAAACATGTTCTGAGGATAACCATTTCGGTGTGTCTGTGTGATGACTCAAGGTGATAGATAATATGAAGCCAAGTAAAAAAAAATCTTATAATGAGTAGTAGAGGGTTGGGATGAATGGTCCATGTAAAACAAAATTACATTTCTAGATTAGGTATCATATAAGAGATAACATGAAAAGAATCAAGCAAAAAAGAACATTATGGTAAACTGGATCTTGACACATGGAAGAAGCATCGGTGGCTTCAATTACAATTGAGATCATGTTACGCACAAAGGGGATATATATATATATATATATGGAGAGAGAGAGAGAGAGAGAGAGAGAGAGAGAGAGAGAGAGAGAGAGAGAGAGAGAGATGAATATATCTGATTTATATCTGATTACATCTTGAGAATTACAGCTTTAAAATAATGCATGTCCTATTCCATGCTAAGAGGAAGGACTGCATTATCATAGAAATGAGTGTATTTACTAGATATGACACAATTTTTCTTTCTCTAGGACTCTAACAAATCAAACCACAGTTTGAGAAGTCCTACTCCATGTACCTATCTATATCAAAATTATTTGTTATTTAATCATTATGAGCAGTAAGAGAACTATCTTATGCCCAATGGTAGGATCATCCTCTAAAGAACCGTTGCGATTAGTTGCTCTCTTTTTATCCTCTCCTCATGCACTGTGTATGCTTCCTTCCTCACATGGTGGCATGTAAAGTTTATTGAATAAAAGCAGCTCCCTAAAGTTTCCATTATATAGGAAGAGATTGCAAGAAGCATGTATTTGTATGTGGTGCAGAAGTATAAATGTTGATGAGATACTGCTCAAGTAAGCAATATTATAAACAGCAGCAAGAAGGAGAAAACAGTAGCTCCAAAAACCTGCTTTTCCATGTCCATTGTTTTGCTGCATTTCAGTCAATTCACAGAACTACATTGCAGGCATATGTACTTTGCAGTGGATAGGTGGGTGTGCATATCAGAGAAATTTGAAAACATAAAATTTTGACAATATCTCCAAACCCTCTCTTGACAAAGATACAAGAGAAAAAAATAGTCTATAATTGATTTGCACATTAAGGCACCCAAAATAAATAAATAAATAAATAAATAAATTTAGGAGATGGAGTTATCTGTACTA
Source organism: Areca catechu (assembly GCA_021397845.1). NCBI lineage: Eukaryota > Viridiplantae > Streptophyta > Magnoliopsida > Arecales > Arecaceae > Areca > Areca catechu. Next base: position 63,380,569 of record CM038039.1, read on the forward strand.
AAAATTCTAGTTGTTGGAAAAGGAAAGAGAGAACTATTTATGTTACATTAAAATCTAGGCAAAAGGGAAATTAACACCAAAGGCTTTTATGCATCTTAATGCCTCTAACTCTAACTTGATAAGTAATATATTAATAATTTATAATCCTATTTCCAATGGTAGGCTTTTATGAACTTTGAAGAAGTAGATAAAAACATTTAAAGTTTGGACTTTGGTGGGTTGGCATCAAATGCAATGTGATGGATGATTTTAAGTACAAAGAACAAGACAATCCTCTCACAGAAACATTTGCACCAGTGATACGATTTTGAAAAAAATATTCTAGAGAAGCCATATTTTCAAAAATAATAATCTATTTGCAATTGCTTTGTCTAACCTTCTTTTCTTATTTATCATGTTGATAAGGCATTTTTCACCCCTATACCTCTGTGATCTCATCTTCTAATATATGCTTTTTGTTCCTCTCTCCAAAAAAAGAAAAAAGAAAAAAAGAAAATGGAACACCAGGAAAATAAAGACAAAAAAGGGAAAGATGTTTCGCAAGATTTCTGACAATTTTAAATACATAGAAATTATAAAGTTTTCTAAAAAAAAAAGGATTTTTTTTTAATTTTTTGATTAGCAACCGACCCTTAAGAAGGTTTGATATCCAAGAAAACAAGTTATTCCCTCAAAAGATCACAAAGAGGAAAAACAATGTCAGGGTGCACCAAAACCATCCTTGACTTGAGAAAAATGTTTGCAATACCTAATAAAACCTTCCGACCAATAAATTACCAGCAAGAAAAACATAGAAATCAAGACAGATCTCGATCCCAAAATTTAAAGGAAAAAAAAAAAAAGAACTGAAAGAGTACATCATAGAAATCTTACAGAACTCCAATCAATTCAATCTCCTAAGAAACAATGTTGCAAGAAAAAGGATTCAATGAAAATCTGGGTTAGCATACATATTACATAATATAAAAATCTCTCAGATTTATCAAATTTATAAGCAAACCTTGATCTAACATAAAGCCGAAGCCTTCCACAATCAAATTCCCTAGAGGTGATCATCAATTTAAAAGACAAACGGATGATCCAAAGAACTCTCTCTGTGATTAAGCCCTTTATTATGACAATATATCAAGAAATCGAAAAGCGAATATCAGCCAACAATCAAGCCCTAAAATCGGACGGAGAAGAGGAGAAGAAATCAAACCTTCTCTCCGCCAGATTGGATCGGAGACTCTCCAAGCAGCGATCTCCTTCAGGATCACCCTCTTCCAAACAATTATTAATTATTATTGATAAACGAAAGGAGGGGGAAAGAGAGGCGGAGAAAAAGTGAGAGAATCTTGTAGCCCACGGAACGAGAGGTAATGGTCCGAGGAAGGATCGAGGAGGCGAAGGGCGACCCGTGGGTAGAAAAGCGGAGGCTATGTATAGGCGGCGTGGCCGCGTGGGCATGTCCGACGGCAAAACCCCAACCACTTCGAGTTAGGGCCACCGAATCCATCCCTTTTCTCTTATATTCTTTTTAATTTTGTTGAACCTTTTCTTTATTTTAGAGATAATAATTGGTGTTTAATTTTAAACTAGATTTTCTAGATTTCTTAAGTCATTTTTTTCAAAAAAATATAATTATTTTAAAATATTTATATTATAAGTTTTTAATTGAATCTCACCCGATCCATACCATCTATTTTATCCGATCAAATCCAACCTGAGATAGATTTGAAAGAGATATGAATTTGAGATTTTTAATTGGGAAGGAGTATAGATATTTACCAACTAGGCTAATACTGTATCTCTTGCCACCCTTATATTTTAGTATTAAAAAAAAAAAAAACATATATTCAACCAACAAAAAAACTTGATTTATAAATAATAATGATAATAATAATAATTTTTAGTATATTATAAAAATCCAAATATGAATCTTTATATGGTGACTGTTGCATATCAAGATGAGAATTTAGCATTCCTCGAGGCAAGAGCATCAGCTTTTTTTTTTTTTTTTTTCTTCGTTCTATAATTTTTTGTACATAAGTCAACAAATTATTATTGTATTTCTTTTTGAAATACAATGCTATATTTTTATAATATTTTTTTCTTGTAAAAACTAGGGTCATGGCAATGAGTAGCGTTAAGATGGTACTACCTGTACGGTATTTAAATGCCAGATATGCTTCTTTTATTTGACATTTTGTGTATAGTATACTAAAAATTAAGTTTTTAAAAAATAAAATATTATAAAGAAGTCGAACGCAAATCAAGTTGGTGGGTCGGATTATTTTTGCCGATCTTAATTTCAATGCTTTGTACTATAATTTTATGTGAAAGTTTATATGGAGGGTAATTTTATTATTTTTTAAAAATTGAAGGGCATTTTTGTAATATAATATTAATTTATTTTAAATAATAAAATTTTGTATAATCTATTTATTAAATTGGTCAGGCCAGGTTAAACATATTAAGTAGATTTTTAACAAGCTAATATATATAAGCTGATCAAGTTAAACGAGATAAAAAAATTAAGCAAGTTTTAAAAAAGTTTAAATAGATTATATTGATTAAACATGTTACCTAACCCAACCTAATCTCAATATTAAACCGGTTAAAGGGGATGATGTCACAGACCCAAATCTGATTTAAATATTAAATAGGTTAAACGAGTCAACTTATTTATGATTTAAACTCATTCAGTCCAATCCCGAATCTCTAAGTCGAATACGGACCGAGTTGACAGATCGGATCATATTTTGTCAATCTTAACTTCAATGCTTTGTTCTATAATTTCACGTGGAAGTCCATGTGGAGGGCCATTTTGTTATCGGGGAGAAAATTAAGGGCATTTTTATAACATAATATTAATGCATCACAAATAAATAAAAAAGTAATATATTGGTAAAAAATAATAAATTATTGTTTTAATAAAATAACTTTTATTAAACAAATACAAATATGTATTAATAAAATAAATATTTTATATATTAATAAATATTATATATATTATTTTCTAAAAATATATAATGAATAAAATTAAAATTTTAAGATAGTATATTTTCTGAATAAAAAATATATCACATGCATTGTGCGGGTAATATGTTAGTGTTTTTTTTAAAAAAAAAAAAAAATTAAACAAACAAGGCTACTCAGCAAGCTTTGCACTGCTGGCATGCTTGTATGTATCGAGACAAATACAATGTTTTATACCGAAACAATACCTTATACGATACGAACACGTAAAACACAACAGTCTTCTCTAGCCAGGAGCTAGGCCAGCCAGGCACATGCTGCTTCTTTTGGTAGCACGGCAAAACACCCCATAATAGTACTCTTTGTATCATTCTGTCATGCTGGGATGTTAAATTCTAAAATAGGAGGTTGACGAAAAAGCAAAGCTAGCATAAGTTGAGACTTACTCAAATCGCCATGCCTTTCTACTTTGGTAATAAAAGATTCTAGGTTTCAAATCTTGAATAGTATTTTAGTCTAGATATATAGAAAAATCTCGAACATAAGAGAAAAGCAAATTTATTAAGGTACGTCAACAACCATTCCATTTATGGAAGGGTTTAGATTTTACATGGTGCGACTTTTGCACCACAGCCCTGTACCACTATAAACCGCATCATTGAAGCACCGCATAGGATTCCGTTCATTTATTTGAATACTTCAAATTTCTTAGATCGTGGAAAGGTACATTAGCCATGCAAGACACCTAATTCAAGTGACACAATTGGAGGAACGGTGATTACGCAGTTGACATACATCTGAATCGATACCGAAATTCGTATCGGTTATTGACCGATATGGTATAGTATGGTCCGTACCATATTATATCGATATATGTACCGGATTTAAAAAATTAAGAAAAAAATTTCTTCCTCCCACTCTCAAGCAAGAATCGTTGAACCAGATCCAAACCGAGCCAAACTAAGTCCGAACCGGACGGTACATACCGGTACAATATGGTACTTGTTGCCGATCTCACCGCGGTGGCCTGTAGCTCCTGAGCTGGCACCGGTCTTCGAACTTTCTCACCTCGAGATCTTCAAGCTCCCGGACCTGCAAAACAAAGTCAGAGATCCTAGCCGGGGATTCCGGCAGGGGCACTTCGACGGTCAAGTTAGAGAGCGGCGAGATGGAACAGATCCCCTAAGACAGGTTCTCGAAGGATTGCCGTGCTTAGAGGAGATGTAAACGAAAGAAAAGGGGAGTTGAAGCCCGGCTTCCTGCGCTGGGTCCACCGAGCTCACGCCTGAGGATTCCTTGAGGACTCCCAGGATCGTTCTCTTGGTATTTTCTCCCTTTTTCGACTTACCTCTCCGCCCGTTTTTACCATCCCTTTTATACCATCAAACTGCCTCAAGCTCGCCTTCCTCTGAGGGGGCTCCCTCCCACCTCTAGTCCTTCTCCCCCCTTCTTCTTCGGGTCCGGGAGCTAAGTGGCCGGACCGCCTCGTCCATCGTGTGTCACGAAGGGGGGAAGACTGGCGAGGCTTTGGGCCAAGTGCGGGAGCTCTCCTCGAGGCGTTGACGGTAGCTTCCAACCGTTTCAGGCTCCTGTCCGCAAGGATTCCGTTCCTCGGTTGCGGGGCTCCATTCGACTGGTGTAAACGAGGTTTCGTGTGTCAATGCAAGCCGTACTGGCGCCCCCTACGGGGCACGGCGCACGCGGCTCTAGTGGCGATCTTGCAACCCGTGCCCCTGCTTCCCCGAGGCTTCGCAGAGTAGGGCTGACCTCGGCCGAGGTGGACCCGTCAGGGGGCGTCACCTGGCGGAGGGCCGGAGAGAGGCTCGACTTCGGCCGAGGTGGACCCGTCTTCGGGTGCCAGCTAGCGAAGGAGCAGGAGGGCCCGGCTCGACCTCGGCCGAGGTGGACCCGTCTGGGGGTGCCACCTGGCGAGGGAGCGAGGGGCCGATAGCTTCGGCCGAGGTGGACCCCTCCTGGATGGACACCTGGCGGAGGGCAGAGAGGTGCTCGACTTCGGCCGAGGTGGACCCGTCTCCGGGTGCCACCTGGCGAAGGAGCAGGAGGGCCCGGCTCGACCTCAACCGAGGTGGACCCGTCTCGAGGTGACACCTGACGAGGGAGTGAGGGGCCGACAGCTTCGACCGAGGTGGACCCCTCCTGGGTGGACACCTCGCGGAGCGGCAAAGAGGTGCTCGACTTCGACCGAGGTGGATCCATCTCCGGGTGCCACCTGGCGAAGGAGCAGGAGGGCCCGGCTCGACCTCAGCCGAGGTGGACTCGTCTCGGGGTGCCACCTGGCGAGGGAGCGAGGGGCCGACAGCTTCGGCCGAGGTGGACCCATCCTGGGTGGACACCTGGTGGAGCGGCAGAGAGGTGCTCGACTTCGACCAAGGTGGACCCATCTCCGGGTGCCACATGGCGAAGGAGCAGGAGGGCCCGACTCAACCTCGACCGAGGTGGACCCCTCCTAGGTGGACAACTGGCAGAGCGGCAGAGAGGTGCTCGACTTCGACCGAGGTGGACCTGTCCTCGGGTGCCAGCTGGCGAAGGAGCAGGAGGGCCCGGCTCGACCTTGGTCGAGGTGGACCCGTCTCGGGGTGCCACCTGGCTAGGGAGCGGGGGGCCGACAGCTTCGACCGAGGTGGACCCCTCCTGGGTGGACACCTGGCGGAGCGGCAGAGAGGTGCTGGACTTCGGCCGAGGTGGACCCGTCTTCAGGTGCCACCTGGCGAAGGAGCAGGAGGGCCCGGCTCGACCCCGGCCGAGGTGGACCCATCTCGGAGTGACACCTGGCGAGGGAGCGAGGGGCCGACAACTTCTGCCAAGGTGGACCCCTCCTAGGTGGACACCTGGCAGAGCGGCAGAGAGGTGCTCGACTTTGGCCGAGGTGGACCCGTCTTCGGGTGCCACCTGGTGAAGGAGTAGGAGGGCCCGGCTCGACCTCGGCCGAGGTGGACCCATCTCGGGGTGCCACCTGGCGAGGGAGCGGGGGGCCGACAGCTTTGGCCGAGGTGGACCCCTCCTGGGTGGACACCTGGCGGAGCGGCAGAGAGGTGCTCGACTTCGGCCGAGGTGGACCCATCTTCGGGTGCCACCTGGCGAAGGAGCAGGAGGGCCCGGCTCGACCTCGGCCGAGGTGGACTCGTCTTGGGGCACCACCTGGCGAGGGAGCAATGGGCCGCCAGCTTCGGTCAAGGTGGACCCCTCCTGGGTGGACACCTGGCGGAGCGGTAGAGAGGTGCTCGACTTCGGCCGAGGTGGACCCGTCCTCGGGTGCCAGCTGGCGAAGGAGTAGGAGGGCCCGGTTAGACCTCGGCCGAGGTGGACCCGTCTCGGGGTGCCACCTGACGAGGGAGCGGGGGGTCGACAGCTTTGGCCGAGGTGGACCCTTCCTGGGTGGACACCTGGTGGAGCGGCAGAGAGGTGCTCGACTTCGGCCAAGGTGGACCCGTCTTCGGAAGCCACCTGGTGGAGGAGCAGAAATACTTCTTCCTGAACGGGGGATCTTTTGAAAAAAAAATCCACGTGGTACTGATCGTGTCCAGCTGGACCTGACATGCGCCTCACGTCAGCGATGTAGCCATATCAGTACTATACTGTACCGGTATAGAATATAACTTTTTAAAATTTTTTTAGTGAATCAGAGACCGGATCATTTTTTATAAATGAACCGTACCGATTCTTGACCGGTATGGTATGGTATGTCCTGTACCAGATGGTGCAGGATAGTATTGTAAATCCTGTGCTACATATATCAACTCACTAGTGGAAAGTATTATGCGCATAGATCTAGCTGGTCAAACAACCAAACCTTTAGCTTGTCAAACAACCAAACTCTGGCATATTAAGATGTATTTTACCTTGCCCTGGCATTTCTAGAGCATTTCGGGAATTGGAGACAACCTAGCCAAAGGGCACCCTTTGTCGTGCTTTAATTATGGCCCCAAAAAGATTGGGTGTTGTCCATCAGCCAACCGGGAAGAACACGAATCAAATAAGGCAGACTCCTGAGAAGATGTTACCATTTGTTGCTCCAAATTATAATCTCTGTACAACACTTAGATTGTATTTGGTAGATGGTAATCTATCCAGATTATCGGTAATTTTAAACTGGACATACCAGATAATTCTGTTTGATTTTTTTTAAATCGGTAATCTATGTTGTAGTAGTAATCTGGATTATGACTCGTGTGTAAATCCATATTACCTCATATAGAGGTCGATATCCAGATTACCAAAGATATGGTAATCTGGTATTTTTTATTTTTACAAAATTATCCCATTCTTCGATGAGAATGAAACATTTCTCTCCTCCCTCTCCCTCCCTTTCCTCACCTAGCGGCATTCTTTTAATCAAGTTTTTTTTTAAACTCTAAGGTTAAAGATCCTTTCGTAATATTTATGAAAGGACGAGGAATGATTGATTTTTGACTTAGACATATTTTAATAATATATGAATTCTAATAAATTTGATTTTTAGGTATTTTAAAAATTTAAATTTAAATTACTCGTAATCTATTTATCATACCAAATACTAATCAATTATATTACTGTCCAAATACAGTAATCAATCTTATTGATAAATTATCTATGTATACCAAACATAGTAATCAACATCATTGATAATTATGATAATTTATTTTATAGATAATCTTATATAATCTTATGAATAAATTATTTATATATACTAAATATAGTAAACAATATTATTAATAATTATGATAATTTATTTTAAAAATAATAATTTATTTTATAGATAATTCAAATTATCATTCAGAATTCTCCCGCCGCCAGCCAAACGCAGCCTTAAAACCTTTTTTTTTATTTCATCCAGCTCTTCTTTCCGATAGAGTTTGGGAATGACGAACACCTTCATCATTTGGGACTCCTTTCATTGGACTTCTTCTTTGAAAAAAATCTGGGAGGCGATTAAGTTTTGGATGACTCGATTGGTTCTTTGAGATAAAAGTTATTTTTCCTTTGAAATAGAGACCCCTCGGTTCGCCCTCAGTTCATCGCTCTTAGTCGATTGATCTTGATTTGTACTCCAGCCATCGAAGACTCCCATTGTTTTCGGCACGACGGTAACCTCCAGTGCCAAGGTTGTTTTGTTTTCGGCTTGGGTTGTGCTTTGTTTTTCTTTTTGTCTTTGATCTACACTGAGCACCTCTGTTTTCCATTGGTGTTGTTCATCGCCGGAAAGGTATCATCTCTTGATCCATTGCGGAGGTCGATAAGAGTATTGTTCATCTCAGGTATTCTCTTCTTTTGAGCTATCACCGTGACCAAGAAAAGTATTGGTTCATTCGGTATTTTCTGTTGCCTCTTTTAGATTTATTCGAGACCTTCTTTATTGGATATTTTGTATAGTCATAATTCAGGACGGTTTATACAGTGGATTGCTCTTCTTTCCTACATAGACATATTTATTGAGCCTCGTAAATTTTTATTTTTTGTACTTATTTATTTATGCCTGTGATTTATTTGTTGAAATGCCTGAATGAGTTAAAATACTAATTTAAAAGTCTAAAACAATCAAATCTGATGCATGCAAATCCAACGGAAGAAAATATAGAATGGGCACTTGAGAAGAAAATATAGGGCAAGCTTCCTATTGTTTGGGTAGAGACTGGATGATGATTTAGAACCAACCAATTATCAGTGGCTAAGGTCTGTGACAGGCAGGTAAACAAACTTTCAGAGCTTTAGATTTAGATATATCTAATCTAAAGAGAGTGGTGCCCTTGACTGTTACATTACATCAATCAAAATGACAGTAATCTTTCTACTAAAATCTTCATTTATTTTTTCCTCTGTGGATCTGTTTCCACTAAAATTCTGACAAGTAAAGACAGCACCTTCACATGTTCAAAAATGAAATCTGCCACTTGATTGTTTGTTTGAAGATCAGTTATCTGTCTCAAAGTTTTCGGCAGTCGATCAGTGAAGTTGATAATGAAATGTTAATAGGTCAGGTTGGACCGAGGCCCCACTTTGGCCTACTTCGAAATCTCGACCCAGAGCCCGCCCAAATTTAAAACTTTATGAGCATTAAGTTGATTCTAGAATTCAAGCACCTACCCAGCCATCAACAGTTTGGGCGTTCGGGTTCCAGTGCCCAACCGGGCACTAAAAGTTTACCGTTGTTTTAGGGTTTCGGGCCATTTTGGACCATAAGGGCAGGTCCAATCCATTGACAGCTTAGGTTGTGATGGCACCTGTTGGAATCAAGGTGGTGTCATCACCCTTTATGGAGACTTATCAATGCTCCCTCTGAAACTTCGTGAAGCTCTTTCAAAAGTTAGAATTTCAAAAAATTAAGCCATAAAGGTTAAAAGTCGATCACAAAAATTACTCAGCAATCAACAGGCAATCGCCACAAGTGATGCAGAGCAACTCGCCATTGTGGTTATTGTCACATAATTATTGTCAAATGCTTCAGGGTTATTCATCGCTGTGTCAGAGCTTCTCCCCTCTGATGTATGTATGTATGTATGTATGTATTAAATCCTAGATTCACACTCTGGCAGTGGAATTATAGATGGCATGGTCGGCCTATTGCAAGATCTTGAACACAAAGAAGCCCAACGTGTGTGCACCTCAATACTTGATATGTTGAATGTGAATTCCTATTGATAGATCTATCAGCTTCAGTTTCTTACAAAATTTTTGTTAAAGATCTACTGGATAATCGCTATTGACACATCTACTATTGAATGACCAACACCAGCTCTATCTACATGGGATTGAGTCTCAGAGTTTATTTTTGTTTGGACTCTTAGTTTATTTGTTTGGTTTAAACAATGAGTCTTGAGTTAGTCTAGTTTTAGTTAAAGTCTTGGTGTTTCCATCATGTATGCCAGTAGAGGACTTTGATATAAAAATAAAAAATCTATCAACGTTGTGTGGTTGCAGCAACGTTTTTGTTCTTCCCGTCTTCCAAAATTCCTGTGCGTGGGTTTTGGGTTCTACATCTACCAAAGTCTGAAAATTTTTGGTAAGATGTTACTAACTTCTAGGTCCTTTTTGTACTATTTGCAAACCTTGAATCTTGATGAAGTTAAAGGAGATCTACAATCCCTTGGGTAATGCTGACCCATTTACTCCAATCTAGTACCTTGATTTGTTTGTCTTGATGTTATATTATTTCAAGAAAAATAAATCATCAATCAGAATATGCCCCATGCATGACTAGTTGGTCTTTAAATAAGAATTGTTTGTTCAAGGATCATCATCTCATAAGAATTGATTCAGAAAAGAATGATCCAAAAAGGACATACCAAAGAGGAAATTATCCAAACTTTAATTGGCAATGTACTTATTGTCATGCCTCGAATCCAGCACCGGAATCGGCTACGTGATCGGCTGCACAAATCCTAGGTTTTATCTTAGAGATCATGCAAGGCCTAGGGACAAAAGAGTCAAACACATCAAAATTAAAACTAGTATTATATAAACAATTAATTAACAATTTAACAATCCATTTATTAAATCAATACCACTAATTGGACTACTGATTCACAACAAGCATCAGTAACTGAAACTAACTCTAACTAACTAACTCAACATTAATGAAGCTCCGTCTCACGCCCAGCCAAATCCTCGCTATGTATCCTGAGTCTCTGAAAAAAAACAGAAAATAGGGAATGAGCTACACAGCCCAGTAAGGTTTCTTCACAATCACACCAGTATTAATATAAAAACTGAAAGCAGCAAGATTATAATCATATAACAAAAAACAATAAATCTTTCAGTCACGCAACCAAAACCAATCACATATCAAGTATATCAAAACCTTTCATAACATTATATTTCCTTTATATGTTTTCATTAACTTTTCCTCTTCTTTAAGGTACTGGACTAGCTATTGTCATGCGACGTCCATGACTGGCAACCACACTATCAACCATGTATTTTAAGACCGTAGCCAGGCTAGCTCACGTACAAAGCCCGTGACTCTGGCTGTCCCATGTTTTAAACGCCCATGGCCGGCTATTCTTCGTACGAAGCTCGTGGCTCCGATAACTTCAGATCCATGGCTAGTCCAGACACCGTTATCACTTTATCCATCCACATCATTTCATAGCAATCATAATATTCATAGCTTTTCAATAACTGTATCATGGTCTAACCCACATAAATAATATATCATTCATGGTCCAACTCACATAAATAACACATCATTGATAATACATGGTATATCAGAACATATCTAGTAACATCAAAAATCATGCTGTCAAACACATAAATATCAATTATTTCATGCAAATCTAGTCATGTATGCTAATACTCATATGCCCGGATCAAATTATGTCGAAATAACATATATATTATACTGGTGATCAGGTCCAGAGATCCTTACCTCTCAAGAATCTACCTGAACTAGTCCGTACCCGAATTTTACATGACACCTTCCTGCTCAGAAGACTGATTTCCTACCTTAATAAATAATTTTTATTAAAATCTAAATTCCTAATTTTCACGAATCCCGAGAAAAACCCTTGATTCTCTCTCTTCCTTCTCTCTCTTCATTTTTCTTATTTTCTTATTTTTCTTTTCTTTCCACGGAACAGAGGCCATCTCTTTTTTTCTTCTTTTTCTTCCTTTCTTTCTTCTCCTCTCTTCTTCCTCTCTCCTCTTCCTTCTTTCTTTCTCTTTTCTTTTCTTATCTCCCGAACTCCTCCTTGACACTTCTGTGGACCAAACCAACTAGCCCTCCCCTCCCCCATGGCTGCCGGTGACCAAGAGAAGTGGCCTCCGGGAAGACGAACTCGGCAAACGGGGCGGACGGCGGCGGCACTACCGGCGATCCATGATCCAAACCCAAACCGAAACTGGATTCAACCTTTTTTTTTTATAAAAGAAACCTTACATGGCTTCGCCGGTCTCTTGGATGCTCGCCGGCGAGGAGGAGGACGGTGCGGAAAGGCTTGATAGGCTTATTTCGACGACGGTGGAGGGAATTTAAATAAACTCCTGATGGTTCCCTCGCCGTTTGGAAGACAAACACCATCCCATCGATGTCCCAATCCCCATCGCCGATCACCTCCCACTCCCCTCACGACTCTTCCACCAAGACCCCGAGCGAAATCTCCGGCTGGATAAGGCAATCCCAACTCCCCTGTTTTCGACTCCGAGTTCCCTTCGATTTCCCTTCTCTGTTTTTTTTTTTTCGTTGGTTTGGGTTGAAGTCGGCTGGGCCTGTCGACTTCAGCCCAAGCCCAATATTACATTCTCCTCCCGTTAAAAAAAAAATTTTATCCTCGAAATTAGCTTGTTTGAACTTAACCCTTGAAAGTAGCCAACCGTTATATCACTCTCAAACTCTCAATTAGTCTACCCTTAAGGTACTTACTTTCCAAGTCTTATTCAAAACTTGATCTTTTTCATTTATAATCCAGATCAAATTTTTGACATCCAAATCATATCCTAATAATCATTATGTCATTATAATTCTAATCACTTGTATTACCGTCCCAAATGGTCATAACCTACTCATACCTGTCACTACTGAATTGGATGCGTTGGCATCCTGCTGCGTGAGTGCGTACACCCGTCCTTGGGTGTTCGGGTTTTGCTGCCCTCCTCCTTGTTGCTGTCTTCCTTGAGGTGGTCGATACAGTGATCCCTTTTGCTTATAGCACATAATTGCCTTGTGACCCTCCCTTCCGCAGTTATAGCACTTCCCTCCTGGCCAAGTACAGTCTCGCTTAAGATGCGGCCCACCACACCTGTAACACTGGATCTCCTCCTTTTGTTGAGTCTCGTTACCTAGAGCAGCATTATCAGGCTTCCATGTCTTTGCACTGATGTTTTCATTAGGTTAGTCTTGAAATCCTCCTGATCTGGATCTTTTCTTTAAAGCTTTTTCTCTTTCAGCTTGAGCCACATCCAATCCCCTTCTATAATCAGTGCCTTGTTGATGACCTCCTTATAGGTTGGTAGCTCGAAGGCAGTCACCTGATACTGATCCGACCTCTAAGTCCATTTTCAAATTTCCTGGCCCGGATCCCTTCATCTGCTAATAGTGATGGAGCATATCTCGATAATTCTTCAAATTTTGCAGCATACTGAGAAACGGTTAAGTTACCATGCTCCAAGCGATTAAATTTTCGAAATTTTTGTACCCGAACACTTTGAGAAAAGTACCTTTCATAGAAAATCTTTCGAAAATCTGCCCAGGTAAAAGGTACATCGTTTGGTCCCTGCTTTCCAAGCTCCAACTCCCACCAAGCAGCTGCCTCATCTTGTAACAAGAATGTAGCAAAAGTAACATTCTCCCCTTCCGAACACCGCAAGGCTTGGAATACTTTTTCTACCGCCTTTAACCAACCCTCTGCCTCCATGGGATCAGATGTTCCCTTGAATACCGGTGGTGCATACTTCTTGAAGTCTATCAAAGTGATTTGTCGTTCTTGTGAAATCCTAACTGTTGCTGCTGTAATAATAGCTGCTGCATGAACTATTGCTGTTGCTGTTGTGCTTCTATTAATCTCAGTGTATCAGCTCTTGCAGTAGCTTGTTGCTGCACTAAGTATTGCACTAGCTGAGGAAGACCCACCTGGTCCCCAGGCTGAACTCCAGGTCCTCCCGGTGTTCCCGTTTCTGCGGTCCCAGTTTCCAGGGTGTTGTCCAAAGGATTGGGCGCCGGTTCTTGTGGATGTTCCTCATCACCACCAGTGTTGTCCATGGGATTGGGCGTTAGTTCCTGTGGATGTTCCTCATCACCAGATAAGATCCCAGTATCCTCGTGCTGCTCTATAGGATCCCAAGCATTTGATCAATCCACAAATCTTGTAGGCTTTCTAGCACGTCCACGTCCACTACCACGCACCATGGAAATCCTATACCAGTCATTATTAGTATACAACTAATACTTAGATGATCAAAAATATGTCACACTATCTACCCCACCTATGAATCAACCTACACTCTCTCAATGAGCTTATACCCTAAGATCTTAAAACCTGGTTTGCTCAGATACCACTCTGTCACGTCCCGAATCCAGCACCAGAATCGGCTACGTGACCGACCGCACAAATCCTAGGTTTTACCCTAGAGATCATGCAAGGCCTAGGTACACAAGAGTCAAACACATCAAAATTAAAACTAGTATTATATAAATAATTGATTAACAATTTAACAATCCATTTATTAAATCAATACCACTAATTGGTCTACTGATTCACAACAAGCATCAGTAACCGAAACTAACTCTAACTAACTAACTTAACATTAATGAAGCTCCGTCTCACGCCCAGCCCAATCCTCGCTATGTATCCTGAGTCTCTGAAAAAAAAACAGAAAATAGAGAGTGAGCTACACAGCCCAGTAAGGTTTCTTCACAATCACACCAGTACTAATATAAAAACTGAAAGCAGTAAGATTATAATCATATAACGGAAAATAATAAATCTTTCAGTTACGCAACCAAAACCAATCACATATCAAGTATATCAAAACCTTTCATAACATTATATTTCCTTTATATATTTTCATTAACTTTTCCTCTTCTTTAGGGTACTGCACTAGCCATTGTCATACGACGTCCATGACTGGCAACCACATTATTAACCATGTATTCTAAGCTCGTGGCCAGGCTAGCTCACGTACAAAGTCCGTGACTTTAGTTGTCCCATGTTTTAAACGCCCATGGCTGGCTATTTTTCGTACGAAGCTCGTGGCTCCGACAACTTCATATCCATGGCTAGTCCAGACACCGTTATCACTTTATCCATCCACATCATCTTGTAGCAATCATAACATTCATAGCTTTTCAATAACTGTATCATGGTCCAACCCACACAAATAATACATCATTCATGGTCCAACCCACATAAATAACACATCATTATAACACATGGTATATCAGAACATATCTAGTAACATCCAAAATCATGCTGTCCAACACATAAATATCAACTATTTCATGCAAATCTAGTCATGTATGCTGATGCTCATATGCCCGGATCAAATCATGTCGAAATAAACATATATATATATATATATATATATATACTAGTGATCAGGTCCAGAGATTCTTACCTCTCAAAAATCTACCTGAACTAGTCCGTACATGAATTTTGCGCGACACCTTCCTGCTCAGAAGACTGATTCCCTACATTAATAAATAATTTTTATTAAAATCTAAATTCTTAATTTTCATGAATCCCAAGAAAATCCCTTGATTCTCTCTCTTCCTTCTCTCTCTTCATTTTTCTTTTTTTTTTCTTTTCTTTCCATGGAACAGAGGCCCTCTCTTCTTCTTTTTTTTCTTCTTTTTCTTCCTTTCTTTCTTCTCCTCACTTCTTCCTCTCTCCTCTTCTTTCTTTCTCTTTTCTTTTCTTCTCTCCCGAACTCCTCCTGACGCTTCTCTGGACCAAACCAACTAGCCCTCCCCTCCCCCACGGCTGCCGGTGACCAAGAGAAGTGGCCTCCGGGAAGACGAACTCGGCAGATGGGGTGGACGGCGGCAGCACTACCGGCGATCCATGATCCCAAATCCAAACCGAAACTGGATTCAACCTTTTTTTTTTATAAAAGAAACATTACCTGGCTTCGCCGGTCTCTTGGATGCTGGCCGGCGAGGAGGAGGACGGTGCGGAAAGGCTCGATAGGCTTATTTCAACGACGGTGGAGGGAATTTAAATAAACTCCCGATGGTTCCCTCGTCGTTTGGAAGACAAACACCATCCCATCGATGTCCCAATCCCCATCGCCGATCATCTCCCACTTCCCTCACGACTCTTCCACAAAGACCCCCGGCGAAATCTCCGGCCGGATAAGGCAATCCAAACTCCCCTGTTTCCGACTTCGAGTTCCCTTCGATTTCCCTTCTCCGTTTTTTTTTTTTTTCCGTTGGTTTGGGTTGAAGTCGGCTGGGCCTGCGGACTTCAGCCCAAGCCCAATATTACACTTATAAAGAATAATATTTTTGTATGAACCCAGCTTCTCTCCGTGCAATGCACCGTAGTGTGCAGTGCATCGCACAAGCTGTCCAGTGCATGATGAATGGTTAGCAAACAATGTGCACTGCATATATGCATGGCACACTCAGTTGTTTGCTAGCCATTCATCTTGCAATGGATGACCACACTGCACCTTGCAGTGCATCACCGAGGATCTGCACTCTTTTTGCACTCTCCTTGGATGCAGCAATTTAGAATCCTAACTGGATTCCAATTCTGCAACATTGTAGTTATTACCACTTCATACTTGGACTCCTCCAGACCCTGTCCTGAACTCTTGGAGAGCCTTTTGACCACCATGTATTCGCTGTCCTTAAACTACAATTTTAGCAACATTTTTGACAGTATAGCCATATTACACCAGACCCTCTTTGGCGAAGCATATTTGAGCCACCAAAGTTATTTGTAACTGCTTCAGTGGAATCAGAATTAAATAATGGTAGCTCAGCAACCTTTCTTCCCTTTCCCTCTCTGTAATCGTCTGAGCTTGGACATTCTGGTTTAACCTTTCCACCGAAGCCCAGATCGAGCAATAACATGTCTTGTTTTGTGTCCACATATTCTGGGCAGCTCAGTTCTAAATAATTAGTTGTGCATGAACAAAAGAAAATGATGTTGAATGACTGTTTTGTTCTTCCACTTCCATTAAGTAGATTCCACATTACAATGGCTTCCAGAATAGTTAATGCTGTTGCCCCTACAAGTATGCTTCTTTCATCTGCAGGAGAGCTGAGGTTGCAATTATAAGGATATGATCCTGAGATCCTTCTTCCTGCCCTTAAACATGATTTACATGTTTTCTTTACATTCAGAACAGAAGGAATTGAAATTTGTAAGAGAAACGAAGTATTATGCACCAATTGAATGTGTCATGAGATACTCAGATTTGGTTTTCTTACTGTTGTGACCTTCCACGAACCTGAAACAGAGGTTTCAGGAGGAAACGAAGAAGCCTTGTCCTTGTTCAAAAATTTGGCATGCAAGGACTTGATCAAATCCATCTCAATAGATCTGAATGACAATCCTCTTGACCTTGATTCCGTAGAAGCAAATCAAAAAGATTGAGAAATAGAACCATCTGATTTGATTCATTCTCCATAGCCACCGGTGATCTCCTTACCGGTTAATTTGAAGCTTGTTTTCAACATCTAATTCTTAATCCGTTCAACAAATATCTTGCTCATGCTATAAGATGGGCTTGAGAGAGCAGACTAACAACTCAAAGAAACAATTAAACCGATGAAATTCTTTTTTGAGCATGATTGTGGGAAAGACCATCACATTTGAACAAATGAAATCCAAAGTATTAACTTAACATGGTAAATTACACTTATGGTGCTGTAGGTCCAAAAGACATTACTTTCTGAACATGTTCTAGAAGGACTATTACCAAAATTTTTTGGAAAGCTGACCATGATAACGTGTGAGGCTGGTTAATCAACTAAAACTGTCATTCATCTTCCAACCTCTGTACATGATAATATCTTCTTTTGAGTAAAAGTTTCACATGATAATACCAATATTTTGATATCAAGGTTCCAGTGTTGGAACCTATACAAGCTGTCAATCTTGTGTATGAGTTTGTGTTAGCTGCGTGGTCTTCCAATGGTAAAGTCCAGATCACCCTCACTAGAGGACCCAAAAATAGATGCATGCTTACTCAGAATTTTATTGTGTAGTCTGTTCCAGTCTGGAAAAAAATACTTTTTTAAACTTTTGAAGTTAACCAGAACTGGAGATATTTTAAGACAAGATATGTTCACCACCATTTATGTATCAAAAAAAAAAAAAGAAGAGCCATTTTCATTCAGAAACCAATTCATAGGACTGATAACGTGAGAACGGTAATGATGACGACGATTAGTGATATCATTAAACATGTACCAAAAGTGGATTTAGTTTATTGTTCTCTTTGTTGGAAAAGATGGCGAGAACTAAGCAACTAACCATGCTATTAACGGCCTATGAATTGGTTATTTTCAAAGCGCCAGTAAGTGGTTGGTCTCATAGTTTAATTGTAATGTCGTATTTCTCCTATGAACGGCCTCAGTTAGAGATTTGTTTTATCTCCATAATCCATATCTTTTCATCACATGCTTATAATCTGCTTGATGACATGATTGAATGAGACAGCAAAAGGAAGAGCACTCCATTCATCAATTTTTCGAGAATAAGAAGGCCTCACCGAGGGAGTCACAACCGTAATGTAAACGTCCGTGGGATGGTAGACTCCTCTCAATATTATTGTTATAATTCCTAGGATGAAATGACAGCATCACTCAAGACTCAAACCAAAGTCCTCCCATTTGTAGGGAAAATTATAACCTGCTAATTATAGGCACTCATTCCTATGGGCTAATCATGGAAATGAGCATCTGTGATTGGCCTGGTGCACCGCCACGTCGTGTCCACCAATATAATTTCTCCATTTGTAGACAGTGTGTTAGAGTAATATTCAGGTTATCGTACATGAGATTCGTGTAACTAAATCTCCACCATGTACTGCCGTGGATGCGACATTTTTTTCAGGTGTCTTACTTGAATTGGACCGGGCCGTCGGCCCATTTATCGGACCTAAACGTGGAACTGGACCCGGCTCAAATTTGGAGATCCCCTGCCCCGATCATCCAGTTGCAGTACTCGCTCTTTCCTCTATTCTCGAGCATCGCAGCGGTTCATGGCGCCTCCCTTCTCTACAAGGCTTCTCCTCCGACGCCTATTAACAACGGCGCGATCTCGGCCTCACCCTTTTTCCTCCTCCTCCTCCTCCTCCTCCTCCTCCTCCTATTGCCGTAGCCGACGCTCCCCGCTTCTCGAAACTTCCGTGGTTGTCGATCTCGGCGGCCGCGATGGTGGTTTCCTCTCCCACTCGGGGGCTACCGTGCCTCTCAGCCTGCCGTCGGTTTCTAGGGTTTTCTTCTCGAATCGGACCTCGC
This sequence comes from Areca catechu, assembly GCA_021397845.1. Taxonomy (NCBI): domain Eukaryota; kingdom Viridiplantae; phylum Streptophyta; class Magnoliopsida; order Arecales; family Arecaceae; genus Areca; species Areca catechu. Next base: position 63,399,434 of record CM038039.1, read on the forward strand.
AGCTCGACGGAGCGCAGGGACCGGCTGTCATAGATTACCGGTGCGTTGTCTTCTTCGTCCCATCGAATGTTAGCGAGTTTTCTAGGGTTTTCTTACCTTCCTTCGCTGAAAGAGGTAGCGATTTATGGTTTGTCGATGCAAAGCTAGGATTTTGCAGTGAAGTTTTGTGGACTTTTATTCACCACTGAATTAGATATGACATTATCTTCTTGAGATTGTTCCTCTTCTAATCTGCTCTTCAAAGTAGAGAGCCTAGGGCTTTTCCTTTTTTTAAGTCTTTAAAATACAAATGGGGAAGTTTACTTAATTGCGAGTTTTATATATATATATATAGTGTATGCATCAGTTTTTTTTTAGATTTTCTCCTCCTTTTTGTCCAAAATTTGGAACTCTTTTGAGAGGTTTGGTATCTTACTCAAGTTTTTTTTTTTTAACCTTTGTCTTAATCAAAATATTTTGAAATAATTTTGGATAAGGTATAAGTGAATTTGGAAACATTTTTAAAAGTTTCTCTTTTTGAGTAATTTTTTATTGCTTGACAGGTCTCTTCTGTCGGAGGATGAGTTTCATAGGTTGGCAGATGCTACAATACATGATTTGCAAGAAAAATTCGAGGTAATTCGCTTCATTAAGCTATAGAGATTAACGTACTTAATATATATATATACATATTGGCAAATTCTATTGCCAGAAATATTGCTCTTCATAACGCTTAAACTTTTGCTTTGCTTATGTGGATAAAATCTTAACAATTAAGTCTCTTAATCGTCGTCCCTTGACAGGAGTATGGTGACTCTGTCCAAATAGATGGTTATGATATAGACTACGGGGTGAGATGAGATAAATTTCTCTTAATGGTGCTCACCTGGAAGCTTTTCTATACTTAATTTTAATTGGCTGGTTGCTATATATTTGAGCAGAATCAGGTTTTGACATTGAAGCTTGGGAGTTTGGGCACATATGTGATAAACAAGCAAACACCAAATAGACAAATCTGGTTGTCTTCACCAGTAAGGTATTGTTCTCTATCTAACCTTTAGATGTTATTGTTACCTGTTCAATGTCTTTGGCATGTGATCAAGTGCGTCTTCCAGGGATAAAGTTTTAGAGAAATAAGACTATTTCATTGTGCACCAGATTGAGTCCTGACTTACTGGTTTTGTTTTTATGTCTATAGTCCCACTATTTACTCTTTTCATATTTCCATTATTCTAAACTGAGCAACATGTGCTAACTGCTTCTGAGGTTTCATGGCTCTTTACAATGTTTGCCAGCTATCTAGTTTGAAGTACTGGTTTCTCAAATTCTTTGAGTGAGCAGTCATAGTATGCAAGGATTTTCTGAACCATGATGGATTATCAAGCTTGGAAAAGGTTTTTGGTACTTGTGCCAAAATGGCAAATCTCATCAAGTTCTTATTGTCTAACGCATGACATTTCAATTGGATGATGGTAATCAGGAGGATTCATGAAACAAATGCTATAGAAGATATACTTATCATAGAAATGGAGCTAGTGGTGGAATGACATGCTGTTGTGAGAAAATGAATTTGGAGAGTGGTATGAGAGCAATGGTCCATGAATAGTTACCATTAAAATATTCCAGGGAGTGGACTTATAAAACATCCCTTGCTAAGGAAACAACTGTAAAATAATGATGAAGGTTCATGGATAGACATTCTAACATTAAAATATGGTGATATAGGGGTTCATCGGTTTATATCATGGCATTAAGAAGACCATATAGAGTGTGCACAAAATGGATAGATAAGAGTATTGTTTGTCGGAGAGGCATCAAAGGTGCGAAAGGCAATAAAGTAACAATGGACATCAATTTGTGGCTGGCCTCTGATATGGAGGAAGTTTTGGATTAATAATGTTTGCTCAGAAAATAGAAAAAGAATTGTTTGAACTTTGGACTCTGTATACAACATTTTCGAAAAGATAGTCTATTCTTTTTCTTCTTTGGTTGATATTGGGTGGGGATGGGGGGACAGAATGGTGGATTTCTTAGCTTATTAATTAGCTAAACTTGTTTTGTACCCTTTTGAGTGAGGGACTGATAAACTCCCAAGAGCACATAGTCTTGGAGTTTTCTGCCCTCCTTTCATAGTGCATTTGGCAAGTTTTTAGTTGAGCATTTTCCTAAATGAGATGTTTATTCTTGATGAATAGGTGAGCCATTTTGGGGAGAACGGGGAAGGCAAGATCAAATCTGGTTTTATTGTTAGTATAACTCACGTACATGGGTGAATTGTTTAAGAGGTTTGTAATGTGCTATGCAATTTATGTATTTGCATAGTCTCATTCTATTTTCCGTGGCATAAAGGCAAAGAATATTGAAAACCATTGAAAATGCATCAGGCTGCTTGCCTTGTAACATCTTTGTACAAGATTGATCTAGATGTTTGTACTCGTTTGGAAATGCTCTAAAGCAAGTGTGCCTATGAAGCATCTTTTCCTACCCATGGTAAAAGAGCTGCGAAGTTCTTGGAGAGAGAAATGGAAGAATCATAGAGAAGAAAGCTTTTATGTTTGAAGACAATTGTGGCCTCAAGAAACTCAGGAGATCGAGGATTATGTTTTGACTCTCATTGAACTGGGTAAAGACATCAAGTCTCCCATTTTAAACCTAGACTTTAGTAGCCTGCATTAGGCTCTTCCTTTTATGCATCACTTGGGATCTCTTTGTAGTTTGTGCCTTCCATTTATTCTAATATTTTTTTTATCTGTTTTGTCTCATGAATTGAGCATGGATGAAAACCAATTTACAGCAATATAGTTTCATGGCTCAATCTTGGTGAAACAAAAACCATTAGTTTGCGACCTGGTTCTGTTTCAAATTTATTCCTGTTTCATGTTTTATAGAATTTAATTATGATCTTTTACTTTGTTAGTGCCAGGTAGTTTTATGTGTAAGTGTTCATGCATGACTTCATAAATACAGATGCATGTCAACTCTGGATGCATCTTATATAGTTGTTCCACATTTGTTTTATTTTACGATGTAGTGGTGACTTGGTTTGATATTGACAGTTCTTTTTCCTTTATTATGGTCAAGCATACTTCTCTATTTTTTGTTATGTGGATGATAATCTATCAACTGCTTGACCAGGTAAATTTCTTGTTAGATGTTAAAGCCACCTAAACGTTTTGTGGTAATAGGTTTCATAGGGGCCACATAAGTTCTTGAGCAACATGGATAGATGAACATTCATAGATTGATTTGGAATAGACACATTAGACATTCCATTGGATGGTTAAAATAGAGCATGAACATGCCTAAACTATGTGAATTGCTCATTATTTTTTCTGTCATGCCGGACATGCATGATGTGTAAATTGCAGGCTTATTTTCAGATTTTATATGACAGAATTATCATTTTATGCTTCCTATCTTACATCATGTTTGTGTACTTCTTGAAGTTGTTTGTCATGATCTCCTATATAATGTTACAGCATGTACATATGTCACAATACTGCTGCTAAGGCCAACATCTTAAACAGATAAATTTGAATGCCAATACGGAACTTAAGGGCATGCATGGAGCATCTAACTTTTCACCCCTTCATGTCCAGAATGTTGGGTTTCTCATCTTTCATTGTGCTGCTTAATCTAAAAGAAGCTTATTGTAGATTTAGATATAGGCTAGATGATGGAAGGAAAAACTACATGGATTTGGAAAGTTCCTTTCATGATGTTTGTGTAGTCCAAGAGAGGAAGGAAAGTTGATTCTTTCTAAATGAACTTTCTTCTATCGAAGTGTTTGCTGTGTTGCTTTGCTGGATTGTTTTGTTTTGTATTGCAAAGGAATAAAGGCATAAGCAAGTGAAATCATTTGCCATGCTATTCCGTGCATGAAATATGGAGTGCAGATTTTCAACATCGTTCTGTTTGAAATATTTTTCATTCTGGACAGGAATTCTCAGGATTACATATATGTACCTTTCGATTCTCTTCATTCTTATCTTCTTTTGTCAGTTCTTCAGCTGTCTATGTTTCCCATGCCCGATGCTGGTAGGTTATGTTTTTTTTAATTCATTTTGCAGTGGGCCAGCAAGGTTTGATTGGGATGTGGCAACTAATTCGTGGATATATAGGCGGACTAAAGTGAATCTTCCGCAACTTCTAGAAGAAGAATTGGGGAAGTTATGTGGTAAACCCGTTGATCTTTGTTGACTCGACAATATTTACCCTGAAGATAGCATAAATGCAATCGACTTTTCTTGCAATATACGCTCTTGTAAAACAAAAAAATGCCTCTACTTCTGTGAGTTGAGCAATTTTATTTATTTGGTTCAACTTGCCAATCAAATATATCTATTGACTGGCCAGCTGTCTGCATTGTTGTCATTTGGCAGCAAACAAGTTGTCAGCTAATCTTACTTGGGTGTAGGATGCTGTTGTCCGGCAGCACTTTTTTTTAATAAGAAAAAGGATTGGGCGTGACCATAAAGGCTCATACTCTATTAGAAAAATGCATAACGATAACAAAAGTAGCTTAACTATTTTCTATCACATTAGATAAGTATGTCATCCTAGGCTTATCAAAGTATCAACTAGTCCAATAGCTAATTTCATATATCTTCATCTAGGCATCCAAGAAAATATCTTCATTTAATTAACTTCAATCACGGTTTGAATCTTAGAAGATTTAAAAAGCATGGGATCATAACCAATATTGGCTGAGTTACCATTAAGATGGTAGCAACACTTTAAATGAGGATGTGAAAACTATTTTTGATTTTTGTTCATCCAATTCTCTAGGGTCCTAACTGGCTTGATATTGATCTGCCTCTTGTTCATGAATCTAACCTGGCTTGCTGGGTATATGTGCTGTGGTTTATTGTGAAGCCCACTTATTTTTGGACCTATTGGGTCGAGGTCGACAGCCATTGTCGACTTCAATTCGAAACCTAGAAAAAAAATTAAAAAAAAGAGATGAAGCCCTTATTTATCCTGTCGATTATTTTGCTGGAGAAGCTGGAAGGAAGGTCATGGAAGGGTGGAACTCGGTCGATGGAGTGTCACGGAGGGTCGGGGTATCCGGTCGATCAAGATTCCTCTTCGTACGGCAAGGAGATCCTTCGTTTCTTTTCTCTTTAAAACTCTCCTTTCATCGTTGATTTTCCTATCGATTCTCTCTCGTCTCCGGTGGCCGCTTGTTCCTGGACCGTTGCCGGTAAGTTTCCCTCTTCCTAAACTCTTGATTGTGGGTTATTTGGATTGCACGGGATGGATCTTCTCGTGCCTCTTTCTATTTTTTTGTCGATGGCCGGGCCGGCCATGGATACGCCGACCAACCCCATCCTTGCTCTATCCTGGAAGTTTCCGGTGGATCGTCGCCCTACTCTGACTCACTGGAGCAAGGGAGGCCTATTCGGCTGAGCCAAGGCGGTCGAGGAAGAAGAAAGAGAGAAGGAAAAAGGAAAGAAAAAAAAAGAAGAAAAGAGAAAGAGGAAAGAAAAAAAAGAAGAAAAGAGAAAGAGGATGAAAGAGAAAGGAGAGAAAGATGAGAGAGGAAGAAGAGAGAGAAAGAGGAGGAGAGAGAAAGAAGAGAGAAAGAGGAAAAGAGAGAGGGAGAGAGAAGAAGAGGAAAGAGAAGAAAAAAATAATAAAAATCAATTTTATAAAATCAATTTGGGTATTTAAATTATTTTTTTTATTGATTAATATAATTTTCATCAATCGGACCTAAATAGATATCTAAATCGAGCCTGGCTCTAGACCAAATTGAAAAATCTTTTATCTTATTTTCTTTTATTAGATTCAGGATTAATTATTTAACTTATTTTATCAGAGCTTTTATTATTTTTATCAGTATGGGAGTATCGAGGATCTAAGATTTGAGTCGTGTGTTCCTAATAAATCAGTCTAAGGTAAGTTATCTTGATCTCCAGTATTACATACCAAATATGTTATGAATATCATGCAATGTTAAATACATGTGGCATAATTTGATTTGCATTGGATTGCATATATTGTTATGCGTGTTGGTGTTGACACTCTCTTATCCGACTATGATCACACGAGGACCTAGTCTCCTTTCGGGCTCTAGTAGGGCGATCACTGGTACATGACCGGTAGACGGTATATGTTGTCAGGAGCTAGTTTCCTTTCAAATTTTGTCATGGCACATGCTGAGTACGCATGGTTCCTTGTATGATATTATAGCTAGTTTCCTTTCGGGCCTCCAATGGGACGATTACTGGTACATGACCGATTTTGATATGTGTAGTCAGGATTCTAGTCTCTTTCAGGACTAGCCACGGGCCGATCGTGGCCATAGTCAGAGGGACTATGAGAGTAAAGTAAATGGTTGGCCATCGATAATTGTGTCATTTGTAATTGAATGTGCATATTAATGTGTGTTGCATTTTATTTTGTTGTGAGCTGGTTATTCTACGATGTATGATTTGTGTATGTTTGCAATTTGTTATAGCCATATTTATGCATATATTAGAGGTGATGATAACTTATTGAGTCTGTATAGCTCATCCCTTATTTTTAATATCTTTGTTACAGATCTGGAAGATCAATCGGACTTTGAAAACAAGTCAATGAGGAACTAGGATTTAGGTGTTAATTCCTTAGTTTATGATTTATCTTAAATTTTAGTTGAATTTTATCTACCTATTAACTTTGATGAAAAATTCTATGATTAAATAAATAATTGTGAATTTATTCTCTATCACTGCCTAATCGTTGATTAGTAAGATAGACCTTGCATATTCGATGGGATTGAATCTTAAGGATATGCGGCTATCTATTGCACCTGGCTCGGGCATCAGGCCCGGGTGTGATAGATTTAATGAATTCAATGCCAGGTTTATGATCAAGATGATTTAGTTAGTGAGAGTATGATAGAATTAGGATTTTGATTAAATTTTTTAGAATAATTATTGATACTAAATATTTATTTAAATTTTTCTTAATATGTGTATATTATAGTCCCAAGGATTTTGCTAAGTACAGAAAGCTTGCACGAATAAAATGATTAAACTCTCCTACTTTCATTTTTGGAAGAATATTCTCGAGACTAGTCAATGAATATATGAATGTATATTTTGGGTTATATTTTAAATTTGATTTATTGTCGGAATCTAATTTTGATATAAATACAAATTGTGATATAAGTAGAAATTAACATGATGATTATTAAGGCATGACAGAATGATATCGAAGCTTGGATTATGATCACTTTGGACTGTGACATAAGTGATTTGAATATAATTTAAGTGATATCAAAGTTTAGGTTGTAATCACTATGGACCGTGACTTAAGAGGTATTTAAACTTAGTGTTATGAGCAGTCAGGATATGATAATGTTGCAGGAATGGATTCGAAGTCTGGATTCCTAATCCTTAGGTATTGTGCATAAAATCTGGCATATGATTAGCGCAAAAGAGAAACATAATTTTTGTTTTTAATATAAGTAGTGAGATTAATCTTGGATGAGTATAAAAGGCAGAATGATTGATACTATTTAATCACGATAAATAAGCATATTATGAATATTGAAGGGCTAGATAAGATGTATCTTTATCTCTGATAAATGGATTTGACCGAACTTTAAAAGTCTTGACCTGAAAGTATAGTATTTTATACTATACTGAATATGTATGTTCAATTATTAATTAAATGATTTTGAAAATCTAAACTTGATATGAATGAAGATCATGATAGCATACGAATTTTGTTGTTAATTAGTAGATTATAAATTTTGGGATTGTTGCAAGAAGATGTTTAGGATGTAGGTTATGAAAGAGTTTAAAGATATTAAGAAGGAGAATTTTTCGATAAATCCGTACGGGGATTATTATTGAAAATATGTAATGAAAAATATGTTTGGGATAATGCATGGATTTGTAACTTGCTAATAACGGATTAAATTATATTATGTGGATGTGGCATGCATATCTTGGTAAAATCTTTGATGGCTTATATTAGTAGTTTTGGATTGGATTACTTGATCTTTCATATATTTGTTGGAGATTATTGGGTATGTTAAACTTTAAGTCAAATTTAAGATATGTGAGAAGATTTAAATTATCTTGCTATTGATGTTGTAATGAGCAAGGAAATGAATATTGGATGACTTATATGGGTTCAGTCTATGAGAAATAATATTTTAGATGGTTTGTTATTGATACTAAGAATCATGATAAGATTACTCTATAAGCAATAATATGATTGATCCTATTCATAAGAGTATTAATTTAAATCTCATAATATTTTAGATGGTTTGTTAATTGATACTAAGAATCATGATAAGATTGCTCTATAAGCAATAATATGATTGATCCTATTCATAAGAATATTAATTTTAAAGCCATTTACTTTGTTAGAGTTAATGTTAACTTTTCAAGAAAAAAGGTTTGTTGCCGCCAAGATCGCCGTGGCCTGCAGCTTTTACGTGGCCTAGGTGAGTGGACTCCCTGCCAGCATCACCGGGCTCGTCGGTCGGAGACGATCAAGGAGAACAGACCCTCCGCCACGGGGCTTGGTGGAGCCGTCGTGCTCGAAGGGATCGTTATTGGGATGAAAGGGGCTTGAAGCTGTGCTGTGGTCCTCTTGTGGGCCTCTCCGGTGGGGAGCAATCTTCTCTGTATCGTCCCTCGCGGGTGAAGACCTGCAAGACAGGGGAGACCTAGATCAGGGATTCCGGCAAAGGCACTCCGACGATCAAGTCAGTAGGACGATCGAAGGGAACAGAAGACCTCTGAGGTGGAGAGCTTGGGGGACTCCCTACCTCCAGAGGGTGATAAAAAATGAAATATAATGTAAGAATGAAGAGAGTGTGTTATTTCTTTTACCTCCCCCTTATCTCTTCAAGCTGGTCTTATGTAGATGAGTGGTCTCTGTCATTTGGGGAGGCGTGCTCTTCTTGTTGTAGGCCTGTGAGGCTAGGGTAGCCTGTGAGGCTTCCTCTTCTGCGAGGTTCAGAGAGTTGGTGAAGGGGTACAGTGCCTTGGACAGGGCATTATTTCCTGATTAGTGCAAATAGTGGCTTAGGAAGCTTTAACGTAGTCCTCCTTTGCAAGCAGTGTGCTATAGGACCCACGCGGATAGGGCCCCTCGGGAAACGTGTCGAGCCCACGTGAATGAGACCGAACTGCGCGATGCTTCCAGTGGCCGAGCTGTGCTAAGATGCCGAATTGGCTGGGACGCTACTTCTGTACAATACACGGGCACACAGACCGAGAGAAAGCCCGTAGAGTTTTTCTATGCGCATTGATCGAGGTGAAGCATGTCGAGGCTCCATGTGGTGCATGGTGCGGACCCATGCACGGCTCCCAACCATTGCCGAGATGCCGGGCCATGCACGGGCGCGCTGGTCCGCGTAGGCGCCCTGCCCCCCAGCGGACAGACCGGTGTGGGTGCATCGGAGCCGGAGCTGGGCGACGGAGCTCCCCAGCCACTGGACCGATGCGGGCACGCCGGAGGGACTTCGGGCAGTGCCGAATTGGGCAAGCGCGGGTGTGTATGGGTTGTCGAGCTGAACTGGAGCTGGAGGGGCTTCATTCCCGGTCGGAGCAGCGCGCGCCGAGCTCCCGTCTTGGGAGGCGGAGCTTCATCCTGGGGCTAGACTGATGCCGCCCCCAGCCGCATCGACGAATCGTGTCTGCTTGCGGGGTTGGAGAGCCCTGCCACGAAGCCGGAGCGGACGGAGCCGGAGCGTGGGAGGGCGGAGCCGCATGCAAGGTGGAGCTGGGGTGCGGAGCAGGGACAGTGCCGCGCTAAGCCGCGGGCGCGCCAGGCCGGCGTGCCACGATGCGGAGCTGGGACCATGCCGAGCTAAGGTGTGGGCGCGCCAGGCGAGCATGCCGCGGTGCAGAGCTGGGACGATGCCATGTTGAGTCGCGGGCGCGCCAGGCGGGCATGTTGTGGTGCAGAGCTGGGACGGGGCCAGGCTGACCCGTGTGCGTGCCAGGCGGGCGTGCCGTGGTGCGGAGCTGGGACCGTGCTGGGCTGAGGCGTGGACTCCACGCGGGTTTGACCCTGGCGCGGGCTTGGTTCCCTAGCACGGGCGCGCTGTGCTGGGCTGGAGCGTGCGGAGGCGCCGAGCTGGGCGCGGCTGAAGCTGGCCTGGGGCTGACCTGGAGCTGACCTGGGACTGACCTCGTTGCAGACTGGGAAGCAAAGGAGCAGGACTCCGCTTATGGCCGAGGTGGGGCCGAGGTGGAGAAATACATAGCTGAGATGGGGCCGATGTGGAGAAGTACGTGGCCGCGTCAGCCACCAAGGAGGATGTTGTGTCAGGGCCGAATGAGTTGGTTACTACTGTAATAAAGTTGATTCATGTTTTCTAACTGAATGGTCAAGGAAAGCATAAATAACTCGAATTTGAATTAGAATTATTGATGTTTTAAATGGATGGTATAATTTTATGGAAAGGCTTTAAACGTAGAAAGTGGATCAATGTTTAAATTTAATATGATATGCTCAAAGCTTGGTAAGGACAAGAAAACTTAATAGTTTTGATCTCGTTTTATTTAAAAATTAGGTTTTGTTCAGATTATAATGTAAAGTGGTATCTTTATCAAAAAAATTATCTAATAAAATTAGAGGATTTAAAAATTTATATTGGAATGCACAATGGAAGTGCGGTGGACTAAAGATATTAGGATTAATTTAAAGTGTGTTATGATGAAAGAATAGAAGTTTTTATTTGGATTACTGAATTTAGATAAGAATATTGATTCTTTAATTTGAAGAGTCTTTGTAAGCCAAGTATCCTTAGCTATTTCATGAATTAGTTATGTTAAATTTTGAAGCTGAAATTTTTTATAGGAAAGGAGAATGTGAAGCCCACTTATTTTTGGGTCTATTAGGCTGAAGTCGACAGCCATTGCCAACTTCAGTTCGAAATCCCCCCTCCAAAAAAAAAGGGATGAAGCCCCTGTTTATTACGTCGATTATTTCGTCGGAGAAGTCGGAAGAAAAGTCGTGGAATGGTGGAATTCGGCCGATGGAGTGTCACGGAGGGTCGGGGCACCCAATCGATCAAGATTCCTCCCCATATGGCAAGGAGATCCCTCATTTCTTTCCTCTTTAAAACCCTCCTCCCATCATCGATTTTCCTATCGATTCTCCCTCTTCTCCAGTAGCCGCTCGTTCCTAGATCATTGATGGTAAGTTTCCTTTTTCTAAACTCTTGATTGTGGGTTATTTGGGCTGCACAAGATAGATCTTCTCGTGCCTCTTTCGATTTTTTTGTCGATGGCCAGGCCGGCCAATGGATATGCCGGCCGACCCCCGTCCCTGCTCCATCCTAGAAGTCTCCGGTGGATTATCGCCCTCCTCCGGTTCACTGGAGTAAGGGAGGCCTGTTCGGTTGAACCAAGGAAGGGAGTTGGGGAAGAAGAAAGAGAGAAGGAAGAAGGAAAGAAAAAAAGAAGAAAAGAGAAAGAGGAAAGAAAAAAAAAAAAAGAAAAAAAGAGAAAGAGGAGGAAAGAGAGAGGAGAGAGGAAGAAGAGAATATGCATGATTTCTTATGTAATATCAGAGCTAGTTTCTTTCCGGACCTCTAGTAGGACGATCATTGACCGGTTTCGATATGTGTAGTCATAATTCTAATTTCTTTCGAAACTAGCCACGGGTCGATCATGATCATAGTTAGAGGGACTAGAAGAGTAAAGTAAATAATTGGCCATCCATAATCATGTCGTTTGTAATTGAATATGCATATTAATGTGATGTTGCATTTTATTTTATTGTGAGTTAGTTATTCTATGATATATGATTTGTATATGTTTGCAATTTGTTGTTGTCATATTTATATATATATTAGAGGTGATGGTGATTTACTAAGCCTGTATAGCACAATCCTGTTTTCTATACCTTTGTTACAGATATAAAAGATTATAGAAGATTAATTGGATTTTGGGGACGAGTCGATGAGAAACTAGGATTTAGATATTAATCCCTTAGTTCATGAATTATCTTAAATTTTAGTTGAATTTTATTTACTTGTTAATTTTGATAAAAAATTTTAGAATTAAATAAATAATTAGTAAATTTATTTTCTACCACTACCTGATCGTTGATCAGTAAAATAGGCCTTGCATATTCGAGAGAATTGAATCCTAAAAAAATGCGGCCATCTGTTGCACCTGGCTCGGGCATCGGGCCAGGATGTGATATTTACTCTCTATTTTATCGGGTAGCACCAGTGTGGGTTGAACCAGTCGTTCCTTGCTCGTTAAACGGGAACAACATCATGGCCATTACCAGATATATTGGAAAGTCTGAAGGTTATTGATCTTCTATAGGAATAAATTACCATATAAAGTCATGGTAATCATGCTGAGCCGGCCAAATATTATAAATACTTGCAATGCCGGTTCGAGTGTTATAATTTCGGGCCGCATCATATATTTCCACGGTATATGCAAGATATTTTGAATTACCTTCAATTTATTATTTTGATAGTTATCAAAAAGCATTGGAATTCAGGCTCTGAATTGGAACAGTAGTTTGATCGTGAGATCGACTGGCAACTCATTCGATCCAATGCCATCTCCTTAAAATAGAGCATAAAATGGAGGGGCTAACTAAAGCGATGTCAAAAATTCTGCATGCTTACTGAGTGATGGATGATTGTTGTAGCATAAATGATGGGAAGCGAGTGCCGGAGAGGAAGGAAGGGAGGGCAGTGGGATCCAAAAGTAAGAGTGTAAGGGGTCACTGGCTTGCAGATCATCTTGATTCCTGTAGGGATCGGGGTTGACCCCTGCAACCTGCTCGCTTTTTTCCCTCTCTTTCCAATTGGCGCTTCCTTTTATTACCCATTCTGCCAGATCCAGCAGAGCATTCCCAAAGAAGCCCTTATAGCGCAAAAACAAATTCCATTCATGCAGCAGGATAGCGCGCACAAATAACAAAATCGAGTAATTTAAAAAAGCGTGCAGTCGAAATGGTTGCATCAGTTAATACAGATCATGTGGATAGGGAATAATGTGATTAGATCCTGTTCAAGATTCCAGTGGAGGAGGAAGCAAAGATGGTCGGAAAAAAAAAAAAAAAAAAAACAAGAAAAAGTGTAACACGCCTTGCACCTAAGGCGTGTGAATTGGTGTCATTCCTTGCACGCAGACCTATTCATCAAGCGAGCCGGGTCGGGTTCCGACATAGCCCAAAGCATAACTACAATTAGCCAGATTCAAGCTTCATCCGACCTTCGGGTTTATTTCCGAGGCGCGAACCCGGCACAAACTTGAGTTTCAAGCTCTGGACTTAATTATTTTTTTAAATATAAAATATGAAATGAAAGAAGGCAGAAAGGGGATGGTGGAGGATGAGGAAGCCGAATAAAAGATGAGGATAAAGGAGGGGATCTTCGACCTTCTTAATTATTTTTTTTTTTAAATGCAAAATGCAAAAGAAATTTAAAAAAAAAAAAAAAAAAAAAAAAAAAGGAAAGGGAACGAAGGAGGACAGGGAAGACAAAGAAAGACGAAGACAAAGGAGGAGGAGGACAGTGACAGTTGACCAAAGCTTACGCTGGGCTGTCCAAAATCCGTGTCTAGCCTTTTTAATAATAGCAGGGTTCAAATTTTAGATCAAGCCCGGTTTACTCGACTTGAAATTCAAACCAAGCTTATTTAAAATTAAAATTAAACTTGGTTCTATATATCCATAATCATATTTATTTTATTTAACGAATATAAATATAAATATAAAATTTTATATCCATATTTATTTTAAATAAATATAAATATAAATTAAATATTAAAATATAAATATAAATATAAATTGGATAATTAAATTTTATGACCATATAATCCAAAATATTATCAACTAAATAATAAATCAAATTAATAATATATTAATATATATATATATATATATAATTATAAATACAAAATTAAATTAAATTAAATTATAAATAAAATTAAATATTCAAATATATAGTTATTTATTAATATTTATATTTATTTTTTTATATATATGAATATGAATACTAACTAGATGCTTAAATTGCTTAAATTTTTATGCATATATGAATATAATTGAATATGAAAATGGATCAAGAGACTTGAGAAAGCCAGGAGGTGGACCATACAACCTGTGAATAGATTTTCTTAGATATGAGATTTGGTGCAAATAGATATTCATCTTTTATTTTATATTTATTTATTTTTGTTTTCTGCACACGATGCGCATGCTTTTCATCCACCGCCCGAAGGACAACATCTGAGCTTCATTACCTTTCCATGCTCCCATAAGAAAAGTTAGCCGAACCTAGTTAAAGACAAGAGAAAGTCCCTTTTTTTTTTTTTTTTTTTTTTTTTTTTTTTTTTTTTTTTTACATTTCTATAAGAAAAACAAGAAGCAAAAAGAAATTGCCCCGGATTAAACAGTAAGGGACATGTTTAACTCCGACTCTCCATCCCATCTCGACCAGGTAACAACCGAGATATCGTCTTTAAATTTCACAAGAAGGAATACTAGTCTTCTAATGAATGGCCATCTTTTGTCCATTTTACAGTCTGCTGACTCACGATTGTTGGGACAAAACCTTCTAAATTCATGATTAAAAATAGACATGTGCAGAACTAGCCAGACAATGCTGCTTTCGTGTTACTAAAGATGACCAAAAAAAAAAAAAGAGTCATCAATAAGACAAACATGAAACACCCCCATACCGTCAATGTTTCTATTTCCGGTACACACAAGTTTTGCATGTACAAATTTACCCCGCACACCGGTTTCTCAGTACGGCCAAGAAACGAGAGCCTTTAAGCGAAGCGGTGGCTACCATATAAATAAATGGTCAGAAGGTATATATATATATATCTGGGGCCTAACCATTTTTTGTTTTTCCCGAATTGAAGAGTGCCAGGGGATTTTTCTTTTTTTTTTTAAAAAAAAAAAAAACTAGTGAGCGGTAGTCCTCGGTGTTTACAGGATCTAGGAGCGCCCATCAACAACACCAATCTGCATCGCAAGAGAAAAAAAAACTAGTTCAGATTAGAAAAGAAATTGTTTGATACTTAAAAACCAGGGAGACGACACAGGATCGGCAAGTCCAATACGGAATTGATTGCATGCAACTTTAAATCGGTATTCCATGGTCGTATGTTGAGATTATGTGAACCTCAAAGATTGTCCACACGTTCCCTTGGCTCTACGTTGAGCAATGAGCAGTAACGGGCGATTTGACCTACCATGATACAACATAATTATATTATTTGGAAAAACCTCCAATAATCAAATCTAATATAAATTAGACCCCGTTCCAACCAACAGAAATCTTTCACCAAATCAACGAGATCCTGGACATCTACCATTGGTCCTAAAATACTCCAATGAACTAGACCCCATATCACCACTACGGTGGTAGTACAGTCGATTAAGGCGCGGCTCAGCTCTTGTATATAATTCACTGATTACGGGTTCGAAAAATGATCCCGTGGGTGACTCGATTAAATTCCAGATTAAGTTTGGAATACGTGACTGGAAATTGAGCGGCCGGAATTCCAGCGCTGTAGTGAAGCTAGGCTGACATACTCATCTAGTTGAGCAGGAAGGATACGCAAAAAATTTGCGGCCCGAATCGAACATGATCTAGCAGGCTCGGGGCCTGTTACGGAAAACTACATCGAGATAAAACCCTCCGTACCCTTTTTTGCTATAAATAAAAAAAAAAACTAGACCCCAGATCCCAAATAAACCAGACCCTTATATTATTTGCAAATAATTCAATAATGCCAGTGCAATCCACCATTGGTCCTAAACTCCAATGAAGAAGATGAAGGATTCACATCACAAGGACCACCGGGCCCTACATGTCCACCAACATGAATGATGAAACCCTAAGCGTCAACCAGAAGTTCTAGACCGTTCATCAAGAAAAAACCAGAAAGTATTCTCAGCCACCTTTGCAGCTTTTTAGTGGGGAAACGAGCATAAGTTTGATGAACCACACATCAATTATCCTATTCAGAAATTTCTAGCAGAGAGCTCTTCTCCAAAGGTCTAATTGCTATCAAGTTTGACATCAAGGGCAGAAATCAGTTCCTAACCAACCAGCTAAAGTTAACCTCGCTTTCCCCTCTTTCACCACAAATGAGGGATAAACCTAGAGCCCACCTTACAGACTGCAGAAAGCGGTGAAGGCTATGTATGAAAAGCGCTCTGCCACTGATGGATACTCATTTTCTAAGACGTAGACATCCCACTGACTTCTAATGTTTAGTCAAAATTAAATTTTGCTCACATGATTATAATTTGGCTGCTTTGCTTTTCATATGGTTCAGTTGTCACGGCACCTGGCATCCTTTCTACGTAGTGCAAGAAGGCACTGAATGATAGGCCTAGTTTGATGTTGTTTTGGCTTCAGTTCAAGGTCTCGGTGAAATGGAAGTTTCATTGAGATCCTTTGCACCTCAAAAATGATGTAGTAGCAGCCAAAGACAACAAAAACAGTCTCTAATCATATGAGCACTTGATCAAATCAACTGGTGATTTCATAAGATATCTCTACATTTTCCTCTCATTGATCCTAGTACATTCAAGCAAATACACTAGCAATTTATCATGTATATCAGATGTCTCCCCTCATAAATGATCAACAGCTCTCAGTACAGGAGATCACAATCATCCATCAAGCATCTCCAGATATATAATGAAACATTCATAATTGCTAATCACGATAACTTCATGCGTCCGGTACACTTAGTTCAATTCTCCACCACTACTACATTCACCACAACCAAAAATCAGACTTATGCGTTCCATACAAGTAGTCCAATGCTCCGTGACTCCATTCATAACAACCACCCAAGGATATTTGAATATATAGTTTCAACCCCCTGTCTTACAGCTTTTCCTTATCACATGCATCACATCTGTCACCACCGGACCCCAACACCTTGCAACCTCCATGTCCTCTCCCTCTTTACAAACCTTTTTTTTTAAAAAAAAAAAAAATCAATTGTACAGTACTCTAAAACTCCTACCAACAAATCATTCAAGAAGTTATCAGAAAACCACGTTAAACCTACGTTAAAAAAGATAACATGCATGACATCATCATCAAATTTGACAAGTTTATACAAACAATCTATGATATTATTCCAACTCCAGTACCTATAGTCTAACTCCAGCTGAAAGACATTATTTTATAATTTGTAACCTATACCTGACCAAATTCCTTCTTCTTTTGGGTGGTTGTTGTTGCCAACCACCGCAAACAGAGAACACGTTACGTTCACGTTATGCACCTGGACATGGGCCCGGTGGGGCGCATGTTAGACTAGCCCTCGTACAAAACACAATCTATGCACCCAGCCCGGTCACGATCCAGTGGTCCACCTCATGGGCAGAGGAATGATTGCCCAAGGATGGAGCAGGGTCCACGATATCTACGGTTGCTACGTGTACAGCATCCGCTGGAATGAACTGACTCCAACTTCAGATACCAACCAATCCCACCACGTCCACGGTCCCCCTAACATAACCCAAAAGGCAAATATAACAAAGTCCAGCTATAGGCCGGTTGGTCGGGACTTAATCTCATCTTGAGATATGATCTTACGAATGATCCGATTAAATTTTAAAAAAATTTTTAGATACATGATCAGAATGATAAAAGGGCTCACTACTCCAATATTTTAATAATATCGGATATACTCAACAATAATGGATGACAAGAAGAGTATGCAGAAACGTACGATTCAAATCAAATATAATCCGGCAGAGTTGGGGTTGATTGGGGATAGCTATCCCCGGTTAATCCCCCTCTCCTTTTATTTTATCGAAAAAAAAAAAAAAAACAAACAAACAAATAAAACAGAAAATGAAAAATAGAACATTAATATTTAATAAAGTCCATTAACGCCGTCACGTTGCTATACCCTCATCGAGCACAATATTGGCCCTTACTTAAACGCCCGTTAAACTAAGATTTAAATTAATAAAATTAATAAGGTAAGGAAGGCTCACTCAGATCGGATCGGGGGAGCTGGAAGGCGCGACATCGACGGCGCGGGAATCTCTACATTGGCGGGCATCGACGACGGCGGCCGTGGACGAGTCGGGGGTCGGTGTGGACTTGGGCTTGACGGGTTGAGAAGGGGCGGCTTGAACCTGAGGAGCCGAGCGGGAGAGCGCGGCCTTCTTGCAGTCCTTGAAGGAACGGAGAGAGGAGCCCACGAAAGTGGCGGCCTCGTCGTCGGCGATTGCTCGAGCCGGGATCGATGGCGCCGGGGCTGGCGCTGACGCGAGGTAGCTCGGCTGAGAAGACGGGCGACGGATGTCCTGGTGCAGCGGAGAGGCCGTCAGGAGAGATCCCTAAATGAAAGGCTCGAACAAAATAAGAGATTTAGATCCCAGAATTTTTTTTCTTAGATTAAATTGTCAATTTTCTTTTAGGGAGAAAGATAAGTGAATTCCGTTATCGGATTTCAAAAAGAAGATATATTTCTCCGAAATTTTTATGAGATATGTGAGAAAAAATTTAAAAAAATCAGAAAATAATGAATACCAATTTGCAGAACAAACAAGCATGGAAGAACATTTTATATACTTTTGGTGACCTTGAAAACGACCTAAATTTAAGAATATATATATATATATATATAATATTAAGGAACATTAGCTTTTTTTTAAAAAATAAATAAAAAAATTAACATTGGTTTATTGTATTTTTCCGGCTTCATAAGGGGGGGGGGGGGGAAGTTAAAAACTAGAGAATAAATTCAAGAAACCAAAAATAGTTCAGCCACATTCTTCCAGATTTCTAAATCATCTGTCAAAAAGAAAGAACAATAAAATATTTAAATCATCTTATATTAGAAAAAAAAAAGACAAAAGAACAGAAAAAAAAGAACGTTTGAATTTTTTATCAGATAAAGAAAAGAACGAGATACCCGGGAGGCGAGATCCGCGTTCTCCCACATCCGCTTCAAGAACCCATCGCAAATCCGGCTGGACGATTCCTCGCTGCTGGAGGAACTCGCCACCGGAGGCGGAGTCGGCGACCATGGCACCACCTGGTTATCCCCGTCCTCCTCCTCGTCCTCCTCTTCGTCCCCTTCCCCTTCACCTTCTCCCTCTCCCTCTGCCTGGTCTTCTCCCTCGTCATCCTTCATCTGATCGTCTCCTTCGTCCTCCTCATCATCTTCTTCTGCGCCGAGCCCACCATCGTCATCCCCTCCGTGGTCATCCTGTTGGCGTTGCTTCCCTTGGAGGCAGCAGCGTTCGCAGAAGGAGAAGGTGGGGCCGAGCCTGGCGCCGGAGGCACTCCAAGGAGTGGGGGACTGGCAGCTCCGGCAGAGGAGGCAGCGGGAGTGGCGGGCTACCAGGAAGTTGGCGCTGTGGACCTTGGCGTCGCACTCCCAGCACAGGCTCGCCTGGTCCGACTCGCAGTACATCCGAGCCGCCCTCTCGCAAAGCTCGCACCGTTTCATCTCCCCCAACACTCCTCCCTCCTCTCCTGTGTTTCTTGATCGATCCTTCTTTCACCTTCTTTCTCTCCTCTTCTCCTCTCTCTCTTTCTGATACATAGACCTCTCCTCTCCTGTGTTTCTTGATCGATCCTTCTTTCACCTTCTTTCTCTCCTCTTCTCCTCTCTCTCTTTCTGATACATAGATAAAATGGATAGATTTCTCCGTCTGGTGTTTCCTTGTCCTCTAAATTCCAATTTCCCCCCAGCCGGATTGGGAAAGAATGGTTAAAACACCAAAAACGGGGGGCAACCCGCCTTGGTTTATAGGTCCCCCCATCTCCCCTTCGCTTCCCCATCCGGACACTTTGATGCAATCACTCCCGGTAAGCTCACCTCCATTAACAGCTCCCGTTGTGGTACCGTGGCAATATGGCATAATGCAGCGTAACTATTTTAACGCTTATGATTATCATATCCCAGAGAATCATGCCCGCCTATAATCCACTTGAGTTCTTTTATTAGATTACTTATTTTGGTTTAAAACTTTCAAGACGGTGATCCTATAGCCAGGTAACATGCATTCAAATAGATCTTCAAAAGATATTTTTATAGAGCCATAAAAGAACAATCTTTACTTTAGTTGCTTTTATACCATTAAACAGCATAAAAGTCTGGAAGTTTTATTTCAAAATATAAATATTTTAGAAAAAAATTTACTTTAGATGATTATTTTTATCACTCCAACAATATTCTTACTTTTTAATTTTTAATGAACATTGGTTATACCTCACCGGTCCACCGTCAGGCTAGATCGGTCTCTCTTCGCAGTTCGATCGGACCGCTTTTCTGAAGCTCCGATGGATATATCTCAACCGAAGTCTGATCCACTAGAGTAGAGGTCCGAACGACCTACTCTTGCTGGGGTCCGACCCACTGTTATCCTTCGAAAGTTTGACCCACCGGAATAGAGGTCCGAACGATCCATTCCTGCTGGGGACCGATCCACTGCTCTCCTTTGAAAGTCCAACCCTCTCTTGGAGGACTGGTTGGCCCTCCTAGTCGGCGTCCGACCGACTCACTCCAGGATCCAAAAAATTCTGAAAATCACTTTTGGTTGTAATGGAATCCTGCCACGTCAGCAGCACTGCTCCACTACTCCCATGACGTTGCCCTACTGAGACGTCACGTGGCCACTCTCCAGATTCTCCTAGGGACATATCGATCTTTATCGGCCTCCTCCCCTTAATAGATTTTGGACTATTCTGTACCTATATAAGGTATCCGGGGATCTCATTTTGAGCTAGTGCACTCTTCCCTTCCATACGCTGCTTCTCTGATTCCTCCATTCTATTGCCTTCTGGCTCCTGCTAACTTATGCATCGGAGTATCTCGCTATAACACCTCCGTGTCTTGGAGACTTTGTTGCAGGTCGACCAGAAGGAGAGTGCTCCAGCATAGCCGACCGAGCCCGTTCAGGGAAAGTCGCGGCAGCAAACATTAATAAAAATATTAACATTAAAATCCTATCATTTATATAATTGGTGAAATAAAGTTATACTTTTTGCATATGTTTTATGTATGTATTAGTGTAATAATATATATATATATATATATATATATATATATATATAAAAGAAGTCTTTTTGCGATAATCAAAGTTATTCCGAAAGTCATTATTAGCTAATGGACCGGGGCCAGTAGGTGAACAGGTGTAGAAAGAATATTTAAGAAAAGATTCTAACGATAAAATTAAAAAATAAATATATTTAAATATATTTATCAAATTTGTATACTATGGTACTTAACTTTGATTAATTAAAAATATATACCAAATTATTTGTTTCAAGCACATAATTTATATTATTATTTAAAAACATGATATTTACCTTTCCTTTTAATTGAGATTTAGATTTTAACACAAATATGGTGGACACCGTCACCGAGCCTCCTGCGTTACATATATCGATTGCAAAATTATATAAGAAATAGAATCACACAGGGAAAAGAGGATAATCTTACCGGCTGGTGATTCCTCGTGTTGTAGGGCTAATTTGGTCGTTTCATCCCTCCCTCTCATAAACTAGGGTTTTGTCCCCTACGTCGGGGAAAACCTCTCACCTTACCGTACTGCCAGTTGTCATCCCGCGCCCTAGCCTTCGTGGTCACGCTTTCCCGTATTATTTTCTCCCCCCCCCCCCCCTCCCGGCGTTCGCCGTTTACGTGGCACGCCAAGATTCCCTCGGTCCGAGGTGGCGACATCCCCACCACGCGCTCGAGGCCTCGAGACGTGAGCCGCACCTGAGCCAGGCGTTCTCGTGGGTCCCAGCCCTCGGCGGCCTTGGGGGGCATCCCCTTTCCTTTAAACTTTATAGAATATAAAATAAAATATTCCCTGTAAGTCATATCTAAGAAATTTCTTTTGAGGAAAGTAAGGAGAGAAGTAGATCGGGCAGGAGCGAAGGTGCCTGGTTGCGCGGCCGCGAGGCCCATCTTGGTGCGGTAATCCAATCCGCGGCCCCACCGACACGCGCTGCCCACGTGAAGCGTCCCAGGTGGGATCCTAGGAGGGCCTGCCACCTCTCCACCTGTTTTTCTAACCCGCCTCTCCCTTGGATCCACTGGCCTGCTATGTGGCGTTTGAACAGAGATTGCTGGCAGTTCTTTGCTTATTTTGTGCGGAGTCTTAAATTTGATGCTTGGGTTTGGTTTCTTCCTTGGAAAACATATCCTATACACCATATACGGCAATACATCTTATTAATTATTATTATTTATTTATATAATGATATATCGAGATAAATACTTGATGAACAGGATTACTGGAAATAAATGGCTGTAATTGGTATATGGAACAGTCACATGATGTATGCGGTGTGGGTTTTTTTTTTTTTTTTTTTTTTTTTTTTCGAGACAGCCTTTCATGGAGCACCATCTATGCTATTCATGGGCATGGTACACGTGACATCCAATTGGCCTTGTTTGGCTAGGTTGGACTTAAGTTATTGCAAGATGCCAAGGATCGCACGTCAGGCTATTTTTCAAATATGATTGAGCTTTATTGTTTTTTTGATGTACGCTGATCTCATCCAATGATAGGACCTCCAGAAACCCAAGAGAAAAAAGAATCCGATGATGGGTTTCAAAGGTCCGGAGAGACCACAAATCCCTTGATCTTGATTCCAAAGCATCACAACCATCAATAATTCTGCTAAGATCATTTTTTTTTTTTTTTTGCCTTTTCTTTTCTTTGGCAGAATGCTAAGATGACCTTTACTGAAAACACAAGAGCAAAGCATGTTATCATCCGGTGACATAATCTACCGTCCCTAATGTGATTTTAAAGACATGAGATGACAAGAATATATATAAGTTTAGATTCACGGGTTCCACGTAAAACATGTTAAGATGCAAGTCAATTGCTTCAAAGAAAAATATCGGTATCAGCCACAGTTGGAGACCAATGTTCTCCTGACTGGTAAAGCAACGTGTTCCTAATTTTTTTAAAGTTTTTTTTTATAAGTTATTATTATTATTTTTTTTGTAAATTCAAAAAGTTCGTTGCCCCTCCTAATTTTTTTATTTTTTTTATAAATTAAAATTTTATGTAAACTTTTATAAATATATATATTTATTTATTTATTTATATATTTGATCCTTCTAAACTTGAAGATGTTAAATATAACTTAAAAAATTTTTAAAAAAAATTAAAATGAAATAAATACTACAAATCAACTTTCTTTACTTGAAGGTTGGATCACTACCAATTTTATTTTTTATTTTTATTAAAAAAAATTTATAATTTTTTAAAGAAGATAGAATTTTCTTTTTGTTACTCGACGAGCACCCGTCTCAGGTATTTTCGTGGTCGAAGTTACTGCATATAGTTAGCACCATCCCATTCACCACACCGGATAAAATAACGG
The DNA here is from genome assembly GCA_021397845.1 of Areca catechu. Taxonomy (NCBI): domain Eukaryota; kingdom Viridiplantae; phylum Streptophyta; class Magnoliopsida; order Arecales; family Arecaceae; genus Areca; species Areca catechu. The sequence continues at coordinate 63,422,754 of CM038039.1, forward strand.
TAGGACTTGTTATGTAATGCGATCGACGAGAACGCTTCCATGACGAGACCAGGCGGTTGCGCATACATAAGGCTAGATACCACCGATGCGCTTGCCTATAACTACCATCTTGGTAGTCTTCGTCAGTCTCGTCGCACTGATGAACACTGCGTGCGGTGAAGCCGCGCACCGTCTTAGCGACCGGATTCATTGCGTAGCATAATCGGATCTTAAAGGGCATGGACGGATGAAGCCACGCACCGTCTTAGTGACCGGATCCATCGCGTAGCATAATCGGATCTTAGTGGGCGTGGATGGGTGGGCGCCCATCATGCCTCAGGCTTCCACAAATACAACTGCACTCACACCCCATCATTTTTGGCACCGTCGCTCGATGGATGTCACATCCCGTTATGCAGCGCCAACGGTACTCGGTGCGACGCTGCCACTACCGTGGTTGGTGCGCGCACATCCTCTACGAGTCCTTAACACTTATTACTCTTCCGATTTCAACTACTACTATAAACAAAATATTTTAAAAAATGAAGATTGTCAAGACCAGATCATGCAACAACATGAAAAACGATTTTTTTATCGATTATTTAGTCGCTTATATCGATAAGGAGATAGTTAAAAATTTTAGAATAGATTTAATTATTAGTGAATTTAATCTTATGAAATAAAATAAGTATAATTTAAATAATATTTATAAAAATATTTAAATTAATTTTAATTATTTATTAATATTTTATAGTTTTTATATTTTTGGATCTTTTTCGGTCCGTCCGTCGTTCCTTGCCACTGCTTTTGGTATAACTGCTTTTGGTATATCTCACATTGAACGCCTTCAAAACTTGTTTAATATTCCTTAAAAAATAAATTAATGTTGTTACAACCAGTTATTAGTTTTCAAATTCAAATTCCGAAATTCTAATTATAGATATATATACACATCGCTTTTGATCAAAAGGAAATCATTTTCCGAGTGCTGAGCCTGTGGCCGGTATGAGACCTTGGGAGGTCGGATACGCCGCCACATGTCAGAGCTCTTTGCTTGTCCAAAACGGGGTGCTGTTGGATTGCGATTGGAGGATTTAAAGGACCTCGTACGAAATTTTTATGCCATTTGTGGGGACGAAGGCGCGGTCGTAATATGGCGGGGTGAGCTGGAGGGATGAGGATGGTGGCCGATGATGGAGAGAGCTAGGAAATTTTTAGTTGGACCACAGCTCCACATCCACTGAGCGGTGGATCGGTTCAACCATGTATCAACATTCCTGTATCGCTCTCTTTCTTTTTGCAATTTTTTTTGTTTACTTTTTATGCATATTAGTTTATGATTAAATTAATTTATCGATGAGCTGCTGGATCTTATCCAATTACTAGCTTTTCATCGGACAGATGGCGCAGAGATACTTGAGGGCATCGTTATCATCTCAAATCCCTTCCCCTCTTCCTCTTATAAAAAGATATAAAAGCAATTTTCAATCCCAGATGGTTTTCTTTCTTTTCTTTTTTTTTTTTCTCTTTTTTTTAATAAAAGGAGAGTAGCGGTGAACCCAAGTGTCCACCTAAAATTTATTCACATAAGATAGTAAATACATTTACAGAAGTATGGTAAAAAAAGAAGTATGGTAAAAAAAATACGAGTAAAAAGATATAAAGAAAATATACAATAAAAAAGAAAAGTTCAAAGGATAGCCGGAAGTCAGGTTCAAAAGCACCCACTTTCAACAAAAAGAAGGAGAAGAAGATCAATAAAGAGGAGACCCAGTGAATGGTATCGGTTTAAGATTGAGATGCACATTATTGAAAATTGGTGAAACTTTGTCGCGTAGCCGTTTAAGGTTGGCTACATCTTCATAAGAAGGGGAGAGCTGAGATCATACCATGCTGTCTTTTGGGAGACGCGTGTGTGGAGGCCAGTGAAGGGTGGAATGAGACAATAATCTCAGCAACTAATACTGCTCAGGATGTACGAAAGAATATCTTAGCTTGGTTGGAATAGAATATAGGTTGGCCTGACGTATAGGGGCTCGATGAAGTAGATTGGGTAGGCTATCGTTGTAGGGCACATTTTCATGTCAAAATCAAAGGCCTAACCTATGATCTCGACACATTTTTGAGCTAGAAAGCATCCTGCCATGTGGCACCACTGGAGACACGATACTCATTACAGTGAATTAGATGTTTACCAATATTTTTTTTGATCTTTCTCGACGATTTTAAGCATCACTAATTAATCTCCCGATGCTTTGTAAAACGTCGCTAAAGCGTCGTCTATGTAAGCATGGGGACGCAACCTATCGATGTTTTTTAAAAGCGTCGCTAAATTTTTATTTATCGATGCTTTCAAGCATCGCTAGTTTTAAGTCTAGCGACGCTCTAAAGCGTCACTAAGTTTTAAATATAGCTCTAGATTGAAAACCTAGCGATGCTTTAAAGTGTCGCTAGACTTAAAACTAGCGATGCTTTAAAGCATCGCCAGGTCCAAACCTCGCGATGCTTTAAAGCGTCGCTAGATTTTTTTTTTTTTTAAAAAAAATTAAACAGCTATATATACCATACATGAAATACATACAACACAATCTGTATACATTATAAAATTGAAAATATTCAAACCTGTATCACATCCAATATACACAAATACAAACCAATCATAAATTTATATATATATATATAAAAGTATTAATCCAAGTTCAAATAAACAAAAGATATACATAAATAATAAAAAAAATATCTGGCATCACGATGATCCATGGGAGGCTGGTCGTCGTCAGGTCTGCGACTCATAGATGCACTAGAACCTACAAGATATATATCAGGAATTATGATACATACATTATATATATTCTAAATTATTAGATACATACAAAATTAATAAATAATTACTTACCTGAGATGACATGAACATATGCAGCATAGATATAACATGCTCTAGCTGAGACCTAATGGTCTGCATCTCTGCTCTGTCTGCATCACGTGTCTGTCGGAGCTCTGCTATCTCCTCCTGGAGCTGACGAACATGTAACTGATCATGACTCTCTCTAGTATCCCGAGTATATCTACTCATCTCAGATAATTGAGTAGGGATAACTCCAATCCCATAACCCCTCACTCATCGAGGACGCTCTGGTCCCATCAACTTCGAGAATACCTCGGCCTCGATGCGACTGCTCTGAGTAGATGATGAACCCTCGCCAGCACACTCGGAGATCATAGAGGTAGCCATATTCTATATTTTATAAAAAACACATATATCAATACTTAATAAAAATAAAAATATAAATCATAATATAATATAAATAAATAAATACATATATATCTCTGGACTCGTCCCGAACAAAACTGTCATCCTGGTGAACATGAGTCATCCGATAGAACTCCACCTCACCAAGCTCCCTCCCCTGCTGATAGCCTATATAAAAAATAAATATTACAAAAAAATCTAAAATAACACATCTTGTACCCCCGTACCATGATACATGGCACATGCATGATACATGATGATACATGATGTTAAAACTAAAAGTGTACTAAAATATTATAGGATGATAAACATACAAACTCATGCCTGAGCCGTGCATAACTCTTGGACCCCGCTGTGTGAGGAATAGACTGAGCTGCTCGTGCAGCTCTACCAATATCAGAATACGTCTGCAAAATAAAATTAAAACAATGTTATATATTGTATAAATATAATTATGACGAGTGAAAATTAATAAATTTCGAAGTGTTTGATGATGCTACAAAATCTGTGCCCTCTCGGAGAACCAATAGTGCACCAGCTCCATCCACTGATGAGGGTGAACATCAAGAGGACAGGTAGCTACAACCTGCTCCTCTGTCCTACCCTCTCACTTGTAGTCTCTCTTCAACTTCGCCCTATATTCTTTCCACTTGTGATTGAGAGACTTAAGCACAAAATCAGATGAATCTGAAGGAAGAACAAACTTGCTCTACAATTTAAATAAATAATAAAATAAATATTAAATAAAATAAGTAATTTAATTGTTAAAAACCTAAGATATAAAATAATATATTGATTTTTTACCTGCACAACTCGTAGCATCTCTATTTTATATGCAAGAAGTATGTCGTTCAACTTCGAATAATTCAGGGGACATAGCTGACCACGGCGTGCTACTGTCCCTAGAAAGCTAGTCAACAAGCTAGCAGCTTTCTTAATAGACTGTCCTAGCTTGTTGCACTCTATCACTATCCTCTCGCCCTCAGGTAACTGCCACACATCACGGACTAGTGTGGGTCCTCGCCTCCGCCTAAGTCTCCTGGATCCATCTACAAAAAAAAATACATAAAGTTATATATCAAAACTATTGCATATGAATGAATTGAAATTGGATGAAATTATTAAATTACCCTGTATCTGTATGTCATCGATGATAGGCTCATCATCAGAATGATCCATAGGAGGATCGTGATGTGCGGACTCGGAGGGAATGGCATCGTCATGAGGTGGAGAGGTACTAGCATCGGCTGTATGTGCAGAAATAGAGGGATTGGCATCTGATCGATGTGAAGATGATCGACTGCCCATGGGCTGCTGTGCTGAAGAAGTACCAGCCTCGATCTGGGAAAACTGAAACTGTACATCTGATAATCGCTTCCTTCGAGGCATGGAATACCTAACATGCATTATTTTAAAACAAGTCAGTCAACATTATAATCAAATTATAACAGAAATGAATTACAATTTAAAAGATAACATAATCATTCACACAAAAATATAAATCATCTTATAAACTACTTGTCGTAATCAACTAGTTGTACGTTCTTCAGAATCCAACCTAACCAAAATGGTTGTATCGTTTATATGATCATCCAGCATAATATTATAAGACATACACTGAGTGTAAGTATCATCATCATCTTCTTCCATCCTTTTTCCCATGTCATATACACGTCTTTGGGTTTTGTCTTAATAACAGTAGCCCATTCTTTATCTTTCGAGTCTTGTACATAAAAAACTTGTCGAGCTTGAGATGAAAAAATAAATGGATCATCCTTCAATAACACACCCGTATGTATCAATCTTGAAAAATTGACAAGTATGAATCCGTTTGAGTCCTTTTTCAAACCTCTCAGTGTATTTATATCCACCCAATCGCATCGAAATAATACAACTTTAAAATTTTTATAATAATCCAACTCCAAAATATCTTTAAGTATACTATAATAAGATTTTCCATCTGCTTCAACCATAACACCACTGTTCTGAGTTTTTCTAAGTTTCTCGCGCTCCTTGGTATGAAATTTAAAGCCATATATAATAAAACCATTATATTTGTTCACAATATAATTTGGACCTCTGGCAAGTGCTATTAGTCTGCTGAACTATTTTTCTCCATCAGTACCGGTACCTAGAAAATATAATATCAATTATCGATCATTTATTCGATGTTAGATATATATAAAATTATTATACGACTTATATATACTAACCTGATTGGCAAGCCAATTAGGGAATAATTCAACCAACCTTCTTTGTTCAATCCTTGGATTAGGACGAGTGGAATGATTGGCTTGTCGTTGTACAGAAAAAATTCACTGCATGACAATCAAATATAAGTTTAACAACAATATGTCTAATATTTAGTATTATCCATGTATAGATGGACTAACCTGCGATAGTCAGATATTATGTCACTATGTAGCAATACATAACGGTGTGCTTGTGACATGGATTTATGGTCAAGAACAATACTTTCAGCTTTTCCTATAAATCTTTCGGATGATGCAAATTTGTATAGATCTGTATTCTCCATAGTATCACCATGACGTTGAGGTCGATTGAATACAGTCTCTAACCTTTGAGATATCTTGAACAAAATGTTAAACACTCTTCAGCAATATATCTCTGCTATTGAGCCCTCAAGATGAGCTTTGTTTCGTACATAATCCTTCAAACGTACAAGATACCTTCAAAAAGTATGATATTTATATCACATTAAATAATGAAAAAAATATATAAATTATGAAATTTAAGTTTTACATCATTACCTCTCGATAGGGTACATCCATCTGTACTATACCGGTCCACCAAGTTTAGCTTCCGAAGCTAGGTGAATGAGTAGACGAACCATAATTGTAAAAAATCTAGGAGAAAAAATCTTTTCCATTTGACATAACGTAAGTATGACTTGAGACTGCAACTGATCAAGCTTCTAAGGATCAAGAACCTTAGAACATAATGCCTTGAAGAATGATAATAACTGAAAAACAACCGTAATAACTTGTTTAAGCATTGACGACCTTAAAGCCAATGGAAGAATATCTTGCATTAGTATATGTCTATCATGACTTTTAAGATTTGAAGTTTTTCGCTCTTTCAGATTCACACATCGTGAAATATTTGATACATATCCATCAGTAATCTTGATATTCTTTAAAACTGCTAAGAAGAGATCTTTTTCTCGATTAGACATTGTATAACATGCATGAGGGATATAAGTTCTATCATTTACAAGCACTTGTGGTTGAAATTCATGTCGGATGCCCATTTCTTTTAAATCAAGACGCGCCTTCATATTATCTTTAGTCTTTCCATCAAGATTTAATATTATTCTAATCAAATCATCACAAACATTCTTTTCTATATGCATAACATCAAGATTATGTCAGAGTATATTATGCTCCCAATAAGATAAGTCAAAGAATATGCTTCTTTTCTTCCATAATTGTTTAGTATGCTGATGGGTAGATGCTGTGATTATATCATCATCATTTTCAATTTCAAAGAAATTATCCGGATCCTCGAACACTGCTGTATCTAAGATGCAAGTATTGATTTCCTCCGATACTTCTTCTTGTACTAAAGTCTCAACATCATCTCTTCCTCGTTTTTTAGAGGACTTTGTCATCTTGCCATAATTATGTATGATACCAAGTATTTGTCTATGAATATCAGAACCAGAAGGTAGAATTGGAGCAGATCCCAACTCTATAGTACCATCAAATAAATCCTTCTGAAATCGAAATGGATGATTTGCCTCCAACCATCGACGATGTCCCATATAACAGAACTTTCCTCAATGTTTTAACCAAATTGAATGTGTTGATTCACCATAAGAAGGGCATGCAACTCGTCCCTTAGTGCTCCAGCCAGATAAATTAGCATATGCAGGAAAATCGTTAACAATCCATAATAGAGCTGCTCATAGATTGAATGTTTGGCCATTCGAAGCATCAATTGCACTGATACCCTCCCACAATTGTTTCAATTCATCTATTAAAGGTTGTAAAAAAATATCAATATCATTGCTTGGACCCTTATCACCTGGAATGACTATTGATAAAATAAGTGAAGACTGTTTCATGCATATCCATGATGGCAAATTATAGAAAATCAGAATAACTGGCCAGGTGCTATAGACAGAACTTAAGGTTCTAAATGGATTGAACCCATCACTGGCTAAACCCAGCCTGACATTACGAGCATCAGATGCAAAATCAGGATGTCTATCATCAAATGCTTTTCATGCTAAACTATTCGCTGGGTGTCTCAGCATTCAATCTTTTGTACGGCTTTCATCATGCCATCTCATTGACGAAGCTGTCTTTGATGATGCATAGATCCTTTTCAATCTAGGTACAAGAGGAAAATAGCATAATACCTTCGCCGGCTTTTGTTTAATTTGTGTTGCATCCAATTCATCTAATCCCTCACTCTCATTTTCTTTTTGATTCGTCCATCGTAAACATCGACACACATGGCATGAGTCTTGATCGGCATGTTCTCCCCGATATAATATACAATCATTTTGACAGCTATGAATCTTTTTGTATCCAAGATCCAATTTCTTTACTAGTTTTTTGGCTTCATAACAAGATATTGATAAACTAGTACCTTCAGAAAATGCATCCTTTAACAACTTGAGCAACATAGTAAAACTCTTCCCAGACCATCCATTTAAGTATTTTATATGAAACAAATGTATAAGAAAAGAAATTTTTGAAAAATTCTTGCAACCGGCATATAATTCTTGATCTGTATCTCTTATCAGCTTCTGATAACGATCTGTTCCAATATTAGTTGGGGGTATCGGCTCTCCATCATGTACAGATTCAGCAAATATAGGATCCTCAGGTAACCCAGCTTCTACTTGTCCTCCACTGCAATCTCCAGGTTGTTGAGTACCATATTCAAAAGCATCTCTGAGCAAACCCCTGATATCATCATCTCTTGCAAGATTTTTATGTTGGTCACTGGATCCTAAAATCAGGTATATGTTCCATGTTAGAGGTTTGGTTACATATATATTGTAACTTTGACTCTCCATGAAAAAATCACTCAGTATAACCTCTTAAAAAACCATTCCATACCAAATGTTCTTCAATAATATTCGGATATTGAGAACTGGAATTTATACATTTTCGGTATGGACATAAAATCTTCCCACTGATACTACTTCTTTCCATACCAAATTTAATGAAATTATGTACTCCATCCAGATATTCTTTGCTATTCCTCGGTTTAGTTATCCAACTCTTATCCATTGTAAGATTAAACTAACTAAAATAAACAAATATTTATAAGAACAGAATAAATTTAAAATAAGTTTATTCAATAGATCATGATGTGACCGGTCCGCTGACGTGGGGCGAGGAGCCTGACGTGGAGCCCTCACTGGATGCCACGCGGGATTACCACCATAGGCCCCTTCGCCGGGCTGGGCTCCCAATGCCAACGGGGCCGCCTGTCAAAGCCGGGTTCCGTCCTCCGCCAGGTCGAGACACCTAGGTCGGAGTCGAGCTTAAACCCCACCAGAGATAGATATTTTGAGCCCGAGGACGGGTCACATGTTCCGGAGTCGAGCTCAAGTCTCCTCCACCATGAGGAACCCCTTCGAGGCCAGGTCCCATGGGCTCGGCGCACCTCATCCACCTCTGCCAGCCCGAGCTCGGTAAGAGCTGGGCCCCCTGGCCTGGTGCTGAGCTCGGCCCTCCTCTGCACAACCGAGCCGCCACGAAGCTGATCCTTTGCGAGTGGATCCCATCTTCCCAGCTCGGCCCTCAACTCAGATCGGGACACCAACCACTGCAGGAGCAGCACCTCCCCTCCGAAGATGGTGGTGGGCCCCCCGAGGACCGTACGACAGCACCCGTCATGTCGCTATTAATGCCCATGGCCGCCATTCACACCAGAAAGAAAGGAAGCTCACATCAAGGCACCATGCCCCCCACCAACCTACCGTACGACCAGAGAAAAGACCCCACCAGGGAGCACGGTTCCCGAAAGCGGTGGCACAACAATCGAGGTCCCGCCAGGCTTCCAGGAAGGGCAAATAAAAGTTATGTCAGAGACGTGTAGAAGCTTCCCCAGCTACCCAATAAAAAAGGCGTCCCGTCTACGACACGTACCTTGTTGTACCCGTCTGACAGCATGAGAGAACCCAAGACAAGCCAAAGTAGAAGACTCAGCCAGAATGAACAAAAGGGAGGTAACAGCACTCATTCTTCCATTCCAAGCAAGAGCAACATTCCCTCATAAGGGAGACACCCATTTTTCTAACAACACAACCACCACAAAGAGAAAGAGAAGAAGGGGGAGAGGCCAGAGAGGAGGGCAAGACCACCTTGGCCACCACACCTCCCAGCTCACACTCACACTCTCATACACTCCACTCACTCCTCCTAGCGTGGAGCTCATCCAGAGGGCTCGACTAGGAGGATATGTTCTCCTGGATCGTCACTGACTTGACCGTCGGAGTGCCCCCCCGGAATCCCTAGCCTGGGTCACTGACGTTGGCTTTCTTGCAGGTCCCGAGGCACCGGAGGCATCCTCGGCAGGCGGACGCGTGGAACACCCGACGCCATCAGTAGCTACGGGCCACGGCGATCTTAGCGGCAACAGATTGGCACGCCAGGAAGGGGGCTCCAAAACGATACTTGATCCAGTTCAAGCCCCGCTTAGCCAGTCCATTGGGAGGATGGTGACCACCAGGGCAAGGAAAGCTTCACCCAATCGTGCGGAGGCATCCCCTTCTCACGGGAACCCCACGGACCGGAGGTGGAAGTGCTTGCCCCGGTTCAACCACCCCCACTGGAGACCCAGTTGACCGCACTTGCCCAGCAAATACACACTCTTACCGCGGCGGTGCGCCAGCTTCAGCACCAGCATCAACATCGGTCCCTGGCCACCCACCAACAGCCAGAGACCCCTGCGGCCCGTGCGCAGCCCCGCGGCAGCCGCGTTCCTTTCATGGGAGGCCTTCGCAGCCACGAGTAGCTACAGACCCTCGGGATACCCATCAAGCCCCAATGAAGCGACGGCGGGCCAGCTCCACTGACGAAGAAAGCTACTCGCCGCAGCTTAGCCGGGGACACCAAAGCCCCGCCAGGGTCGGAAGGGCAAGGCTCCTTGCCGTCGGCACCGTGCATCTGCCTCACCTTCATCGCCCCCCTCAGCGGAGGGGCCTACAGATGAGGCCATCAGGTGCATGGCGGAGAAGCGCCTGGAAGAGCATGACCGCAAGCTGGCGAAATTTGCCCATCGGTTCGCCAACTTGCCTGGCTCCGCTAGTGAGCCGGCGGGCTACGACGCCCGCCCCCCATTCTCCCAGGAGATCCAGGTGGAGCCAATTCCTCGCCGGTTCCGCATGCCACAGGTGGATCCTTATGACGGGACCACCGACCTCCTAGACCACCTAGAAAGTTTTCGGGCCCTCATGAGGGTCCAGGGGGCTACTGACGCTCTCTTGTGCATCGCCTTTCCTGCCACCCTTCGGAAGGTTGCTCGAGTATGGTTCACCCGCCTCGAGTCAGAAAGTATCCATTCCTTTGCTCAGCTGGGGTAGAAGTTTGTGGCCCATTTTGACGCATGTTGGAAGGTGCTACGTAAAGCAGACAGTCTTTTCTCCATCAAGCAGCAGGATCGTGAGCCGCTACGGGACTACGTGGCCCGCTTCAAAGCCGCTGCCTTGGAGATCTACAGCCTGGAGGAGCCGGTGGCGATGCTGGCTCTATAGGGCTCAGGACTTCCCGCCTGACCTACTCGCTCGATAAGAAGCCCCCGAAGACCTACGTCGAGTCGTTCTTCTGGGCTCAGAAGTACATCCGTGCCGAGAAGGCAGATCGTACCAGGCGGGAGCTCGACGGGAAGCCACTATTGGGGCCGGCACCAGTCGAGGCGCCTGGTGCGCAGAGGCCAGGACTGCCAGCTCAGAATCCCCGACCAGCATCAAGGCCAAGGAGCGCTTCCATCCTTCCGGGGAACTTCACTCCCCTTCTCGCCTCGAGGACGAAGATCCTCATGGAGATCGAGGGCGAGATCTGTCTGAGGCGTCCTGTGCCGTTGAAGCCATCCTTCGCCCAGGACAAGATGAAGTACTGCCGCTTCTACCGTGATCACGGGCACGACACCGAGGAATGCTGCAATCTCAAATGGAGATCGAAGCGCTTATCAAGAGAGGTTACCTCGGAAAGTATGTGGGGGGCAGGACTCGGCCAGAGTCCCAGGCGCTCGTTGCTCTCCCACCAGCTCCATCCATCGACAACTGTCCCACCGAGAAGCCGGTGGGCATGATCTCCTGGGGAGCTGAGTGCACGTCAAAAGGACCCGGGGGGCAGGGAACTCTGAGAATGTACTCCTCTTTATGAGGGAAGGGAAAATGGGGAGAAAAATGTAAATAATGATGCTGTGGTCGTCGAGATGACGATCGCAAAGCATCCTGTAAAGCACGTCATGGTAGATAGTGGAAGCTCTATGGATGTACATTTCTACGATCCTTTCTCCCGGATGAATCTCTCCCCTACTCAGCTCAAGCCAGTGTATACTCCCCTTATTAGTTTCACGGGAGATTCGCAAGAGTGGAGGGAGAAATCACTCTCCCACGTACAAAGCCCGCGGCTCAGGCTGTATAACCACGGTGCTACCGTAGCATGGCTAGACCAAATACCATATTTACTTCATTAACACTTGTCAAAATATATCTTTTATGATCTTTCGATAATCGGTATCGTGGTCCAACCCACTCGATAACCGTTGTCATGGTCCAACCCATTTTAATAACCGATATCGTGATCCAACCCACTCGATATCCGGTTTCATGGTCCAACCTATTTAGCAATCCGGTATCATGGTCCAACCCATCCGGATACCAATTTTCTATATAACATGGTGCATGAAATACCGACAATAATAATGATAAAACCACAATGTCTATCACAAGAAAATAACTATGCCATGCGATATAATACCACACGTGCAAATGTATATAACATATATGCTTAGATCAAACCAGGCCATAATAAATTCATGTATAAAGGGATGATCGATATAGAATTCCTTACCTTAAAGCGCTAATCCTAGTATATCCGATACTAGTAGTACCCGAAATTTGCACAACGCTTTCCTGCTCAAAGGGTTGATCTCCTATAATTAAATAAATTTATTCAAATCAAATATCTAGTTGTACGAATTTTGAGAAAAACTTCCCGATCCTCTCTCTCCTATAACAATATTATTATTATAATATTTTTATTCTCCCTCTTTCTTTTTCCTTACATTCTCTCTCTTTCTTTCTTTTTTTTTCCTTTCCTGGACCGAAACCAAACATCCCCTTCTTCTTTCTCTCTCTTTTCTTTTCTTTTCTCCTGAACCATCCCCTGCTACTCCTCATCCCGATCGATCGGCCGGCCTCCCCCTGCTGCTAACGGCCGAGGGAGAAGTTCACCGAGAGGAGCTCGACGAACTGGAGGGGACGGTGGCAGCGCGGCCGTCGATGGTCCACGACCTTCAAGCAAACCAGACCAAAAATAATATCAAAAACCAAATTCAATCCTTCTAAACAGTAAAAAGGAACTCATCGGCGAGCGTTTGGGATTCACGGTCGCTTGACGGAGAGGAAGGAGGTGCGTGAAGGACTTGATGGGGCGGTGGTGTGGAATATTTAAAGAAAAAAGGCCGATGGTTTTCTCGTCGTTTGGAGATCAACCACCGCTCGATCGAATGCCAATCCCTCCCAAATACGTCACTGGCCACCTCCCTCTCTCTCCACGACTCTTCCCTCTAAATTTCCGGCGCTAACTCCTACCGGATCAAGGAGATCAAATCTCCCCTATTCTGGACTCCTCTTCCCTTCGTTCTCGCTTTCATTATTCATCGTTTTTTTTTTTTGGGCTGGGTCGAAGTCGGCTGGGCCTGCCGACTTCAGCCCAAAGGTCTAAATATTACAAGGAGAGAGAGGAGGAAGGAGATGAGGAGAGAGAAAGAAGAGAGAGAAAGAGGAGAGAGGAAAAGGAGAGAGAAAGAGGAGAGATCTTTATTCTTCAAAAAAATATAGATCTTTAGTACTATATTAAAAAATATAGATGAAAGATAAATAATAAGATCTTTTTTAACAAGCCAGCAACAGTGTATTTTATTCTTCAAAAAATTGAAAAACTTTTGTATTGTCATCACTTTTGATGGGCACTATTCATTGTGGACAAGTGTTTCTAAATTGTTATCCTATCCAACTGGGTGTGCTTGACTAAGATAACGACTACCCTGATACTGCACTACTTTTTTATTTTTATTTTATAATTTTTTATATTTTATTTATCTTTGTTATTGTCTTCTCTTAATAAAAATGGGTGGCAGGTTTATTGCTTCCCTTTCATCTTAAGGAGAAGAAGAAGAAAGAAATAAAAAAAGAATAAGAAGAAGAAGAAGAAGATGACATGATCCTTAGTGAATCAGGCAAAACAAGGTTCTTGCACCCAAAGGTTCGGATCCAAAGGCTAATGTGTAATACCTGGCCCGCGGGCCTTTAAGCCCACTCAAAATAACAAAAAAAAAGGAAAACAAAAGAAAACAAAAGAAAAGAAAAGAAAAAGAAATGCAAGGAAGGAAATAAAATTTTTCTCTTTCCTCTCTCTTCTCTCTAGTTTCTCTCTTCACTTTCTCTATACTTTTCTTTCTCTAAAAGTTTCTCTCTCCAGGAATTAGGGAGGTTGTGAAAGTAGAATCAAGGGATTGGTGGGTGGACTCATGACGAACCTTGATAGAGAGTTCTGGATCGATTATTGTTATACTATGAAATTTATTTATTAATATAAGATTGATTTTGTTAAAAAATAATTTTTGGGTAGGAAGATATTGAGTAAGTTCCTTAGCACTTAGGACAAGGATTAGGTGTAGATTGGTATCTGATATATTAAATCAATCTCTAATAAAGATAAATATTCTTGGACACAATTATTAGTTTACATATATATGTTTATACTGCATAATTTTGATCATTGGACATGCTCATTAGTATGTATGATTATTTATGTACTACATAACTTGATTTCTTGTGATTCATATTTAATGAGTGATTATCGGTATGATTATTTATATTTTGTATAATATATTTCTATCAAATATGATTATTTTTTTAGATGATTTGGATCGTGATACCAGTTATTCAAAATCTTGAAATGAATATAATTTGACAATATGTTGAGATTTGATAAATTGATAATCAAGAAAAAGATGTTTGTACTAGCAATGTTAAATAGAGAATAGCCTAACCATGGATAGATAGTACACATAATAGCCTAGCCACGGATAGATAGTACATAGAATAGTCTAGCCATGGATAGATATGCATGGAATAGTCAAGCCATGGATGGATAGTACGTGGAATAACTGAGCCACGAGAGGAGTGGAATAACTGAGCCACGAGAGGATAGTATGTGCAATAGCCTAGCCACGGACTAATATTTGGAAGATGTATTGAGATTGCCTGTGATCATGGGCTGAAGCATCACTACAACAAAGCAGGGGAAGGACAATGCTTCCCTGCCGACGCTCAGGGAAACCATTCGGAGGATCCAGAACCCGCCGACGCTTTTTATAAGCGTTAGTAACCCAAAGTCCGCCGACGCTTTTAAGCGTCGGCAAATACCGACGCCTTACCGGAGTTTTGCCGATGCTTATAAGCATTGACGGACTCCTTTCCTGCCACCGCCATTGAATCCACCGATGCTTTTCAAAAGCGTCGGCATCATCGATCTTTGCCGACGCTTATAAGCATTGCCGATCTTTGGCGACGCTTATAAGCGTCGCCGGACTCCCTACTTCCCCAAAACCCAATTGCCCGAGCCCTAGATCTCCCGAGCCGCCGCCTCACCCCCCCTCCTCCTCCTCCTCTCCTCCTCTCCTCGGCGTCCTCCCCCCCTCTCGGCGTCCTCCTCCCGTTCCGCCGATGCAGCACCCCTAGATCTCCCGAGCCGCCACCTCACCCCCCCCTCCCCCTCCTCCTCCTCCTCCTCCTCCTCCTCTCGGCGTCCTCCTCCGTTCCGCCGATGCAGCACCTGTCGCGCGCTGAACATCCTCCTCCTCCTCCTCTGGCCGATAGTTCCTCCAAGCGCCGAACCACCTCCTCCTCCTCCTCCGGCCGATAGTTCCTCCAATATGGTATTAAGTTTTTTTTTAAATATAAATGTTTAATTGAAAGTGTTGGTATTTGATCCCCATTTTAATTCATCAATCTGTATTTCGCTAAGAGATAGATAGATAGGTAGAGATCAGAGAGAGAGAATACCTGTACATAATGGGAGAATTTTGATTAAATTTTAAATGATGTTAAAACAAAAATGGATTAATTGGGTGTATTTATGTACAATTTTCTTTTATAAGACATGTAATTGGGAACCTTGAATTGACCATGTTAGGCATATGCTCCAGGGACCAGTACATGATAGGAAATCCTGCACATGTGTTGAAAGTAACTAATGACAATTGCTATTACCACTACACTTGGCAATGGAAGTCCAAGATATCATACAAACACTATTAGTTGACTTGATAGCGCACTGATGTAGCTATGATTTGAACGAACGAAGATGCAAACTTACTTGATATGCATTGATATATAATTAATACACAAAATTAACATGTATATATTAATCACATGGCAATAAACAAATTAGGATTAATTATTATATGTTAGTGACCACTTATTTCGTCATCGATCTAGGGCTTTAATCAAATCTTGTCAATTGTTTTAAAAGTTATGCACTTTGTTTTTTTCGTGCTATAATGGTTCCTTTTCTCCTCCCATTATGGATGACAAAAGGGCTTGAATGGCATGCGAAAATTAGGATATATATGTCCAATTTTGGTCAATGAAATAACATAGTCCATGGTAATCAATTGTCAATGGACTCGAGTGCTGGGGCCTACTTATCACCAACTTTCACCGCCATAGGAAACATGGAGCCCCAACATGTGAGGGACAAGCTGAATTTAAGACCTTTTTTCTGAACTACAATCACTTTTTGTTGATGAAGTAGATTGGGCTTAATAGTGTGTCAGGTTAAGGTCATGTCTAAGATAACTTTGGGTAATATAGTTTTAGAAAATAGAGCTTTTTGAAAGTATAAAGCATATTAGATGGGTAGTACCTAAATTAGATAGCTTTCTTTGTACCCGAGAACATTCTGGAGATTGGAGTTGGCATCAAAATAATAAGTGGCCCCCTACATCTTCATGATATTATATATTCTAATATTTTGGACTATGCTCATGTTAAAAGGATGTGACCAAGTTACTATTATTTCTTTCTCCTCCCTCATGTTGAGTTTTTCAATTTTTCTCGATAAATGATTAGCTACAAAAGGATTTTTTTTTTAGTGAACGTGATGATTGGTACTGGTATTTATTATGTTTCTTGTGTATTTGGCTGCCATTTATTTCTTAATGTGAATAAGCTTACACGTACATTATTGGTTTGGGCTCTTTGACTATGTTAGGAGTGTCACTTACATGTTTATCGTTCCTCTGTTGTGGAGACAGATGCTGATATGCTTTACCTCATGCATTTTCCCTCATGCATTAAGAAAAATATGCTTTACCTGTTTGTTGTCTTTTCTTATCAGGTGCTTGACTGCTTGGAGATTAAAGAAACTTTGTAATCAATTTTAAAATTGGTTTAAGGTTTGTATATGGAGGCTATGATGATTATGCGATGTATGTTTGGCTGATTCAACTGTTTCTAATGGCAACAATCTTGGATGGCCTTCTTTTGTAGGCAACCGATTGTAGTCATTTGATTTAGTTGCGGATTAAATAGTATATAACTGAGCCTCCTCTTTACTTTTTATTATTTATTTTATTTTTCTTAGTAGATTATTTATGTTTATTCATAAATTTCTTGGTATATACCTGCATCTTACTGAGTATGTTATGCTTTAAGGTTAGTTTCATTATTGCAAATCTTTGATTTCAATACTATCTGTAGTTTTGTTACGATCAATTATAATTTTATACTTAAGTCTCTCAATCACAAGTAGAAAGAATATAGGATGAAGTTGAAGAGAGACTATAAGCTAGAGGGTAGGACAGAGGAGCAGGTTGTAGCTACCTGTCCTCCTGATGTTCACCCTCATCAGTGGATGGAGCTGGTGCACTATTTGTTCTCCGAGGGGGCACAGGTTGTGTAGCATTATCAAACACTTCGAAATTTATTAATTTTCACTTGTTATAATTATATTTATATAATATATAACATTGTTTTAATTTTATTTTGCAGACGTATTCTGATATTGGTAGAGTTGCACGAGCTGCTCAGTCTGTTCCTCACACAGCGGGGTCCAAGAGTTATGCACGGCTCAGGCATGAGTTTGTATGTTTCTCATCCCATAATACTTTTAGTATACTTTTAGTTTTAACATCATGTATCATGCATGTGCCATGTATAATGGTATGGGGATATAAGATGTGTTATTTTAAATTTTTTTATAATATTTATTCTTTATATAGGCTGATCAGCAGGGGAGGGAGCCTGGTGAGGTGGAGTTCTATCGGATGACTCACGTTCACCAGGATGGCAGTTTTGTTCGGGACGAGTCCAGAGATATATATGTATTTTTTATTTATGTTATATTATGATTTATATTTTTATTTTATTAAGTATTAATATATGTGTTTTTTGTAAAATATAGAATAGGGCTACCTCTATGATATCCGAGCGTGCTGGCGAGGGTTCATCATCTACACAGAGCAGTCGCATCGAGGCCGAGGTATTCTCGGAGTTGATGGGACCAGAGCATCCTGGACGAGTGAGGGGTTATGGGATTGGAGTTACCCCTACTCAGTTATCTGAGGTGCGTAGATATACTCGGGATACTAGAGAGAGTCATTATCAGTTACATGTTCGTCAGCTCCAGGAGGAGATAGCAGAGCTCCGACAGACACGTAATGCAGACAGAGCAGAGATGCAGACCATTAGGTCTCAGCTAGAGCATGTTACATCTGTGCTGCATATGTTCATGTCATCTCAGGTAAGTAATTATTTATTAATTTTGTATGTATCTAATAATTTAGAATATATATAATGTATGTATTATAATTCCTGATGTATATCTTGCAAGTTCCTGGTGCATCTACGAGCCGCAGACCTGATGACGACCAGCCTCCCACGGATCAGTGATGCCAGATGGTTTTTTTATTATTTATGTATGTCTTTTTGTTTACTTGAACTTGGATTGATATGTTTATATATATAAAAACTTTTTATATTTGGTTTGTATTTATATTTGTGTATGTTGGATGTGATATGTGATACAAGTTTGAATATTTTTATTTATTTGTGTATGTTGGATATGATACAGGTTTGAATGTTTCATTTTCATAATGTATACAAGTTATGGGTTTGTATATATGGCTGTTTATTTTTTTTTTATAAAAAAAATTTACCGACGCTTTAAAGCATCTCTAGATTTGGACCTTGGCGACGCTTTAAAGCGTCGCTAAACCTGGAACTGGCGACGCTTTAAAGCATCGCTAGGTTTTTTGTCTAGCGACGCTTTAAAGCGTCGCTAAATGCCGATGCTTTAAAACGTCGCTTGATTTAAAACTAGCAATGCTTTAAAGCGTCGGTAAATAAAAATTTAGCAATGCTTAAAAGCGTCGGTAAATGTTGACGCTTTTTTCAAGTATCGGCAGGTTGCGTCCCAACGCTCACATAGGCGACGCTTTAGCGACGCTTTACAAAACGTCGGGAGATTACTTAGCGACACTTAAAAGCGTCGGGAAAGGTCAAAAAAAGCGTCGCTAAAGTCCAGATTCACTGTAGTGCATGATTGTGATTAGTCCAAAATCCTAATGATAATGGTTGATTGTTTTAAATTATGTTAATGAGACATGGATGATAAGATGTGAACCATAATTAAATAAAAAGAAGTTTTACTTAATGACATATATGGTGTATTACTTTTGAATAAGATGGATGTTTGGTGATAATTGATGCATGTTTTTAGATATATCAATTTTGAGTTATATTAGTCACTTGATATGAGATTTTAAAATTTATGTTCTATTTAAAACTATTTACTATTATTTTAATATTATATTATATTATATTGGTGTGAGTGTGTGGAGATTTTTACTAGATTATAAAGCTTATATTTATACTTTCCTTCCTTCTTAGAGTTGCACAGGATATTCAAGCTTGGCTATGAATTGGGTTTATAGATAAAAGGATGAATAGACAGAGAGTTATTAATACCGATCGAATAATTGAAGAATTAAATTTGTAATTATACAAATTGTATTATTTTTTATATTAGGTATTCTTTTATGAATTGTGATCAATAATATTTTTAAAAATTGAAGTTATAATGGACTTTTAATGCCTTGCATGTTCTCTAGGATATATTCTAGGGTTTGTGTAGCCGGTCATGTGGCCAATCCAGATACTAGGTTCGGGCATGATAGAATTATATTAGAGCTTAGGTTTTGTTCATTTAGGATTGTGATATAAGTGATTAGGGCGTTATATGCATGGATGATATTGAAACCTAAATTATGATCATTAAGGACTATGACTTAAGTTGTATTTGAACTTAAAGTGATTGGAATAATAGAAATAAATTTAGAGTTTGGATTTTAGATTACTAGATGTTGCGATACAATTTGTTTTTAAGGTTTGATATTTGATAAGTGGAAAAGTATTGTAGGATTTTGTCTCTAATCTTAATAGTAAGGTTAACTTAAGATGAGTACCAAAAGGGCCGAATAATTCTTGATTATGATATGTGGAGTTTGACCTAAGCATGAAAGGTGATTACCCTAAAATGGAATATGTTATGTTAATGGATTATATTGTGCTATATATGTATGCTCAATTGTTAATAGGATGATTTTGAAATTTTAAACCTAATGTGGGTGCAAATCACTATAGCCCTCTAGTTTTGTTATTAATCATTTGATTTTAAGTTTTTGGTATATCAGTAAGTTGTTTAGAGTATGATGTGAGTTTCATGATTTTATAGTGAATATTTCTTTAAGGGTTACACTTGTGTGTAGATTATAAATAAAACTAGATTATAGAGGGAAAATGTATTTATAATACTACATATATGTATAATTTTCTATTAGTGGATTAGATTGTATTATATAGACATGGCAAGCACATCTTGGTGGAATCTTTGATAATTTATATTTTTAATTTGGATCAAATTACTTGATCTTCCTTTTGTTTGTTGGAGACTCTTGGGTGTGTTGAGACCCAAGTAAATATTAAGGGTTATAAGTGGAGCTATGGCATCTCATTACTATTAATTGATTTGAGCTGAGAAATTAGTTTTAGAAGACTCATATGAGTTTAGCTTATGAGGGACAACATTTCAAGTGGTTGCTAATTGATATTAAGAATTATAGTAAGATAGCTTTATATGCAATACTATGATTGATCCTATTAATAAGAATATTGACTTAGAGTCATTTACTTTTTTAGAATTAAAATTAACCTTTTAGAAGAAAAGTTGATCTAAATTATCTAATTGAATTATTAAGGAAAACATGATGATTTGGGCTTGGACTAGAGTTATTGATGTCCTAGAAGGATAGCAAAATTTATGCAAGGGCTTTATACATGAAAAGTGGATTGAGATTTAATATTGATGTAGTACACTTGAGATATGGCAAGGACAAAAAAACTTAAAAGTTTTCTTTTGAAAGGTTGGATCTTTTAGATTCTAGTGTAAAGTAGTATTTTTGTTAGCAATTCATTTGATAAAACTAGAGAATCTGGTAAATTTATATCCAGCAAAATATGGTGACTTAAGTTATTTTGAAGATGGTTAAACTTATGAATTCTTCGATCCAAAAATTATTGATATGTAAGACTTGAGTTAACATTCTAGTGAAGGAGGACTTTAATAATAAAGAGAATGGAATATAATTGATTCTTTGGTTAATCTAGATGTAGCCATTTAACTTTCACTTATGGGTTCTTCTATTGCGGGCAATACTAGAGTGAAATTTGGACATCTCAAATTTGTCGATTTACAGTTAAAAAATTGATGTATCCTTAATTATACTCAAATTTGAAATATATTGGTATATATCTCCTTTTAGTTCCTATGTTGTTATTCCATGCATTTGAAAAGGGACTTGAAGTTTTTCTAGATAAAGTCCACCTATTAAATTATGAAAAATGTTGAGAGAAGAAAGAATGCTAAGGACTATGGTGAGTATCTAATGCTCAAGCTTTCAAGCTTTCTTCCATTTTTGTTAAGAATATATAGATTGAGTGGATTATATTTTCATGTAGAATTGGTCAAGAGCAATAAATCTCATGGACAAAGAATTTATATTTTAATTCGAGATTAAGATGTTAATATTCATTTAAAAGAAATTGAAAGAATTCACTATGTATTATAGATGATGAGGATCAAAATAGAAATACCAAATAATTTTGTAAAGATCTTATAAAGAAAGCATTCTAAGAGGAGGATTAGCTCGAGGATGATATTAGGGTTAGGTATTTCTAAAGTTGGGGCCATCATGATTTTCTTGTAGAATTAATGAAGGATAATTAATTATATTGACATCAAAATGTTAGTATTCTTTTGGAAGAGCTTAAGAGAACTCGATGCATATTATGGATGAATGGATTGTGTTATTAAATGACATGATCTTATAAGATAAGCACTTTGAAAGGCAAACTAATTAAGAGGTTGAGGATGGCATGAGAGGCGACTACTTTCAAAATTTAAACTTCAGATATGTTAATTTCGAGGATGGAATTATTTTAAGGTGAAAGAATATAATATCTGACCTATGGGCCTTTAAGCCCACCAGAAATAACAAAAAAAGAGAAAAAGAAAAGAAAAGTAGAAAAAGAAAATAAAGAAATGAAATAAGTTTTTTCTCTTTTCTCTCTCTTCTCTATAATTTCTCTCTTCACTTTCTATCTCTAAAAAGTTTTTTTCTCCTAGGGATTAGGGAGGTTGTGAAAATAGAATCAAGGGATTGGTAGGTGGACCCTTGATGAATCTTGGTAGAGGATTCTAGATCGATAATTGTTATATTATGAAATTTATTTGTTAATATCAAGATTGATTCTGTAGGAAAATAATTTTTCGGGCAAGAAGATATTGAGTGAGTTTCTTAGCATTTAGGACGAGGATCTGGGTGCAATTAATACCTAGCATGTTAAATATATTTCCAACAAATATAAGGATTTTTGGATACGATCACCAATTTACATATATATATATATATATTTATATTATATGGTTTTGATTTTTAGACAAGATCATTAACATGTATGATTATTTATGCATTACATGATCTCGATTTCTAATGATGCATATTTGATTTGTGATTGTCGGTATAATTATTTATATTTTTGTGTAATATGTTTGTATTGTACATGATTATTTTTTTGGATGATTTGAATCGTGATATCGTTATTGAAATGTCGAAATAAATATAATTTGATAATATGTTGATATTTGATAAATTGATAATCAAGAAAAAGGTTTTTGGACTGACTACATTAAATAGAGAATATCTAGTTATAGATGGATAATACGTGAAATAGCTTAGCCATGGATGGAGAGTACATGAAATTGCCTAGCTACGGAAAGATAGTACGTGGAATAGCTTATCTATGGATAGATAATATATGATACATATATTGAGGATAGCCTAGCCATGGGCTGATACTTGATAGATGTATTAAGATCGCCAGTCACGATTGAAGTGCGACTATGATTAGTCAAAAATCCTATAGATAATGGTTGATTGATTTAAATCATATTAATGAGACATGGATGATAAGAAGTAAACCATAAAAAACTAAAAAGAAGTTTTACCTAATGATATATATGATATATTATTTTGAATAAGATAGATATTTGGTGATAATTGATATATATTTTTGCATATATTGATTTTGAATTATCTCGATCATTTAATATAAAATTTTGAAATTTATGTTCTATTTCATATTGTTTAATATTTTTTTTAAATATATTATTTTATGTTGGTGTGAGTGTGTGAGAATTTTTGCTGGGTTGTAAAGCTTACAATTTCCTTCCTTTTTAAAGTTGCATAGGATATTCAAGTTTGGCTGTAAATTAGATTTATTGGCAAAATGATGAATAGATAGAGAGCCATTAATACTGATCAGATGATTGAAGGATGACTAAATTTATAATTATACAAGTTATATTATTTTCTTCATATTAGATATTTTTTATGAATTGTAACTAATAATATTTATAGAAATTAAAATTATAATAGATTTTTAAGATCCTGTAGAATCTATAAAATATATTTTAGAATTCATATTGTATGGGTGATCGGAGCGTGACATAATGTTAGCAGGGGGTGCAAGTGTGGCGATCAGTAATTTGGGGTTGATAAGGTAGAAATGGCTTGAGTCAAGATGACAAGTGTCACGCCCCGAATCCAGCACCGGAATCGGCACGCGACCGGCCGCACAAACTCTAGTTTTTATCCTAGAGATCATGCAAGGCCTGGGTACACAAAAGTCACTTACCTCAAAAATCTCATTCATCACCAAGCCCGAATATCTGCATGACTCTGTGAAAGAAGAAAGTAAGGTTGTGAGCTCTACAGCTCAGTAAGGTTTCCTCACAATCATACAGTATTAATATAAAAACTGAAAGCAACAAGATCATAATCATATAACGGAAAATGATAATTTTTCAATACCACAACCAAAAACCAATCACATATCAAAACATTTCATAATATTATATTTCCTTTATATGTTTTCATTAACTTTTCCTCTTCTTTAGGGTTCTAGACTAGCCATTGTCATGCAACGCCCATGATTGGCAACCACACTATCAACCATGTATTCTAAGCCCGTGGCCAGGCTAGCTCACGTACAAAGCCCGTGACTCTGGCTGTCTCATGTTTTAAACGCCCATGGCCATCTACTCTTTGTACGAAGCCCGAGGCTCTGGCAACTTCAGATCCATGGCTAGTCCAAATACCGTTATCACTTTTACCATCCATATCATCTTATCAAATCGTATCACGATGTTAAACCTGAAATCTCAAACTTCTCAATGACCGGCATCACGGTCCAAACCATCAAAAGTAATTTTTGTCCGATAAACATAGTATCTAGAAATATAAAATAATAACAACCATAGTCATATTGTTCTTCATAAAAACTCAACTATACCATGCAACAATAAATCATGCATGCCAATGCTCTCGGATCAAAACCATACCATGTAAAACAATATATAGACTGGTGATCACGTCCAGAATCCTTACCTTCAATCGTTAATTCCAAATATCCGATATTAATCTTTATCCGAAATTCGTCCAAATCCTTTCTGCTCAAAAGTTTGATCTCCTACAATAATAAATAAATTCATCAAATCCTAGTTTTCATAAATTTTGAGAAAAAAGGTTCTTCCTGATTTTCTCTTTCCTCATCTTCTCTCTCCTTCCTCTTCTCTCTCATCTTTATCTCTCCTCTTTCTCTCTCTATCTCGAACTCCAGCATATCTTCAAAACTGATTACTATCCCATGCCATTATAGCATGACAGCCTTCCTCTTCTTTCAAACCAAGATCCCTTTCTCTCCCATTCTCTCTCTCTTCTCCTCTTTCTCTTTCTTCCTTCTTTTCTTCTCTTTTCCCTTCTCTTTCTCTCTCTTCTGGCTCTTTCTGTCGACGTCCCCTAATAAAAAGAGGAACAAAACTAATCCAAAACACCTTAAACGTCACTTGAGAAGTCCAAAACCATCAAGATATCGTTCTGGCCGTCTGATCTGTGATCTATGTCTCAAACCACGTCCAATCCGAATCCAAAAGCCTCAGCCTAAACTCCGTCGGACTCATCCCAGCCGTTCGATCGACGATCGGATGATTCAGATCATGCAGAAAGCCCATGGATCGCCGTAAGCCATGCAAAACGGGCTAGAAAATGCTTGAGAAATGTATGAAAAATGTTCACGCGATGGCTGGCTCGGGCTGGGCCAAACCCACGCGCCCTCGCACGCCTCGTGCGTGGGCCTGGGCCGCGCACTGACAGGCGCGCGTGGTCTGAGCCGGCCTTTTTTTTTTTTATTTCTTTTTTCCTGGTCGTTACAACCAGGGACGTTGACCATTCCAGATAGAAGTACGAGGCTATATGCTTCAGCTTTTGCGGTGAGTTCGGAATGTATTCAACTTCCAACAAGCACCATTCAACCATTTGTCGGGAAAAACAACAAGCACGAATCAACCTCGCCTCAGGCCATCGATGGAAGGAACTCAGCTTCTCCTTCCAAAGAATCGATGGAGAATGAGATCTCAAAGGGTTCGAAGGGCAAATCTTCTCCTGATGTGAGGTTACTCACCTACCGAGAGTTAGATCCGATCAAGCCCTTTCATTTTGCAACGTTTTGGCTGTCCCAGCGAGGAGTGTATGAAGTTGTGTGGATGGCAGCTTGGTCTTCTGTCGATCATCACTCTCCAGCCATTAGAATCTGCAAAGCAACCTCTACAGAGAAGGAATACAGCGTTTGTTTTTTTTTTTTTTTGGGTACAATTTTTTTTTTTTTTTAAAAAAAAACAGCCACCTGGCTTTTATTGATTTCGCATACCATGTCAGTGGACCACCTTTTCACAACAGCCCAAAGTTGGAGCAAAAGATTGCTTTACTCTAGAATAAGGATTCTTTTGTGTATGTGGATTGGAAGGAGGCTTTTGCCTCCTTCTACTCAAATAAATGAATAAGTAAATTCAGGAATATAACATGGTGTTATGGCAACAAGAAGAGGTCCCCGGGTGATAGAAATCTCGGTTGTACCTGGCTGAAGGAAGAGATGTGAATGCATCTTTTGCAAGTCTGCGATACACCTTTTTTTATGAATTGAATAATTAAGTCTGCTATACTCAAAAGGAGGAAGAACTTTATAAGGAGGCTGGTCGAAGTCAACCACAATCTGGTAGAGACTGATGAGGACATGAGGTTATCATGCCGCATCCATTTTTGTGGAAAAGCGTAAATCGTTTCTTTCCAATTGTCCTACATAGAGCTCCATTCAATATCTTGTTCGCTTACTGATGGATAAATTCAGGCCAGCGTATCCAATGAGGAAATTGAGATACCCGTGCTCATTTTGGCATCTGATAAGGCAGCAGAGCCAGATGCATTTCGACCAACATTCTATAAGCCTTTGTAGTCACAACTCAAGCAAGATTCTAGCAAGGCAGACAAAGTGTTCTTCCCAGAAGGTTGGATGCTAAATGCTTTTGATGCAACCTTTATAACCGTATTAATTGTTCAACGCAGGGATTATAGGTCTGTATATAAGACTATCTAATACTCTGAAAAAAATCACTGCTAAACTACTGGTTCTTAGGATGAAACTTTGAGGTCAAAGTTGGTTGCTGAGATTCAAGGGGCATTCATATCTGTGCAAATTATAATGGATGATGTGCTGGTGGCTTAGGAATTAATGCACTCAGCTAGTATTGCTTTGAAAAAGAAAGCTTTGATGATCATCGAGGTGGATATGGAGAGAGAGAGAGAGTGTATGATAGAATCAAATGGCCTTACCTATATGCTTTGTTAAGGCCTTATGCATTTCATGAGCAGTTTGTTAGATGGTTTGGAGGGATGTGTATTTAATTCTAATTTTTCTATTCTAGCTAATGGATCACCATCAGCTATTTGTCATCCTCATGGTTGTCTGTTATATCTTCTTTTTGTTTATCTTATTCTCCAGCGTGTTGTCTCGATCTCTCAAGGGGCAGAGGATTATAGTAGGGTTATACTATATCAGTTCGGACTTAAGGGTCCTAGATTCTCCCATCCACTATTTGCAAATTATTTGCTATTGGTTGTGAAGGCTATGGTGGACAATAACATCGGTTTTAAAGAATATTATTGGACTATCGTGTTATTCCAAGGAAGTAGGTCCATATGAAAATTTCAAATTATATTTAGTCCTCAAACAACTGCAGTTGCTAAATATAGAATTTTGGAATTGCTGTCTTTTCCTGTAACATGGGGTATGGAGCTACTCGGGAGTGCCTATTTCAGGATAGACATCCGAAGAACAAGACTTTCAGGCTCTTTTTGACAAGGTTAAGAAATGCCTGAAGCATCTTTCTCGACCAAGGCATGTTACATCAGTCAACATTGGCATCTACTCGTGTAGGCCCAAGCATGCGTTGGGGTCTCTTACCAACCGTGCACCGGATAGATTTTGATTTTTTATAGAAGACTGAGAAATCTAAATAATATCTTCTAGCTAGATCTTTCAAATGAGATCTTGAGTTTTTTGTACCAGGATCTACGTGGACCGGAGGGCATTGTAACATAGGCCCATTTGGGCTAATCAAGTCTAATTTTAGTGCCTATGATTGGATTTGTGGTACTTGTGAGTAATATTTGAATCCTTAGCTTGAGCAAAGGGAGTATGTGGGGACCTATATGGTCATCTATTTGGTCTTACATCAACCAAGCACTAGGTAGCGAGGTCTTGGATATATATTTATACAAAGCTAATGAACCTAAATAAGACCTTTCTAGCTTCCTTAAATGAGGTTGTGGGTTGTTATAACTCCTCTGTATCTTTTAGTCAACTGTGCTGTCTCAATTGCTGTGTTTGATAGGTTGGAGAGAGTGTTCAGAGCTTTTATATGGGGTCACGAGGTTAATCAAAGAAAGGCCAATCTGTCATCATGGGATGATATTTGCCAAAAAACAAGGCTTATGGGGGCTAAGATTTCATAGGCTCAGGGACAAGCATGCTGCATTCATGACACAAGCTGCAGGACAGGTGCTTCTACATCCCAACTCAGGAGTAAGGTAGCCACACGTAAGTATCAGTTTAGTGGTTGTTGGGAATGCTACAGGCCAGAAAAATCATCAGCCGGAAAGTCATCTGTTCCAAGGCAAATGCACTTCATGCATGGTACCTTTAATTGCCAGTTTTGAGATGGAAGGCAAATTCATATTTTCTCAATAATCCATGCAAGGGTGGAAAATGTTCTACCGAATCGAATACCAGCCCGTGGTAGACAATGTTTTCTGTTATCAGCTAATTACCGTCTCTCAGCTTATCAACGTGGAACATTGCTTCAGGAAGTGATTTCCTCTGATGTAGCTGCCAAGGTGCAGCATATACCAATTTCTAATGGAAATAGGAGGATAGAATGGTGAATGGGGAGGATGAAAAGGTCATGCTTCGAGCAAGACTGAAACTGGTTTTTTTTTTTTTTTTTGATGATTAAGGAGGCTGTAATGCTGCCACCCTACTTTTATTAAATAAGAAAGTAAAATTTACAGAGCTGGCTTTTGCTAATCATCAGAGAAAAACAAACAGTAGAAGAAGAGGGGACAAGAAAGGGGTTGTTACAAAGATGTTTGGCAGCCAACTGGTTTCTGATTTAATGAAAACACTGCTGAATGTCTATCATTTCCATGTTTTCCCGTGATGTTCAAGATACAAATTCGAAGCCGAAGATGAAGAGTCTGAATTCCTTCATGAGTTAGTTGATAGCATATTTGGAAGGTTTCTAATCTTGGACTAGATTCCAGCAAAGAAAGGTTATATGAAGTGTCGAAGTCCTTCAGCTGCAACCAATGCCATGAAGAACTCTTCCGAAGAAAAAATTCTTGCGTTCCTTTACTTTCAGCACGACCAGGCCATTTCAGCTCACACTTACAAGATGATTGTCTGACCTTGGTGGAACCGGTTGCATGTATAACCTAATTGTGTCAGCATGGACTGATTGATAAGTTGCAAAGCAATGGTGGCCTGCGTTCTTAGGAACAGAACATCGAGAATGTGTTAATTGACTATAAATTTGCTGAAGTTTGTTTACCTGCTGTGCATAAGCTACAAAGAGCATTTCAGTTACAGTCACGTATAGAGCTTCTCTCCAATCTAACACAACTTGCTGGCACAAGCTTTTGATAAGGGAATGATCAGGACCCTTTGGAGGCGTTTGGTATAGGATGATGACTTCAAGATCAAGGAAGATCCGTGTAAAGATGATAGAATTACAATATTTGGTTGTATCTGTTGAGATTCCTAGGCACTGATATCACTTGTTGGGAGATTCAGATCAGTGCCTATACAGTGGAAGCAACATGTTCTTGGATTCAAGATCATGCAACAAAGGAGATAAAGGGAAGAATTGTAGGAGAAAAAGAGATATTGTATTATTAATTCTTTAAAGAAGAACCTTGTTACAAGACAACAATACACACACGGCATCCCTTCTGAAATCTCAGAAGCTTCTCGCCGTCACCCGCACGTCTTCTCTCTTGCGGGTCTCTCGTCCCAAGAACCCACTTACGGCCATGCACGGATAATACCTCAACGTGCATCCCTTCTGTTATACAGGTATCTCGCATTCCCTATGAAAATGCATGTATGGCAGTTACGTGGATGTTGGGAGAGAGCCCACTTGCTCAACTGATGGGAACAACTCCCACGCATCCTATGCTTGAACGTGAGAGTTTCGGAGAAGATCAAATGCATGAGTTCATGATCTCGGAAGTAAGAGGAGATCTAGCAACCGTTTTATTTATTCTGATTTTTTGGGATTCCCACGATGAGAACTATGTAGCTCTTTAGAAAGAGAACAGAGAGACTTTTTGGGGTGTTTGATCCTGAGAGTTTTTTTTTTTTTTTTCCCTTTTGAGGGGATTTGTTTCTTTGGGGTTAGGGTGTGAGCTTCTTGTAAATTTCTCCACATCTAGTAAAGTTCTACTTTGCCATCACTTGTGGACATAGGAAGGCATCTTGCCTCACCGAACCACATAAATACTTGTGTTATTGTTATCTGTGATTGGTTCTTCTTCTCTTTCTTTACTTCTTGTTGTGCAGATCAAGATCCTCGGGTATCGCTCTGTTCATTAGAGTGATCATTGTCTCAACAAACTGGTATCAGAGCCAAGTTGGATTTGATCCGTACTTTTTGTTGATGGCTCCTCAATTGGCATCAGCAATGAAGTTTGACATAGAAGTATTCGATGGAAAGACGAAGGATTTTAATATTTGGCAATTGAAGATGCAGTCTTTGTTGGTACAATAGGGGCTAAGCAAGGTAGTTAAAGGCAAGGAGGCCCTACTGGTCAAGTGGAAAGATGAGGAGAAAGAAAAATACATGGAGCGTACTCTTGCAGCAATTTGTCAATGCTTGGTAGATGATGTATTGAGAGAAGTTGCTGATGAAGACACCCTAGCAAAATTTTGGCTCAAGCTGGAGTCAAGGTACATGACGAAATCTCTCACAAACCGTCTGTACCTAAAGCAACGGTTGTGTACTTTTTGCATGAAAGAATGTATGCTCATTACAGATCATCTGAACGAGTTTACTAAGATTGTTATAGATCTTAAAAATGCTGATGTTAAAGTAGATGATGAGGACCAGGCCCTCATACTCCTATGCTCATTACCTCCTTCGTATGAACATTTCGTTGATACTTTGCTATATGGAAGAGATAATATCTCTGTAGAAGATGTCAAGGCTTCTCTAAACTCAAAGGAGTTGAAACGGCGAATACTAGAAACTCATGGTGAAGATCGGGCATATGGTTTGATGGTAAGAAGAAGAATTGAAAAAAAAGAGTATGGTAAAAAGGGAAGGGCTAGATCAAAGTCCAAGTCAGTAAAAAAGGTGAAATGTTATGAATGCAACCTAAGAGGGTATATTAGGAAAGATTGTCCAAAATAAAAAGGGAAAAGCAAAGTTCAGGAAGAGTCTTTTTCTGATACAGTAAATGTTGTTCAAGAGGAGACTGTTGAAGATGAGACTGCACTGTCAGTCTCCACTAGTTCTTCTAGGGATGATGACTGGATTCTTGATTCTGGTTGTACTTTTCATATGTGTCCCCACAGGGAATGGTTTTCTACTTACACATTAGTAATTAGTGGTACTGCAACCTTGGGAGATAATAGAACTCTTGCTGTTGCAGGAGTTGGTACAATTAAAATCAAGATGTTTGATAATGTTATCAGAACTCTGGAAGTATGGCATATTCCATAACTGAAGAAAAGCCTGATTTTCTTGAGTATTTTGGACATGCATGGATACCGATTCTCGACAGAAAATGGAATCCTGAAAGTTTCTAGAGGTGCATTGGTTGTCATGAAAGGAAAGTTGACTGGTGGTCTCTATCATCTACAAGGTAGCATTGTGATGGGTGGTACCTGTGTGGCATAAAGTTCAGATGATCCCACCCAACTGTGGCACATGCAGCTGGGCCACATGAGTGAAAGAGGTATGATGGAATTGAGCAAGCGAGGTCTGCTTGCTAGTCAAAAGACTAGAAAATTGGATTTCTGTGAACATTGTATGTACGGTAAGCAATGCAGAGTGAAATTCAGTACAACAGTTTACAAGACTAAGGGTACCATGGATTACATCCACTCTGACCTTTGGGGTCCTGCTCCAGTTATTTTGAAGGGTGGTGCAAGTTATTTATTGACCTTTATTGATGATTATTCAAGAAAGGTCTGGATATATTTTTTGAAGACAAGAGTGAGGTGTTCATCACTTTCAAGCAGTGGAAGGCATTGATTGAGAGGCAGACTGGTAAGAAGATCAAACACCTCCGTATTGATAATGATATGAAATTTTGCTCGAAAGACTTTGATGAGTTCTACAGGAATGAGGGTATAGTTCAACATCGCATTGCAACGGGGACACCACAACAGAACGGTATAGTAGAACGGATGAACAGGACACTCTTAGAAAGAGCAAGAAGTATGTTGTCTCAAGCAGGTTTGTCAAAATCATTATGGGTAGAAGCTGTCAACACGGCTTGCTACTTGGTGAATAGATCTCCGTCCACAGCCATAGAGTTGAAAACTCCTGAGGAGGTATGGTCCGGTTCTCCTTCCGATTATTCTCACCTTAGAATTTTTGGTTGTCCTGTCTATGCTCATGTCATAGGTGACAAATTGGAGCCAAGGGCAAAGAAGGGCATTTTTGTAGGATATGCACAAATGCAGGGTGTGAATGCATATCGATTGTGGTGCATCGATCCTCAATCACCCAAGTTCATGATTAAAAGAGATGTGACCTTCAATGAGTCTGCAATGCTCCAGGGGGGAGAGAAGTCAATGATAGAAAGTGGAGATCATGATTGTGGCAAGCAGGGAGAGCTAGAGGTAAAGCTCTCAACGGAAAGTGCAGTGCGAGAGGAGACAGTGCAAGTCCCAGAGGAGATAGTAAATGTCCCGAAGTGCAGTACATCATAACAACAAATTCCTCAAAGACAGCACAGTATTGCAGTAGATAGAGAGCGAAGGGTGATTGGACCACCCATTAGGTATAGACATGCTGATATGATTGCTTTTGCTTTATCTGTTGCATATATGATTGAGGGGATAGAACCATGTTCTTATAAAGAGGCAATATCATCAAATGAGTCCTCTAAATGGCAGCTAGCTATGTAAGAGGAGATCGAGTCTCTACAGAAGAACAACACATGGAAGCTGGTGAAAGTACCACCTGGTCAGAAGATTGTGGGGTGCAAGTGGGTCTTCAAAAAGAAGGAAGGAATCCCTAGTGTGGAAGATGCTAAATTCAAAGCATGACTGATGGTAAAGGGTTTCACACAGCGAGAAGGTATTGACTACAATGAGGTATTCTCCCCTGTCATGAAACATACCTCTATTCGTATGTTGCTTGCTATAGTTGCTTTGCTTGATTTAGAGTTAGAGCAACTGGATGTTAAGACAGTGTTCTTACATGGTGAGCTAGAGGAAGAAAACTATATGCACCAGCCAGAGGGGTTTGTGGTTTCTGATAAAGAAGATCATGTGTGCCTGTTAAATAAGTCTTTATATGGCTTAAAACAATCGCCGAGACAATGGTATAAGAGATTTGATACTTTTATGCTAAGTCATAGTTACTCCAGAAGTAATTATGATGGTTGTGTGTATTACAAAATACTTTCAGATGGTTCTTTTATTTACTTGTTGTTGTATGTAGATGACATGTTAATAGCTGCTAAGAACATGTCAGAAATTAACCACTTAAAGTCTAAATTGAGTGGTGAATTTGAGATGAAAGATCTTGGAGCAGTAAAAAAGATTTTGGGAATGGAGATTCACAGAGATCATAGCACTGGAAGGTTGTACTTGTCACAGAAGAAGTACATGGAGAAGGTGCTAGAACGGTTTGGCATGAAAGATTGCAAGTCTGTGAGCACTCCATTAGCAGCCCACTTCAGATTGTCTGCTGATGATTTACCAAAAATAGAGAAGGAGATGGAACTGATGTCAAAAGTTTCATATTCTAGTACATTTGGTAGCATTATGTATGCAATGGTATGCACTAGACCTGATATTTCTCATGCTGTTAGTGTGGTTAGCAGCTACATGGAAAATCCCGGGAAGGTCCACTGGGAGGCTGTGAAATGGATTCTTCAATATCTCAAAGGTGCTTCAGATGTGAGCTTGGTATTTCAAAAGGAAAATAGTAATGGTGGACAATTGGTTGGCTACGTCGATTCAGATTATGCTGGTGATCTGGATAAGAGGAGATCCCTGATAGGTTATGTTTTTACTTTTTCAGACTGTGCTATCAGTTGGAAAGCTATTTTACAGTCTACTGTGGCTTTGTCGACGACTGAGATAGAGTATATGGCAGTGGTAGAGGGAGTGAAAAAAGCTTTGTGGCTGAGAGGTTTGGTTGATGACTTGGGTCTTATACAGGAGGCTACTCTAGTGTACTGTGACAGTCAGAGTGCCATACATTTGACCAAAAACCAAATGTATCATGAGAGAACCAAATACATTGATGTCAGGTATCACTTTGTTCGTGATGTGTTGCAGGGTACCGTGGCTGTTCAGAAGATTTCTACAGTGGAGAACCCAGCAGACATGCTGACGAAGTCTATTCCTTCTAAAAAGTTCAGGCACTGCCTGGGCTTGGTTGGCTTACAGAGCACATGAGGTGGCCCTGGCAAGGGCATTGGCAACGGTAATGATCGAGATGGAGCTTGTCACTAGATGCGGCTTGTGAAGATGAGCCAAGAGGAGAATTGTTATATGGGTGTCTTGCCTTCCCTACGAAACCGCATGCATGGCAGTTACGTGGATGTTGGGAGGGAGCCCACTTGCTCAACCGATGGGAACAACTCCCGCGCATCCAATGCTTGAACACGAGAGTTTCGGAGAAGATCAAATGCATGAGTTCGTGATCTTGGAAGCAAGAGGAGATCTAGCAACCATTTTATTTATTTAGATTTTTGGGATTCCCACGATGAGAGCTATGTAGCTCTTTAGAGAGAGAATAGAGAGACTTTTTGGGGTGTGCAATCCTAAGAGTTTTTGTTTTTCCTCTTGAGTGAGGGGATTTGTTCCTCTGAGGTTAGGGTGTGAGCTTCTTGTGAATTTCTCCACATCTAGTGAAGTTCTACTGTTGCCATCGCTTGTCGACGTAGGAAGGCATCTTGCCTCTCCGAGCCACATAAATACTTATGTTATTGTCATCTGTGATTGGTCCTTCTTCTCTTTCTTTATTTCTTATTGTGCAGATCAAGATCCTCAGGTATCACTTTGTTCATCAGAGTGATCATTGTCTCAACACCTTCCTCTCTAAAACCTGAGAAGAAGCTCCACCAGTGGACTCCTTCATGCAGAATCCCTTTTCAAAAGCCTCGTGATATACCCTCATGGACCAAGCCCTCCACATGATATCTCCTTCACGTGCGCCTCTCTGAAGCCCATCATCGTGGCCTCCCTGAAACCCAGGAAGTCTCCCATGGTCATGTCCCCAAGGGGCGTTCTCAGCCCTCACGATCTTCTCATGATCGTGAGAAGTCCTCATGGACTCTCTTAGATCCTCATGCACCAAGTGGTCCCTCATGGATCCCTTGCGGATCAAGATCTCCATGCATGCCCCCCTCTCCATATAAATAAGAGTGGACGGTTCATCACATGTGGGTGGTTACACATCTTGAACTTCTTGTTGGACTACATCTTTGACGGTTAGGACTTGGATGGTCCAATAACAAACTGGTTAGAACTCCTTAGGTGGTTGGGTTTCCTAATTGGTTACAACCAACCAACTAACCAACCAACTGGCTAACCTCCTAACCAACTTAACAAACCTGGATCCAATCCCATAACCCAACTGGATTATGTTACAATCTCTCAAAAAAACTCTCCATAACAAGTCAATTGAGAAAACCCTCAACCCTAGGTCAAGCTCCCTGACCCAACATGACTTTGGGGCCCTTGGGATATAAGCCTCCCAAACTTGGTTGCCTTCCCTGGAAAACCTCCAGGAACCCTCTAAAACACCTTCAGAAACTGCTTGGCACGCCTTCAAGCACCCAGGGATAGCCTCCAGCATCCCTGCCATGGCCTCCTAAGTCTCTTCAAGGCTTGAAAGCACCATGCAAAACCCTACAATCTCCACCTTGGTGCCCCCAAGCCTCAGCAAACCTAGCAATGTCCTCCTACACAATCCCGCTGTAACTGTATGTCCTGACAGCTCCTTATGTAGATCTCCTTGCCTCTGCCAACACCCTTCAGTTGCTGAGCTCTTAGAGGCCTTTGGGATAACCACCTTTATAGCTGAAGACCTTGCTTGTATCCTTGCACCACGATTATAGCCTTCCTTTTGCCTGGCAGCTGCATCAGTCTTTTCTTTGGACTTTCTTGGAGAGACCATAGCGAACTTGAACCGGCACTCGCTATAACTGGAGCTCTACCTGACATCATCTTTTCAGAGCCATTCCAATCTCTGCACACTCTGCTCCACCTGGCTAAGTGCACCCGGACACTCGTGCTAGGATATGGCCACTTTTCCTACATCTCCTACTCTGAACTCGTGTTGAATCATGTTCCACCTGTGAAGCCACCTCTCCCCGGTGCTCCACCTAAAACTGAAGTCCACTTGATGCCACGAAAGAAATCCCGAGGCCAGCCACTCAATGCTACCCTGTTGAGCCTACACCTTAACCTCATACCCGTTATTGCCTCCTTGGACCCTTCACAACCCGCGAACCTCTCCGAGGCCGTTTCAGATACATTACCTCCCACAGGCTCCTTCGAAACCCAGGAGCTCATCCCAACTACTATAACCAAGCAACGAAACCTGAGAAATCCAGGCTTTTCTGTTGGTTGGGCCTTCTCACACCCTCTTGGTTCGTCTGGATGGGGGGTCTGGGCCCACGGAATGTGGGTGCCACTGTTAAGGTGAGGTTGGTGCCACATCAACATCCCTTGGGTGGTGCTGCGGTGCTCGTCCCCAGGCGAGAGCCAGCTCGATGATAGTACGTTGGGTTGGTGTAGTGGTGCTCGGTGGGGTATCGACTCGTGCGCCCCGGGGTTGCTGTGCTGTCTACTTTAATAAAGATAAACCACCACTTCTAAATAGGGATGTTCCTTTTGGATAGTTGGTTGGGGCGTCGATCCTAGAGTTGGTATCAGAGCCGAGGTCATGGGTTCGAATCCCCGTAGGCAGAATTCTCGAGGGATTTTTCGCTAGGGGATTGTTGGGTGGGCCAGCTCACACCCTTTTGGTTCCTCCGAATGAGGGGTCTGGGCCCACGGAATGTGGGTGCCACTATTAAGGTGAGGCTGGTGCCACGTCAACGCCCCTTGGGTGGTGCTGCGGTGCTCGTCCCCTAGCGAGAGCCGGCTCGATGATAAATCACCACTTCTAAACAGGGATGCACGAGTACGCTGGGTTGGTACTATGATACACGATGGGGGGATCGCTGGGTTGGTACTATGGTACTCGGTGGGGGGATCGACTCGTGCATCCCTAGCGAGAGCCGGCTCGATGATAAATCACCACTTCTAAACAGGGATGCACGAGTACGCTGGGTTGGTACTATGATACACGATGGGGGGATCGCTGGGTTGGTACTATGGTACTCGGTGGGGGGATCGACTCGTGCATCCCGGGGTTACTGCCTGCCTACTTTAAGAAAGATAAATCACCACTTCTAAATAGGGACGTTTTTTTTGGATAGTTGGTTGGGATGTCGATCCTATATTTTCCTTTCTCCATCCCTGACAAGCTCCACGTGACTGTCTGCACCGTTCCTGCTATCTCCAGAGCTAACATCTTCCGGTCAAAGCCACCTGCCTTTCTAGCTGGAACATCAACCCATGCTCCATAGCTCCTGAGACTCGTGCTCCATCGCACTCCTGACCTCGAACTGATGTCTTCCTGCTCTATCCTCGTGATTGCAACACCAACCTATGCTTTCGTAATACACCTAGACAGCTGTGCAAACCTAACGCCAATATCAGACCCCTTCTTTCTTGAATCCTTGAACCTAGCTCTGATATCAATTGTTGAGATTCCTAGGCACTGATACCACTTGTTGGGAGATCCATATTAGCGCCTATACAATGAAAGCAACCTGTTCTTGGATTCAAGATCATGCAACAAAGGAGATATAGAGAAGAGATGTAGGAGAAAAAGAAAGAATGTATTATTAATCCTTTGGAGAAGAACCTTATTACAAGACAACAATACACACATGGCACCTCTTCTGAAATCCCAAAAGCTTCTCGCCGTCACCCGCATGTCTTCTCTCTTACAGACCTCACATTTCAAGAATCCATGTACGACCATGCACGGACAATACCTCAATGTACATCTCTCTGAAGTCCATCACCATGGCCTCCTTGAAACCCAAGATGTCTCTCACGGTCATGCCCCCAAGGGGCGTTCTTAGCCCTCACGATCTTCTCATGACCGTGAGAAGTCCTCACGAACTCTCTTGGATCCTCACGCACCAAGTGGTCCCTCACAGACCCCTTGTGGATCAAGATCTCTACGAACGTCCCCCTCTCCATATAAATAAGAGTGGACGGTTCATCACATGTGGGTGGTTACACATCTTGGACTTATTGTTGGACTACATCTTCTTGGGCGATTAGGACTTGGATGGTCCAATAACAAACTGGTTAGAACTCCTCAGGTGGTTGGACTTCCTACTTGGTTACAACCAACCAATTAACAAACCAACTGGTTACTTCCTAACCAACTTAACAAACCTGGACCCAACCCCATAACCCAACTGGGTTATGTTACAATCTCTCAAAAAAACTTTCCCTGACAAGTCAATTGAGAAAACCCTAAATCCTGGATCAAGCTCCCTGACCCAACATGACTCTGGAGCCCTTGGGATATAAGCCTCCCAAACTTGGTTGCCTTTCCTAGAAAACCTCCAAGAACCCTCTAGAACACCTTCAGAAACTGCTTGGCATGCCTTCAAGTGTCCAGGGATCGTCTCTAGCATCCCTGTCATGTCCTCCCAAGTCTCTCCAAGGCTTGGGAGCATCATGCAAAACCCTACAGCATCATAGTAATCTTACCTGATAGTAATCTTACATTGCCCTATTTTTTCAATTACGGTCTAAAGAAATCTAATCTCGAGAACGGGTATCTAACATCACTGTATCATGGTGATCTTATATTAAAATATATTAACCAAAACATTCCTTATAATTGCTGACCCCATGGAAGAGAAAACTATCTTTCTTTTTTGCAGTAATAATTTTCTACGATGTAATTTTTTATTTTTCACGATGGATGGTTGGGAAGAAAAAAAAATCTCTGCTTAGCAACATTCTTTTTCTTGATTATAAAGAGAAGAGCTCGTGGAAAAAAAAAATCTTGCATTTAAAGAAATTAAGAAAGAGGAGAGTAGAAAAGTATTATTTTTAGGTATTTAAAGAAATCAAGAAAATGAGAGTAGAAAAAGTATTATTTTTTTGGTTAAATATTTTTTTTACTATAAAAAGATCAGTAATCTTAGATTTTCTTGTTATCTTCCTTAATTGATCTTTTATTTATTTTTATTTTTTTGTAGAAAGAAAGAAACAAGAAATAAAAAATTTTTGGTTTATTTTATTTTGACTTTATAAAATAAAAGATTTTTTTATTTCTTGATTTACATTCATTTAAATTTAATTTTGTTAAATAATTTATCAAGAATATTTTTAGTATTATATATCCTGTGATCTTCTATTTATATAATATACCAAACAAGTTATTATACATACTCGGGAACCTTAATCACTGCATCATGACCGTCCAAATACAATGATCTTAATTCACCGTAGATCGGATCATCCCATGATTTGGATCATCGGTGATCCCTGATCAACGGTGATCCCAACCGAGTCACCAACTGCCCCCTGTAGTGTTATACGGGATGGATCTAGAATGGAAGGAACGAGCAGGTTCTCCGGGGAAAAGAAATGGATGCCAAAAGGACCTTTGATAGGGCTCGTCGTCTTGTGCACGAAGAATTCATAGCAGCTATATATGGAATGTCTCTCAGCCTCTGCAGGAGGTGCTACAGCTGGTACCGGCTTCATAACGAGAGATTCATTTGGCCGAGACCTACGCACAGCTTCAAGCTTTATTTCACTTCTCTTAAATGACGATGGCAGAGCTGCGAGCTGTGTGGGAGGGTTTAATGGTCGCTGTCCACACACCGCATCTCCACAACATCCAGTTGGAAGGTGATTCTTCGACCATCATGAGGTGGTAGGGACTTCAGTATGTTGCTCGTCCTCTACTGGCTGACATCTTGGATACTACAGCCTTGCTCCTTTTTCTGGGTTCAGAGAAGCGAATCAGTGCCAGATTTGACCCAATTTAGATTTCAGCTTGCACTTGAAGTTGTTCTAGATGCATTGAAGATAATGATTTGAGACCTGCTGCGTTTAGAAGGTGTGATCTAGCGAATTTTTGAGATTCGATTAATTTGATGAGAATTGAAATGAAAACAACAACAATCCAAAAAGCACAAGAAGAGTCGAGAAAAGTATAACAGCTTAATACGAACGACTTTTAAATGATAACAAGCGGAAGTAGAGTAGAAATCCGTTACCAACATTGTGAAATCTAGGCTTTTGGACCGAAGTCGGCAGGTCCAGCCAACTTCACCCCATCACGAAGAAGAAAAAGAAAAAGGAAAATGGGGGACGGAGTTCCTGTTTATCCTGCCAGAGTTTTCACCGGAGAAGTCGAAGGAGAGGCCGTGAGGGAGACGAGGTTGATCGGAGGAAGTTTCGTGGAAGAGAGGGGGGCTCGATCGATCGAGGCTTCACCCCGTACGGCGAGGACCTCCTTCCCCTTGTGCTCGCCGACGAGCTCGAAGTCCCGTATGGCAGCCTCGTCTTTTGGCAGTTCATGGTCATCGGATCCATCACCGGCATCATCGAGCAGCACCGTGGAGTCCTTCAGTGGGCCGACTGTCAGCACCGCCACTCCCCTACGCTTCTCCTCCCACACTCGAAGACTGGTTAACCAATCGCCGCCACTGCCATCACAGCGAGCACGACCGGGAGAGGGACGAGAGAGATCCTGGCGATGCACGAATGAGGCAATGCTCGAGTGATGCTTCGATAGAGGGAAATCCGGTGAGGGTGCCGACCATCTCGACAATGAGGAGGATCGCACGGGTGAGGCCTCCGGTAGAAGGAGGTCCGACAAGCCTCCTTCCCTCATCGACCACCTCCGATGGCTTTCGAGGCCATGGGAGGCATGTTTGGGCCAAACCAGATCGAAAGCAGGGGGTTCGGGAGAAGAGAAGAAAGAAGGAAGAGAAGAGAAGAAAAAAATAATGGAAGATAAGGAAAAAAAGGAAAAAAGAAAAGGAAAAAAGAAAAAGAGAAGGAAAAAAAGAAAGAAAAAAGAAGAGAGAGAGAGAAAGAGAGAGAAGATGAGGAGAGAGAGGAGAGAGAAAGATAAGAGAGAAAGAAAGAGAGAAAGAGGAGAGAGAAAGGAGAAAAAATATATAAATATTGAAGGGGGAGATCGAAAAGCTCTTTTTTTTGGAATTTGTGAGGATAGGGTTTTATGGATGGATCATTGATGAAATATAGGTAAAAGATTTTGGTTTATAAATTTTTCTAGGATTATTTATGTTTAAAAATTATTTTTGTAGGGGGCAGCTTTCTGAGTAGAAGGGTATTGTGCGGGTTCCGGGTATGGACTAGTATCAGGCATGTTAGTTGTCTCTAGTAAGGTAAGGATTTCTGGACTTGATCATTAGTTATATATATATATATATATATATATATATTTTATATGACATGTTTTGATCTGAGTACATGAACATTGGCATGCATGGTTGTTTTCGCATGGTATATCTTGACTTCTTGTGATAGATAGTATGATAGATATTATTATTATTTATAT
Source organism: Areca catechu (assembly GCA_021397845.1). NCBI lineage: Eukaryota > Viridiplantae > Streptophyta > Magnoliopsida > Arecales > Arecaceae > Areca > Areca catechu. The sequence goes on from CM038039.1 coordinate 63,464,145, forward strand.
TCCTGTATACCATGTTTTAACGAATAAAGTTATCTTTGGATGGGTTAGACCATAATATCGATTATTGAAAAACTATAAATGATATGATTTGACTATATGAAGTGAGTTAAGAAAGTGTTAATTAAAAAAATACGATATTTGGACTAGCCATGCCATAGGATCGTGGTTACTGAGATTGCTTGAGCCACGAGCTTTGTACATGGAATAGCCAGTTATGGGCTGATAGTACGTGGGATAGCCTGAGCCACGGGCTTTATATATAGAATAGTTAGCCACGGACAGATAGTACGTAGGATAGCCTGAGCCACGGGCTTAGTACGTGAGCTAACCTGGTCACACATGGATAGTACATTGTCGATTATGAGGTTACCAGTCATGGGCTAGAGTTTGACCATGGTTAGTCCACATTCCTAAAGAAGAAGGATAATTAATTGAAACATAAAAAAAAAATACAATGTTATCAAAGATTTATTATACTTGACATTTAAGTTGTTTTGGTTGTATGATATGATAAACTATTATTTTTTAGTTATTTTCAAGTTATACTATTATTGGTGTGACTGTTTGGAGACCTTACTGGGCTGTAAAGCTCATGACCCTCTATTTATTTTTCCTTCTTAGAGTTGTGCAGGATATTCGAGCTTGGTAGTGGATTAGATTCGTGGTGAAGTGATGAATAGCTAGAGAGTCGTTAATACTAATCAGATGACTGAAGGATGACTGAAATTATAACCATATGAGTTGTTTTATTTTTTTTTATGTTATGTATTTTTTTATAAATTGTGATCAATAGTTGTATGGAGGATTGAAGTTAAATAAAATTTTTTAGGTCTTGAATGATCTCTAGGATAAAATTTAGGATTGTGTAGTTGGTCATGTTGTCAATTCCGGTGCTAGATTCGGGGCATGATAGAATGGTGTCAGAGCTTAGGTTATGATCATTTGGGATAGTGATACAAGTAATTAGGAAATAACTTGGTGGTTATTAGGACATGATAGAATGATATCAAAACTTAGATTATGAATACTCGGAGCTATGACATAAGTGATTAGGACATGACATGAGTAATACTGAAATTTAGGTTATGATCACTTGGGACTGTGACATAAGTGATTAGGATATGGTTGGAATGATATTGAAATTATGGTTATGATCAGTATGGACTGTAATTTAAGATGTATTTGAATTTATATCATAATCAGTCGGGACATGATAAAAGTTACAAGAATGAATTTGAAGTTTGGATTTTTAATCCTCAGATATTATACATAAGATCTGGCATATGATTAGTACCAAAAAGGAACATAATTTTTATTTGTAAAATAAATAGTGAGATTGATTTAGATAAATGAAAAGGGCTGGATGATTTATACTCTTTGATAATGATAAGTAAGCATATGATGGATATAGAAGAGCTGGATGGGATATATCTTTATCTTTGATAAGTGGTTGATCTAAATGTCAAGAATACTGGCCTGAAATTATAGTATGTTATGTTAACAGATCATGCTGAATATATATGTTCAATTATTAATTGGATGATTTTGGAATTCTAAACCTGATGTGGATGTGGATCATGATAACATGCTAGCCCTGTTGTTAATTATCGGATTAAAAAAAATCTTGGGACCACTATAAGAACATGTTTAGGATATAAGTTATGCAAGAGTTTAAGGATATTAGAAAGTGTTGCCATCCTTATCGTCATGGCCTGTAGCTGTGATGTGGCATTGGACGTCAGCTCCGTATTTTAGAATCTTGCGATTCCCGGTCCTACAAAATAGAGTTAGAGACCCGGGCTGGGAATCCCGGTGAGGGCACTTCGACAATCAAGTTAGCGAACGATAAAGAGGAACAGATCCTCCAAGGCAGATCCCTCTTTGGTCACCATGCTTGGAGAAGAGTTTTCATCAAATAATAGAGTATGATGGGTTGGAGAGGAGCAAGGCTCAAGCTATGATGGCTGTGCCCGTCGGGACTCTCTATGGGAGTCTTTCGGGGAGGCTTCCATGCATTCTCGTCACTTGTCTCTCCTTCTCCGTCCTTTTTCGTGCTTACCTTCTTCTCGCCATTGGGTGCCCTTTTAGATCACCGATTCTCCTGGCTTTGTGCCTTGATTTTCTTCCTCCTAGGGGTGCTCGAGGGTCAATGGCGTTCGTTGGCCGTGCTCCCGAGGTTATTTCCCCTTATAATAGGGAGTTATATCATGAACCGTGTTCTCCAGGTGGGTTATCAAGACTGGAAAAATTTAGCAGGGCCTCGATCTGGAGGTAGCCGCCCTTGGGTCCGAGGTCCCTGATGCGGCCTTCTCCTTCTGGGTGGTTCAGGTGGTCGGCCGCAGGATCTGGTGCCTCAGTCGGGGCACTCTTCCCCAGCTGGTGCAAACGAGAGTAGGCGCACCCTTCTAGCTTTGGGATGCCATACTAGATGCGCTCCACTATGCGCGTCGGCTTCGATGGCAGTCTTGGTGCTGACGCCTTTTTCCTTTTTGTGGCGCTTCCAAGGAGCGGGCTCGACTTAGGTTGAGGTGGGCTCGACCCTTGGGGAGCCACCTGGCAAAGGAGTAGAGGGAGCTCGACTTCAGTCGAGGTGGGCTCGACCCTTGGGGAGCCACTTGGCGAAGGATCAAAGGAAGCTCGACTTCGACCGAGATGGACTCGACCCTTGGGGAGCCACCTAGCGAAGGAGCAGGGGGAGCTCGACTTCGGCCAAAGTGGGTTCGACCCTTGGGGAGCCACCTGGTGAAGGAGCGGAGGGAGCTCGACTTCGACCGAGGTGGGCTCGACCCTTGGGGAGCCGCCTGGCAAAGGAGCGGAGAGGGCTCGACTTCGGTCGAGGTGGGCTCAACCCTTGGAGAGCCTCCTGGAGAAGGAGTGGAGAGGGCTCGACTTCGGCCGAGATGGGCTCGACCCTTGAAAAGCCACCTGGCAAAGGAGCGGAGAGGGCTCGACTTCGACCGAGGTGGGCTCGATCATTGGAGAGCCACTTGGCGAAGGAGCAGAGGGACCGAGCTCGACTTCGGCCGAGGTGGGCTCGACCCTTGAGGAGCCACCTAGCGAAGGAGCTCGGAAAGAGATCCGATGTGGCGACGCCTGTTTGTTTTGCCACCAACTGGATCCGAGGTGTACTCCACTTCAGCGGTCTTGCTACATCATTTGCCCCCCACTCCAAAGTCCCGTCGAAGCATCATAATTAGGATGAAGGGAGTTAATGTAGAGCTGACGTGGAAAGGCAAAAATATATTAATATTGAAGGGGGAGATCGAAAAGCTCTCTTTCTTAGAATTCGTGAGGATAGGATTTTACGGGTAGACCACTGACGAAATATAGGTAAAAGATTTTGGTTTACAAATTTTTGTAGGATTATTTATGTTTAAAAATTATGATTGTAGGGTAGCCTTTTGAGCAAAAGGGTATTGTACAGGTTTCGGGTACGGACCAGTATCGACATGTTAGTTGTTTCTAGTAAGGTAAGAATTTTTGGACTTGATCACCAGTTGTATATATGTATTTATATAATATGTTTTGATCCGAGTACATGAGCATTGGCATGCATGATTGTTTTCGCATGGTATATCTTGACTTCTTGTGATAGATAGTATAATAGATATTATTATTATTTATGTTTATGTAGACCATGTTTTAACGAGTAAAGTTATCTTTGGATAGGTTAGACTATGATATCGATTATTGAAAAACTGTAAATGACATGATTTGACTACGTGAAGTGAGTTGATGAAGTGTTAATTAAGAGAATATTGTATTTGGACTAACCATGCCACAGGATCGTGCTTACTGAGATTGCCTGAGCCACAGACTTTGTACATGGAATAGCCGACCACGGGCGGATAGTACATAATTGATTATGAGGTTGCCAGTCATGGGCTGGAGCATGACCATGGTTAGTCTAGAACTCTAAAGAAGGATAATTAATGAAAATATAAAAAGAAAATACGGTATTGTCAAAGGTTTTGTTATACTTGAAATTCGAGTTATTTTTGTTGTATGATCTGATAAACTATTATTTTCTAATTATTTTCAAGTTATATTATTATTGGTGTAACTGTTTGGAGACCTTACTGGGCTGTAAAGCTCACAACCCCCTATTTATTTTTCCTTCTTGGAGTTGTGCAGGATATTCGAGCTTGGTAGTAGATTGGATTCGTGGTGAAGTGATGAATAGCTAGAGAGTCGTTGATACCAATCAGATGACTAAAGGATAATTGAAATTGTAACTATATGAATTGTTTTATTTTCTTTATGTCAGGTATTTTTTTATGAATTGTGATTAATAGTAGTCGGAGGATTGAAGTTGAATGAAATTTTTTGCATGATTTCTAGAATAAAATCTAAGATTGTGCAGCAGGTCACGTAGTCGATTCCGGTGCTGGATTTGGGGTGTGACAAATATAATGGATAATCTCTGCCAAATTAAAAGCTTTCTTCCTTAAAAATTCTGAACTTGTTAGTTAGCCTAAAACTACATGCGGTTCTTCGTATGATGGTTGAGTAGCAAGCTACTGCAAGTTTACGATGTCTCTGAATTAAATATCAGATGGTTTTATGAGATGAAAATCCGGACAACTTGATTGAAGGCTAAATCTAAACCTTTTTTGAAAAAAAAAAAATTTGAACGATACATGGGTACGAGTCTAATGCTAACTTACCACTCATGGCTTTGCAGAATAAAATGTCTCACCAGAAGACACAAATCATGCTCAATTTTTTGTATTATATGAATTTATTAAGGAAAAAGGAACAAAATCTCTCACCCATTATTCAGTCATCGGAAGGCCATGTATGCAAAATTTCTCATGTATTATTCGGTCATCAGAAGACGTGTATTGCATCTTCTCGAGAAGGCCCATCTTCTCCTGTTGACTGTGGATTTCAAGGCCCAATGTTTTCAACAAAGTAGAGGCCGTTCCCCCCCCCGCCATTCCCCATCCCTCGTCCAATAGATCCAGGGATGCAAAATGACCAGTCCAAACGCCTATGTCGGCGCCTAATTTTATATCGTTACAGGTCGAGGTCAGGTTTGCAGGCGTGTGCATGCGAGCGTGCCAAGCTTGAGTAGTTAAAGCTACATCAGCGGAAGGGATGGCCCACCTGGGCCCCCTACGTCGGCGAGTGGCCCAAAAAGACATGGACTTTTTGGCTATCCAAAACCCACTTTGGCTAACGCTGGTTGATATTTTCAACCATGTGGCCCGCGCACCATACACTTATGGATGGCAGCAATGAGACGATGGAAGAATGAAGGCCACCATACACTTATGAATGGACTTCGTTCATCCCCGTAGGCACTTGTGGCTGCACAGAACTCTACGAGTTATTATTATTATTATTTTTTTATTGGATAATTTATAGGATACATTTAACTTGGATCGTAGTGCCCATTCCATGGATGATAAATAGAAAGCTTGAAAGCGAATGCTCTTACGAACAATCTATTTTTGATAAATATAATAAAATCATTTATCCATTGAAGCAAACTAAGGCTAAATAATAGAATAATATTCATGATGGTGAAAGCATCAAAGACTTGCGGAAGACTCCAGAACGGGCGTGGCATCCTAGATCGAATACCGAACATCGTATCCAGAACGTTTATAAGACTAGCAACAACAACCAATGTTACTTCACCGAAAAATAAGTTAACAAATAGCAGCGGATGTTATGCTGGGATGAAAACGTCCCTTAGTGGTCCCTGTAATAAGTGCTTGAACTCACTTCCACCACCGTTTAAAAAGTTAAAAAAAAAAAAGTATTTTCGAAGAATTTGCGTAGCTCGCCGGGATCTTTTTCTTTCTTTGCTCATCTTCTTATTTTATTTCTAATAAATAATAATATCATCTTGGTCCTAACAAATATAATAATATCAAGTCTTATAAAAAATTAAAAATTAAAAATATTTATTTTTTATTTTTATATAAATATTTAAAATTTATTTAATATATAAATGATATTAAATAAAATATATATATATATATATATATATATATATGTAGAGATCCTCGTATACTCATCGCGTTCAAATCTAATTATAACAACACAACCAACCAATAATTAGCTCAAATAGGCCAGTGCTATAATATCTCTAGTCCACATAGGCCATTAGCAGGATTTGCTTTTATATCATTTTATAACAAATCAAAATTTTATTTAAAATAATTAACTGAAAAGTATTATTTGAATTTCTTAATTTATATAAATATTCAAGATCTATCCAATATAAAAATGATGTAAAATTAAAAACATATTTATATGGAACTCCGCAATAATGATGGTGCTACAAAATACTTATTATCATCATCATTTTTAAAAGAAATTAGTTAGGTCATAAATAATCTTTTTTAAAAATAAAATTGCATCTATCGCAATAAATTAACTGCTACTATGCAATTGCCTGTTCAGATAGAACTGTGAAGCCCAAGCCATAACTGGGCTGCCTAGGTTGAAGACGGCAATTGTTGCCGACTTCGGATCAGACCTCAGAAAAAAAAAAAAAGAAGGGGAGGAAGAAGAGAGAAGGGGGGAAAAGAAGCATCGGTTCGGGAGAAGAGAAGAAAAAAAAATGGAGGAGAAGAGAAAATAAAGAAAGAAAGAGAAGAAAAGGGAAAAAAGAAATAAAAAGAGAAAAAAAGAGATAAAGAGAAGAAAAAAGGAAATAGGGAGAGGAGAGAGAAAGAGGAGAGAGAAGATGAGGAGAAAGAGGAGAGAGAGGAGAGAGAAAAATGAGAGAGAAAGAAAAAAATAATTAAAAAAGATAGTGAGGGGGGAGATTGAAAAGTCTCTTTCTCTGAAAATTTAGAGTGAGGGTTTCATTGGGAGGACCACTAATGAAATTTTGATAAAATGGATTTTGGTTTACAAATTTTTCTAGGATTATTTATAGTTAAAAATTATTTTTATAGGGGGCAGTCTTCTGAGCAGAAGGGTATTGTGCGAGCTCCGGGTACAGATTGATACCGGGTATTTTAGGATTATCTCTTGAAGGTAAGGATATCTGGACTTGATTACCAGTTGTATATATGTATCGTGACATGATTTAATCTCTGCGTATATGCATTGGCATGCATGATTTATTTTTGAATGGTATAGTTAATTTTTCATGATGGACAGTATGATTGTTGTTATTTATATTCCTGTTACCATATTTTATCAAGTAAAGTAATTTTTATATGGGTTAGACCATGATACTGGTTATTGAAAAATTAAAAAGATATAATTTGATTATATGATGTGAAAGTAAATACGGTATTTGGACTGGCCATGTCACGGGATCGTAGTTACATAGCCTGAGCTACAGGCTTTGTACGTGGAATAATCGGTCATGGGCGATTAAAACGTGGGACAGCCTGAGCTACAAACTTTGTACATGGAATAGCCAACCATGGACAATTAAAATGTGGGACAGCCAGAGCCACGGGCTTGTATGTGGACTAGCCTGGCCACGAGTGAATAATATATGGTCGATTATGAGGTTGCCAGTCATTGGCTGGAGCATAATTGTGGTTAGTCTAGAATCCTAAAGAAGAAGGATAACTAATGGAAACACTAAAAGAAAATGTAATGTTATCAAAGATTTTGTTATACTTGACATTCGAGTTGTTTTGGTTACATGATCTGATAAACTATTATTTTCTAGTTATACTATTATTGGTGTGACTGTTTGGAGACCTGACTGGATTGTAAGGCTCACAACCTTCTACTTTCTTTCTTCTCAGAGTTGTGCAGGATATTCAAGTTTGGTAGTGGATTTGATCGTGATGAAATGATGTATAGCAAGGATCTGGCTGTGTGTGAGACTGAATATCAATATTTAGGTTGTATAGTTAGTTTTGTTCAATTAGTCGGTTGCTGATATTTATGTATTAAATCAATGGACCATTTAATGATTTTGATTTAAATAAATAGATTGTTTAGTTATTATTCAATTATTTAAATAATATTGGTTTATCTGAAGTGATTTTTGAATAAAGTTAATATTGTGTACCTAGGTCTTGCATGATTTCTAGAATGTATTCTAGGATTTATGCGATCAGTCGTATAGCTGATTCTGGTATTGCATTCGGGGTGTGACAAGAATCAAGTGTGCAATTAGATTTCTTATTAGGATCGAGCAAGAGTTTGTGATATGTATTGCTTAGACTAGCCTATGAAAATAAATGGTGTTTAAAAATGAAAACGACCATATCATGGTCATGCTTTTCTGTGCCATCATCCCTCAAATCCTTCATAAATTTGAATAGTTTTTAATTTTAAATTTCAAATATATCATAAACTCTATGATAATATTTGATGATCCAAATAGGATCACCATGAGGATCTAAAATTATTAGTGATCTAATTGAGGTGATTTAATTCAATGGTCTAAAGTCATGGTGTTTGATAGGCCATAGGTTAGTGATTTCTGGGTATCCATGAGTAACCTATTTGGTATTCTATTAGAATACAAGATCACTAATCATCTAATATCAAAACTATCTTTAATGTATTTCATAAAAAAAATTTATTAATTATGTAAATATATTATAATAAAATATTAATATATTTTATAAATATAATATATAGGATTAATATAATAACATATTATATATAATATTGATATAATATATGATTGGTGTATTGATATATCAAAATTTTTAACTAGAATAAAAAATATATTTATCATCAAATTTGAGTTTAATATCATTGTTCGAGAGTGATCTTGAATTTTTGATCTCAAAGATGAGTATCTTATTATTGGATTGAATGATGATTTAAAGAGTATAGTTAATTTAGAATCCCTACTATATAGAATCATGATAATATAATCAAATACTGCGATCTGATCATCTTCATCTATATCATTCTTAATTTTTGGTAGATCATCCTATACAAAATACTCTTTATATATATTAAAGAGATTTTATTAAAATTCGAGATAGATCATGTATCTAAAAATATCTGCTTGACTATTATTGTTAAGCTTATTAGATAAATATCAGCATTGATATAAATTTATTAGTTAATAAAAATATTATATATTATATTATATTTAAAAAATTATATATTAATAAAATATTTTTTGATTAAAATTAAATTATGTAGTAAAGTGCTAGTATAAAAGAAAATACAGTCCTCTGACTTCCCCATCTACTCTCCTCTCCAACCCTTTTGCTTCTTCAAACCCCTGAAGCCAGCCAAGAAGGAAGGGGGGAGGGGAGGGATATTAAAACCTCCCAAAGTTATGATTCTCACGTCCCACCAGCAGTATTCAAATCCTTACTTCAATCCAACTCCAATCCAAAAAAAAAAATCAGCCAGTCTTCCCCAAATCTCCACCTCAGGGGAAGCCCCCATGTTCTAAAAATCCCTTCTTTTTGTTTTGTTTTTTTGCTCCTCTATCTGGTCCACCTTCACTACTATTTCATGGCAGTAAAACATCAAAAACTTACGGAAGAAAGTCCAAGACTCTAGAATGTTTGTGGCATCCTTATGGAATATTCATCGTATCCAGAACTTAAAAAAGACTAGCAACAGCAACCATTGTTACCTCACCGAAAAACAAATAACAGCGGATGTTTTGCTGACAGCATACAAAAAAAGTCTCTTAATTAGTGGTCGTTGTAATGGGTGCTTGAACTCGCATTCCACCACCGTTTAGAAAGTTTAAAAGGTATTTGGAAGAAAGTCACCTTCCATTGCGTAGCTCGTCAGGTACCTTTTTCTTCGTTGTCATCACGTTCACCTTCCTCCTCTTATTTCTAATAAACTTTAATACCATCTTGATACCATTGACAATTATGATTACAAGGCCAGAAAACGGCTCGGTCTGGTTCAGTTTTAACTAATTTTTTGAAGCCAATTGATATTTTAGTTTAACAGATTTCTAAAATCAAATATTTGATTAAATACGAGTAATTTTTTTTATTTGATTTTGTATCGGTTTGATTTGTTTATGCAGTTTTTTCAAGTATTTGAACAGTTTTTAGTTTAAACTAGTTGATTGGTTTGATTTTTAAAATAATTAAAAGTGGAGAACTAACAATTCAGAAAGCCATTAAAAGAGAAAATGTCATGAACAGAAAAATAAAAATAATTAACTTACACGATATTTTAAGATGTAAAAATATAAAACGTGTAATATGGATATGTCCTTATATATATATAAATATATAAAATGATATTAATTAATGTTCGATTTGGTTTTAGTAGGTTACATTAATCAGTAAACAGATAATCGAACCAATATTTTATTTTTTTCATTTTATTAAATCGAACCGAATTAGTTAAACCATCAAACCATCATATTTGATTCAGTTTAGATTGTGATATTTGGGCTTGAGCTGAAGTCGGCAGGCCCGGCTGACTTCAACCCAAACTGGCGAAAAAAAAATGAAACGAAGAAGAGGCAGAAGGAGGGGATTTCGTTTTCCTTTATCCGGCCAGAGATTTCGCCGGAGGAGTCAGGGGGGAGAGCCGTGGAGGGAGGGGGTGGTCGGCGACGTGGTTGGAGTGGGTTGGAACTCCGATTGGCAAGGGATTTACTTTCCAAATGGCGAGGAAACCGTCAGGAGTTTTCTTTAAATTTTTCTTCACCATTGCCAATCGAGCCTTAAAACCCCTTTCCAAGATGTCATCCTCCTCTTTGGTGAGCATCCGGAAGTCCGTCCAGGGCCGGTGAGCTTTCTTTTATTGTTAGAAGGATTTAATCCGGATTTTCATTGGGTTTGTTTCGGTTTGGGGTCGTGGATCGCCGGTGGTCGCGCCGCTGGTCGCCTCCAGTCTGTTGAACCCTTCCCGGCAATCATCTCCCATGGCCACCACCGGCAACCAGGGAGAGGAGGGTTTGATCGAGCTGAGGAAAAGCGGGGGAAGGGGTTCGGGAGAAGAGAAGGAAGAGAAGAAGGAAAGAAAAAAAAAAGGAGAAAAAGTTCTATTTGGTTTAGGAAAAAAAATGAGGAGAGAGAAAGAAGAGAGAAGAGAAAAAAAGAAAAGAAAGAAAAAAAGGGGTGATTGAAAGTTTTCTTTCTCGAAATTCGTAAAACTTGGATTTGGTTTTGAATGAAATTATTTATTATTGTAGAGGATCAGCCTTTTGAGTAGGAAGGTGTTACGCAAATTCTGGGAGCAGACTAATTCAGGTGTAGATAGTTGTTTCTTGAAAGGTAAGGATTTCTGGACTGATCATCCATTGTGATGTGTATTTTACATGACCTGATTTGATCCGAGCATATATATACATTTGCATGTATGGTTATTTTCGTATGGTATAGTTTGATTTCTCGTGATAAATAATGTGTTTGTTGTTATTATTGTCTGTATTTTTATATACCATGTTTATCAAGTAAAATGATCTTTGGATGGGTTTGATCATGATACCGGTTATTGAAAAATCGTAAAAGACATGTTTTTTTACTACATGATGTGAAATGATAAAGTGAATATGGTGTTTGGACTAGCCATGCTATGGTGGTACCATGGTTACTCAGGTTACCAGTCAAAGGCTGGAGTATGACAAATTGTGTGCCAGTCACAGGCAGGATTGTGACAACTTTATGTGCCAGTCATAGGCAGGATTGTGACAAATAGTGTGCCAGTCACAGGCGAGAGTATGACAACAGTGTGCCAGTCATAGGCTAAATGTGACCGTGGCTAGTCCAGAACCCTAAAGATAAAGGTTACTTAATAGAAACTCTAAAAGAAAAACATAACGTTATCAAGATTTTGTCATACATGATATTTGAGTTATTTGACTGCATAATATAATATACTAGTATGTTCTTACTATTTCAAGAATTATATTATTACTGGTGTGATCATATGGAAACTTTACTGGGCTGTAAAGCTCACTCCCTATTTCTTAATTTTTTTTTCAAAACTCAAGATGCATAGCAAGGATCGGGCTGGGCGTGAGATGGAACATCGACATTTAATTTTGTTTAGTTAGTTAGTTAATTCGGTTGCTGATTCTTAGCATGGATCAGTGGACCATTTAGTAGTTTTGATTTGGAATAAAAGAATTTAGTTTTATTTATTTGTTTAAATAGTATTAGTTTATTTGAAGTGATTTTTGATTGAAGTGAATATTGTGTACCTAGGCCCGGCATGATTTCTAGGGCAAACCTAGGTGCGGCTGGTCACGTAGCTGATTTCGGTGCTGGATTCGGGTCATGATAAAGTGGCAACAGAGCAAACCAGGTTGTAAGATCTTAGGGTATAAGTTCATTGAGAGAGTGTGGGTTGATTCTTAGGTAGGGTAGATAATGTAACATTTTTTTTATCACTTAAGTATTAGTTGTATACTAACAATGACTAGTATAGGATTTCCATGGTGCGTGGTGGCGGGCGTGTATGTGCTAGGAGGCCCACAAGATTGCAAATGGATCCAGTGCTTGGAAGTCCAAGGAGCAGCAAGAAGAGCTAGAAGTCTACCAGATAATGATGAGCATCTACAGGAACCAATGCCCAATCCCATGGACAACATCCCAGAGACTGGGGTTGTAGAAACAGGAACTCTAGGAGGACCTGGAATTCAGCCTGGAGACCAAGTTGGTCTCCCTCAGTTGATGCAATTTTTGGCACAACAACAAGCCACTGTGAGAACCGATACGCTGAGATTAATGGAAGCACAATAACAATAATAACAATTTATATAGCAACTATTACAATAGCAGCAACAAGAAATTTTGCAGCGATAGCTAGAAGCTGGGATCCCACAAGAATGACAAATAACCTTGATAGATTTCAAGAAATATGCGGCACTAGTATTCATAGGAACATCTGATTTCATGAAGGTAGATGGTTGGTTGAAAGCTGTTGAGAAACTATTCTAGGCCTTGCGATGCCCGGTAGAGGAAAAAGTTAATTTTGCTACTTTCTTATTGCAAGATGAGGTAGCTGCTTGGTGGGAGTTGGAGCTTGGAAAGCAAGGATCGAATGATGCCCTTTTACCTGGATAGATTTCAGAAGGGTTTTCTATGAGAGATATTTTTCTCAGAGAATTCGGATATAAAAATTTTGAGAATTTGATCGCCTGGAGCAGGGTAGCTTGACAGTTGCTCAGTATGCTACAAAGTTTGAAAAACTGTCAAGGTATGCTCCAACACTGATAGTTGATGAAGGGGTTCAGGCCAGAAAATTTGAAAATAGACTTAGGGTTGGATTCAACAACAGACTGCCTTCGAGCTATCCACTTATAAGGAGGTCATCAACATGGCATTAATAATAGAAAGGGGATTGGATGTTGCTTAGGCAGAGAGAGAAAAGCTTTGAAGAAGAGACCCAGATCAAGAGGATATCAAGGTCAATCAAATAAAATTATCAGTGCAAAGACAAGAAAGCCTGACAATGCTGCTCCACATGACAAGACTCAACAAAAGAGTGATGTCAAGTATTATAAGTATGGTGGTCCACATTATAAGCAAGATTGTACGTGGCCAGATGAGTGGAAGTGTCATAACTGTGGCATGGCGGGTCACAAGGCTGTTGTGTGTTGTTATGGTTAGGGGTCATAGCATCAAGCACCTCCAGCATCTCAAGGTGGGCATCAACAAGGAGTAGGGCAGCAGAAGCGGAGCACCCAAGGATGGGTGTATGCACTCACGCAGTAAGATGCAAATGTTTCAAATTCAGTAGTGACAGGTATGATTAAGCTATTGTATAGTAGTGTCTATGTTTTGTTTGATGCTGGTGCTATGCATTCTTTCATATCAGCTAGACTAGTTAGGGAAAACAATAAGTTGACTTCGACACCTCTAAAAATTGATCTTTGTATTTCTACTCCAAGTGGGAATGTCATTATGGTTAATCGAATCTGCAAGGATTGTAGATTGGATATCAAAGGTAGGGAGATGAAGGTGGATTTGATAGTCTTGGATATGAAAGACTTCGATGTGATCCTTAGAATAGATTGGCTAACAGCATATCATGCTTTCATCAGCTACTTTGAGAAGATAGTGAGATTTCAGATCCCTGGTTAACAGAGTTCAACTTTATGGGTAACAAGCTAACCTCTCCGAGAAGAGTGATCTCAGCTTATAATGTTAGGCGACTCCTCAGGAAAAGTTGTGAAGGGTTTGTGGCACCAGTGATAGATACCCGATAATAGGAGCTCATATTGGAAAACATACCTATTGTGAAAGAATTTCTAGAGGTCTTTCCCGATGACTTGCCAGGGTTACCTCCTGACAGAGAAATTGAGTTCTCTATTGATCTTATAACAAGCACTAGAGCCATCTCCAAAGCTCCCTACAGAATGGCTCCTGTGGAATTAAAAGAGCTTAAGGAGCAATTGCAAGAATTGTTAGATAAAGAATTTATCAGACCAAGCGTGTCTCCTTGGGGTGCTCTGGTTCTATTCGTGAAGAAGAAGGATGGTAATTTTCAGCTCTGCATAGACTATCGGGAGTTGAACAAGGTGACAGTAAGAAATAAATATCCTTTACCGAGGATTGATGACTTTTTCGATCAACTATAGGGAGCACAGATATTTTCAAAGATTGATTTTCATTCTAGATATCACCAATTAAAAATAAGGGTAGAGATGTGCCTAAGATAGCTTTTAGAACCATATATGGATATTATGAGTTTTTGGTTCTGCTCTTCGGTCTGACAAATGCACCTGCAGTTTTCATGGACCTCATGAACTGAGTGTTCAGACCATATCTAGATCAGTTTGTGGTGATATTTATTAATGATATACTGGTTTATTCAAGGAGTCCACAAGTACATGAAGAATACCTAAGAATAGTATTGCAAATACTTAAAGAGGAGAAGTTGTATGCGAAGCTCTAAAAGTGTGAGTTCTGGTTGTATAGAGTCTCTTTCCTTGACCATATTATTTCTAAGGAAGGTGTTTCTATGGATCCAAAGAAAGTGAAGGCGGTAGAAAATTAGGAGAGATCTACCAATGTATCTAAAGTTTGTAGTTTTCTATGAATGATAGGTTATTATCGAAGATTTGTTGAAGGATTCTCCCTTATTGCCATACATTTAACTCGTCTGACTCAAAAATAAATAAAATTTGATTGGATAGATGAATGTGAGCAGAGTTTTTAAGAGTTGAAGAGATGGCTGGTGACCGCCCCAGTGTTGATTGTTCCTACGGAGATTGGAGATTTCACCATATATAGTGATGCATCTCGCAAGGGTCTTGGTTGTGTCCTAATGCAAAATGAAAAGGTAATAGCTTATGCCTCTAGATAGTTGAAAATGTATGAGTCAAATTATCCTACTTATGATCTGGAGCTAGCAGCAGTGGTCTTTGCCCTAAAAATATGGAGACATTACCTGTATGGTAGTTGTTGCGAGATTTTCATAGATCATAAAAGTTTAAAGTACATCTTCACTCAGAAGGAATTGAACTTAAGACAGAGAAGATGGTTGGAGTTACTAAAAGACTGTGATCTGACTATCAACTATCACTCGGCAAGGCAAATGTTATAGTAGATGCTCTAAGTAGAAAGTCTCCAAGTAAATTGGCAGCAGTACTTATTGATCAAAAACATATCGTGATGGATTTGGAGAGATTTAATATGGAAGTATGGATTCATGATCCTAAAATGCAACTAGCAAATCTTATGGTACAGCCTACCATGATTGATAGAATTAAATCAGCTCAAAGAGAGGATCTAGAGCTATAGAAAATTAGAAAGATAATTGAGTCTGGTGCTTAGCCAGAATTTTCTATATATACCGATGATACCTTGAGATTTGGTAGCAAATTGTGTTCCCAAGCTTCCAGAATTAAAGAATGAGATCCTGGAAGAGGTGCATGGTTCAACATATACGATGCATCCAAGTAGTACAAAGATGTATCAAGATCTAAGAAAAAACTTTGGGTGGCCTAGTATGAAGAATGACATAGCTCAGTATGTGGCTCAATGCCTGGTATGTCAACAGGTAAAAGTCGAGCATCAAAGACCTGCCGGACCACTGTAATTTCTTATGATTTCTCAGTAGAAATGGGAACACATTACTATAGATTTTGTGACAGGTTTGTCCAAAACCCCTAAAGGTAATAATGTAGTGTCGGTGATTGTTGACCGACTGATAAAATCAGTTCATTTCTTATCCTTATGGGTCGATCTCTCTCTGGAAAGATTAGCAAGCCTGTATATGGAACAAATTATGAGACTACATGGGATTCCAATTATCATAGTATCGGATCGAGACAGTATATTTGTTTCATAATTTTGGAAGAGTCTTCATAAAGCCTTGGAAACCAAACTAAGTTTTAGTACAGCTTTTCATCTCCAAATCGATGGATATTCAAAGCGAACCATCCAAATTTTGTTTTCCTTTATCTGGCTAGAGATTTTGCCGAAGGAGTCGGGGGGAGAGCCATGGAGGGGAGGGGGTGGTCAGCGATGTGGTTGGGGTGGGTTGGAACTTCGATTGGTGAGGGATTTGCTTCCCCAAATGGCAAGGAAACCGTCGAGAGTTCTTTTTAAATTTTCCTTCACCGTTGCCAATCGAGCCTTCAAACCCCTTTCCAAGCTATTGTCCTCCTCTCTAGCGAGCATCTGGAAGTCCATCCAGGGACGGTGAGCTTTCTTTTATTATTAGAAGGATTTAATCCAGATTTTCTTTGGATTTGTTTCGAGTTGGGGCCATGGACCGCCGGTGGCCGCACCGCCACCTGCCTCCAGTCCGTCGAACCCTCCTCGGCAACCACCTCCCAGGGTTGCCGTCGTAACCAGGGAGAGGTGGGTTCGGATGAGCCGAGGAAAAGTGGAGGAAGGGGTTCGGCAGAAGAGAAGGAAGAGAAGAAAGATGGAAAGAAAAAAAAGAAGGAAAAAAATGTTCTCTTCGGTTCAGGAAAAAATAAGGAGAGAGAAAGAAAAGAGAGAGGAGAGAGAAGAGAAAAAAGAAAAGAAAAGAAAGAAAAAAAAGGGGTGATTGAAAGTTTTCTTTCTCGAAATTCATGAAACTAGGATTTGGTTTGAACCAAATTATTTATTATCATAGGGAATCAGCCTTCTAAGCAGGAAGGCGTTGCGCAAATTTTGGGAGCAGACTAATTCAGGTGTAGATAGTTGTTTCTTGAAAGGTAAGGATTTCTGGACTGATCATCCATTGTGTATGTGTATTTTACATGACCTGGTTTGATCCGAGCATATATATATGCATTTGCATGCATGATTATTTTTGCATGGCATAGTTTGATTTCTCGTGATAATAATATGTTTGTTGTTATTTTGTCTGTGTTTTTATATACCATATTTATCAAGTAAAGTGATCTTTTGATGGGTTGGACCATGATACCAGCTATTGAAAAACCATAAAAAACATATTTTTTTGACTACATGATGTGAAATGATAAAGTATTAAGTAAATATGGTATTTGGACTAGCCATGCCATGGCGGTACCGTGGTTACTTAGGTTGTAAGTTACATGTTGGAGTGTGATAAATTGTGTGCCAGTCATAGACAGGATTGTGACAACTTTATGTGCCAATCATAGGCGGGATTGTGGCAAATTGTGTGCCAGTCATAGGCGGGAGTGTGACAAAAATATGCAATCACAGGCTGGAGTGTGACCGTGGCTAGTCCAGAACCCTAAAGATAAAGGTGAATTAATGAAAACTCTAAAATAAAAAATATAATGTTATCAAGCTTTTGTCATACATAATATTTGAGTTGTTTGATTGCATGATATGATATACTAGTATGTTCTTACTATTTCTAGAATTATATTATTGCTGGTGTGATCATATGGAAACCTTACTGGGCAGTAAATTTCACTCCTCCTTGATTTTTTTTTCAGAAACTCAAGATGCATATCAAGGATCGGGCTGGGCGTGAGGCGGAACATCGACATTTATTTTTGTTTAGTTAATTAGTTAATTCGGTTACTGATTCTTAGTATGGATCAGTGGACTATTTAATAGTTTTGATTTGGAATAAAAAATTATTTATTTTTATTTATTTTTTTAAATAGTATTAGTTTATTTGAAGTGATTTTTGAATGAAGTGAATATTGTGTACTTAGGCCTGGCATGATTTCTATGGCAAACTTAGGGTTGTATGCACGTAGTCGATTCCGGTGCTGGATTTAGGTTGTGACATAGATTAGGTTGGACGGTTTAGATGATTTGGTCGAAATTTTTTACACCCCTAACAACAATACTAGATCTCATCCAAAAAGAATAATTAAAAGGTATTTGATTTTTTTGATCTTTTATAAATATTCAAGATTTATCCAATATATAACCGATGTTGTACTTGGCATACACCTGCATGGATCCTTACAACTCTCTCCTTATTTAAATCCTAGTATCATCACCAAGCTGATAGTCCAAATCCATTCAAATTTAATCATAGGTACCATAACCAACCAGTGATCAATTTTAATAGACCAGTGCGACAATGTCCCTAGTGCACATAGACTATTGACCGGATTTGCTTTGATATCATTTTACAATAACCCAGGCTTTCATTTAAAAAAAACTAGTAAAAAAATTTTATTTAAATTTTTTTGTATAAATATTCAAGATCCATCCAGTACCTGATTAATATTAGAAACCAAGGCATACTTAGATGGATGTTCACATTATAATCAAATGGGCATTATATAATACTTATCATCATCATCATCATTATTTTTTAAAAAAATGATTAGCTCATAAATAATATTTTTTAAAAAAATTAAAATAGCATCTATCACAATAAATTAACTGCCACCATTCAATTGCCTGTCCATATAAAATCAAGTGTGCAAATAGATTTTATACTAGAGTTGGTGATCCGCGTTGCTTAGCTTAGACTAGTCTACGAGAAAAAGGTTTTTAAAAATGATCAAGGACATGCATTTCCGTGTCATTATTCAATGCCCCTCCTTGTCATTATCTCATGCGCTTTCGGAGAAGAATTTCATTTTTTTTTTCTCTCTATGTATAATTTTAAATTGAGAAAAAGAATTCTAGTCCATCCAAAATCAGTTTAACCTCACATAGATCTTTCCTGTTCCTGTCATAATTTTCCATGGATTTTATTTTATCTCATTGTAATAAGGTCAAACACCGAGTGCTCGTGATAGTTTTTGACCGTTGTCCATTCAACAACGTGTGTGCGGTCTTTGTGAATTAGCCGCGGGTGCGATCCACTTAAGACTCCTTTCCATATCCCTTCCACCGTGTTTCACACGGGGTCTTCTCAGTATCAAATGGAGACTGCTTCAAAATTGCCGGCTAGTCGTCTTACTTACAGCTCAATGACCAAAATGTCCACGTCCACTTTTTTAAAAGAAGGAAAAAAGATTGCCCGGGAAAAAAACGATCACCGTGACCACAACCATTTACATCAAATAACGTTTTTATTTTTCATGTATCCATTACTTTTATCTATAACAACAAACAGTGAGCATTATAATAGTTATGATTTTCTTGAAAATAAAAAGTAGTCAAAAAATATTTAAGCAATCAATAGCCAGTATTTGTTATAATAGTGAATAAATATAACTAAACGATCAAATATAGGATTTGGAGATATCACTATAAGGATTTTTTTAAAAATAAATAATGTTGGGATATCCAGGTTCAGCTACGAACCAGGCTCCGGTTCGACTTATCGAAGTCCCGGTTCTCCGGACTACGGACTTCGGACTAAGCGAAGGCCAATTGTAAGCAACTCAAAACTTCACACCAAACTACAACATCGAAGGCCAGTCCTTCGGGTAGCACATTCGGTCCTGGCCGAAGTCTGAACTATTCATCGACTTCCGAAAACAAGAACTTCGGTCCCCGCCATAGACATGATCTCCGGTCTCGGGAAAATATCAAACCTTCGGCCCATGCAAGGGGAAACCCGAAGCTTGAACTACAATCTATTCAAAAAAGGAAACTGTAACCAACGTTACAATCGACACTCATCATGCCATGATCATGGCACGCAATTCCTGCAGCTACGCCTCCAATCTGATCGGAACCGCTCATTGACAATCCATGATCGACTATCATGGGAGTGAATGGCTCCCCATGATCTCCGGGAAAAGAGCGAGCCACAGACCGGAGGCCATCTTTTAAATATGGGTAAGAAGGATGGCTCGAGAGGTACGCGTGAATAATCTCGCACATACACATTCTCAATCTCCAAGAGCTCATTTTCTCTTCAACTTTCGACATCTTCCCCATTCTGTGGCTGGAATCCGCCACTGACTTAGGCATCGGAGTGTCCTCCGCCGGAACAACTCCGGCAAGGGACCAGTTTTGCAGGTGAACCAGGGAGCGATCCTACGACGCAGCGGCTCCGACCGGCCAATCCAGGGACTCCATGCCAATAGATTGGCACGCCAGGAAGGGGGGCGTATTACTAACATTTGTTAAGCTCCCTCCCAGACGAGGAGAAGAAACAAAGAATTCTTTGATGGCAAGAGAAAAAGCCCAAAATGCTTCTACAAGTCGGAGTCGTGCTCCATCTCAGGGGGCTGCACCCCCGGAGAGGAACGATGTTCCACCTCCCACGGTTACTGTGGGAGCACAGCAGTTCGAAGCTCTTTTGAACCAGGTCGCCAACCTGACGGCCATGGTTCAAGAGTTTCAAGATAGAGCCTTCCCGGTGGCAAACTCATCGGCTATTTCTAGACATAGCTCTCGATCCCGAAGAAGGAGAGCACCACGGGAGGATCCAGCGCATCCCTCCTCCCATTCTCGGCCTTCTCCCGAAGGCCAAACTTCGAGACTGCCTAGGTCTGCCGATTCCCCACAAAAAGGGAAAAGGCCTAGGCAAACTTCTGCATCCTCCTCTGAAGACTCCACTCCGGTGGAAAGAACGTCCAAGCAGACTCCCGATTATGACAGGGTTCAAAGCCATCGAATCAGAGATGGCAAGGGCGCGAGAACAGAGAATACGGGATCAGAGAGATCCCGAGGACCTGATTGTGGGTGATCTGCGCCCACCCTACACTGACCGCATCATGGCTGAGGACATTCCTCGGTACTTCAGGGTTCCCCAGATGGAACCCTACAATGGCACCACCGACCCCTTTGACCATTTGGGCAGCTTCAAAGTCCATATGATGATTCAAGGAGCTTCGGACGTGATGTACTGTTTGGCATTCCCGGCTACCTTGAAGAAGTCCGCTCGGATGTGGTACTCGAGCCTGAGCCAAGGTACCATCGATTCCTTTTCGAGTTAGAAAAATTGTTTGTTTTGCATTTAGGACCCGTCGCAAGACTCCTCGGAATATGGACACACTCTTCCTCCTTCACCAGAATGAAGAAGAGAGCATGAGAGATTACATCTCCAGGTTCAATGCGGCCACGCTTGAGATCCCCGATCTCAACGAGCACGTGGCCATGTCAGCTCTGAAGAAGGGGCTTCGAACCTCCAGGCTTACTTTTTTCCTGGATAAGAAGTTCCCTAAAAGCTATGCTGAGCTCCTATCAAGGGTTCAGAAATATGCCGATGCTGAAGAGCACGTAGCGAATCGACGTTTGATTGAAGAGAAACCCCCTTCAAAGAAGAAGAATAAAAAGGGGCAAGGCCCCCAAACTTCCAATAACAACAGCGGCAGATATGCAGACCGCCGGAGAAGCCCTCCCAAGCCCAGAGCATTGGGAGGAAGATTCGACTCATACACCTCCCTCAACCTCCCTCGAGAAAAGATCCTCATGGAGATAGAAAAGGAAAACTATCTCCAATGGCCCCATCCCATGAAGGCCTCCTCTTCCGCAAGTAACAGGAACAAATTCTGCTATTTCCACCGGGACCACGGCCACAACACAGAAGAATGCATCCAGCTGAGGGATGCAATCGAGGATCTCATCAAGAGAGGGTACCTGGGGCGGTACATCGGTCGCCAGAGGCCCCGATCGGAAGCAACTGTTCCCCAGCCACCTCCCGAAGAGGCCGAATTGCCAAACCAAAGGCCCACCAACGGAGGTGTAGGGATGATACACCGGCCCGCCAACTGGAGAAGGGATGAAGATGAAGCTTCAAAGCGACTGAAAGATAATAACTCCATCATCTTCTCCAACGACGACCTTGCGGGAGTCCGGCTCTCGCATGACGACCCTCTTGTAATTTTGGTCATAGTGGCCAATTATGATGTACAGAAAGTTCTTATTGATAATGGAAGTTCGACTGATGTCTTGATGTATGATGCATTCTCCAAAATGTGTTTGCCTAGACATCAACTACAGAGATCCCCCATACCACTCTCTGGTTTCGGGGGTAACCAAGTTTATGCCGAAGGGGAGATAGTGTTGCCTGTAACCCTCGGCTCCGAGCCTCGACAAAAGACATTGCCGATCAACTTCACGGTGGTCCAGATCCCCTCTGCATACAACATTGTTCTGGGGAGGCCCGCCTTGAACAGGTTCCGGACGTGATCTGCTCTCATTACCTCTTAGTACGCTTCCCCACCAGGAATGGTGTTGGAGAAGTTAGAGGGAACCAGAGGATGGCACAACAATGTCTAATGATTGAAGACAGGCACTTCAAAGATTCGACTACCCCGGATCAGCTGGATCCGAGGGATTCAGCCACAAACCTTGGTGAACCCATGGAGAGGACCATCCCGATACATTTGAAAGAGGAAGATCCCTCCAAAGTTGTACAAATCGGGAGCACCCTTGATGAAGAAACCAGAACGAAGCTGATCCATTTTCTCAGGGACAACGCCGATGTCTTCGCCTGGTCGGCTTCGGATATGCCCGGGATTCCCGTCAAAGTGATTACTCATCGGCTGGAAGTAACCCGTGGGTACAAGCCGGTGTGGCAGAAGAAGAGGAGCTTCACCCCCGAAAGATAGCAAGCTATTGATGAAGAGGTTGGCAAGCTCCTCAAGGCAGGGTTCATCAGAGAGGCCCGCTACACCGAGTGGCTGGCCAATGTGGTAATGATGAAGAAAGCTAGCGGCAAGTGGAGGATCTGCATTCGACTATACAGACCTCAACAAGGCTTGCCCAAAAGATTGCTTCCCTCTTCCAAAGATTGATCAACTGGTTGACGCTACCACCGGCCACCAGTTGCTGAGCTTTATGGATGCCTTCTCTGGCTACAACCAGATCAAAATGGATCTGCAAGATGAGGAGAAGACGACATTCATCACTGATAAAGGTCTCTACTGCTACAAGATGATGCCGTTCGGCCTCAATAACGTCGGAGCAACATTTCAAAGACTCATCAATAAGGTGTTTGAAAAGCAACTGGAAAGGAATATGGAGGCCTATGTTGACGACATGATCGTCAATAGTTTCCACTGGAGAGACCACATCCGCGACTTGGAGGAGTCATTCAGCGCTCTCCGGTGCTACAAAATGAAGTTAAACCCGGCGAAGTGCGCCTTCAGGGTCACATCGAGTAAGTTCCTGGGCTTCATTGTCACCAAACGAGGGATTGAGGCCAACCCCGAGAAGATCCAGGCCTTGAAGGATATGCGACATCCCTCTTGTAAGAAGGAAGTCCAACAGTTGACAGGGAGGTTTGCCTCCCTAAGCAGATTTATCTCTCGGTCCGTCGAGAAATGTCTTCCGTTCTTCATGGAACTTCGATAATCAAAGGGCTTCGAATGGTCCGAAGACTGTCGCGCTGCCTTTGAGAAATTGAAGAAGTATTTGGCGACCCCGCCATTGCTCTCCAAGCCAAAAGAAGGCGAGGTCCTCTACCTGTACCTCTCTTCTTCAAACGAAGCAGTGAGCTCGGTTCTTGTCCGGAAGGAGAAAGACGGGTCCCACAAGCCGATCTACTACATCAGTAAAATCCTGCATGGCGCAGAAAACGGTATGCAAGGATGCAGAAGCTGATCTACTTTTAGTGATTGCGGCAAAGCGACTACGGCCATATTTTCAGGCCCACGCTATCGTGGTGCTGACTGATCAAACTCTCAAGGCCATTCTCCGATCTCTGGACACTTCTGGAAGGATAGCTAAGTGGGCTGTGAAGCTAAGCGAATTTGACATTAGCTTCCAGCCCCGAGCGGCTATGAAGGTCCAAGTGCTCTCCGATTTTCTAGCCGAGTGCACATGGAAATTCGAAGATGAGGCCTCTTCGGATGAAGGAGAAGCCCCGAAGGAGATGAAGTCCGTTTGGGTGCTTCATTTGGACGGAGCTTCCAATGCTACCGGGTGTGGAGATGGACTCATGTTGGCCGAACCTGACGGCCATATTATAGAGTATGCACTCCGTTTCTCCTTCCACGCCTCCAATAATCAAGCCGAATATGAGGCCCTACTCGTCGGACTTCGGATCGCCAAAGATCTGGGAGTCCGGCAACTCCGAGCCTTCTCCAACTCTCAACTGGTTGTGAATCAAGTTAATGGAGAGTACACAGCCAAAGATCCAACCATGGTACAATACCTGGAGAAGGTTCAGGCCTTATCCTCTCAACTGGAACATTTTGAAATTATTCATGTTCCCCAATCAGAGAACTCCCGGGTAGATGCACTGTCTCGACTGGCAACTACAGCACCGGAGTCTCTCGGGCGCACCTTTGTTGAACATCTTGAAACTCCAAGCATTGCCAAAGAGGCTGCAGAGGTGCACCAGATTGATACCGAGCCAAGCTGGATGGATCCCATCATCATATTCCTGAATGAAGGAGAACTGCCCGAAGATAAGGTAGAGGCCAAGAAGATCCGCTGGATGGCATCTCAGTACGTTATCTTAGACGGAACCCTCTACAAGAAATCATTCTCCCAACACTACTGAAATGCCTCGGACCCACCAATGCAGATTATGCATTGAGAGAGGTCCACGAGGGCATATGCGGGGATCACTTGGGAGGCAGATCTCTAGCATACAAGATTATTCGACAAGGGTATTACTGGCCCTCCATCCAGAAGGACTCAGCTAATTTCGTGCGGAAGTGCGACCAATGCTAGAGGTATGCCAATATGTAGAGACAACCTGCGAGTCACCTGACTCAGTTGGCAGCCCCATGGCCCTTTGCCCAGTGGGGGATGGACATTCTTGGCCCGTTCCCACCAGCATCAGGGCAAAGAAAGTTTCTCCTAGTGGCCATCGACTATTTCACGAAATGGGTGGAAGCCGAACCATTGACCCAAATCACAGAGGGCAAGGTGGAGAGTTTTGTGAAAAACTCCATCATCTTCAAGTTCGGTATCCCACACGTCATCATCACAAACAACGAGAGACAATTCGACAATCCAAAGTTCAAGGACTTCTGTGCTCGGTACCATATCCAGTATCGGCTAACATCCATTGCACATCCACAGTCCAACGGAGAAGCCGAAGTCACCAATCGAACCATCCTCCATGGTCTAAAGACAAGGTTGAACGCCGCCAAAGGACTTTGGGCTGAAGAACTGACCTCTGTTCTTTGGGCGTACCGAACTACCCCAAGAACAGCCACCGGCGAATCTCCGTTCAACCTACCTACAGTACCGAAGCCGTGCTACCTATCGAAGTCTCCCTACAGTCCCTAAGAATTGACAACTATGAAGAGCCTGAGAATATCGATCGCAGAAGGATCGATCTAGATCTGCTATCAAGCACCAGGCTACAGGCCTAGAAAAGAATGGCGGCATACCAGCAAAAGGTTGCCAAGTACTACAATGCAAGGGTGAAGGAGCAAACTTTCCGCACGGGGGACATGGTATTGCGAAGAGCAGAAGTGTCCAGGCCAACAGAACAGGGCAAACTTTCCCATAACTGGGAAGGCCCATATCAAGTCGAAGAAGTCATTCGATCAGGGACATGTTGACTCAAGACTCTGGAGGGGAAGACCCTATCTCGGCCATGGAAAGTACAAAACCTTCGCAAATACTATCAATGAAAAAGTTCCAAAAAAACTCATGTGCAAAGCTCCTCAACCCTACTCAACTCAGAATGGCTAGTTGCATCGACTGAACGACAACAGCCCAAATAATCGATCTGAAAAATCGATCAACTACGCAAAGGAGAGTCTGATCCACTCACCTTATCGGTATGCCCGACGAGCGCAATGGATGGCCCCAACCAGGCCACCAAAAAGATCAAAGGTGCATGGATGGTTTTCGTAACCTACCCTACAGTGAATCCGAACACGCGTCGAGGACGGGCCTGAACAGCCTACCTTAATCACGACAGAAAGTGCACAGGGACGATTTTCGTAACCTACCCTACGGTAAATCCAAACACGTACCTAAAAGGATCATTGTCGTCCTCTCTGTCAACAACAAACACTCTCAGAACGGTCCAACGAACCCTACTTCTTCCCTACAAACCGCAAGTGGTTTATGGAGTTTACATTATGGACAAATCGTGATACAACATATCGCATAAAATACACGGGAAGAGGTAACAGAAAAGATCTTTCATTTCTTTCAATTTTTCTTACATAAAGAAAAGAAAAGAAGAAAAAAGAAAGAAACTCTCCTATAAAGAGAGTAAGAAAAAAAAAGAGAAAAACTCTCCAAAAGAGAGATACAAAAAAAAAAAAAGCAGCAGCAGCAGCAGCAACAGTAACAGCAGGTTGAGAAATTTGCATTAACTCCCCGATGGGTTTTTCCCGTACCGTCGGGGAGAGACCAGATGGGACGACGAAGGGACCCCAGGGTTCTCGTCCGAATTCGAGTCCGACCCCTCGTCAGAGTCAGAATCGAATTTGTGGCCGGGGAAGGGAATGGAGGGTTTGATATTATCCAAGCCCTTCAGGTCATAAAACCTGGAGGCTTTCCTCCGAGACTCCCGAAACCCCTGGTGGAAGGAGTCCAGGGCCACCCAGGCGACCTCATCCTTGAATGAGCTGAAGTTCTGAAGTTTGCAATGGCCTCCACAGCCTCCTTCTTCGCCTGCTCCATCGCCGTAGTCGTCACTGTGACTTGGGCCCAAGCCTCCCTCAACTGAGCCTCTAGAAGGCGGACCTTCTTCTTGAGATGGTCAACTAGAGGCTCCTCCTCTTCGCCAACGGGCCCAGATGGCCCCAGACTTCGCTTCCTTTCGGGGTCAATAGCCCTCCTTTTTGCTGCACGACGAAACTCGGAAGTGCTAAACCTCATGGCTGATAGAAGGAAGACACCAACAGAAATGATGGCCTTCGATAGCAGGGGGCAGGGTCCTATTTATAGAAACCCTGCACCCACAATCGAATGCAGGGAGGCGCGTCCCATGTCCTTCCCGACCAACTGAGAAGGCCATGTGTCTGGGTGATGCTTCGAGAACCAGAAAGTCTTTTGGAAGCCATCCACAGGATCTTAACCATCATCGCCTCGAATCCGGAGGAATCCGTATCATGCGACGGCATCATTAATGGTCATTTTTTGGAAAAAACAGGCCCGACGGCTCATAAGGTGAAGAGATCGCGACTGTACAAATTTCGACATGCCACGTGGACAACGGTGATCCTAATCAAATCCCCCCTAATTATTGATTGGCGAGGAAATGACTCCTATCCGCCCCGACGGACAAGCTAATCGTCCGAAGGAAGGCAATGCAATGAAGTTCTGGTCCGTTCAAGGATTCATCCTTACCGACTGAATGGCCTTCGACCGCGACTATTCGACTAAGCGGAAAAGAGAACGGTAAAACCGGCCCTTATCAACTGGACGGCCTTCGAAGACTATCGTTCGACTAGGCCAAAGGAGAAATGATAGAACCGTTTCAAGCTACACATGAACACATAAGGCACAAAAATGCATATGTAAAGAAAGGAGAATTCATTCCAAAATCTGGAAAAATTGCAATACAAAGTTCATTGGCAATACAAGTGAAAAAGAAGAAGAAAATACATTCGGAGTGATCTAGGTCACTCAACATCAATAGGAGAGGGCTTCACACCACAGGACTAGAGCAACCTATCTACTTGATCGGAGAAGGTCTCATCAATTTGGGCCGGGACGGGAGAACCTTCAGCCTGAACTCCTCTAGCCTGAGTCGCTTCTTGGGCCGAGATCAAAGCCGGGATCACCTCCGGGTTTTCGACTGGGGTAGCAGCCTCCTTCGTCGGACATGGCGACTCCTTGACCTCCCCTGCGGCTTCGGCCTCCTCCGTTTCTCCTCCTTCATCTCCAATTATGTTGTAGGAGGGGATCTTCGAAAGGTCGAGGTGAGGGAGGGTCTCCTTTACCTTGGAAAGCCCATCATTGAAGCCGTGCTGGTAGGCATACAATGATGCTTCATCAATCTCTGTCTGAAATTGTGAAGACATCTTGAAGTCAGCCACGGCATTGTCCATCTGCTTCTTCAAAGCTTCGGATTCCCTCTTGGCGGTTTCGGCCTCCCTCTTGGCATTTTCGGATTCTAGGATCGCCTCTTCGGCCCTCCTAGAAGCCTCCTCCGCCACCTTGGACAGGCTCTCAATCATTTCCTGGTTCTCCCTGGCAGTCCGCTCCAGGGATTCAACTTGTCTCCTGCTCCTGTTCCACCCTGCCTCTTGTTCCACTATCCTCGAGTGGGCGCTTTTCAATTCACCCTTCAGGTCACGAACTTCATCGGTCACCCAGACAAGATGGTCCTCCATGGATTGCTTCAGCTCGTCGGCTACTTCCCTGGCAGCCCTAGCAGTCTGAAGCTCCTCCTTAAGGTCGTAGATGAGGCTGTCCACGTTCCCCAAGCCTTCCTCCATGAAGGTGAAGTCATATACCAACTACATTAAAAAAGAAGAATCGAGGATCAAATAACTCTCAAGGCAAAGGAGGCGGTGATAGTCATACCCGTTGCAGGGCGGTGAAGCCGGAATCGGACATTTTGTGAAAGCTCCGGTTCCAAAGAATTGCCAGGTTGCGGGGCTGTATCGTACCCTTCAATGCCTGTCTGGCCTCCTCCGGAACCAGCAGCTCTCCCATAGGCGGGAGCTCAGAAGGGTTCGTCGGGCGACCTCCGGCTGAAGAAGCTCCGCAGACGGACTCTTCTTCGACTTGCCGCGCCTTGCCCCTATCAGCGGCAGATGGGCAAACCGGCAGCACATCCACTCCTTGAGGCGGGCCCCCCGTTATGTCAACTGGGGAGGCGACCGCCGCTGGAGTCTCGACTGGGCAGGGCCTCGCTGGAACCTCTTCCGTGGTCGATGAATTTTCTCCCGAGATGCCTCGGGAAGATGAAGCACTTTGGTCCCCTTCGGGACCATCTCTCGGAGCTCTTTTCCGAGCTGCAGACCTGGTGGAAGGGGCCTGTGCCACCCTCCTCTTCGAAGTCTGGCGAAGCCATCTCAGATTGCGCTTCATCCCACCACCTGCAGGCAAAGGAGATCACCTCAGTTAAATGAGCTACAATGAAACCTAAAGAAGAAGAGCAGAAATTTCCACTGCAATACCTAGTGAGGGGAATTTACTGATTCCGCTCGATGGAGGTTTCTCTCCTCCAACAACTCCTGGATAGGAGCAACTTCCGAGTTGGTCAGAAGATCATAATCCGACTGATCGGCCGCCAAGACTTTCTTTCCGTCATTGGCGGTCAGGCGAGGCTTCTTCCACTCAGTGTCGAAGCCTCATGGGTCGAAGGACAACACAAATACAAAGACAGGTTTCCACCCGTGGATGGTGCTGGGCATATCCTTAATCACCCTGCGGCCCGATCTGGGATCGATCACCTACCATCCTTTGCTATGGAAGTCCCTCTTGAGGACGAAAAGGGCCGAGAACAAGTTGGTCCTAGGCTCTACATTGGCGACGCTGCACATGACTAGGAACTCGCAGATGTTCCTGATGCTGTTTGGGGTTAACTGCACTGGCACCACATGGTACAAGAGAAAAATTTTAACAAAGAAGAGGTGTAGGGGAAATCGAAGACCAGCCTTCAGGTGATCTTCGTATACTGCTAGGCACCCAGGGGGAGCTTCGTTCGCCCGCTCATCGGGCATAGGGAGGACGAAGGGAAATTTTTCAAGAATGCGGTAGCATTCCCAAAGAAGGGTTGCCTTGCTCCGATAAATCGAGCTGGGGACCGACTCCGGACCTACTATATCTCCGGCCCCCGAGGACCCAACCTGCTTCTCCTGACTCTCTACGGTCTCTTCCATGACAAAGGAATGAAGCAAAGGGATGGAAAGAGGATTCTACCTGAAGAATAGACTGGTACTCCAGAACGATTTGGACGGAGAATGACATGAGGTTGAAGAAGCTTCCTTGCCCAGACCTTCACTCTTCCCCAAAAAGAAAAGTAAGGGTCCCTGGACCCCCACAGAGAGTTAATTTGACTCAAGGTTACCCTGGGAGGTAACCCACTTACGACTGACCACCAGGATAAGATCTATCATTCATCCAACGGGCGGAGAACAGCCACCACAACTATCCAAATCCCAACCAAAGGATTGCCTCAACCACTGTGCAACGGGACGAGGAGAGATAGCCTCAGGGCCACCTACTTTTTCCTAATCAGGGAATGGCACCTGTCCACCATATGATTCTCAGATCGTGATGGGCAGCCCAATAGAGGTCCCGTAATCATTTACTGCGCCGTCTCTCAGGAAAAAAGTGACAAGGCAATAATCCTCTCACTTCTCGAGGCAGATCTTCGCTTCGACAACTGAGAGTAGGGGGCAACTGTTGGGATATCCTGGTTCAGCTACGAACCAGGCTCCGGTTCAGCTACGAACCAGGCTCCGGTTCGACTTATCGAAGCCCCGGTTCTCCGGATTATGGACTTCGGACTAAGCGAAGGCCAATTGTAAGCTACTCAAAGCTTCACACCGAACTACAACATTCAAAGGCCAGTCCTTCAGGTAGCACCTTCGGTCCCGGCCAAAGTCTGAACTACTCATCGACTTTCGAAGATACGAACTTCGGTCCCTGCCATAGACATGATCTCCGGCTTCAAGAAAATATCAAGCCTTCGGCCCACGCAAGGGGAAACCCGAAGCTTGAACTACAATCTGTTCCAAAAAGAAAACTGTAACCAACTGTTACAATCGACAACCATCATGCCATGATCATGGCGCGCAATTCCTGCAGCCACGCCTCCGATCTGGCCGGAACCGTTCATTAACAACCCACAATCGACTATCATGGAAGTGAATGGCTCCCCATGATCTTCGGGAAAAGAGCGGGCCATAGACCGGAGGCCATCTTTTAAATATGGATAAGAAGGATGGCTCGAGAGGTACGCGTGAATAATCTCGCACATACACATTCTCAATCTCCAAGAGCTCTTTTTCTCTTCCACTTTCGACATCTTCCCCATTCTGTGGCTGGAATTCGCTACTGACTTAGGCATCGGAGTGTCCTCCGTTGGAACAACTTCGGCAAGGAACCTGTTTTGCAGGTAAACCAGTGAGCGGTCCTGCGATGCAGCGGCTCCGACCGGTCGATCCAGGGACTCCATGCCAACAAATAAATACTAGAATTTTATCAAAAAAATATTAAAGTTTTATTGAAAAAATAGAATAGGATTAATTTGAAAGGATACGATAAGTTGATTGGTTACGTTGAATTCCTTTTCATCATTTTTTTTAGTCAAATAATAGATAGAGATCGAAAGGATACACAAATAAATATATTAAGATTGATAATCTTCTTTTATTGCCCTTAAGATTTTTTTTGAACTAGGTGGTGAAATAAAAGGTGACCTATATATCCTTTTAATTCATTTATTATAATCCCAACTAGTCGGGGGATGAACAAGACCTTTCACTCCTTTTTTTTTTTTTTTTTTTTTCAGATATTACTTTCGCTGTTTCCACGTGACATGAGACTCTAGTCCACCATTTTTTTTTTTTTTGGGTTACATCGCTTCCATCCACTCCTTTATTTTTATTTTTATTTTTTTAATACTTGCGCGTGACGGGAGCAACTTTAAATAAATATAAAGAAAAATAGATGCTCAGCGGACGGATTCAAAAATAAATAAATAAATGAAGGATTGGCTCTCAACAAAATAAATAAATAAATAAATAAGTAAATAAAAGCGTGCAGGCGCTTTCAAGCCTTTCCACTTGGCCCGAGTACGTGGATGCTTCAAACCTGATGAGACCTGGTTGACCGAAAGGTCATTTATGAAAATATCATCACCAAAAGCTCCGAATCGTCCGACCTTGGGAACACGCCTTCCTGCCTTCAAAGGAAGTAAATAGATTATAGATTCCGGGAGAAAAGGATCACAGTAACAGGGATTTAACCTCCCTATCCCTTTTTACTTTATCAAGAAGAAGAAGATCACAGTAACAGGACACACCAACCATGAAACGGATAAATTAAGCAAATAATGCTTTTATTTTTCATGTGTCCATTATTTTTATGCATAACATTAAGACCAACCAGTGCATTTAATCTTACAAAAACAACACAGTGCCCATTATAACAGTTATTTCAAAAAAAAAAAAAAAAAAAAAAAAAAAAAGCAATCAATGGCCATTTATTTGTTATGATTAAGTTATAATAGTGAATAAATATAACAAGTGATCAAATCCCAAAGACACCAGTATAGGTTTTTTTTTTCCTTTTTTAAAAGCCAATATATTATAACCCAAGATCGCGAAAAACTATGATTTATTTTATCTTGACAAGATGGGAAGTTGAAAATTTTGGAAAGGATGAGAACTTTTTAATAGTTTAGTTGATAGTTTAGAACTTAATTAGATATTAAAATCTTAGCCGATATCCTATCAGAAAAAAAAAAAAAATCTTGGTAGATTGAATTCGTTGAAATTAGTAACTAATTTTAGATATTAAATTTAAAAAAATAATGGAAAGAAAATTTTATATAAAGACACAAAAATGTGATTAAAAAAAATTCTTGATGGGTATATTAATGTCATATTATTGTTATTATTATTATTTAATGAAAAGAGGAAGCTTCTCCCCACTTATTTAATTAATGACAAGGATTATGTACAAAGTGATTT
The DNA here is from genome assembly GCA_021397845.1 of Areca catechu. NCBI lineage: Eukaryota > Viridiplantae > Streptophyta > Magnoliopsida > Arecales > Arecaceae > Areca > Areca catechu. The sequence goes on from CM038039.1 coordinate 63,496,855, forward strand.
GGAGAGCCCGGGAGCTGACTTCCCACCCTCCCAATATGCCAAGACACGACTGGCACAAGCCCCAAAAGAAATAGTAATCGTGTCTTAAAATATGTTGGATTTATGTCAACTAAGATAACAAGATCATATTTTATACATCTCTTTTTGACGTGAAATGGAGGAAGTGAGAAACTACCTCTGATTTATTGATCAAAAGAATGCACAAAGAGTTGCAAGTACAGAGAAGGAGAAGTCGACAAAACAGAAGCAGCCAATCATAAGGTACATAACAAAAGGCGCCATAAAGGCGGTTAAGGACTGTGGTATGTAACCAAAGAAGATAAACTATCTGAGATCGATTTACTGCCCTTCTTCGGAGAACAAGAGCATTACAGTAAAAAGGTAGAAACGGTAATCCTTTATTCTCGATATTTTGGATGAGCATCGAAAGATACCGTAAACCTGTCGATGCTTTTAAAAAGCAATACTATCCTCCGATGTTTATAAATATCGCTAAGCTTACATATTTTTCGATACTTTTAAACGTCGCCGGGTTTTTAAGTGGGCATCGGGAGCTAGCTTTTAAACGTTGCCGGGTTTTTAAACGGGCATCGGGAGCCAGCTTTTAACGACAGTTATAAGCGTCGAGAAATTCTTCCTCTTATATTCAGTCCGGAGTCCTAATTTTCATTCAATAGATCCGCCGCCCTCATTCTCCTGATCTCTGTATCATCCTCGATCCCTCTTCCTCCTTTATCTCCGACAGGTTTTCTTCGGGTCCCTTCGTCGCCACCGAAGCTCTTTGGCCGGCGCCTTCATCTCCTTCATCTCCATCGCATTGCCCCTCTTCCGTACCGGCCCATCGACTGAAGCCCGCTCTCCACCCACTGCCCCCGCCTCTCACTGTTTCTCAGCCAGTAACGTTTATTTTAAGACTGTTATAAGAAAGAGTTGTGGGAGGATGCATGGAAGTGAAGGGATTACATAATTTATCAAGGTTGATCCTGGCTTGAAACTTTAGGATTGGCTACATAAAACTAGCCAAAAACCTTTTCCATTATATATTATTATAGATTAGTAGATATTGTTTTGATGTAAATTATCATGTTGGACTTTTAATTTCTGCATGACTTCGTGAGCTCTTGTTTTGGTGTGGATTTGGTTTCATCTCTTCTTGCTCTCTATCTTTTTGATTCCTTGTATATGTACTTGTTTATTTTTTCTTTCATTTATGAAAACTTAGCTATTTATCTGCTATTTTAAAAGGAGCAGTAAAAATTATATAGCTTATATCCAGGCTTGTTTGGCTGATATCAAGCTGTAAGTGATTTTGACTGCTACTTCTGCCTTCTTCATTGACTTGTTTATTTATTTATTTTAAGATCACTTCTTTTGGTATTACAATGTGGTTCTAAATCTTAAGATCCAAGGTGAGTGATGCAACTTGGTATAAAGTTGAAATTGTTTGATCTTTCCCATGAAAAGGAATACGAATGGTGAAGTTCATGATAAGATAAGTTGGAAATGAAGTAGAGAAAAAAAAATATGTAAAATTGACATTAATATAGGATGTTTAATTTTGTTCTATTTTAATCCAAGATTTATAACTCTTAAAAGGTTAAGTATTTTGAATTAAAATTTTATCTAAGAGTACTTGACTTATTAATCAATCTATCTCCCAAGTTTAGGAATTTTTGGGTATCATTTGATAAGCTAAATAAATTATAGAAGATGACTCTTGTATAACAAAGGGGAGTTAAACTGAAATTATGATTTTATAGTTTTAAAGAATTCTATAGGTTATTACGAAGCTATATGATAATAATAATTTTAAATTATAAATATATTTGAATTAGTAGATCCAAAAGAAATCGAGTGAAGCTTGGATAACAAATCATGGAAATAGATTGTTGTGCAGGAAAGGAGGCACATAGCCATAAGTTAAGATTTTAAAGTTTCCAAGGAATTCTATAGATTATTTTAAGATAATGACATGATATTGATTTTAGATTGTGCCTATTTTAGTATTATTAGGTTTAAAATAGTGGGTCATTGCAAGGTATTCTATGTATGCGCAAGCTAAATTGGCACATTTGGGTACATTTTGTTACTATGAAAGGTAAGGATTTCTAATCACAATCACCTACATGAGTAAGCATATTTAATATCATATATTAGAAATTGTGGATATTATATGCTTGAATACATTACAAGTTTTAATTCTCTATGATCCTCAATTATCCTATCTTTTAAATAACAATTCATTTCTGTTATAATTTGATTATAATGCTGACTGACTTGATTTTTAATAATGCATGTTAGGTACACCATGCCTCGAAGGAAGCACCTATCAGATGTACATTTCAGTTTTCTTAGACCGAGGCTGGTACTTGTCACAATAGCCCGAGGGTAGTCCATCCGTTTCACGATGGTCTAATGCCAGTCCCTCCATTCCTGCACATCTGGCCGAGGCCAGTACCTCTCTTTCACATCAAGCCGAGGACATTCCCTTTGAGTCAGCACATCATGATCCTCCTATGGATCATCCAGATGATGAGCCTATCATCGATGACATGCATATACAGGGTAATTTAATAATTTCATATCATTTCAATTCATACATATGCAATAGTTTTAATATATAATTTTCTGTATTTTTTTTGTAGATGGATTCGGGAGACTTAGGAGGAGGCGAGGACCTACACTAGTCCGTGATGTGTGGCAGTTACCTGAGGGTAAGAGGATCGTCATTGAGTGCAACAAGCTTGGCCAGCATATTAAGAAATTGGCTAGCTTGTTGACCAGCTTTTTGGGATAGTAGCATGCCGGAGTCAGCTATGTCCCCTAAATTATTCAAAGTGGAATGACATGCTCCCTGCATATAAAGTAGAGATGCTATGACTTGTACAAGTAAAAAATTTGATATATGATTTTATACCATAAGTTTTTAATAATTTTATTGCTTATTTTATTTAATACTTATTTTATTGTTTATTTACATTGTAGAGCGATTTTATATTCCCTCCAGATTGTAATGATTTTGTGCTAAAGTCTCTTAATCGCAAGTGGAAAGAGTATAGGGCAAAGTTGAAGGAAGACTATAAGATAGAGGGTAAGACAGAGGAGCAGGTTGTAGCTACCTGTCCTCCTGATATACACCCTCATCAGTGGAGGGAGCCGGTGCACTATTGGTTCTGAGAGGGCACAGGTTGTGTAGCATCATCAAACTTATAAACTTATTAATTTTTAATGTAAATTATATTTATATAATATATAACATAGTTTTAATTTTATTGTATAGACATATTTTGCCATTGGTAGAGCTGCATGAGTAGCTCAGTCTGTTCCTCACGTAGAGGGATCCAAGAGGTATGCACGGCTTAGGCATGAATTTGTATATTTCTCATCCTATAATATTTTTAGTACATTTTTAGTTTTAATATCATATATCATCTGTATCATGCATGTGCCATGTATCATGGTACGGGGGTATAAGATGTGTCATTTTGGATTATTTTGTAACATTTATTCTTTATATAGGCTAATCAGTAGGGGAGGGAGCATGGTGAGGTGGAGTTCTATTGGATGACTCACGTTCACCAGGATGTCAGTTTTGTTCGGGAGGAGTCCAGAGATATATTTATAATTTTTTATTTATATTATATCATGATTTAAAATTTTATTTTTATTAAGTATTAATATATAAGTTTTTAAAAACATAGGAGAGGGCTACCTCTATGATTGCCGAGCATGGTGGCGAGGCTACATCATCTATGCAGAGCAGTTGCATCGAGGCTAAGGTATTCTCGAAGTTGATGGGACCAGAGCGTCATAGATGAGTGAGGGGTTATGGGATTGGAGTTACCTCTACTCAGTTATCTAAGATGAGTATATTTACTCGAGATGCTAGAGATAGTCATGATCATTCATGTGTTCGTCGATTCAAGAATGAGATAGTAGAGCTCAGACAAACACGTGATGCAGATAGAGCAAAGAGCAGACTATGAGGACTCAGCTTAAGCATGTTACATCTGTGCTGCATATGTTCATATCATCTCAAGTAAGTAATTATTTATAACTACATATATATATATTTTGTATGTATGTAATAATTTAGAATATATATAATATATGTATCGTAACTATATATGTATATCTTGTAGGTTCCTGATGCATCTGCCAGTCGTGCACAGGACGACGACCAGCCTCCCGCGGACCATTGATGCCAGTTAATTTTTTTTTTATTATATATATATTTTATATATTTGAACTTGGATTGAGTTTGAGTATTTGTTGATACTTTTTATATATATATAATACTCTTTATATTGATTTCATGTATATTTGGTGTTTGGAGTATGATGTTGTGTTTGTGTGATACAATTTTGAATTAAATGATGTTTGATTCCATTTTGTATGTCTTTGGCTATGTGTGATACATGTTTGAATGAAATGATATTTGATTTTGATGATAATGTATACATGTTTATGTTGGTGTATGTATTTGATGTATACAGGTTTGTGTTGATACATGTATATATTTTTTTTAAAAAAATTATCCATATTTTAAAGCGTCACTATCTTACCGATTGCCGATGCTTTAAAGCGTCGCTAGCTATATTTAAACTTACCGATGCTTTAAAGCATCGCTAGGTTTTAAACTTAGTAAAAGCGCGTCGCTAGGTTTAAAACTTAGCGACGCTTTAAAATATCGGTAAGTTTAAATATAACGACGTTTTTAAAAAATGTCGACATATGCCGATGCTTTTAAAAAGCATCGTCATGTTACGTCCCCATGCTTACATATCCGATGCTTTTGCCACGCTTTCAAAAGTATCGGGAGCTTTCTTGCAAATGCTTAAAAGCATCAACAAATGTCTTTAAAAATATCAGCAAATCCCTTTTTTACTGTAGTGGAGGTTCTCTCAAAGCTTGAAAGAGTCTAGGTTCTTTTGTAGAGCGGTGAATATAGATTTCTTCTTCTTGAGATATATTCTACCATTTTTTTTTCTTGCCAAATATGCCGAAAGGATGCCATCAATGGCTGGTCTAATGGCAACATCATATTTTATACATATTGGTCAATGATGACTTTTCCATTTGATACCAATAGAGATCTAGATTGAGATGAAAATCTTGTATCAGACCTAGGACCATCAAAACATGAAGCCAAAAGTATCATGACATTCAATAAAAAAATATTACCACGTACGTTTACGAAGGCTATGTCGGTCATTTAAAATTAGGAGCCAGTCCACCTGTTTTCAAAATACAAACCTTTCGCTTTCTCTTCTTTTTGAGGCACAAACCTTCAGGAGTGGTGTCGCCGTTCCAATGAAAGGCAAATAAAAGAGAAAGAAAGGACTTCAGCAGATCGCAAATTAAGATGGCTCTTAACTGCATCAGCTTAGCTCTTCTCTTCTATCTAGCCTTGTTACCCTTCCTATCTCTGTTTTCCAATGCAATAGACACCCTCAAACCAGGCCAATCCTTCCAAGATGGCAAGACACTCGTATCTGCCGCCGAGATTTTCGAACTCGGTTTCTTTAGCCCTGGCAAGTCTTCGAACCGATACGTGGGAATTTGGTATTACAACTTCTCGATCGACACCGTCTTATGGGTTGCCAACCGAGAAAGCCCGGTCACAGACAAATTGGGATCTCTAGCCATTGGAGATGACGGCAGCCTCGTAGTCCTGGACGGAACCAAGAGAATCATCTGGTCGTCGAACACTTCGGTGCCGAAGAACAATTCGCTGGTGCAGCTCATGGATAATGGCAATTTGGTCCTCAACAACTCCGGGAGCGTTGCATGGCAGAGCTTCGACCACCCAAGCAACACGTACATGCCCGGTATGAAGGCAGGGCTGGACCTCAGGACACACGTAAACCAGAAGCTAACCTCATGGACAAGTGAAGACGATCCGGCCCCGGGGAACTTCTCACTCGGCATGGATCCGAGCGAGTCGACGCAAATCTTTATGTGGGACGGGACGAAGCCCCGGTGGAGGTCCGGCCGGTGGAACGGGCAGGTGTTCATCGGCGTGCAGGACATGGTGGCTGGTTATGTCTATGGCTTCAGGCTTAGCAACTTCGAGCAAGAACAGAAGATGTACTTCTACTATAACGAATTAAACAGTTCGCATCGGTACGTATTAACATGGGATGGTATCGCGAAGCATATGATTTGGAGGAATGATACTAATGGTTGGTATCAGTTTTGGGCGCAACCATTGACAGACTGTGAAATTTACAACAAATGCGGTAAGTATGGGAGTTGCACGGATGGTGCTACACCAATTTGCAGCTGTTTGAGAGGGTTCGTGCCGGCATCAAGCGAGGAGTGGAGTAAGGGGAATTGGTCGAGCGGGTGCATTAGAAGGACGCCGTTAGGGTGTGGGAGGAAAAATAGTAGTGAGGAGGCGGGAGGAGATGGGTTCTTGAGGTTGGGAGGGGTGAAATTGCCAGACATCTCGGATTGGTATATGGGAGTGGACACGGATGGATGTGAAGAGCTTTGCTTGAGTAATTGTTCATGCACGGCCTACGCACTCGTCACCGGGATTGGGTGCTTGATATGGGGGGTGGATTTGTTGGACATTCATATGTTCTCGAGCGGCGGAAATGACCTTTATCTCCGGCTTGCCGCATCTGAACTAGGTGAGTCAATATTTCCTGAACTATTGCTATTTCTTTTTTTGGTAAGCAGCCATTGCTATTTCTTTGCATGGTACCTCGTTGCAAGATACAGACAAGTTTGAAGAGCTTTGAAGAATGCCAGACACAACTTCATTGAGGCATTTTCACGAACAGATGGGCATTTTTCTTTTCTTTTTTTTTTTTTTTTTCTTTTTTTCTATTTTTGTCAAACTACAGGCCTACAGCACATCATTTCTTTAATCATGTACTTCCTCGAGTCACAAATCACTTCGTTTTTTGGGGGCAGGTGTACGTAATGATCAAAGAGTAGGTGCTAGTATGAACATATTTCTTTATAAATAATTTGCAAACATATTTCTTTAAAATAATCTGCAGTGGTTTTAATCTTTATATCAACAAGAGCTCTTTCATCGCGACCACCGGCGTTCCCGGTCAATCTATCTTCGATCAGCTCTAAACTTAGCTTAGCCAAGTGGAGAACCAAAGTCCTCTTTATTTTACTTAATTGAGCAGGTAGGGAGATGGGCTCCTCTTTCCCTTTGCTCAGTGAAATAATGCCAGCAACTTTGAAGATATTAAATATCAGTCGAAAAATAAACTAGGAGAACTGTCAGACTAAATTTATTTATCGTGTGGTCAGGTGGAGAAATAGATTGTCCAATGGTCAAGCTGATTGTAATCCCCTTGGAAAAAACTAGTTCAGAATAAGACAAGTGGAACACAAACTTTTTCCTCTGTAAAACATCACAACTTGATGCAAGACCGGTGGATATAAAAGAATTCTTTTAAGTGCCATGATCAGCATCATTTTTTTTTTTTTTGAACACTGCAAGATTGGTAGACACCTATGAAGCAATTTCGATAACTTTATCACCCTCGTTTTCATTTGGTTAGTATTAACTAAATTTTATTTGCAGAGAAGAAGAGCAACAAAACTTTGATCATAATTATAGTCACCGTGACGGTGGTCCTTTCCTTGGGATGCATCTTCCTGCTGTGGAAGTTCAAGAACATAATAAAAGGTATGCATTACAGTCCCTTGCATCGTCCTGCGAACCATTTGTTATGCTTAGTGCATAACCAATTGCGTCAAATTACTCTGAACAGAGTTGTTTAAGCAACGATTAGCTGGAGAAAGAGGATTGGTAGATTCTACCAGAGGCCGAGAAAGATTGACAGATTATTCAGACGCAATTGGAAAGAGTATCGGAGATGAAGGAAATGATGGAAAATGCGCAGAATTATCACTGTGGAGTTTTGATTCTGTAGTAGCTGCTACAGAAGGCTTTTCCAGTTCCAATTTTATTGGCGAAGGTGGGTTTGGCCCTGTTTACAAGGTAAATGACTTTTCGAAACATCAATTAAGTCTTCTCCTGTCGTTAAATCTGGTTTTGGGAGAGGGTTCATGTTAATATGTAAACTATTTGATATTATCTCTGCAGGGCATAGTATCTGAAGGACAAGAAATAGCTGTGAAAAGGCTTGCTAGGAGCTCCATGCAAGGCCTTGATGAGCTTAAGAATGAGGTGATGCTTATCGCGAAACTTCAGCACAGGAACCTTGTAAGGCTCTTAGGTTGTTGCATCGAAGAGGAAGAGAAGATACTAATCTATGAGTACATGCCTAACAAAAGCTTGGATGCTTTCCTTTTTGGTGAGTTCATCGCTACATATTATATTAATTCATATGCAATTCATTTCCCAAGTGCATGTAATAAACTTTGGAACTACTTGGATAGATCCTATCAAAAAAGGGCTTCTAGACTGGAAAACACGTTACAACATCATTGAAGGGATTGCCCGTGGGCTCCTCTACCTTCACAGGGATTCCAGACTTAGAGTAATTCATCGCGATCTAAAAGCGAGCAACATTTTGCTGGATGAAGAGATGAACCCCAAAATTTCAGACTTTGGCATGGCTAGGATCTTTGGCAATGATGATCACGAAACAAATACAAAGCGAGTGGTTGGAACATAGTAAGTACAACATCCGTTCCCTTGCATATATAATTATGAAAAGTCCATTTAATTACTGCATTAGTTCAGAAAACATCTAACTTATCTCTTGTTTGCTCTATGATGGAATATAATCAGTGGCTATATGTCTCCTGAATATGCAATGCAAGGGCTATTTTCAGTAAAATCTGATGTCTATAGTTTTGGAGTTCTACTCCTCGAGATTGTTAGTGGGAAGAAGAATAGTGCATACCGTCACCCGGAATTGGCAACGAACCTAATAGCATATGTAAGTCTAGAGATGATTTGTTTTCTACTCTCATTGGTTTCAATCATGAATATCTCAGGAGCTTCCTTCTCTCCCTTTTTAAAAAAAAAAAAAAAAAAAAATTGTTCGGATTGAAATAGAATTGCTATTGCTGTAGACTTGGAAACTATGGAATGAGGACAGAGTGATGGAGTTTGTGGATCCAATCATCAGTGATTCATGTTCGAGAAGGCAAGTGTCAAGATGCATCAATGTGGGGCTCTTATGCGTGCAGGACCATCCAAATGATCGGCCGGCCATGGCATCTGTTGTTATAATGTTGGGAAGCGAGACTGCCAATCATCCACCACCCAAGCGACCTTCTTTTACTGTAGAGAGCAAATACAGCGAGACTGATTCATCAACAATCGATCTTAATGTCATGTCTGCGAATGCTTCGATCACTATCGTTGCTGGAAGATAGAAGTTCTATGCCATAACACCTTTTCAATAGAATAGTGTCCTTCAGCTATTCATGATATATGAGTCTAGGATGTAGATATATCTAGAGAATTAAATCTTCTGATCGCATTTGACGTTAGTTTTACATTGTGTTGTAGGTTTCCATGCATTCTTAATAGCAGTGTTTCAATTCATAATAAAAAGTATCAAAGTGCTTGTATGTTTCACGTATTCTATAGTTTCTTATATTCATTTTAAGAATAACTAGGATGAGAAGCCGCCTGGTGAAATGGGGTGACGGTGGAATTTGACACCCTCATCTATTGGCTTCACCAATAGAGAGCTAGGCTCCCTTGAGAAACAATAGTTGTTAAAATCTGGAGCACGATCACATTGACCGCGGTAAGGATTGTTTTTTCCCTTGCAGAAAACAATTAAATCTCCTTCATAAGCAAAATGCATGGGAATTCGTTACAAGTATGATAATGGTACGCCCATAATTATCAAAAATGACAATTTTACATGATATGGATTTTTTTTTTTCATTTTTCTTCGGCAACAAACTATTCTACTGCTCTAAATTTCAAGACTCGTGTAAGCTAACGGGCATCCCAGTCATGCAAAGCAAACTTGTGAAAGATGGCATTCCAGTACAATATACGCGGCTTCTCTTTTCATCATATATATATATATATATATATATATATATATATATATATACTATTGTAGATTTCGGTTCAAGGCCAGAGTTGGTATTGGCTTGCAAGAATCATTGCTAGAGTGACTTACAAAACAAAGTCCCCAACTAGTCTATTGCTCTAAATTTCAAGACTCGTGTAAGCGAACTGCCATGCCAGCCACGCAAAGCACAAACTTGTGAAAGATGGTATTCCAATACAATATACTCGGCTTTCCTTTTCATCACACACACACACACATATATATATTATTGTAGATTTCGATTCGAGGTCAGAGCTAGTACTGGCTGGCAAGAATCATCGCTAGAGTGACTTGCGAAACAAAGTCCTCAATTAGAGTTGGTTCCGGCGAGAACCCTCCGACACTCAAGTCATAAATCTAGAACAGAAGAGGAGCAGTGAGCGTAAAGAGTTGCTTACTGGAGTTCCTTGGGGCCTTGCTTATTTATATAAGAGCATTGAAAAAATGGATAACTCCAAGAATATCATACCATAATCATGCAATTATGGTGTTATAGTCCTGATTGGACCCCGTAGGTGGTAGGGTCATTGTTTCTGGCTACATCATTAGCATAGGATAGCAGTTCTCATGATTTGGATGATCGGTTATTTGAAATCCCGGAGACAAGCCATGTGAGAAGGGACGTGCTGAAGGACCACACCTGATAACAGCTAAGTACAATATTCTTCAACATATGACTCGACATAGCCAATAGGCTGGTAGATGGGTTGGCAGACTGGATGTCAGTAAGCTCGAGTCGATGCCTCAACGACTAGCTCTGGCCGATGGATAAGTCGGTGAATAGGCTGGTAGATGGTACAATATACTTCAACATATGACTCGACATTGCCAATAGGCTGGTAGATGGGTTGGCAGACTGGATGTTAGTAAGCTCGAGTCGATGCCTCAACGACTAGCTCTGGCCGATGGATAAGTCGGTGAATGGATCGGTGGGTTGAGTATCATCTCTGAAGCTAAGTTTTGAAGATATATCCGAGACATTCAAAGTACCCTTGTAACACTTACCCCCTACTTCTTAATATAAGCTGAAAGTGGGTTAAACTAAGGGAATAATGCTAATACCATGTCTCAGATCCTGGAAGACCTTCCCATAGCCCATGGTGGGTCAATATGTAATGCTAGTCGTGCTTCGGTTCCACTAGTTGCTGATTGTTAAGAAAATCAAAGTGATCGCATCCCCTTAATGTTGCTAGTTATTTTGGAGAGTTTGCCTCGATAAAAGCGCCTTTTTATTTTCTTCTTCCCTTCTCTAATTAAATATGTTCCCCTCCCTCTGGTATTCATTCATAAATTTCTAAACCAGGTCTCTTGCAATATCCCATCTAGCTCTCTTAAGACAAAATGAATCTAGAAGATTGTGCAATGCTCGAGAGGGCACTTTAAAGAAAGCGGGCCAGAAAGGTTGCACTAGCAGTCCACCCTTTAGCTCCGATGGCCAGCACCATCGGTCCCCCAATGGCACTGTTACCGACACCACTTGACCTCTCGATCATGCCACCTCTAGCACTGGCTTCAATAGAAGGAGAGGTTGCCCCACCAATTGATCAAGCTCCTTCCTCGCTGGGTGGAGATGACGGCCAGCCCAAAGAGATTTTGATAGAAGTTGAAAATATCACCACTTCGCTAGATAAGGCCTTTATGGTGGAGGCGATCATACCGTCACAGAGGGTTTTAGTAGAAGTTGGCGATGCTGCTGATTCATTGAAGGAGATGGTTGGCATAACTAGCTCACCGATAATTGACCTACCAGCTGGAATGATTAGCACAACAAGCCCGCCATCAAGGAACCCTACATGCAAAAAGTAGTAGAAGCAAAAGCCCATGCTCTGGAAGTATCATAAATAGAACTCTGCACTCCGAAAGCAGTGCAAGTAGAACTTCATGCCCTTGAAGTAATGGAAGCAGAGGGCATATTAGAAGCAGCAAAAATAGAAGGTTGCAAGCCAGAAGTAGTGCAGGTAGAAGGCCATAGGCTGGAAGCTGTGCAACCAGAAAGCCGTAGGCTAGAAGCAATGCAAGTAGACCTCAATAGGGCTATCGAAATACTTAGGGGTCTCATTCCGCCTACGAAGCGATAGCTGTTGGAGCAGATGTTCCAAGTTATGATGCCCTAGTAATTCATCCGAGTAATTATCATATCTTATTTTTTATTCCTTATTACATTTTCATCTAATCAATATGGCGATTGCTATTCCACCCGAGATTCATGCAACTAGGGCATTACTTGGTCCAGTTTGTAGATCCGACTTCCTTGGTGCAAGGGCTCATAGTTGCGAGGGAAAGGTTGGGAGGGGGGCTGTATGTTGGCATGTCTCGACCATATTTTATTAACAATTGGGTAGCAGTCCTCAGGTAATGCCTAGTCGGCTAGTCCTTCTAGCTCTTGGAAGATTATCTATCACTTTATTGATGAAGTTGGCAGAGCTAGTCTCCCTTGTTTTCTCAGAAAAGAAGAGCCTCAGAGGTGAACATCAAAATTTCTCACTTGATTTATTTGAAATGCAGGCTGGGTACAAGTATCATGCCTGAGATTTGCTATATTATATATTATATAAATCATGAATACATTATAAGTAGCCATGCAAGACTGTTCTTTTTTTTTTCTTTGATAAAATCATATTTTATTTATGCCAATCCAAAGAAAATTCATCCATGCGAATGATTGGATCTGAAAATGTTGTTAATGGTGAAGCCAAAAAATGAATTGAATTTTATTCATGTAGAGTCATGGTATATATAGAAGAGATATAGGTCTTAAGAAGGCAAGAAAGTAAAACTAAGAAGGAGAAAATTATAGATCTTAAGAAAGCAGGAAAATAAAACTAGAAAGGAGAAAAACAAAGGAGATCATTTATATGAGGAATATGAAGATCATTTATATGAGGAATATGAAGACATTTATATGAGGAATTTGAAGATTTTCTAATACTCCCCCTCAAGATGGGATGAAGATATCTTGGAAACTCACCTTGCTAATATGAGTTGAAAAAAAAGATTCACTTAGTCCCTTTGTTAGGATATCTACCACTTGATTGGTTGAGCGGATAAAATGGATATAAATCTGTCTGTTGGTCATCTTTTCCTTGATAAAATTGCGATCAGTTTCCATATGTTTGGTACGATCATGTTGTACCGGATTATTCATAATTTTAATTGCCACCTTATTATCATAATACAGTATCATAAGGAACTTACTCAGAAGGCATAGCTCTTAGAGTAATTTTTGTAGCCAGAGAAGCTCACATATTTTCTGAGCCATTACTCTGTACTCAATATCTGCAGTCGATCTGGCTACAACATATTATTTTTTACTTTTCCGAGTAATGAGATTATTACCAATGAATATGTAGTAACCCAATCTGCATCAATAAATGTCTCTATTCTAACGGAGTCATGTCAATAAAAGAGCAGTCCCCATTCAGGATACTTTTTCAGGTAGTACAGTACTCGATATACACCTCCATATGTTGTTCTCATGGGTCATGCATAAACTGGCTGATGACATTGACTGCAAAGGTAATATTTGGTCTGGATGAGAAAGATAGATCAGTCTCCCTACCAGCCACTGATATCTCCCATGATCAACAAAAGCTCCTCTATTTGCTATTAACTTATGATTATGATCAATGGGGATATTAACTGGCTTATACCCTAACATCCCAGTCTCGTTAAGAAGATCAAGAATATACTTTCGGTGAGTTAGAAAAATATCATGAGATGATCTAGAGATCTCAATACCCAAAAATATCTCAGTAGCTCCAAGTCTTTAATCTCAAACTAGCAAGCTAGATTTTGCTTAAGCCATGCAATCTCCCTAGGATCATCTTCTATGACAACTATATCATCAATATATATTATTAGGATAGTTCTCTTCCTACTAGCATGCTTGTAAAATAAAGTATGATCAGCATTACTCTGTGAATATCCCATCTTGAGTACTACTCGACTGAAGCATTCAAACCAGGCATGGAAAGACTACTTGAAGCCGTAAAAAGAGCACCTTAATTTGCATACCTTCCTTGTCATATCTTTGCTTGCAAACCTAGGAGGAATCTACATGTAAACCTCCTCCTGATGATTTCCATGAAGAAAGGCATTCTTCACATCTAGTTGATGCAATTTCCAGCCACGGTTAGCAGCACACGAGATCAAAGTACGTATTGAGTTTATTTTTGCCATAGGAGCAAAGGTCTCCTCATAATCGATATTGAATGTCTGTGTATATCCTTTTGTCACTAGGTGAGTCTTGTACCTTTCAAGTTTGCCTTCGAGATTATACTTTACTGTATATATCTATTTACAATCTACTGGTTGCTTTCCACTAGGTAAAGTCACTAAATCCCATATATGGTTCTTTGACAAAGCATTCATCTCTTCTATCATCGCCTGCCTCTAATTTGGATTTGCCATAGCCACCTTCCAATCAGTAGGAATGCTAATAGATTCTAATGCAGCTACAAAAGATTTATAAGAAGGAGACAAGGACTTATAGGATATATAGTTAGAAAATCATAACGATAGCGAGAAGGAGAAATGATCAGGCGGGAAACCTTTTGTTGAGCAATAGGAATATCTAATTTAGAGAAAATATGGGCATTACCGTTATTCATAGAGAAAGAGGAGGACTCAGAAGGCCTAGATGGAGCTATGCTCGGGGCAGAAGCTTAGATGACTGGAGAATGCACAATAGCCTCCCTTTACTCCCCGTGAATATCATCAGCTTGTGTATTGCGAGGATCCTGCCAGTATCATCCGATTTGACTACCGTACTCCTATAACTTCTAACATCATCATGCTCTTCCTTATGCCAAGGATCACCAAACAGCTTCGTCAAGAACTCATATAACATAAAGACACCACCCGGCTCATCCAAAAATGTAGGGAGTTGTTCTGTCCCATAGTAAGGCTCTATTTCTCAAAAAGTCATATCCATGGTAACTAGCATCTATCGTGTAGGTGGGTGATAGCATTTATATCTCTTCTTGGTGGCAGAATAATCCACAAAGATACATTTCAGAGTACGAGGATCAGTTTACTAATAGATAGTAATGGTCATGGGCAAAACAGACACATCCAAAAATATGAGATGGTACAATATATTCAATCTTCCCTTGCAAACATTCAAGTGGAGACTTGAAGCCAAGAATCCGGAGAGGCATACAGCTGATTAGGTAAGCCATAGTCAGAACAGCCTCCTCCCATAAAAATTTAGGAACTTGCATAATAAACATGAGGGCATGAGTTATCTCTAGCAAATATCGATTCTTTCGTTCTGCTACTCTATTTTGTGTAAGGGTATTTACATAAGTAGTTTGATAAATAATCTCATGATCCTATAGGTAGGCACAAAATACTTGATTCATATATTTCGTACCATTGTCAGTTCGGAGTATTCGAAACTTTGCTCCAAACTGGGTGTGCACCGGTTTATAAAATTCTTTAAAACATGAGAATACCTCATATTTGTTCTTCAGTAAATACAACCAGGTCACCCAATTGTAACAATCAATAAAGGTAACAAACCAGTGCTACCCGGTAGCGAAAATAGTACTATAAGGACCCCAAACATCCTAATGCATAATATCAAACTTATTATTGTTTCTATTATTAGAAATAGGATATACTGCACGGGTATGTTTAGCAAGTTTATAGTCATCATAAACTAAAGTAACCTTCTGACAAGATTGAAAAAGAGTAGGAAATAACTGATGTAGAGCATGAAAGGCGATGTGACCGAATCTTCTGTGATGAAGCAGGAATTCATAAGAAGACTTGTCCGTTGATAGAGCACACTCGAGTAATGAAGCATTAAATCTTTTTCCTTCATTTTTCAGGTAGTACAGGCCATTGTGCATTTTACCAAATCTAAGTTTCTTCTTCGTTGTCATCTCATAAATAACACAATGAGATAACTAAAAGGTGATAGAGCGGTTCAAATTTCTAGTAAGAGAACTAATAGATAACAAGTTTGTGGAAAAGGTAGATACATGCAGGACAGATGATAATTGGAGAGTAGGTGTATAGTTAATGGTTCCCTTACTAGCTATCGTTAAAAGAGATCTATTAGCTATATGAACTTTGTCATGACCAGAACAAGAAAAATATGTACGAAACGAGATAGAAGATTTAGTCATATGAATGAAAGCTCCGGAATCAATAATCTAGGAAGAAGACCTATCTAAGCAACTAAATGCATGGCCTGCACTATATAAAATACCTGATTGGATAAAGTTGGAAGTGTGCAATGGCTGGCTATCCAAAGTTGGGAGGGGTAATGAACTGGAGGTAAATTCATATTTGTCTATCAACCGCTTCATGGTCTGATAGTCTTCAATTGATATATTAGCAGAAGATGCCTCCATCTCTTTCATGGTCTGATGAGGGATTAGAGATCGATAGAAGGTTTTGATACCATGTTATTAATGATGAAGTCAAAAAATGAATTGAATTTTTTTCATATAGAGTCATGTTATATATAGAAGAGATGCAAGCCTTAAGAAGACAAGAAAGTAAAACTAGGAAGGAAAAAATTACAGATCTTAAAAAGACAGGAAAATAAAACTAGAAAGGAAATAAAAAAATAAATCATTTATACGAGAAATATGAAGATCATTTATAGAAAAAATATGAAGTCCATTTATATGAGAAATACGAAGACTTTCTAATAAAAAATATAATATATATATATATATAAAAAAGCCCGCCATCAAAGTGTTCCGGTGCGATCAGCCAACCTTTATGCAAGACTGTCCTTTAAAACTTTCCAAGTGATATTTATTTTTATTAATATTAGAATGCTCCGTTAAAGTTTCAATTTTTTTTTATAACTCTCATTTTTTTTAATACTTTCTTCTCTAATAAATGACATGTATGGTATGTATCGAAATCAGTTTTAAATTATAATAAAAATATCAAATATGACCGACCCAAGTTTCGGATTTGAGTCCCACCCGTCCCAGTTTATGACCAACAGGTCTAATTACAAGTGGACGTTCAAATTCATGTCCGAACATTCCTGGATCAACTCTGTGGTGCTCAGTCTGACCTGTTGTTCATCAATAGCCTCATGGCAGCAAAACTTCGGAGAAATTTTTCACGAAAAGTGCCAAAACTTTACCTGGCCTCCGGTTCCGGAAGATGGTGGGAAATATTCTCGCGCTGCAACCTTGAGTTGACCGGACAATTTCGGGTGGGTGGGCTTGTCGCACATGCCTTGGTCAAACTCTAACGACACATGCCTTTTTAATTTTATTGACCGAACACGTGCCTTTTTTTTTATTTTTTTTTTTCGGGTAAAGTGAGCGCAAGGCTTTGGACGCGTAACTCCGAAAAGCAAAAATAAGAACTCTGACCACACGGATCCATCCTTCCCTGCTTCTGCTCGAACGCAAATAAATAGTTTGTTTAGTTTTAGACACCGGTTTCAATCCGTCTGAGACCAGAAATGGGTTTTAACTTCGGCTACCCGAGCATCATCCTCTCTTATCTGCTCTTTTTTTTCAGTTCTCCATCCTTGTTTTCTCATGCCACGGACACCTTAACGCACGATCAATCCATCAGCGACGAGGAAACTCTTAGTTCCTCCGGAGGCATCTTCGAGCTCGGATTCTTCAGCCCTGGGAGCTCAAAGTACCGATATGTCGGAATATGGTATCGAAACATCTCGACACGGTCCGTCGTCTGGGTCGCGAATCGAGAAGCCCCCCTGAAGAATTCTTCTGGGAATTTCACCATTGGAAGCGATGGAAACTTGCTGGTGCTCGACGGAGGAGGTAGCATCGTATGGTCTTCGAATTTGTCGGTGGCGTCGAACGATTCTACCGCGCAGCTCCTGGACTCGGGTAACCTCGTTCTCTGGTCGGGCAATGGAAAGATGCTGTGGCAGAGCTTTGATCACCCAACCGACACGTTCCTCCCCGGCATGAAGCTGAGTCTCGACACCAAGACGGGCAAGAGACAGATCTTCACTTCATGGAAAAGCGCCGACGATCCTTCAGCCGGGAACTATTCACTGAGCATCGACCCTCTCGGGTCGCCGCAGGTCTTCATGTGGGAAGGAACGGTGCCACGTTGGAGGTCCGGGGAATGGAATGGGCAAGTCTTCACAGGTACTACGATGAGATCTCTCTACATCTACGGATTCAAGTATGTAAACGATGTGAATCAGGGAACCATGTACTTCACTTTCACCCAGTTTAATAGCTCCCTTCTGAGGTTTGTGTTGCAATGGGATGGAGTGGAGAACAGCACGATGCTGGTCGGAGAGACGCAAGAATGGGAGAACGTCTGGGCAGAGCCGACCAACGAGTGCGAGATCTATGGCAAGTGCGGGAACTACGGGATGTGCAACGATGGCGATACGCCGATATGTAGCTGCCTCGAAGGGTTCGAGCCGGGTTCGAGCGAGGAATGGAGTAAAGGAAATTGGTCGGGAGGGTGTGTTAGAAGAACCCCATTGGATTGTCAGTTAAACAGAACCGGTGATGGATTCTTAAGGGTGGCAGGGGTGAAGCTGCCGGACCGTTCGAACTGGGCTTCAACGGTCTTAAATGAAGCAGCATGCGAAACAGCTTGTCTGAAGAACTGCTCCTGTAAGGCTTATTCATTTGATTCTGGTATTGGATGTATGACATGGGTGCATGATCTGATAGACATCTACCAGTACCCTGAAGGGGACAACGATCTCTACGTCAAACTCGCTGGATCTGAATTAGGTCGGTAAATTTTAATTTAGAGGTTGATTTATTTATTTATTTTTTCTTAGCTAATGGTGAGAATATTGTTTAAATTTCGCTTGTTTATATGGTTTCTTCTTAGGCAATGGATGAGTGTCATGATGTTAGAAATTTCTGATGAATCTTTTTTACTAGTTATACGTACCCCATAGAAGAGAAGCTAATACCATAGAATAGTAATTGATGACTTTCATCAGGCTAAAATTTCCTGGTTATTACTCCATAGGAGAGAAGTTAATGCGACAGAATAGTCTCCAAGGAATATCAGGTGTAGAAGATGAATTTGATCTAAAATTCTTCGTAGCTAGGTCTAAGAAAAATTTCGACTCCGTGGGTTTGAGGTAGGGGGCTGAAAAGCCTATTAAATATGTCATATTTGGTGGTGCAAGGTTCCCCCATTCTTTAAAAGCTGCTTCAAAAGATTAAAAAAAAGAGACGCATTTTTGTCAACAGTCCACGTAAAGCAGGAGGTCACCAAGAGTAACAAATTGCTAATAGTAACCTTCCCTAGTTGACTAATGGCGAGATGAGGTCGGCCGCCTTAACTTATATCCGAAGATATGCTCAAAGGGAGTAGATATGACGTCATGCATCCATGGTGGATGCTGTTTGCCATTTTATTTATGTTTTTAAGCAAAACGATTGGATGCCCCATAGACCTATAACCATTTGCCTTTGCTGCAAAGAATAAGAGCATAGATCTAATACGTTCATCTAGGCATATGTTTAGTGTGGGTAATAGTTAATGAGCATCACTAGCATGAAATTTAAATCCTTTTTAATAAGCAAAATGCCTGTGCTAAGATTCATGAGGGCCATGGTTTTATTGGCATCTAAAAGGCATGTGAAAAGAACATTCAGAATGCTGCAGGATGTTCAGCTAGTGGAAGATATTCGTGACTGGATCAAAGAATGGCCAAACACGCTTTGAGAGGAAAGTTAAAAGAGTACACTGATTGGATTATTAATTGGAGACACGCTACTAATTGGTATATTACACTCGATGTCGGATTTGACAAAGTCCATGCATGTTCCATCACCAGAAGCTTTATGAGTCATGGAGGCCATCTTATGGGATGAGCATACTGAAAAATAAGAGAAAAGGTGCTAGATTTGCCGAAATCATTGCCTAAAGCTTCTTTCCACATTAATAACATGAATAGTTTGGCTTTTGGGTGAACATGGAAAAAATCAAGAGTAGCTTTAATTTATACCTATATACCATACTATGATCTCTTGCCTCAAATAATTGCATATATAATTATGGTAGTCATCTCCATGCCTCCGCCATAAGCAATGCTTAATGTTGGATGTCTTGGAAAGTTAAAACTTTGTATTGGTTTACCTTAGGAGAGCATGGTTAATTTTTTTTGATCTGATTGGAAAGAATGAAGGATTTTCTTCGATCCGCTCAATTCAAATTTTTTGAATAAAATAACAAATAGTATAAATTTTAGAAAGCAAGGCTCTATAACATTTAATTTCATTAATTTTTTATGGTTCATAAATTATGATACTTATTAGGGTGGAAAATAGAGTCTATGCTCTTTCTTTGCATTCTCTTTATTGAGATTCTAGTGGGTAGAAAGTAGAGCTCATGCTCCTTACTTTCGGTCTTTTATCCTGTTCTCCAAAACCATAGCATAATTTTCTAATGAGGTCCCTCCTTATTTGGATTAGGTTCTTTTTCTAGTTAGAAGAGAATGAAAACTTTCCTCTTTTTATGCTATTGAAATTCATCCCAAATCAGATTAGATCTCTTTGCTAATTTTAAGGACATATACAAAAATAACAAAATATTTTAAATTTTAAAATTTAGATACATGCTAGATCTCAATTCTTACACCGACTCCGTTTATACTTACATTGCCAAATTATGTATAGCTTATAATTTATAGCTTCTCAAAATTCGGCAATAAATTGACTGATGGATGTGATGAATCTTGATCTGGCCAAAGTAGCCAGATTAATCGATGGTGGATTAGATGATCCTCCTAGATCATTATTTTTCTAAAATAAATTTTTGATTTATTGTTTTAATAGATGAAAGGTTATTTAGGTGAGTATATGGTACTCCTGTCAATAGATCTCTAGTTGCATTTACTTGGTACAATGACAGGATTCTAACGTCCTCCTTTCTAGCAGTTCATTACAATGTTCTATTGCTAAAACTATGTCCTTTGCAGGTACTGATAGCAAGAGATGGAAAATAATTGTTACTGTATCTACCTTGGGGGTGTTCATTTTCATCACATGCATCTTCTTGGGGTGGAAGTACAATAAAAGAATAGAGGGTAAATATTTATAGTTTTAGTATTGCCATCAGATTATGCAGATACCAATATCTTGAATCACACTTAATCCTTCTTGTTGGTCTGGCACAGATTGGTTGAAGATAGGCAGCAAAAATCAAGAATTGTTGCATAATATGTTTACCAACAGAGAGGTTAGACCAGACTTCTCAGGGCCAAGTGAGTGTGCAGAGGAAGTGCAGGAAGGAAAAGGGGCTGAGCTTCCCTTGCATACTTTTGAATGTATATCTATTGCTACCAATAATTTTAGTGAGTCGAACAAACTTGGGGAAGGAGGATTTGGCCACGTTTACAAGGTAAAGCCTATTTAATTACTATCTTTTTCCTTTTTTTTTTTTTTCCCCCTCTTCCAAACAATATGGTGGTAAGAACAATATGGTAGGGATGTGCCACCATTAGGACTAGAACTCTGGTCCTCCTCCAAGGGCAACCCCTTGGGAGAGTAATGGCAACCAGCAAAGCTAACAGCTGCTTGCAGATTATACAGCACGAGTCATAAAATTGCAGCAGATTCAAAATGCAAGTATTCTGATGCTTATTTTGTTATTAGAATGATATTAATTTTGATCAGAATAAGTCAGATTCGATACCATGTATAGCTACTTCAACTTAAGATGCATAAAGAATTTCTTTTCTCCAACCAAAAAAAAAAAAAAAAAGAATTTATCGTTCCACCACACATTGCTTTCAATGTCTGACATGGTGTCTCATGTTGTTTAAAAGGGAATGCTACCTGGAGGTGGAGAAATAGCTGTGAAAAGGCTTTCAAGGAGTTCCGGGCAGGGACTGGAGGAGTTCAAGAATGAAGTCATACTAATTGCAAAGTTGCAGCACAGGAATCTAGTCAGATTATTGGGCTACTGCATTCAGGGAGAAGAGAAGATACTAATCTATGAGTACATGCCTAATGGAAGCTTGGATGCTTTCCTCTTCCGTATGTCCTTAGAACTCCATTATGATCTTGCCTAAATAACTTTAAAACACTCTCTGCTTTCCAAACTTAAAGAATGGTGACTGGGGTATTCTGAACAGGTCCTGTCAAGCAAGCATTACTAGAATGGAGAACACGCTTCAAGATCATAGAAGGGATTGCACGAGGACTCCTTTATCTTCACAGGGATTCAAGGCTACGAATTGTTCATCGCGATCTCAAAGCTAGCAACATTTTGTTGGATGAAGATATGAATCCAAAAATATCCGACTTCGGAATGGCGAGAATATTTGGAGGTGATCAAAATCAAGCAAATACAAACCGAGTTGTTGGAACACTGTAAGTACCATTCACCAAAGTCCCAATGTGCATTTTTGCAGTTCACAGACATTGCATTCATGAAAAATTGAAGATATTTTTCTTTTGTTGACCAAATCAAATAAGCTTTAATTTTGCAATGCAGTGGCTACATGTCTCCCGAGTATGCAATGGAAGGCCTTTTCTCCGTGAAATCTGATGTCTATAGCTTTGGAATTTTGGTCTTAGAAATCGTGACAGGCCGAAGGAACAATTCATTTCACCATACAGAGAACTCCCTAAATATTGTAGGATATGTACGTATACATATCACTTCAGTTCTCCATGTCTTTAATTACTTTAAAAAATCTTTTTTTTTGGGATAAATTCTGAATTTTTTCCCCCTTGGCTTTGCAGGTATGGCAATTGTGGAATGAAGATAAAGCAGTCGAATTGATCGATCCATCCATACGATCATCATGTTCTGTTCGTCAAGTGATCAGATGCATACACATAGGACTCCTGTGTGTACAGGATCGTGCTAATGAGAGGCCAGACATACCAACTATTATATTAATGATGGCCAGCCAAGCCATAACCCTTCCGATGCCTAAACAGCCCACTTACACGTTTGACGGAAGCCCACGTGCGAGTGATTTATTGGCGAACAAATACGAGTCTTTTGGTACATTCGATGTCACAATCACGATGCTTCACGGAAGATAGAAGATGTTAATTTCCTTCTGTATATATATATATATATATATATATATATATATGCAGTCTTGGAACTGATTAGATTTCATTTTATAGAGAATTGCCTGGAGAGCACGTAAAGGGATGGAACTACTTTTTAGAAAATATTAGATTCGGGCAACTTAATATAATTTCATCGAGGGAATGAAATACAAGATTTTGGTGTTGGTGCTTTTTTTTTTTTTTAATAAGTTCTCTGGTATCACGACGGAAACAAATTGCTTGACATTACGCAAAGTCATACATTCTGTTTTATTATTTCGAAACCCAATTGTTGTTTTGTGGTCGAATGCGATTGAAATGGATCATAAGAGAATCAAATTCCACACTTTTTGAAGGAGATGCAGATACCGAAGTCGAGAAAACAGCACCCATATATATTATAAAAGCTGTGCTACGACCGAAATATTTATATGTTCTCGAAATTAATTCCTCGGAACCGATCAACAAGTAGAATCCAGGACATCAGATTTCGCACATCAAAGTACATGAATCCAGATAAATCCAACATGGACCTTTCTCTGTTGGTGACCCATACCATAATCCGAGACACGGCTTGTGCTACAATTTTCTAGCATGGTGATTGTTTGAATTGCCGGGGCTGAAAAATCCCCAATTCATGAGGTGTCCGTTTATGGAAAGATTAAGCCGTGAAAGTTGATATTATCATGAACAAGAATTTGATACTGATCATGTCAAATTAATCCGGGTAGCAGCTATGCTGCTTCCTCTAACATTCCAAATAAAAAAAAAAAAAAAAAAAAAGAAAGAAAGTTGATACATATATATGCCTTTTCCCGCTGCCCATAAACTAGCTAGTGACTTTGAGCGGCATAGTTTACGAGAATCTTATGACGAGAAACTTGGTAGCAGCAGGATCCAAAACCGGTCATGGTTGTTATTTGATCGATTTTTCGCCCGGGGCAAGGTGATTGGATATGATGGTCAATGGATTGTTTTCTGAGAGTTGTAAACGCAGTCCACCACCAAATTATTATCTTGAATAAATAGATTGCAAATCTTATATGGAAATGATTGTAGCAACAGAAGATTGATGATAATGCTTATTGGAAACTGTTCCTAGCTGCTCCATATAGGTCACGGTTTAATTAATAAAAGGATCCGGACCTAGACGGCCTGAGCCCGGTGAAGGGCCTGGACTTGGCGAAGCTCCACGTGCCCAAGTAAGCCAGCGTTACGACTTATGTTGGGGCTTTCGTTCTCTCGATATAAAATTTGCTCCTTCACCTTCCATCTAGTGTAGGATTTTGCATGGTACTTTCAAGTCTTGAAGAGATTTGGAAGGCCATGACAAGGATGCTGGAGGCGATTCTATATACTTGGAGGCATGCCAAGCGGTTCTTGGAGGTGTTCTAGGATTCTGGAGATATTCTAGGGGTTTCCTGAAGGCCTTCCAGGGAAGGCAACTAAGTTTAGGAGGCTTATATCCCAAGGCCCCAGAGTCATGTTGGGTCAGGGAACTTGACCCAGGGTTGAGGGTTTTCTCACATTGATTTGTTGGGAGAGTTTTTTAAGAGATTGTAACATAACCCACCAATTGAGTTATGGGGTTGGGTACAACGATTAAGTTGGTTAGTTAGTAGTTGGTTGGATAGTTAGCCGGTTAGGTGGTTAGGTGGTTGGCCCAAAAGTTTTAACTACCCAATATGGACTAACAAATCAAGAATTCTAATTAACTAAGTGTCCTAATTGGTTTTGCCCAAAAAATCCAAGTCCTAAAGGGGCGTGCACGAAACAACGAGAGAGTCCATGAGACTTCTCACGGTCATGAGAAGACCGTGAGGGCTGAGAACACCTCTTGTGGACGGGACCGTGGGAGACCTCCTGGGTTTCAAGGAGGCCACGATAATGGACTGCAGAGAGGCGCACGTGGAGGGTCTTTTGCGTGGATGACAAGGAGGCCACGGTAATGGGCTACAGAGAGGCGCATGTGGAGGGTCTTTCACGTGGAGGGCAAGACATGCGGGTGACGGCGAGAAACTTCTGGGATTTCAGAAAGGGTGCCGTGGGATTTGTGTCTTGTTTATTGTAACAAGGTTCTTTTCCAAAGAAATAAAATTTTTTTTTTCTCCCGCATACATCTCTTCTCTATATCTCTTTTGTTGCATGATATTGAATTCAAGAACAGGTTGTTGCTAGTTCTTGATCAAGATGATTGATTCTTGATTTCTTCCTGGTTGTTTTCGCTACGTAGGTGCTGATCCAGATTCCTACCAAGTGATATCAGTATCTAGGAATCTCTACATCTAGGCCATGGAATGAGGGCAGGAAATCAAAATAAGGAATCACATCAGCCATGCTTTCTTGGAAATACCCTTCTTGGAATGAAATCAAGCATGTTAGCTTCAGAGTTCTTCCAATTAGTGAGGATGGAAATCCTTGGGTTTTGGATTTGTGAACACCAGGGAGTCCTGTGTGGGGCTTAAACATTGCATGTAGTGATGAGCATTCTTAGCTATGATACGATTTCATTGGTATGAATATTTCCTCTTTCTTTTCTAAAATACAATAATTACTTATCACCACGCATGCTTGCGTATGAGATCGATCATTCACTACTAAACAACCAAGATAATAACTAGAGATTAAAGAAGATTGTTGCTTATGGGGGATGGATGTTGTGGACCTGCTGGAACAACAGAATTTTTAATCAAATCAGAACTAAGCCCGCATCTATGGCAGCCAATTTCATCAAGCCATTGATAGCTGCTATATTGCTGGTGCGGGCGGTGCAGACTTTATCAACGGAGATCATTATGGTCAGGTCCTCCTTGCTGGATCTAAAGGTCTCTCAAACTAATTCTACGCTTAATGGGGAGCTCCATGCGGCATTGCGGCTTGGGAAGGGATCTGGGCTGCAGTGACTTTTTTTTTTTTTTTGATAGGAAACACTCCTGACAGGGCAAATGCATTAAGAAAAAAACCTGTAGCAGAATTATAAACAGAGAGAAGCACCCAGAAAAAGAAATAACAAGTCTTTACACAAGCATAGAGGTAGGGAAAACACAGAAGGGAATATATACAATAAACAAAATTGGAGAAGTCCAAGAGAAACCAGCAATTCATGTGTTGTGAAATCAGCAAAGCAAATGATATATATATGTGCAAACATTATAGCAAAATAGTTGAGTTCAGTGCACAGCGAAGTGATGCCAAAATATTTTGCCCAGCAGATGTTGTTTATCCTTTTCCTTAACAGCAGTTGAAGTTGCAATAGAGAAGATCCGACGAGCATAAACAGTGGTTGTTGTGCCAGCATTAGACTGGAAATGTGAAAATATGTTAATTGGCTAAGATTTGTTTGTTGATAGAAGGACCAATTCACAGGCCGCGAACTGAGAGCAGTACCCCTACAGGAAAAAACATAGCAGCAAGCGGCATAATTGAGTAGCAACAATTGTAACAATCCCAACGTATGCATTAGCAAGAAACAGATATGTCCGAGGAGCCTCAACGACCATAAACATCCCAAAGTAGCAAAGGCAACACTATAACCATCCCAAAGAAACAAAGGCAGTGTAGAAAACATCCCAAAGTAGCAAAGGCAACATTGTAAGCCTAGACTGCAGCAGGCAAACAAGAGCAACAGCAACTGTAAACCTCCCAAAATGGCATACAATAGACCCAATAGCAAAGGTAGATGTGAAGAGCACATAGAAACATTCAAAAGCAGTAAAGGTAGATGTGAAGAACAAGGGCAGTTGTAAAGAGGCCAGAAGTTAAAGTATTTACATTGCCACTATAAGGAACCCAAAATAGCAAAGGCAAATGTGAAGAGTACATAAAAACTATACGGATGAAATAGAGTTCCAAAGTGGAATATGTCCCCTCGAATAGAAAGTTCCAGCAGTTTCATGGAGTCGTATCGAGGCTTAGCAGCAGAGTAAGAAAGAAAGAAGTTTCCTGGCACATGAAAACCAAAACCAACAGTCATAGGTCTAGGATAGATAGGATCTTGTGCCATCTGAGAGTCCAACATGCCGGAGCAGTGGGCAGAAGGTGTAAAAGAAAGCAGGCGATGACAGAAAGTAACAACATTGCCACCACATCCTTGCTCTTCGAGAGCAGAAATGATGGGAACCGTATACTTGAAATAAGAAGTGGCATGCAAGAGACCTAGGTAAGTAGCAAATATGGCAGAGCAGGTATGTGAAAAACCAGGGAAGGCAAAGCAGGTATGATGAAGCACAATAACAAAGAAGAAGATCAATAATATAAAGAGAGAGGGACCTCCAAACTGAATTGACAGAGAGGCATTACTAGAGTTCCAACACAATAATCTGAGATCCTGCAAAAAAAATAGAGATGTTAAAAAAGGCATTTCTTTGATATTCTTTTTGATTCTTTTGAGCAACAGGATTCATTTTTTCTTTTTCTTTTTTTCCCTGTTATTCTCTTCTTTTTCCTTTGTATAAGGCATGTTTTTTTCTTTGTATTGATTTTCCATTTCTCTGTATTCCCAGTATGATACTTTGTTCAATATTTGAAGATGTAGACCAGTTGCAAAGAGCATGAATAACAGAAGTGATGGCAGAAGAGATAGTCCTCTAATGGAAAGAAGAGTAGTGAGTATAGCTGATAGGGTACATCAGAAGGAGCCGAGCAGGGCAAAGGTTTAAAGCTTCAGCATAAGCCGACAGCAAAAGCACCTGATAATTAGTTATTATAAGATGAAGGCATGTCATTTGAGTCAGCCCACAGGAGATATGCTAATCTTGGCACATTAGCATCGGAATTATAGATTGTGAATTCCCCATTCCGAGCAAATGAAGCCAAAAGATCAGCAATAGAATTTGCCGCTCTATAAATGTGCCGGACTTGGAAATTAGTGAAGACAAAGCTCCAGTGCCAGATATCTTGAAGGAAATGAGCCACAGCAGAAGGAGGAGTTCGAGTTCGAATAATCCAGTCGACCATGATTTGAGAGTTACCTTCCATCATAAGAAATTGCACTTGCAAATGAAGAAAGGCCATCTTGATACCAAACCACGCAGCTAATAGTTTTGCATTCGGAATGGTGGATTTATTGATAGTCTTACCCCCAGCCTGAAGAATAAGACTCTTGTAGTCTCGAATGATGTAAGCAATGGAAGTAGTATCTATCATAACTGAAGCATCAAAGTTGAGTTTGAAAGTTTCCATAGGTGGGGGACGCCAACAGACAGAAAGTGAGACCTTCCGGGAAGAGGAAGATGAAGAAAGGTAATCCCAGTTCCGTGAGTGGTTCCAAAGCTCAACATGATGATCGATAGGGGTAGTGGTAGCTTGGAAAGCTTGAACATATTGTTAGGCGTGGAGCCTTATCCAGCAGCCCAGAAGCCCAGCCCAAGGAAAAGAAACCAAAAAAAAAATGGCCTGGCCTGACCCACGTGAGCGCGGGCTGGCACATGGCCCGGCTCGGATCCACGCATGCGGCCCAATGCGCGCAGGAGCGCGAGAGTGCGCGGCGAGCGCGCGAGAGTGTGAGCGCGCATGGGCTTGGCCCAGCTCACAGTGACAGCACCTTTGGGCGTTTCCCCGCGTTTCCCACTGGTTTCCCCAGTGGTTTCGCACGGTGCATGACGGTCCACGAGGTTTCTAGATGATCTGAGTGGTTATATGGCTCGATCAGATGGTCGAGATTCGATCTGGGATACTAGGCTTGATCTAGGGCTGTTTGGCACTATTTTTGGCACGATCTGGGCTCTTGATTGATCATCTGACGGCTGGAAATGTTCCTAGGTCTTCTACAGCGACAAGGTGTCGGGTTTTCTCCTGTTTTCAGGCTCTTTAAAGCATAGAGCTACCATACCGCCATAGCCTGAGACAGAGAGCCATCCATCGACACAGAGAATGCTACAGAAGCCCTGAAGACCTTTTCCAAGAGAGAAAAAGGAAGAGAAAGAGAGAAAGAGAGAAAGAGAGAAAACTGTAGGGAGGCAAGAGATCTTCCACCAAAAAATTATTTCCGGGTGAGAGATATTTTTTGGAGTATTTTTTATTTTCTTCTTTTCTTTTTCTTGTTTGAGGGCTGGGGTGAGCATCCCGTAAAACTTCCTATAAATCTTTTCTATAGTGGAGATATGTTCTTGTGCGGCCATGGACGTAGAAGCAGGAGTCTCCGAACCACGTAATCCCTTGTGTTGTGCTTGTGCTGTGATTTCTTTTGCCAGGTTTTTCCTTTCTTTTTTATGAATTTCATATTCCACTAAGATCTGTTCCGCAACAACTGGTATCAGAGCACCAGTTTTCAGTAGAAGCAATGGTAGGAGACAGAAAAAGCTAAGATCGACAAGTTTAATGGAAAGGACTTCGGCTTCTGGAAGATGTAGATAGAGAATTATTTATGTCAGAAGAAGCTTCACCAACCGCTGTTGGATGTAAAACCTGTCAATATATGGCAAAATGACTGGGATTTGCTGGACCGCCAGGCTTTGAGAGTTATTCAGCTGACGTTGGCCAAGAATGTCATGTTCAATGTCCTGGAGGAGAAGACGACAGCAGGTTTGATGAAGGCTCTGTGCGACATGTATGAGAAGCCTTCGGCCTCCAATAAAGTTTATCTTATGCGTCGTCTATTTAATCTCAAGATGAGAGAAGGTGCATCTATCATGGATCATATCAATGAATTTAATTTGATTACCAGTTAGATAAGTTCTGTCGACATCAGTTTTGAGGATGAAGTCCGTGCTTTGATCCTCTTATCATCTTTACCCAAGAGCTGGGGTGCAACTGTGACAACTGTTAGCAGTTTCATGGATCAAACAAGTTAAAATTTGAAGAGGTCCGGAACCTGATTCTCAGTGAAGATATCAGGAGAAAAGAAGCCAGTGGGAGCTCTGGATCTGCCTTGACGATCCAAGAAGGTAGAGGGAGGACTGCACAGTGTAGCAACAACCACGAGAGATCCAAATCCAAGAGAAGCCAATCAAGACCTAGGGGTGATGGCTGTTGGCACTGCGGTAAGAAGGGGCACACCTGGAAAAACTACTGGGCAAGGAAGAATAAAGGACATAAGGAAGAGTCAGTCAATGCAGCGACTGAGAATACTGAAGAGGCTTTGTTTCTCAGTGCGGACTGTCCGATGGAGTCATGAATCCTAGTCTTCGGTGCTCGTTTCACTCTACCTCACAGATGGAATGTATAAGAAATTATACAGCTGATAATTTCGGGAAGGTTTATCTGGTAGATGATGAGCCTTTGGACATCGTGGGACGAGGTGATGTTCATATCAAGATGCCGAATAATTCGGTATGGAAGCTGAAGAATGTCAGACATGTTCCTGATTTAAAGAGAAACTTGATCTCAGTCGGGCAACTGGACTCGGAGGGCTATGTCATAACTTTTGTTGGCGGCTCCTAGAAGATCGCCAAGGGTGCTATGGTGATAGCACATGGAAGCAAGTTGGGCAACCTCTACATGACTGGTAACATGAAAGACGCAGTGGCTTTGGTACAGGCAGACTCAGAGTTGTGGCACTACCATCTGGGTCATATGGGGTAAAAAGAAATGCAAGTATTATAGAAGAATGGCAAGCTAGCCGGTCTGAAGATGACTGTGAGGCCCAGCCCATAACTGGGCCATTGTGGACTGAAGTCGGCAGCCCTTGCCGACTTCATCCGG
This sequence comes from Areca catechu, assembly GCA_021397845.1. Lineage (NCBI taxonomy): Eukaryota > Viridiplantae > Streptophyta > Magnoliopsida > Arecales > Arecaceae > Areca > Areca catechu. The sequence goes on from CM038039.1 coordinate 63,527,531, forward strand.
AACTCAAAAAAAAAAGGGGAATGGGAAACAGGGAATTCGATTTTCTCTTATCCAGCCAGAGTCCTCGCCGAAGATCATGGTGGTCAGCGTTGGGGAGTTGTGAACGGTTGGCGGGGGAGTTGGGGGGAGGGTCGACGGTGTGGGGAAGAAGGATTTTTCCATATAAAGAAGAATGAATCATCTCCATCGCTCTCCCTCTCCACAAGCTAGTGGGCTTCTTGGAAGATTCGATCGATTAGGGGAGGACAAATGGGGGGCTTTTACACCAATTTCAAGGATATTATGCGGCAGCTAGAGGTGGTGGAGACGCTGATCGATGTTTTGCTATGCGTGGAGCTGATCTGGGTGGCCATGGTGAATGGGCTGGTGATCGCGTGGTTGTGGCGGCTGAGGTGTATGGGGCTGCTGCTCCTGGGGATAAGGAGCAGAATCCGGTTCCTGTGGATGGCCCCGCCGGGCTTCGGGGCCTGCCGGCTCAGGCTGGCGTTCACCGCCCTCTCAGCCTTCTCTGTGTGCAAGAAGCTCTGGTCCAGTTTCAAGGGGAAGGGCGAGGGGTCGCCGGCTATGGAGGACTCCGCCTCTCGGTCGATGGTTTCCATCTTATCCACAGAGGAGGATCGCGCCGTCGCCTCCTTGTTGTCGATATATAGAATCCACGGAGAGATGGCTACTTATTTGTTGGAGAGCTGTGACGCAGAGGAGCCGATGGCATGGGGATAGGGGTCAACGAGGAAAAAGGGCTCGAAGCATCGGATGTCACCGCCCACAAATTAGTCACGGTCTTTGGTATCAAGTTGCATTCATTCTCGCAACAAGAGTGAACAGTGTATATGTTTTGGGATATTCTGGATCAATAATGGTTTAATTGGGTTGGATAGTTGGTACAACTGGTTTGATTTTGGCAATTGTCATATCCTTGCATGCTAATACTCTTCTTGCTCATATTCATGAAGTTGGCGGTAAACAGCGGATTAGATACAGAGATCTTGGTGGTTGTATCTATGGTAGAAAAATATATTAATTTACATGGGCACTACAGTATGTTAATCTATTTTTGATCAACATTGGATTTATCATTTGGTTGGTCTAGCATTTAAGAGTTATTATCAGTATTGGAGTATCGAGGATCTAGAGTTGAGTCACGTGTTCATGATAGAATCGATTTCTGGTAAGTTATCTTGACATCTGATATTATATGCCAATATGTTATATATTTATAAATTATTAAATATATATAATATATATGTATTTGATTGCATTGGGTTGCGTGCATCAGGTTGCGTGCATTGTGTTGGTGTGGGTGCTCTCTAGTCCGACTATGATCATACGAGGACCTAGTCTCCTTTTGGGCCTTTAGCGGAGCTATCGCTGGCACATGACTGTTGAGCAGTATGTGATACAGGATCTAGTTGCCTTATTTTAGCCTTGCATGACAAGCACATGCAAAGGATGCATGTTTCTTGTGTGATACTCAAAGCTAGTTTCCTTTTGGACCTCCAGCGGGGCTATCGCTGGCACATGACTGTTGAGTGGTATGTGACACAGGATCTAGCCTCTTTCGGGGCAAGCCACGGGCCGTCGTGGCCATAGTCAGAGAGACTAGGAGAGTTAAGTAAATGGTTGGCCATCCATAGTCGTGTCGTGTCTGTGTTGGTTGTATTTAAGTGTACACATCTGTATACTGTTGCTGGTATATTATTTTGAGATGGATATCTTGTATGTATGAGTTGTATATGTTACTGATTGTTATTGACATATTTGTATATGTATATTGGAGGTGATGATAACTTACTGAGCTTGTATAGCTCATCCCCTATTTTTTTTCTGTGTTTATGTAAATGCTGGGCCTGGGCTGAAGTCGGCAGACCCAGCCGACTTCAACCCAGACTGAAAAAAAAAAAAATTGGGATTTAGGAACCGTAACAGGGGAGGTTTCTTCTCCCTTGTTCCGACCAGAGTCTTCGCCGGAGACATCGGGGAAGGAGTCGGGGTGGAGAGGGAGGCTGGGTGGTGCCGTGGTGGGCTGGATCGGGAGTCCGGCCGATGCGAACTCCGTTTCCCAGATGATGAGGTGTCTCGGTGTATTTTTTTTTTAAATCCCCCACATCGCCGGCAACCATCGAAACATCTCATCGCGGTATTCCCTCCTCTCCGGCAAGCATCCAGAAATCGTCGTCGCCGGTGAGTCCTATCTTTTTAATTACAATTTTGAGAAGATTTTTTTGGGTTCGGTTTGGTTTGGGAAGTTCGCCGCTGCATCCGCCGTCGTCGCCACCGTCGTCGTCGTCACCTTCGCCTGGTCCGGGAGGGCCCTGCGACAACCACGGTGTGGTTGCCGGCAGGTGGGGGGGGTGAGATGATGGTCGACCGAAGAAGAATCAGCTGAAGAGAAGAAAAAAAAAAAACAGGGTGGTTCGGGTGAAGAGAAAGAAAAAAAGAAAAAAAAAAAAAAGAAAAGAAAAGAAATGGAAAGAAAAGAAAAGAAAAAAAAAAGGGTTCTGTACGGCCAGGAAAAAAAAAAATAAATAAAATAATAGGAGGAGAGAGAAAGAGGAGAGAGAAGGAGGAGAGAGAAAGAGGAGAGAGAAGGAGGAGAGAGAAGGAGGAGAGAGAAGGATGAGAGAGAAGGAAGAGAGAGAAAATCAGCGATTGTTTTCAAGATTCGTGAAAAATTGAGAATTTAGTTTAATTAAAATTATTTAACTATGTAGAGAATCAGTCTTCTGAGCGGGAAGACGTCGCGCCGATTTCGGGTTCGGATTAGTACAAGTGTGGATAGCTGATTTGTAAGGACTTCTAACTTGATCACCGTATTTAATAATATATTTTACATGACCTGATTTGATTCGAGCATAATTAAATATTTTTCATGCATTGTAGTTTTCGGATAGCATGATTTGATTTCCGGGTTACGGATCGAGTTTGTTGTTAGTATTGTTTGTATTTGCCATGTGATCTTGAAATGTGTTTGATCGTGATAGCGATCGCTGGAAAGTGACATGATCCGATTATGTGAAAAGAAATGATAAAGTGTTAAGAGAACTGGTGTTTGGACTAGCCATGCCACGGCGGTACCGTGGTTTCTCAGTGTGCCCGTCACAGGCTGGAGTGTGACAATTTGTGTGCCCGTCACAGGCTGGAGTGTGACAACAGTGTGCCCATCACAGGCTGGAGTGTGACAACAGTGTGCCCGTCACAGGCTGGAGTGTGACAATAGTGTGCCAGTCACAGGCTGGAGTGTGACCGTGGTTAGTCCAGAACCCTAAAGATAATAGTTAAATAATTGAAAATTCTATAAGAAGAAAAAAATAAAGTTTCCAAAGTTTTGTTAAATATGAAATCGGAATTGTTGATTTCGTCATATGTTATGGTAATGTTTACTGCTTTCATATACATGTAAGTTATTATTGGTGATTATTTTGGAACCCTTACTGGGCTATTTAGCTCACTCCCTACCATCTGTTTTCTTTCAGAGACTCAGGAAACTTAAAGAGGATCTGGGCTGGGCGTGAGATGGAGCATCATGTTTGTTGAGATAAATAGTTAGTTAGTCCGGTTACTGACATTTGTGAGTCAGTGGACCAATTTATGATCTCGAGTTAAATTATGAACTATACATTGTTAAAGATTTGTTTATATAATATTATTTTAACTCGGATATGTTCGAATTGTTGTGTACCTAGGCCTTGCATAATCTCTAGGGTAAAACCTAGGGTTTGTGCGGCCGGTCACGTAGCCGTTTCCGGTATTGGATTCGGGGCGTGACAGTTTATTTCAGATATCAAAGATCATTTGGGCTTTGGAACCAGTCAGTGAGAAGCTAGGATTTAGGTATTAAATTATGAGTTTATGTTTTATTTGTATTTTATCTGTCTGGTTAACCTTTATAGAAAACTCTAGAAATAATAAATAATTTATGAGATTTGTTCCTTACCACTATTTGGATGTTGAATTGAAGGTTAGGCCTGGCATGATCTCTAGGGTGATTCCTTGAGTTATGCGGCCGGTCGCGTAGCCGAACCTAGTTCTGGATTCGGGACGTGACAGAGTGGTATCAGAGCAAAGGTTTAAGATCAAGATGACCTAGTTAGTGAGAGTGGGATAGAATTAGGATTTTGATTGAATATTTTAGAATAATTATTGATACCAAGAAATTATTTAATTTCCTTTGATAGGTGTATGTTATAGATTTAAGGGTTTTGCTAAGTATTGAAGGCTTGCACGAATAAAATGTTGGATTAAAATTCCCTAGCTTAATTTTTGGAAGGATATTATTAAGACTAGATAATGGATATATGGAGATATATTTTGAGTTATGTCATGGATTTGATTTATTTTGGGAATCTAATTTTGATAAAATTGAAGACTGTGATACAGGTGATTAGAAATTAATAAGATGATTATTAAGGCATGATTGATTGATATCGAAGTTTGGGTTATGATCACTTGAGACCAACATAAGTAGTTAGGATAGGATTGAGTGACATTAAAATTTAGATTGTGATCACTATGACTTGTGATATTTGAACTTAATGTTATGACCAATTGCAATGGATTCAAAGTTGGATTTCTAATCCCTAGGTATGGTGCATAAGATCTGGAATATGATTTTTGTAGAGATTGATCTTGGATGAGACTGAATGTTTAATACTACTTGATCATGATAAGTATATTATGGATATTGAAGAGTTGGATAAGATATATCATTATCTCTGATAAATGAATTTGATCGAGTTTCAAAAGTGTTGACCTGGAAGCATAGTGTGTTATTGTATGCTGAATATGTATATTCAGTTATTAATCAGATGATATGAATGAAGATCATGATAGCTTGCAAGATTTGTTAATTTCTGGATTATAAATTTGGGGACTGTTGCAAGATGTTTATAATGTCGGAGTTTAATGATATTAAGAAGGACAATCTTTCGATTATATAATGGAAATGTGTTTGGAATAAGGCATAAATTTATTGGATTTAATATGGACATGGCATGCATATCTTGGTAAAAACTTTTGATGACTTATGTTAGTAGTCTTGGATTGGATTATTTGATCCCATATATATGTTGGAGATTATTGGATATGTTAAACTCCAAGTCAAATTTAAGATTTATGAGAAAATTTAGATTATCTTGCTACTGTTGTTTCATTTAGCAAAGAAATGGGTATTGAAAGACTTATATGGGTTTAGTCTATGACAAATATCCTTGTTAGAAATTTATCTAATAAAATTAAGGAATTTGAAAATTTATATCAGAGTGTGTAGTGGAAGAGTGGTGGACTAAAGATACTGGGATTAAAGTGTATTATGATGTATGAATAGGAGCTCTTATTGGGATTATCGAATTTTGGACAATTAAATCATGTGAGTTTTGGATTGCGCATCTTTGAGTTTTGGAAGACGACTTAGATTTTTTTTTTTAAATTTCAAGGCCGAAATTTTTTTGTAGGAGGGGAGAATGTGAGGCCCAGCCCATGACTGGGCCGTTGTGGGCTGAAGTCGGCAACCCTTGCCGACTTCATCCAGAACTCAAAAAAGAAAAGGGAACATGAAACAGGGGATTTTGATTTTCTCTTATCTAGCCAAGGTCCTCGCCAGAGATCATGGTGGTCGGCGTTGGGGAGTTGGGAATGGTCGGCGGGGGAGTCGGGGGGAGGGTCGACGGCGTGGGGAAGAGGGATTTTTCCATATAAAGAAGAACGAATCATCTCCATCGCTCTCCCTCTCCACCAGCCAGTGGGCTTCTTGGAAGATTCGATCGATTTGGGGAGGACAAATGGAGGGCTTTTACACCAATTTCATGGATATTATGCGACAGTTGGAGGTGGTGGAGATGCTGATCGATGTTTTGCTGTGCGTGGAGCCGATCTGGGTGGCCGTGTTGAATGGGCTGGTGATCGCGTGGTTGTGGTGGCCGAGGTGGATGGGGCTGCTGTTCCTGGGGATAAGGAGTAGAATCCGGTTCTTGTGGATGGCCCCGCCGGGCCTCGAGGCTTGCCAGCTCAGGCTGGCGTTCACTGCCCTCTCAGCTTTCTCCGTGTGTAGGAAGCTCTGGTCTAGTTTCAAGGGGAAGGGCGAGGGGTCACCGGTCGTTGGCTATGGAGGACTCCGCCTCTCGGTCGATGGTTTCCATCTTGTCCACAGAGGAAGATCACGTCGTTGCCTCCTTGTTGCTGGTATACAGAATCCACGGAGAGATAGCTGCTTATTTATCAGAGAGCTGCGACGGAGAGGAGCCGATGGCGTGGGGATAAGGGTCGACGAGGAAATAGGGCTCAAAGCGTCGGATGTCACCGCCCACAAATTAGTCACGGTCTTTGGTATCAAGTTGCATTCATTCTCGCAACAGGAGTGAACAGTGTATATGTTTTGGGATATTCTGGATCAATAATGGTTTAATTGGGTTAGATAGTTGGTACAACTAGTTTGATTTTGGCAACTGTCATATCCTTGCATGCTAATACTCTTCTTGCTCAAATTCATGAAGTTGGCGATAAACGATGGATTAGATACAGAGATCTTGGTGGTTGTATCTATGGTAGAAAAATATATTCATTTACATGGACACTACAGTATGTTAATCTGTTTTTGATCAACATTGGATTTATCATTTGGTTGGTCTAACATTGAAGAGCCATTATCAGTATTGGAGTATCGAGGATCTAGAGTCGAGTCACGTGTTCATGATAGAATCGATTTTTGGTAAGTTATCTTGACCTCTGATATTATATGCCAATATGTTATATATTTATGAATTATTAAATATATGTAATATATCTGTATTTGATTGCATCAAGTTGCATGCATCGGGTTGTGTGCATTGTGTTGATGTGGGTGCATTGTGTTGGTGTGGGTGCTCTCTAGTCTGACTATGATCATACGAGGACCTGGTCTCCTTTTAGGCCTCCAGCAGGGCTATCGCTGGCACATGATCGTTGAGCGGTATGTGACACAGGAGCTAGTTGCCTTATTTTAGCCTTGCATGGCAATCACATGTAGAGGATGCATGTTTCTCGTGTGATACTCAGAGCTAGTTTCCTTTTGGGCCTCCAACAGGGCTATCGCTGGCACATTACTGTTGAGCGGTATGTGACACAGGATTTAGTCTCTTTCGGGGCGAGCCATGGACCGATCGTGCCCATAGTCAGAGGGACTAGGAGAGTTAAGTAAATGGTTGTCCATCCGTAGTGTATCGTGTCTGTGTTGGTTGCATTTAAGTGTACACATCTGCATACTGTTGCTGGTATATTATTTTGAGATAGATATCTTGTATGTATGAGTTGTATATGTTACTGATTGTTATTGATATATTTTTATATGTATATTAGAGGTGATGATAACTTACTGAGCCTGTATAGCTCATCCCCTATTTTTTTTTCTGTGTTTTTATTTCAAATATCGAAGATCATTTGGACTTTGGGACTAGTCAATGAGAAGCTAGGGTTTAGGTGTTAAATTCTGTGTTTATGTTTTATTTGTATTTTATCTGTCTGGTTAACCTTTATAGAAAACTCTAGAAATAATAAATAATTTATGAGATTTGTTCTTTACCACTATTTGGATGTTGAATTGAAGGTTAGGCCTGTCATGATCTCTAGGATGATTCCTAAGGTTATGCGGCTGGTCGCGTAGCCGAACCTAGTTCTGGATTCAGGATGTGACAACGATGGATGTTGGTTTCTGCGAGCATTATGTTCTTGGAAAGCAAAAGAGAGTCAGCTTCATCAAGACAGGCAGAGCACCAAGATCGAAAAACTAGAGCTAGTTCACACCGATGTGTGGGGTCCCTCTCCGGTGGCATCTCTTGGAGGCACAAGTTATTATGTGACATTTATCGACGATTCTAGTAGGAAGGTATGGATTTATTTTCTGCAGAATAAATCTAATGTATTTGACGATTTCAGGAAGTGGAAAAGCTTAGTGAAAAATGAGTCTGGACAAAAGATCAAGTGCCTAAGGTCAGATAATAGAGGCAAGTACAATAGTACTGAGTTCAAGAAGTTTTGCATAGCTAATGGGATCAAGATGGAGAAGACTATCCCGAGTATGCCATAATAAAACAAGATAGCTGAGTGCATAAACCATACCCTGAACGAGAGAGCGAGGAGCATGAGGCTCCATGCTGGATTGCCCAAGATGTTTTGGCTGAGGCAGTTAGCACTGCTACCTACCTGATTAATAGAAGTTTCTTTGTCCCTCTTGATTATAAGATCCCTAAAGAGACGGTATACAAATCAGGGATCGAGAGACCGTATGAGGAGGAGCAATCTTTATTCATAATGAGCCATTATATAGCAACTAAGCTTGGGGAAAGCGAGGACAACGGTGCTCCAGAGTTCTCGTTGTTCCAATTCTCTCGCATAGCAGATGCCACGAACAACTTCTCAGATGAAAATAAACTAGGTGAGGGCGGGTTTGGACCGGTGTATGAGGTAAGATTTATGAACCAGTCTCATTACCATCAGAAAATAAGAATTCCTAGACACCAAATATTTTCCCCATTACTGAACCTTCGTTATCATCTTGCTTTCTACCATTATTTGCATCATCCATGAAGGATCAACCAGAATTTATTAGTCTTCATCATGATTAAGGATGAACAAAAAATCAGTTAACAAAAGTACGTAACATGTGGATATACACATCCCTGTTTCGAACAAAGCTTATTTTGAACTCAGGACCAGTTATATCGATGGTTTCTGTTAATGTAATTGGTAAAAAACATAATTGCCTTTAGGTGTTTCTTCAGTGCTGTCCTCTTAGCCTTGAAAGATGAAAAGAACTTTGCAAGGTCGCTCTATCCATATCTATCTAGTTAAAAGATGCCTTATTTCAGGGCCAATTGCCAGGGGGGCATGAGATAGCTGTAAAAAGGCTAGCTGCACACTCAAGACAGGGGCTGGTGGAGTTTAAGAATGAAGTTCTTCTTATAGCGAAGCTTCAGCATAGAAATTTAGTAAGGCTTTTGGGATGCTGCATTCAAGGAGAAGAGAAGATATTGATCTATGAATACATGCCAAACAAAAGCCTGGACTTCTTCCGGTCTGTCATCACTAGTAACTTCCTTCTGTGACTTTTCTGTATTCCTCTCTCGGAAATTTATGACTGTTTCTGAATCATGCCATCTCAAATTTACCCAGATGCGGCCAAAGGAGCACTACTGGACTGGGGCAGGCGCTTGCACATCATCGAAGGGATTGCTCAAGGCCTTCTTTATCTTCACAAGCATTCTAGATTGCGGATCATCCATAGGGATCTGAAAGCCAGCAACATTCTCTTGGATGACGATATGAACCCTAAAATATCAGATTTTGGGCTAGCTAAAATTTTTGGCGCAGATGAAACCCAAGCAAACACAAACAGAATAGTCGGCACGTAGTAAGTATATTTCAGTTTTTATATACGAATGCAGGATACATCCGGGTTTCATTATTGTTACTGACAGCAGAGATATAAGTGGCTTAATTATGTTCTTCAGCGGCTACATGTCTCCAGAGTATGCTTCAGAGGGTCTTTTCTCTATCAAGTCTGATGTCTTTAGCTTTGGAGTCTTGCTTTTAGAGATTGTAAGTGGAAAGAGAAATGCTGGCTTTCATCAATACGGCAACTCTATTAACCTCCTAGGATTTGTAAGTATCCAAGCCGATAAAAAGCAACATCAATTTGTTCTCCTTCCTCAAAAACATCAAGTAGTTCTCTCATCAGCTAATTAGTGGAATTGTTTCAGGCATGGGAGTTGTGGAAAGAGGGAAAATGGTTGGAGCTTATGGATCCGGCATTAGCTGATGAGTGTCCCAGACATGAGATATCAAGATGCATTCATGTGGCACTGATGTGTGTACAAGAGAATGCCACTGACCGACCCACCATGTCAGATGTGGTCGCCATGCTTGCTAGAGAAAATTCATCATTTCCAGATCCTAAACAGCCTGGTTTTTTTTTTTGGGTAAGAAATATTATAATATTCATATATGTTAAAACTTTTTAAATTTTTATCAAATTAATATTAAAACTCATGTAAATTAGTATCAGTATGTGCCTACCATCCTTCGAACAGGAAGTGACATCAGGGCAATCTAAAATTTTCTCACCGTCTCCACCGAGGGTCCTCCAGCATTCCCCCTCTTGCTCGCCATCTCTGCCGCCGACGGTAGCTCCCGTACTCCGCTCAGTCACCGGCGATCACACTCGGGAGAAGAAACGCACAACTCTCAAAGCACTATACTCGGAAGACGCCACCAGCTTCGCCATTCATCACCCGAGCCCTCTTCCGCGCGAGAGGCTCGAAGGGATGGCAAGCCGGTCTGTTGCGAGCCTGGCGTCGGCCGTCCTCTTCGCGTCCTTTTCGTATCTTTTCACATTTCTTGTCTTCTGCTTGTTTATAATTTTCAAGTTTGGTTTCGGCGTTCTTTGGTTTGCTAAGATGGTTCTGGGTTTCCGGTTAGGGTTTAGTTGGTTCTTGATTTCTAGTCTGGTGTTAGGGCTATGTCTTGTTGTTATCTAGTCTGGTCTCGATGTTCTTTGGACTCCGGTGATTGTTCTTGGTTTCGAGTTCGGGTTTGGTTTGTTCTTAAATTATAATCTGGTTCTAGGGTTAGACGGTGATCTCCATGTTATTTCGTGTGCTAGCTATGCTTTGTTGGGTTCTAGGTTTGTGATGATCATCTAGTTCTGGAACTTGCCCTATGTATTTATTGAATGTTGCGGACGTTTTGATGATTTATTTTCGTTCTTGGAGTTTGTTTTATGCCAATTTCGATAGATTTGCTGAACATGGTGCTAGATCATTTTCCTTATGAATAAATTTATTGAACTAATTGTTCGTATGAATTTATTAAAATCTCTCGGTTAGTTTGATCGAATTGTTAACATGTCTAAATGATGTTTTTATTCTTGTGGAGGTTGAACACCTCTTTAGCTTTATTACAGGTAAACAATTGTTCTGCAGGGATCCGTTGTTGGAAAGGTATATTGTCTCTTTGAGATATTCTTTAGTGATCGAAGTGGTTTAACTTTCTTGTTGATACATCTTTCATATTATTCTCTATTTTCGCCTTCACTTGCAATTGGCATTCTTAATAGGACATTCTTTAATTTTAATCCTAACTTCTACACTATCACGCGATGATTGGGATGAATTCTCAACATCTTCGTTATTTTTGCCTTGGTTTGAGTGGGATTTAGAGTTTTATTTATGTCTTTGAATGGGGTTTTGTCTATTTGTTCTGTTATGATGCAACCATTTGGCTCGTTCAGATATGCAATAGGTGCGGTTGACAGGGGAATTTCTATATGCTAGTGCCTATAAACATTTTGTTTTTTTTTGTTTTCTTAATTGTTTGCTTCCATTTGTTTGCTGATATACTTCTCCGAAACATTTGCTGCTTGGCCTGGTGATTGAAGTAAATACTTGTTATTTATATTCAGATGTCTTCCTCCTTGTATTTATTTTTGTCTAGTTATGCAAAATGGTGATTCCTCCATGTAGGCATCACCCAGCTTGCTTGTGAATGCAGCTATTTATCGTAATTTTTTATTGTCTGCTTTATTTTTATGGCTGATATACATGTGCAGTCTTTTGCAACAGTTTGATCTGGTATTTCTAATTAGTGTCCAAGGAAAAGATGCGTATTTCATGTATCATGAGGTCTGCCTTTGTTATTAACTTTATTTCATGCAGATATTCAATGTGATTTTCGTTGCTGCATCACAGCACTGTTGGATGAGACTTAGTTGGTTATCCTATTGCAGCCAATGATTAGCTTGCTGTTTCAGCCCTAGACCATGGTGCCCCGGAACTTGAGGTGGGAAAATTCGAAGAGCTCGGCAAAATATAATGTTCAATACTGCCATGCATTCAAACACCTCTCTAATGCCAGGTGTCCACACATCCCTGATGATTTGAACCATGATTTTGTTCTTTTGTTTTGCCATTTTGTTTTGTGTTTTGTATGTGGGCTTTAGGAAAGGATCTCTCCAGCTGATTTTTTCCAAGATATAACATGGATATTCGAAATCTTTGTCTACATAGAACCGAAACTCTCGATCATGAACAAAGGACTCATTGGTGATTGGCACGATTACACTTGCACCATCATTATCAGCACTTTAGGATTCATGCAGTTCATACAAGCTTTTCTTCATAGGTGGTGTTTCCACTTGCATTTAGTTTGACGTACTGTTCTATAGAATTACAAAACTGAAATATAGCACTACCGTCCATCCGGAGCTGAGATGGTTAGATTATTTGGAGAACAGCTTCCATCCATATTTGATCGTAAATCACCTTCGGTTGCAATTCTAACGGTGAAGAAACCAGGCTGTTTAGGATCTGGAAAGGATGAACTTTCTCTAGCAAGCATGGCGACCACATCTGACATGGTGGGTCGGTCAGTGGCATTCTCTTGTACACACATCAGTGCCACATGAATGCATCTTGATATCTCATGTCTGGGAGACTCATCAGCTAATGATGGATCGATAAGCTCCAACCATTTTCCCTCTTTCCACAACTCCCATGCCTGAAACAATTCTAGTAATTAGCTGGTGAGAGAAAGAGAACAAGTAGATGTTGCTCTTTATCGGCCTGGATACTTACAAATCCTAGTAGGTTAATAGAGTTGCCATATTGATGAAAGCCAGCATTTCTCTTTCCACTTACAATCTCCATAAGCAAGACTCCAAAGCTGAAGACATCAGACTTGATAGAGAAAAGGCCCTCTGCGGCATACTCTGGAGACATGTAGCCGCTGAAGAACATAATTAAACCATTTATATCTCTGCTGTCGGTAACAATATTGAAACCCGGAGGATGCATCATGCATGCATTCGTATATAAGAACTGAAATATACTTACTACGTGCCGACTATTCTGTTTGTGTTTGCTTGGGTTTCATCTGCGCCAAAAATTTTAGCCAGCCCAAAATCCGATATTTTGGGGTTCATATCGGCATCCAAGAGAATGTTGCTAGCTTTCAGATCCCTATGGATGATTCGCAATCTAGAATGCTTGTGAAGATAAAGAAGGCCTTGAGCAATCCCTTCGATGATGTGCAAGCGCCTGCCCCAGTCCAATAGTGCTCCTTTGGCCGCATCTGGGTAAATTTGGGATGACGTGATTCAGAACGGTCATAAATTTCCGAGGGAGGAATACGGTTAAGTCACAGAAGAAAGTTACTAGTGATAACGAACCAAACAAGAAGAAGTCCAAGCTTTTGTTTGGCATGTATTCATAGATCAATAACTTCTCTTCTCCTTGAATGCAGCAACCCAAAAGCCTTACTAAATTTCTATGCTGAAGCTTGGCTATGAGAAGAACTTCATTCTTAAACTCCACCAATCCCTGTCCTGAGCGTGCAGCTAGCCTTTTTACTGCTATCTCATGCCCCTCTGGCAATTGGCCCTGAAATAAGGCATCTCTTAACAAGATAGATATGGATAGAGCGGCCTTGCAAAGTTGTTTTCATCTTTCAGGCTAAGAGGACAGTACTGAAGAGACACCTTAAGGCAATTATGTTTTTTTTTTAACTAATTACATTAACTCAAAGCATTGATACAACAGGTCGTGAGTTCAAAATGAGCCTAGTTTGGTGGAATAGGGATGTGTATATTTACCTGTTATCTACTTCTGTTAACTGATTTTGTACATCCTTAATCATGATGATGCAAATATTGATAGAAAGCAAGATAATAAAAAGGTTCGGTGATGGGAAAAATATTTGGCCTTTAGGAATTCCTATTTTGTTAATAGTAATGAAACTGGTTCATGAATCTTGATTACCTTATACACTGGTCCAAACCCGCCCTCACCAAGTTTATTTTCAGCGGAGAAGTTGTTCGTGGCATCTGCTATGCGAGAGAAATGGAACAACGAGAACTCTGGACCACCGCTGTCCTCGCTTTCCCCGAGCTTAATTGTTATGTCATTGCTCATTCTGAATAAAGATGCTCGTCCTCATGCGGTCTCTCGATTCCTAATTGTATACCCAAAAAAAAAAAAAGGTTTTTTAAGCTATATGTGCTCATTAATGTACCACATAATTTTGTGCAAACTTTACCTCTTCGTCGTCTTTTTATCCACACCGAACAAACCAGCAAGCACGAAACGAACAACGTGAAAGATGCGGTTACGGTGACAATGATCAAGAGATGCCTCTTTTTCCCTGCATCCGAAAGAAAGACTATTTTATCCTTTTATATAATTTATTTCAATAATTGATGTTTAAAATCTAAACGAGCTTTAATTAGCTACCATCAATGATCGATCTATAATAATATTTATTTTCAAGTAAAAAATTTGGTCTAAAAGCCTATTTTTCAAGTCCACCTTGTGTTACTGCATATGTCCATGTCCAAGCAAAAACCTGATGATCTAGCTTAGTGGCAGCTAATTATAACTCCCTTCCACTCAAAAAAAAAAAAAAAAAAAAAAAAAAAAAGCTAAGTTATAATTTAATGCATTAGCCATTTGCTTTGTACCTCCAGATGCTAACTCGGAAGCAGCAAGGCGAAGATAAAGAGTTCCCGAGTAACTGCCGTTGTAATTGTCCTGCAAATTTTTAAGTTCCCCGTACCACAAATTACAGCCTCCGGAAAAAGAATATGCATTACATGAGCAGTTATTCAAACAGGCCGTTTTGCATTCTTCAGGCTTTCCGATATCCGAATGAACTGCATCCGTGGGAAACCTCATATTGGCCATTTCAAGAAACGCATCCTTCTTGTTGCATTGCAAGCTGGTTTTTCTGAGGCACCCATGGTTCCGATCTGCCAAAGGTGCTGGCTCAAAGCCCTCCAGGCACTGACAGAAGGGCAAGCCATTTTCATTGCAGACTGCAAAAGCTCCACATATATTGTGCACCTCGCATTGGTCCTTGGCCGAGACCAGAACAGGACCCATTGTTGAGATTCATCCACCCATGTTAGTTGCTTGATTTTCCCTAAATGATCCATTTGATACCTTGAAAGGGTGTCATCGTTTTTCATATGGTATGTGAGGTATGATTCGTCATTGTTCGTAACAAATTCAAAACTAAAGACGTAATTTTGTGTCATCTCCGGAACAAAGCTGAATATCTGGCCGTTCCAAGTCCCGCTTGTCCAATAGGTAGTCCCTTTCTGCCAGATAAAGAGTTGTGTCGAGCCATTGGGATCGATCCCAAAAGAAAAATCCCCACCGGCAGGGTCATTGCTGCTTCTCCACGAGGTCAGCAACCGGTTCTGACCACCCCACCGACCAAGCTTCATGCCAGGAAGGAAAGTGTCGGTTTGGAGAATCAAAACTCTGCCAGAAGATCCGTGATAAATTATTGGCGTCCCTCAGAACAAGATTGCCCGAATCCAAGATGGTGAGTGCGGTGCTGTTTGTTCCAGAACCAGAAGCTACCGTTGACGAACTCCCTCTGCCGTCGAAGATCATCAGATCCCCGTCATTGCTGAACATAAGCAAACACGAGGTATCGATGATCGGACTGTCTCTATTTGCAGTCCATACTATAGTCTGTTTCGGAATCTGGTGATACCATATGCCAAGATAGCGGTTGGTCGAATCGACGGGTTCGAAGAAGCCGAGTTCGAAGTTTTGTTGGCAGAAACAAGTGTCGACTGTCCATCTTTGATGGATTGGGTTGGCAGTAGAGTGTCCGTTGAGTGAGAGAATTCAATTGAAAACATGGATATAAACATGAGAAAAAGAAGCACGGAACAGCTTCTTTTGGAGGCCATGATTAGATAAACGAAGGTGACGGACCGACGGTCTGATACGAAGAGTACGATATGTCACCCACGGAAGATGGCCGTAGGAAATGTGCTGGCGACTTTCCTGGAAGAAGGCCGCGGTGTCGACACGTTGGTCCTGGTCAACGGTGTCCCACAAAAGTTTGGTTGTAGGATGTTTACAACTCAAAAAAACAATTTGAATATAGAATGTTTAAAACTATTTAAGATGGCATTTGGCATAGACTGAATGGCCCAAGATTAATTATTAGTGATAAGGCGGAGGTGATGGCATCACCATGATTGGCAACCCCAGTGTGATGTGTGCAATCCATGCGGAGCTTTTGGAGTCCGCAATGAGCAACGTTCGTCCATCTGTCAATGCCTAGAGGGCTTTGAGCCAGCTTCTTTGGCAGATTGCATTTTACATTCAAATTGTCCGTGTCCACACTTATTTGCCAGGCTCGAGTCTTGACATTCTGCAACCAAAGCTTTCGTGGGACACCATTGACCAAGACCAAGATAGCGTGTTCACACTGCGCGCCTTCTTTCCGAAAAGCCGCCAAGCCATTTCATCCGGCCATCTTCAGTGAGAGACATATCTTACTGTTCGTATCCGAGCTCACCTTTGTTTATCCAATCATGGCCTGCAAAAGAAGCTGTTCCATGCTTCTTTTTCTCATGTTTATATGTTGGATTTAAAGACCCAAAACGGGATGCGCGGAATGATAAAGTAAAGGAATACAAAATATTTAAAAAAGGGAACACAAATAAGATTTATGTGGTTCGGCCAATATTATCTACGTCCACGGACGGAGAAGAGGAGTTTTATTTTGCGTGGTTTCAATAGGGCAACAACAAAAAATCAGAAGAGTAAGTATTTGGAACTCTTTGTTTTGTTACAAAAAAAAAAAAAATCTCCGATGGTTACAAATCTCCACGTTCCCAACTTGCCAGGATTCTTTCGAGAGATTGCGGATGATTTGAAACAACCAGAATTTGAGTCATACTTAACAAATCTCCACCTTGACTCAAACTTCCCAAAAAATTTTGTATCAAAGGTTGCCTAACTCCTCTTCTCCTCCATTGAAGCCCCTCAGGGCATCAAGTGCTGCAGACACCAATCAAGTCCAAGCAGTGCTTCAACTTGGCCACCGCAAGAGGTTTAGTTAACATATCATCCTGGTTATCCTGAGTACCAAACTTCTTCATAACGATATCACCTTGAGCTATAATATCACGGATGAAGTGATACTTAACGTCAATGTGCTTCGTCCTCTCATGGAACATCTGATCTTTTGTCAAGTGAATAGCACTCTGGCTATCACGGTGGACGACGGTCACTGTCTGACTCGAACTAAGCTCCCCGAATAAACCTCTGATCCATATGGCCTCCTTCAGTGCCTCGGTAGCTGCTATAAACTCGGCTTCAGTGGTAGATAGAGCCACTGTAGATCGAAGAGTGGCTTTCCAACTTACAGCACATCCTCCGACTAAAAACACATATCCGGTAAGACACCTCCTTTTGTCAAGGTCTCCTGCAAAATCTGAATCAACATATCCAGTCAATACATCACTATTCCCCCTAAACTCCAGTCGAGTGCCAGATATACCCTTGAGATATCTTAAGATCCACTTCACTGCCCGCCAATGAGCCTCTCCAGGATTCGCCATGTACCGACTCACAACACTGACTGCATGAGAAATATCTGGCCTTGTGCACACCATAGCATACATCATGCTACCAACTGCACTGGAGTACGGAACATGTGACATATGATCTTCCTCTTCTTTGGACTGTGGTGACATCAAAGCTGAAAGCCTGAAATGAGCTGCAAGTGGTGTAGACACTGGCTTTGCATCAGTCATGCTAAATCGCTGAAGTACCCTCTGAATGTACTTTTCTTGAGACAAACTCAATTTACCTGCACCTCTATTTCTGGTAATCTCCATCCCAAGAATATTCTTAGCAGCTCCAAGATCTTTCATCTCAAACTCAGTGCTAAGTAGTGCTTTCAACTTGTTGATCTCAGACTTATTCCTGGTTGCTATCAACATATCATCAACGTATAGCAACAGGTAGATGAAGGAACCATCAGACAGCTTTCGGAGGTACACACAGCTGTCATACTTGCTCCGAGAGAAGTCATGCTTTGTCATAAAGGAGTCAAATCTCTTATACCACTGTCTAGGAGATTGTTTCAAGCCATACAGAGACTTTCTCAATAGACAAACATGATCTTCCTTTCCTTCAACTAAGAAACCCTCTGGTTGCTGCATATATATTTTATCTTCAAGATCACCATGTAAGAAGGCCGTCTTCACATCCATCTGCTCCAACTCAAGATCAAAAGAAGCAACAAGTGATAGAAGTGCACGAATAGAACTATATTTCACAACAGGTGAGAAGACATCATTATAGTCAATGTCCTTAACCTGACTATAGCCCTTTGCCACCAATCGTTCTTTGAACCTAGCATAGCCAGCATTAAGTGTACTTTTTTTTTTCTTGAAAACCCATTTGCAGCCAACCACCTTCTGACCCCTAGAAGCCTCCACCAACTCCCAAGTATGATTTTTGTGAAAGGACTCAATCTCTTCTTCCATAGCAATACACCACCTGTCTGCTACATCCGAAGAGATAGCTTGTGAATAGTTTGAAGGTTCATTAACATCAGTGGTCTCCTCTGCTACTGCCAAAGCATAGGCAACCATATCTAGGCAACCATATCTGCATAACCATATCTCTTAGGTGGTTTAATCTCTCTTCTTTGTCGATCCCTGGCAAGAGAGTACTGCTGTTGTGGAGTAGCCTCCACCTGCTCTGAGTTAAAACACCGAACAGCTTGCTGAGAAGACGTGATCTGCCCCAAGGATAAACCATCTAACTCAAAATGTAACTACTGGATGGTATGCCCCTTAGAATTTGCATCAGAGGACTCCTTCCTTGAATGTAACATAGTAGATTCATCAAAAGTGACACTCCTCTCAATTATGAGTTTTTGAGACTCGGTACACCAGAGTCTGAATCCCTTCACTCCCGAAGCATAACCAAGAAAGATGCACTTCTTTGCCCTAGGCTCCGATTTACCATCATTCACATGGGCATATGCAGGACATCCAAATACTCTCAAAATAGAATAATCAGGAGAAGTACCAGACCATACCTTTTCTGGAGTCTTGCAATCAATAGCAGTTGACAGAGATCTGTTCACCAAAAAACATGCTGTGGACACTGCCTCTCCCCAAAAGTCCTTTGACAAGCCAGCATTGGAGAGCATACACCGGACCCTCTCCAAGAGGGTTCTGTTCATGCATTCCGCCACCCCATTCTGCTGTGGAGTATACCTGACAGTGCGGTGTCTGACAATTCCTTCATTGCTGCAGAATGCCTCAAACTCAGAAGAACAGAACTCCAACCCATTATCTGTCCTCAGCCTTTTAATCTTCTTCCCAGTTTGCTTCTCAATAAGAACCTTCCACTGCTTGAAATACTTAAACACCTCGTTCTTGTGTTTAAGCATAAATACCCAAACCTTCCTTGAATAGTCATCAATGAAGGTTAACATGTATCGGGCACCACCCTTCGAGGGAACACGAGAAGGATCCCAAAGGTCTGAATGAATATAGTCCAGAGTACTTCTGGTTCTGTGAGTTGCTAGGTGAAAGTTGACTCTCTTCTGCTTTCCAAAGATGCAATGCTCATAAAACTCCATCTTCCCTGTACTCTGTCCACACAGATGACCTCGTCGACTCAACAAAGTCATTCCCTTCTCACTCATATGTCCCAATCTCATGTGCCAAAGTTTGGTGACATCAGACTCTGACAAGGATGTGGGAATCATAGCTACTTCACCATATACTGTAGTGCCAAAAAGGGTATAGAGATTTCCAGATTTTTTGCCCTTCATGAGAACAAGAGCACCCCTACTAACTTTCAAAACTCTACCTTCAGCTGTGCACCTGCATCCATTTGAATCAAGGACCCCCAAAGAGATGAGGTTTTTCTTCAAGTCTGGAATATGCCGCACATTTGACAAAATCCTGATGACTCCATCATACATCTTGATCTGGATCGTACCAATACCAATAGTCTTGCATGGGTGATTGTTTCCCATCAAGACAACTGCATCATCAATGGGTTCATAGGTGGAGAACCAGTCCCTATGGGGACACATATGGTACGAACATCCAGAATCTAGGATCCACCCATCCTTGGACCCGCTAGCATCTTCAGACAGCAACACAAAATCATCTACCTCATCATTGGCCACGCTTGCTTCGGTAGAGCTTTCTTGGTATGTATGGTCACCTTCAACCATTCTCTTCTGCTAGTTTTTCAAAGAATAGCAGTCAGCCGTTATGTGTCCTTTCTTGTGGCAGTAATGGCAGATCTTCAATTTGTTCTTGGACTTAGATCTGGACCGAGGGCTGGAAATGGGCTGGACCAAAGCCCATTGGGCTGGCCCAAAGACTATTTTAAAAAATTTTAGACCGAATCCGGGCATCCCTTTGGTCCAAAAATTAAATGGACTCTATTTTACAGCCCTAAGACTAGTCGAATATGCTTAAAATTTCGTCCGCAGCCTGAACCAATTTCAGGCCGGCTCGAAGTTTATTGAGCTAGTACAGCCCAGTTCCAAATAATGGGCTTTTGAGCCGGCCCATTTCCAGCCCTATCTGGACCCAGTTCTCTTATTTCTATCTAGATATTTATCCTTATCTCTCCCTCTGACAACAAGACTCTCTGCAGAGCCTTCTCCAGCGCTTTTCGTCAATTCCTTATCCATCAATTCCTTAGAAAATAAGGAAGCCTTGACATCCTCCATAGAGATAGAATCTCTACCATAGATCAAGGTTTCTCTGAAGTGCTTGTAGGAGGGAGGTAGAGAACATAATAGCAACAGGACTTGATCCTCATCTTCTACTTTAATATCAATATTCTCCAAATTCATAAGAATAGAATTAAATTCATCAAGATGAGATTTAATTGAAGTACCTTCTATCATGCGAAGCATGAACAATCGCTGCTTCAAATGCAACTTGCTTGTAAGGGACTTTGTCATGTACAACGATTCCAACTTGAGCCACAAACTGGCTGCTGTCCTTTCATGAATGGCTTCCCGTAGAACCTCGTTCGATAAGCATAGTTGAATTGCAGCCAATGCCTTCTTATCCATCTCCTCACTCTCATCTTGTGTCATTGACGCTGGCATCTTTTCCTTTCCAAGCAAGGCTTTCTGTAACCCTTACTGAATCAAGAGAGATCGCATCTTGATTAGCCACAGACCAAAACTCACGTTCCGATCAAACTTTTCGATCTCGAACTTCAAAGACATCTCTGTATCCTTTATGGAGCACCCAAACCTGGCTCTGATACCAGTTTGTTGGATTTAAAGATCCAAAACGGGATGCATAGAATGATAAAGTAAAGGAATGCAGAAAACTAAAAAAAAGGAATACAAATAAGATTTACGTGGTTCGGCCAATATTGCCTATGTCCACGGGCGGAGAAGAGGAGTTTTATTTTTACGTGGTTTCAATAAGGCAACAACAAAAAATCAGAAGAGTAAATATTCGGAACTCTTTGTTTTGTTACAAAAAAAAAAAATCTCAGACGGTTACAAATCTCCACGTTCCTAACTTGCCAGGATTCTTTTCAGAGATTGCGGATGATTTGAAACAACCAGAATTTGAGCCATACTTAACATTATATCCATATTTTCAATTGAATTCTCTCACTCAACGGACACTCTACTACCATCCCAATCCATCAAAGATGGACAGTCGACACTTGTTTCTGCCAACAAAACCTTTGAACTCGGCTTCTTCAAACCCGTCGATTCGATTGACCGCTATCTTGGCATATGGTATCACCAGATTCCAAAATAGACTATAGTATGGACTGCAAAAAGAGACAGTCTGATCACCGATACCTCGTGTTTGCTTATGTTCAGCGATGACGGGGATCCACTATAGTAAAAAGGATAAACGGCGATCCTTTTCTCCCGACATTTTTGGTTAGCATCGGGAGATACCACAAACCCGCCAACGCTTTTAAAAAGCGTCGCTATCCTCTGACACTTATAAGCATCGCTAAGTTTATTATTTTCCGATGCTTTTAAGCGTCGCCGAGTTTTTAAGTGCATCGGGAAGTTTCTAAACTTGTGCTCCAAAACAAGCTTTTAACGACGGTTAAAAGCGTCGGGAAATTCCTCCTCTTATGACCAGCCCCGAGCCATAATTTTTTTATTCGATCGATTTGCCGTCCCCATTCTCCTGATCTCTATTTCATCCTCCCTCTCCCTCCTCCATCTCCGGTGCGTTGCCTTCGGGTCCCTTCATCGCCACCGATGCTCTCCAGTGCCTTCATCTCCTTCATCTCCGGCGCCTTCATCTCCTTAATTTTTTTGTTGGTATTTTCTTATTCAATTCTTTTAATTAAAATCCTACAAAAGAAAAATGAGAGAGAGAGGATGAGGGAGGGAGGGAGAGGGAAGTAGGAAGGGAGAGAGATGGTGAAGTCTGACAGAGGTTGGTGGAACATGGCCTAACATGGCTGCCTTGCATGCCCCGTTTGCCATGGAAGCATCTAATTAATGCATCCTCTTCTTTGGCATTTAACCCTTTTTTTATTTTTTTTATTTTTTTTTTGCATACCATGCCAAAAACCCTGCTAGCTATAGTTTCCTTTTTTTATTAAAAATGCAATCTAAAAAAAAGGAATTATTTGATATGAATAATAAAAATAGTATAATGATAGATATATTAGTTTAGACTGAAAGAGGCTTAAGGTCTAGCATGCACTCACATCCCCCCCCCCCCCCCCCCCCCCCCCCTTTTTTTTTAGTTAAAGATGCAATATTAAAGGCTTGGAAATTCAATGCGAAGAGTTGAGCATAGAAATTTTCTATTATATAATAGATGATACTGCATAATTTAGAATGTATAGTTTTTATTAAAAAATTAATGATCATTATACCATTATGATAATTGGTAAAGAATTGATGCACCTAGCTAGCTCACTCTAGATTGGAGTAAAAAGATGTAGAATCTGAGGGTCATTGGATAAAGAATAGTATTTCATGAAAAATACTATTGTAGTTCAATGTCATGCTTAGTCTTTTATCCATTTAATCATGGTGTCAATTATATACAATCATCAAAATGGAAGCCTGATATATTAATTTGTATATAGCTATCTTGTTTCACCAAACTCTTATTTGTATCATGTATACATGGTTATACTATTAATAAATTAGTCTTTCTGTAATATAATTTTTGCAATTTAACATTTATTCTGAAGTTGATTATTAGAGAATTTCTCACTTTTTTTTTTTGGTTGCATGGATGCTCAGGTATCAAAAGTAATAATTGAATATATGACCTCTTTTAGATATGATTTGGTTTTTTTTATGTCATTATTGTTTTTCATGTTTGTCACTTCACGGGTAGCTTTTTGGATGCTTTATATAAATTGAAAAGTAGTCCAAAAATGTAACAACCTAACTTGTTGAATACTAATTTCTATATGAAATCCAACCTAATACCTGAACTTTTTTGGAGTCTAATATTGGGTATGGTATAGAGTTTTAATTGTGTTTAAGTTTGGATTTAGATCTAACACATATATTTTGGTTTGAGTATGGATATCGCTAATCCTGAACCATTAAGCTCCCTTAGCTATGAGCCTCCTATGGCATGCATGTATTAGACATTTTGTTGTGGAAGGTGCATATAACATAATCATTATACTAGGCTTTGGCAAAGATAAACTTGCAATTCCATGAAGAGATCAATGATAGAGAGGGATACATTGGTAATGATACAAATATGCAATGGTCAAGAGAAAAATATAACAGGAAGACAATATACAAAACTTGCTGCCAAAAGGGGAAAGTTTACCAATATAAAGTAATTTTGGTAAAAAACAACAAACTGGTCAAGTAAATAGTATGTCTTAATAGCAATGTTTCAATTTATGGTCAAATTCTATGTGCATAACTGTTGAATAACTATCGCTCAATATTTTGAAAATTATACAAACATCAGGAATGCAAGAAGATGATGATGATACTTATACTCAGTGTATGCCTTATAATATTATGACGGATGATCATATAAATGATACAGCCATTTTAGTTAGGTTGGATTCTGAAAAAGGTACAATTGGTTGATTATGACAAGTAAGTAGTTTATAAAATGGTTTACATTTTTGCATGAATAATTATCCTATCTTTTAAATAGCAATTCATTTCTATTATAATTTGATTATAATGTTGACTGACTTGATTTTTAATAATGCATGTTAGGTACACCATGCCTAGAAGGAAGCGCCTATCAGATGTACAGTTTCAGTTTTATCAGACCGAGGCTGGTACTTCATCACAGTAGCCTGACGACTCTCCTTCACATCAGGCCGAGACTAGTACCTCTCCTGCACATCAGGCCGAGGACATTCCCTCCGAGTCAGCACATCATGATCCCCTTACGGATCATCCAGATGATAATCCTATCATCGATGACATACAAATACAGGGTAATTTAATAATTTCATCTCATTTCAATTCATACATATGCAATAGTTTTGATATATAATTTTTTATATTTTTTTGTAGATGGATCTGGGAGACTTAGGAGGAGGTGAGGATTCACACTAGTTCATGATGTATGGAAGTTACCTGAGGGTGAGAGGATCGTCGTTGAGTGCAACAAGCTAGGCTAGCCTATTAAGAAATTGCTAGCTTATTGACCAGCTTTTTGGGACAATAGCACGCCGGGGTCAACTATGTCCCCTAAATTATTCAAAGTGAAATGACATGCTTCCTGCCTATAAAGTAGAGATGCTACAATTTATACAGGTAAAACATTTGATATATTATTTTATATATTAAGTTTTTAATAATTTCATTGCTTATTGCATTTAATACTTATTTTATTGTTTATTTACATTGTAGAGCAAGTTTATACTCTCTCCAGATTGTAATGATTTTGTGCTTAAGTCTCTCAATCGTAAGTGGAAAGAGTATAGGAAAAAGTTGAAGGGAGACTATAAGATAGAGGGTAAAAAAGAGGAGCAGGTTGCAACTACCTGTCCTCCTGATGTACACCCTCATCAGTGAAGGGAGCTAGTGCACTATGGTTCTCCGAGAAGGCACAGGTTATGTAGCATCATCAAACTTATAAACTTATTAATTTTAAATGTAAATTACATTTATACAATATGTAACATATTTTTAATTTTATTGTATAGACATATTCTGCTATTGGTAGAGCTGCACGAGTAGCTCAGACTGTTCCTCACACAACGGGATCCAAGAGTTATGTACGGCTCAGGCATGAGTTTGTATATTTCTCATCCTAAAATATTTTTAGTATATTTTTAGTTTTAACATCATATATCATCATGTATCATGCATGTGCCATGTATCATGGTACGGGGGTATAAGATATATCATTTTGAATTTTTTTGTAACATTTTTTCTTTTTATAGGCTGATCAGCAAGGAAGGGAGCCTGGTGAGGTGGAGTTCTATCGGATGACTCACGTTCACCGGGATGGCAGTTTTATTTGAAAGGAGTCTAGAGATATATTTATATTTTTTTTATTTATATTATATCATGATTTATAATTTTATTTTTATTAAGTATTAATATATGATTTTTTATAAATATAGGAGATGGCTACCTCTATGATCGCCGAGCATGCTAGCGAGGCTACATCATCTATGCAAAGCAGTCGCATCGAGGTTGAGGTATTCTCGGAGTTGATAGGACCAGAGCGTTATAGACGAGTGAGGGGTTATGGGATTGGAGTTACCCCTACTCAGTTATCTGAGATGAGTAGATTTACTCGGGATGCTAGAGATAGTCATGATCATTCACGTGTTCGTTGACTCGAGGATGAGATAGTAGAGCTCAGACAGATACATGATGCAGACAGAGCAGAGATGCAGACTATGAGGGCTCAGCTTGAGTATGTTACATCTGTGCTGCATATGTTCATATCATCTCAAGTAAGTAATTATTTATGACTACATATATATATATTTTGTATGTATGTAATAATTTAGAATATATATAATGTATGTATCATAACTATATATACGTATATCTTGTAGGTTCCTGATGCATCTGCCAGTCGCAGACAGGACGACGACCAGCCTCCCGCAGACCATTGATGCCAGTTAATTTTTTTAATTATTTTTGTATGTCTTTTTATGTATTTGAACTTGGATCGAGTTTGAGTATCTGTTAATACTTTTTATATATATAAAACACTCTTTATATTGACTTCATGTGTATTTGGTATTTAGAGTATGAATGTTGTGTTTGTGTGATACAATTTTTAATTAAATGATGTTTGATTCTATTTTGTATGTCATTGGCTATGTGTGATACAGGTTTGAATGCAATGATATTTGATTTTGGTGATAATGTATACAGGTTTGTGTTGGTGTATGTATTTGATGTATATAGGTTTGTGTTGATACAGGTATATTTTTTTAAAAAAATAAATAAATTTGTCAATGCTTTAAAGCGTCGATATCGTAACAAATATCGATACTTTAAAGCAAAAACCTAGCGATGCTTTAAAGCATCGGTAAGTTTAAATATAGCGACGCTTTAAAGCATCGGCAGGTTGCATCCCCACGCTTACATACCCGACGCTTTTGCGATGCTTTAAAAAGCATTGAGAGCTTTCTTGCCAATGCTTAAAAGCATCGACAAATGTCCTTAAAAGCATCGACAAATGTCCTTAAAAGCATCGACAAATCCCCTTTTTACTGTAGTGATATGATGATCTTCGACAGCAGAGGGAGTTCATCAATGGTAGCTTCTGGTTTTGGAACAAATAGCACCATACTCACCATCTTGGATGCGGGAAATGTAATACCTAGTCCATCCAAAGAGGACCTCCCTCTTCCCTGATCGAAAGAAAGAAAGAAAGGGAGGAAGACTCCCGATTGAAGTGTTCCTCTTTCTTCTCTGACTCCAACAAGAAATGGGAGTCCTCAC
Organism: Areca catechu; assembly: GCA_021397845.1. Taxonomy (NCBI): domain Eukaryota; kingdom Viridiplantae; phylum Streptophyta; class Magnoliopsida; order Arecales; family Arecaceae; genus Areca; species Areca catechu. The sequence goes on from CM038039.1 coordinate 63,554,264, forward strand.
CTCCAACTCTACCAATGAAAGGAAAATCCCAAGCCTTGTAAGAGGACCTCTCCTTTCTCAAGCCACCCAATCCAAAACCGTCCATGCTAGCAAGGAAGAGCTTTGATTTCTATTGATTCTGGTGATGATATTCAAGATTTCTCCGATGAACGACGTGAAAATCTCATCAAAATTAAGATAAGCTAGCTTCTCCTTCTTCCCTTTTTACTAAATGGGTCGCCATCATGAATTAGACTGATAGGGTGCCGGATCTATGGCTAATAGGGCTTCCCCTATTCTTGTTTTGGATTTGCCAATCACCGGTGATGGGGGCTGCTGCTGGGTTGCTCCACCATCATTGGGGGTCACCACAAGTTATTGGCCCAGGGATCTCCACCACCCGGTCGACTGAAGGGAGGAAAAGGGTGGGGGAGGGGATAGGATCTTTGGCTTGAGAGAAAGGAGAAGAAGAGGGAAGAAGAAAAGAAAAGAAAAGAAAAAGAAGAGAAGAAGAAAAATAAAAAAAAAAAGAAAAGGAAAAGGAAAAGGAAAAAAGAATAAATTCTCCCTCTCCTCTTCCTTTACTTTCTTCACTTTATCTCTCTAGTTTCTCTCTATATTTTTCTCTCTCTAAAAGTTTCTCTCTTAAGGATTGGGGAAGTTGTGAAGTTGGGACTAGGAATCAGTGGGTAGATCGCTGATGAAACTTGGATAGAGGGTTCTAGATCTATAACTACCATATCATGGAATTGTTTATTAAAAGTAAAATTATTTGGGTGCAGGCTGATATTAGGCATATTAAATTTATCCTCAATAAAGGTAAGGATTTTTAGATACGATCACAGTTTATAAATATATTTTACATAGAATGATTTTAATTCTTGGACACGAGCAATAACATGTATGATTGTTTATGCATTATATATTTTGATTTCGCATGATGGATATTTGTAATTATCGATATTATTACTTATATTTTTCGTATATATTTCTATCAAATATAATTATTTTTGGATGGTTTGGATTATGATACCAATTATTGAAAATCTTGAAAAGAGCATGATTTAACAATATGTTGACAGTTGATAAAGTGATAATCAAGAAAAAGGGGTATTTGGATTATCATGTCATGGTTACTGAGATTGTCAGTCATGGACTGAAGCATAACACCGAGATTATCAATCACAGACTAAAGTGTGACAATAAGATTGACAGTCATATGCTGCAGTGTAACACTGAGATTGCCAGTCATAGACTGAAGCATAACCATGATTAATCCAAAATTCTAAAGAAGACGGATGACTAAACTAGAACACAAATTTGAGATATTGTTTTATCAAATATGATAGTTGGATTGTTTTGATTGCATAACATGTTTTACAATTCCTTGTTCTACTATTATTTTCTTGTTATTTTAAAATCATATTATTATTGGTGTGACTGTATACAAATTCTTATTGGACTATAAAACTCATCCTCCACTTTTCTTTTTCTTTTAGAGCTATAAGATGCGTAGCATGAGTTGGATCGAGCAAGAGATTTCAGTATATGAGTTTTTAGATTAATTAATTAGTTCTATTTCGAATACCAATATAATCGAATAAGTTGATCATTTAATTATTATGAATTTATTTGATGATATTTGATTATTTAATTTTAATTTCCGGAGATGATGAGATTTTTATGTATTTTATTAGGTATAGCATGATTTTTAGGGCGAAGCCCTAAGGTTTATCGGTCCATTGCATGGCTGATCCAGATGCTAGGTTTTTGTTCTGGCATAGTTTTGATTCTCCTGCCGACACTCTCCTCCCTAGCATGAAGCTTGGTTGGTGGGGTGGTCAGAACCGGTTGCCGACCTCGTGGAGAAGCGTCAATGACCCTGCCCGTGGGGATTTTTCTTCTGGGTTCGATCCCAATTTGTCGACGCAACTCTTTATCTGGCAGAAGGGGACTACCTACAGGACAAGTGGCCGGGACTTGGAACGGCCAGCTATTCAGCTTTGTTCCGGAGATGATACAAAATTAAGTCTCTAGTTTTGAATTTGTTACAAAAAATGATGAATCATACCTCACATACCATATGAAAATCGATATATAGCACCGTTTCAAGGTATCAAATGGATCTTTCAGGGCAAATCAAGCGACATGGGTGGATGAATCTCAAGAATGGGTCCCGTTCTGGTTTCAATGCCTGGAGGAATTTGAGCCAGCATCTTTGGCAGATTGGAACGACGGAGATCGGAACCGTGGGTGCCTCAGAAAAACCAGCTTGCAATGCAACAAGAAGGATGCGTTTCTTGAAATGGCCAATATGAGGTTTCCCACGGATGCAGTTAATTCGGATAGTGGAAAGCCTGAAGAAGAATGCAAAATGGCCTGTTTGAATTACTGCTCGTGTAATGCATATCCTTTTTCCGAAGGCTGTAACTCGTGGTACGGGGATCTTACAAATTTGCAGGCCTTGCTGCTTCCGAGTTAGCATCTGGAGGTACAAAGCAAATGGCTAATGCATTAAATTATAACTTAGCTTTTTTTTTTTTTTTTTTTTTTTTTTTTGAGTGGAAGGGAGTTATAAATTAGCTGCCACTAAGCTAGATCATCGGGTTTTTGCTTGGACATGGACATATGCAGTAGCACAAGGTGGACTTGAACAATAGGCTTTTAGACCAAATTTTTTACTTGAAAATAAAATATTATTATAGATCGATCATTGATGGTAGCTAATTAAAGCTCGGTTAGATTTTAAACATAAATTATTGAAATAAATTATATAAAAGGATAAAATAGTCTTTCTTTCGGATGCAGGGAAAAAAAAGTGCATCTCTTGATCATTGTCACGGTAACCGCATCTTTCACGTTGTTCGTTTTATGCTTGCTGGTTTGTTCAGTGTGGATAAAAAGACGACGAAGAGGTAAAGTTTGCACAAAATTATGTGGTACATTAATGAGCACATATAGCTTAAAAAACCATTTTTTTTGGGGGGTATACAAATTAGGAATCGAGAGACCGCATGAGGACGAGCAATCTTTATTCAGAATGAGCAATGACATAACAATTAAGCTCGGGGAAAGCGAGGACAGCGGTGGTCCAGAGTTCTCGTTGTTCCATTTCTCTCGCATAGCAGATGCCACGAACAACTTCTCCGCTGAAAATAAACTTGGTGAGGGCGGGTTTGGACCAGTTTATAAGGTAATCAAGATTCATGTACCAGTTTCATTACTTTAATAAAATAGGAATTCTAAAGACCAAATATTTTTTCCATCACCGAACCTTTTTATTATCTTGCTTTCTAACAATATTTGCATCATCATGATTAAGGATGTACAAAATCAGTTAACAGAAGTAGATAACAGGTAAATATACACATCCCTATTCCACCAAACTAGGCTCATTTTGAACTCACGACCTGTTGTATCAATGCTTTGAGTTAATGTAATTAGTTAAAAAAAAAAACATAATTGCCTCAAGGTGTCTCTTCAGTGCTGTCCGCTCTATCCATATCTATCTTGTCAAGAGATGCCTTATTTCAGGGCCAATTGCCAGAGGGGCATGAGATAGCAGTAAAAAGGCTAGCTGCACGCTCAGGACAGGGACTGGTGGAGTTTAAGAATGAATTCCTTCTTATAGCAAAGCTTCGGCATAGAAATTTAGTAAGGCTTTTGGATCGTTGTTGTTACGTCCCGAATCTAGCATCAAAATTGACTACATGATCGATCGTACAAATTCTAGATTTTATCCTAGAGATCATGCAAGATCTAAATACACAGGAGTCAAACACATCAAAATTAATACTAGTATTATGTAAACAATTGATTAACAATTAAACAATCTATTTATTAAATCAATATCACTAATTGATCTACTGATTCACAACAACATCAGTAACCGAAACTAACTCTAACTAACTAACTAACTCAACATTAATGAAGCTTCGTCTCACGCCCAGCCCAATCCTCGCTATGTATCCTGAGTCTAAAAAAAAAAAAAAAATAGTAGGGAGTAGTGAGCTATACAGTCCAGTAAGGTTCCTTCACAATCACACCAGTATTAATATAAAAACTGAAAGCAGCAAAATCACGGTAGTATAACGGGAAAACAATAAATTTTCGATCACGCAACCAAAACCATATCAAGTATATCAAAAACCTTTCACAATATTATATTTCCTTTAAATGTTTTTCTTAACTTTTCCTCTTTTTTAGGGTACTGGACTAGCTATTGTCATGCGACGCCCATGACTGGCAACCACACTATCAACCATGTATTTTAAGCCCATGGCCAGGCTAGCTCACGTACAAAGCCCGTGACTTTGGCTGTCCCATGTTTTAAATGCCCATGACCGGCTATTCTTCATACGAAGCCCGAGACTCCGACAACTTCAGATCCATGGCTAGTCCAGACACCGCTATCACTTTATCTATTCACATCATCTCATAGCAATCATAACATTCATAGCTTTCCAATAACTGTATCATGATCCAACCCACATAAATAATACATCATTCATGGTCCATCCCACATAAATAACACATTATTGATAACACATAGTATACCAGAACATAGCTAGTAACATCAAAAATCATGCTGTCCAGCACATAAATATCAACTAATCCATGCAAATCTAGTCATGTATGCTGGTGCTCAAATGCCCGAATCAAATCATGTCAAAATAAACACACACACACACACATATATATATATATTTTCTGGTGATCAGGTCCAGAGATCCTTACCTCCCAAGAATTTACCTGAACTAGTCCGTGCCCGATTTTTGCGCGACGCCTTCCTGCTTAGAAGACTGATTCCCTACATTAATAAATAATTTTATTAAAAACCTAAATTCCCAATTTTCACGAATCCCGAGAAAATCCTTTGATTCTCTCTCTTCTTTCTCTCTCCTCTTTCTCTCTCCTCTTTCTCTCTTCCTTCTCTCTTCCTTCTCTCTCTTCATTTTTCTTATTATTATTATTATTTTTTTGAATCGTACAGAACCTTTTTTTTTCCTCTTCTTCTTCTTCTTTGTTTCTTCCTCTTTTCTTTTCTTCTCTTCCGAACCCATCCCCCTTGCTCTCCCATTGGCTCGACCCGAGCCAACCTCGCGGGCTCGCCGGTGGTGGCCAGCGGAAGGTGGTCACTGGAAGACTCCGACGGATCGAAAGCAGACGATGGTGGCGGCGGCGACGGCCACCGGTGGCCCACAACCTCCACGGCAACCCGAACCAAAAATCAAAATTAATCCTTCTTAATAGTAAAAAAAACTCACCGGTTGGCGTCTGGGATTTTCAGTTGCTCAATAGAGAGGAAGAAGGTGCATGAAGAGGATTGATGGGGCGGCGGTGTGGGAAATTTAAAGAAAATGACCAGTGTTTTCCTTGTTGTTTGGAACTCTACCATCGATCAAACGAGTCCCAAACCTATACGGACCCGTGGCCGACCAGCTCCCACACCTCTCACGGCTCTCCCACCGAGACCCCCGATGAGATTTCCGGGATTAGGGAGAAGAAGCCTCCCCTGTTTTGGTTTCCTTCCCTGCTCAACCTCATCTTAGTTTTTTTTTTTGACTGGTTTGGGTTGAAGTCGGCTGGGCCTGCCGACTTCAGCCCAAGCCCGGATATTACATTCTCCCCCCGTTAAAAAAAAATTCGTCCTCGAAATTAGCTTGATTGAGGTTTTTAAACCTTAAGAATAACCAACCCTCATGTCATTCGATCTTCAACTTCCAATTAGTCTACCCCTTAAGGTACTTACTTCAAAACTTGATCTTTTTCATTTATAATCCAGATCAAATTTTTGACATTCAAACCATATTCTAATCACTTATGTCATAGTTCTGAGTCCATGTTATGTCTTAACAACCACTAAGTGATTGCCAAATCACAAATGTCCAGTCTCGAACAATCATAACTTGAATTCCGATATCACTCACATCTATCAAAATCACTTATACCACAGTTCCAAATCATCATAATCTAAGTTTTAACACTACTCTTGTCATATCCTAATGATCATCATGCCATCATGATTTTAATCACTTGTATCATCTTCCCAAATGGTCATAACCTACTCATACCTGTCACTACTGAATTGGATGCGTTGGTATCCTGCTGCGTGAGTGCGTACACCCATCCTTGGGTGCTCGGGTTTTGCTGCCCTCCTCCTGGTTGCTGTCTTCCTTGAGGTAGTCGATACAGTGATCCCTTTTGCTTATAGCACATAATCGCCTTGTGACCCTCCCTTCCGCAGTTATAGCACTTCCCTCCTGGCCAAGTACAGTCTCGCTTAAGATACGGCCCACCACACTTGTAACACTGGATCTCCTCCTTTCGTTAAGTCTCGTCACCTAGAGCAGTATTATCAGGCTTCCATGTCTTTGCACTGATATTTTCATTAGGTTGGTCTTGAAATCTTCCTGATCTGGATCTTTTCTTTAAAGCTTTTTCTCTTTCAGCTTGAGCCACATCCAATCCCCTTTCTATAATCAGTGCCTTGTTGACGACCTCTTTATAGGTAGGTAGCTCGAAGACAGTCACCTGATGCTAAATCCGACCTCGAAGTCTATTTTCAAATTTCCTGGCCCGGATCCCTTCATTTGCTAACAGTGATGGAGCATATCTCGACAACTCTTCAAACTTTGCAGCATACTGAGAAACTGTTAAGCTACCCTGCTCCAAGCGATCAAATTCTCAAAATTTTTGTACCCAAATACTTTGAGGAAAGTACCTCTCATAGAAAATCTTTCTGAAATCTGTCCAAGAAAAAGGTGCATCGTTTGGTCCCTGCTTTCCAAGTTCCAACTCCCACCAAGCAGCTGCCTCATCTTGCAATAAAAATGTAGCAAAAGTAACCTTATCCCCTTCCGGACACCGCAAGACTTGCAATACCTTTTCCACAGCCTTTAACCAACCCTCTGCCTTCATGGGATCTGATATTCCCTTGAATATCGGTGGCGCATACTTCTTAAAATCTATCAAAGTGATTGGACATTCTTGTGGAATCCTAACTTCTGGCTGTTGCTGTTGTAATAATAGCTGCTGCATGAACTGTTGCTGTTGCTGTTGTGCTTCCATTAATCATAGTGTATCAGCTCTTGCAGTAGCCTGTTGCTGCACTAAGTATTACAATAGCTGGGGAAGACCCACCTGGTCCTCAGGCTGAACTCCAAATCCTCCCGATATTTCCGTTTCTGCAGTCCCAATCTCCGGAGTATTGTCCAAAGGATTGGGGGTCTGTTCCTGGGGATGCTCTGCATCACCAGTGTTGTCCATGGGATTGGACGTTGGTTCTTGTGGATGTTCCTCATTACCAGATAAGACCCCAGTATCCTCATGTTGCTCTATAGGATCCCAAGCATTTGCTCCATCTGCAAATCTTGTGGGCCTCCTAGTACGTCCACGCCCACTACCATGCATCATGGAAAACCTATACCAATCATTGTTAGTATACAACTAACACTTAGATGATCAAAAATATGTCACATCATCTACCCCACCTATGAATCAACCCACACTCTCTCTCGATGAGCTTATACCCTAAGATCCTATAACCTGGTTTGCTCTGATACCACTTTGTCACGTTCCGAATCCAGCACCGGAATCGGCTACGTGACCGACCGCACAAACCCTAGATTTTATCCTAGAGATCATGCAAGGCCTAAGTACACAGGAGTCAAACACATCAAAATTAAAACTAGTATTATATAAACAATTGATTAACAATTAAACAATCCATTTATTAAATCAATATTACTAATTAGTCTACTGAATCACAACAAGCATCAGTAACCGAAACTAACTCTAACTAACTAACTAACTCAACATTAATGAAGCTCCGTTTCACACCCAGCCCAATCCTCGCTATGTATCCTGAGTCTAAAAAAAATAACAAATAGTAGGGAGTGAGCTATACAGTCCAGTAAGGTTCCTTCACAATCACACCAGTATTAATATAAAAACTGAAAGCAGCAAAATCACGGTAGTATAACGGGAAAACAATAAATTTTCGATCACGCAACCAAAACCATATCAAGTATATCAAAAACCTTTCACAATATTATATTTCCTTTAAATGTTTTTCTTAACTTTTCCTCTTTTTTAGGGTACTGGACTAGCTATTGTCATGCGATGCCCATGACTGGCAACCACACTATCAACCATGTATTTTAAGTCCATGGCCAGGCTAGCTCACGTACAAAGCCCGTGACTTTGGCTGTCCCATGTTTTAAATGCCCATGACCGGCTATTCTTCATACGAAGCCCGAGACTCCGACAACTTCAGATCCATGGCTAGTCCAGACACCGCTATCACTTTATCTATTCACATCATCTCATAGCAATCATAACATTCATAGCTTTCCAATAACTGTATCATGATCCAACCCACACAAATAATACATCATTCATGGTCCATCCCACATAAATAACACATTATTGATAACACATAGTATACCATAACATAGCTAGTAACATCAAAAATTATGCTGTCCAGCACATAAATATCAACTAATCCATGCAAATCTAGTCATGTATGCTGATGCTCAAATGCCCGAATCAAATCATGTCGAAATAAATACATACATATATATATATATATATATATATATATATATATATATATTATGGTGATCAGGTCCAGAGATCCTTACCTCCCAAGAATCTACCTGAACTAGTCCGTACCCGAATTTTGCACGACGCCTTCCTGCTCAAAAAACTGATTCCTTACATTAATAAATAATTTTATTAAAAACCTAAATTCCCAATTTTCACGAATCCCAAGAAAATCCTTCGATTCTCTCTCTTCTTTCTCTCTCCTCTTTCTCTCCTCTTTCTCTCTCCTCTTTCTCTCTCTTCCTTCTCTCTTCCTTCTCTCTCTTCATTTTTCTTATTATTATTATTATTTTTTTTTGAATCGTACAGAACCTTTTTTTTTTTCCCTCTTCTTCTTCTTCTTTGTTTCTTCCTCTTTTCTTTTCTTCTCTTCCGAACCCATCCCCCTTGCTCTCCCATTGGCTCGACCCGAGCCAACCTCGCGGGCTCGTCGGTGGTGGCCAGCGGAAGGTGGTCACCGGAAGACTCCGACGGATCGAAAGCAAACGACGGTGGCGGCGGCGACGGCCACCGATAGCCCACGACCTCCATGGCAACCCGAACCAAAAATCAAAATTAATCCTTTTTAATAGTAAAAAAAAAACTCATCGGCTGGCGTCTGGGATTCTCGGTCGTTCGACAGAGAGGAAGAAGGTGCATGAAGAGGCTTGATGGGGCAGCGGTGTGGAAAATTTAAAGAAAATGACCGGTGTTTTCCTTGTTGTTTGGAACTCTACCACCGACCAAACGAGTCCCAAATCTACACGGACCCGTCACCGACCAGCTCCCACACCTCTCATAATTCTCCCACCGAGACCCCCGGCGAGATTTTCGATTGGATTAGGGAGAAGAAGCCTCCCCTGTTTCGGTTTCCTTTCCCGCTCAACCTCGTCTCAGTTTTTTTTTTGACTGGTTTGGATTGAAGTCGGCTGGGCTTGCCGACTTCAGCCCAAGCCCGGATATTACAGCTGCATTCAAGGAGAAGAGAAGTTATTGATCTATGAAGGGATTGCACATCATTGAAGGGATTGCTCAAGGCCTTCTTTATCTTCACAAGCATTCTAGATTGCGAATCATCCATAGGGATCTGAAAGCTAGCAACATTCTCTTGGATGCCGTATGAACCCTAAAATATCAGATCTTGGGCTGGCTTGAGTTTTAGGCGCAAATGAAACCCAATTAAACACAAACAGAACAGTCGGCACGTAGTAATTAAGTATATTTCAGTTTTATATACGAAAGCACGATGCTTCCGTGTTTCAATATTGTTACTGACAGCAGATATATATATATATATATATATATATATATATATATATATATATATATATATATATATATAAATGGCTAAATTATGTTCTTCAGCGGTTACATGTCTCCAGAGTATGCCGCAGAGGGCCTTTTCTCTATCAAGTCTGATGTCTTCAGCTTTGGAGTCTTGCTTATGGAGATTGTAAGTGGAAAGAGAAATGCTGGCTTTCATCAATATGGCAACTCTATTAACCTACTAGGATTTGTAAGTATCCAGGCCGATAAAGAGCAACATCTACTTGTTCTCTTTCTCTCACCAGCTGATTACTAGAATTGTTTCAGGCATGGGAGTTGTGGAAAGAGGGAAAATGGTTGGAGCTTATCGATCCATCATTAGCTGATGAGTCTCCCAGACATGAGATATCAAGATGCATTCATGTGGCACTGATGTGTGTACAAGAGAATGCCACTGACCGACCCACCATGTCAGATGTGGTCGCCATGCTTGCTAGAGAAAGTTCATCCTTTCCAGATCCTAAACAGCCTGGTTTCTTCACCGTTAGAATTGCAACCGAAGGTGATTTACGATCAAATATGGATGGAAGCTGTTCTCCAAATAATCTAACCATCTCAGCTCCGGATGGATGGTAGTGCTATATTTCAGTTTTGTAATTCTATAGAACAGTACGTCAAACTAAATGCAAGTGGAAACACCACCTATGAAGAAAAGCTTGTATGAACTGCATGAATCCTAAAGTGCTGATAATGATGGTGCAAGTGTAATCGTGCCAATCACCAATGAGTCCTTTGTTCATGATCGAGAGTTTCGGTTCTATGTAGACAAAGATTTCGAATATCCATGTTATATCTTGGAAAAAATCTGCTGGAGAGATCCTTTCCTATAGCCCACATACAAAACACAAAACAAAATGGTAAAACAAAAGAACAAAATCATGGTTCAAATCAACAGGGATGTGTGGACACCTGGCATTAGAGAGGTGTTTGAATGCATGGCAGTATTGAACATTATATTTTGCCGAGCTCTTCGAATTTTCCCACCTCAAGTTCCGGGGCACCATGGTCTAGGGCTGAAACAGCAAGCTAATCATTGGCTGCAATAGGATAACCAACTAAGTCTCATCCAACAGTGCTGTGATGCAGCAACGAAAATCACATTGAATATCTGCATGAAATAAAGTTAATAACAAAGGCAGACCTCATGATACATGAAATACGCATCTTTTCCTTGGACACTAATTAGAAATACCAGATCAAACTGTTGCAAAAGACTGCACATGTATATCAGCCATAAAAATAAAGCAGACAATAAAAAATTACGATAAATAGCTGCATTCACAAGCAAGCTGGGTGATGCCTACATGGAGGAATCACCATTTTGCATAACTAGACAAAAATAAATACGAGGAGGAAGACATCTGAATATAAATAACAAGTATTTACTTCAATCACCAGGCCAAGCAGCAAATGTTTCGGAGAAGTATCAGCAAACAAATGGAAGCAAACAATTAAGAAAACAAAAAAAAACAAAATGTTTATAGGCACTAGCATATAGAAATTCCCCTGTCAACCGCACCGCTTGCATCTCTGCATGAACCAAATGGTTGCATGATAACAGAACAAATAGACAAAACCCCATTCAAAGACATAAATTAAACTCTAAATCCCACTCAAACCAAGGCAAAAATAACAAAGATGTTGAGAATTCATCCCAATCATCGCGTGATAGTGTAGAAGTTAGGATTAAAATTAAAGAATGTCCTATTAAGAATGCCAATTGCAAGTCAAGGCGAAAACAGAGAATAATATGAAAGATGTATCAACAAGAAAGTAAAATCACTTCGATCACTAAAGAATATCTCAAAGAGACAATATACCTTTCCAACAACGGATCCCTGCAGAACAATTGTTTACCTCTAATAAAGCTAAAGAGGTGTTCAACCTCCACAAGAATAAAAACATCATTTAGACATGTTAACAATTCGATCAAAACTAACCGAGAGATTTTAATAAATTCATACGAACAATTAGTTCAATAAATTTATTCATAAGGAAAATGATCTAGCACCATGTTCAGCAAATCTATCGAAATTGGCATAAAAACAAACTCCAAGAACGAAAATAAATCATCAAAACCTCCACGATGTTCCATAAATCAGATAGGGCAAGTTCCAGAACTAGATGTTCATCACAAACCTAGAACCCAACAAAGCATTGCTAGCACACGAAATAACATGGAGATCACCGTCTAACCCTAGAACCAGATTATAATTTAAGAACCAACCAAACCTGAACTCGAAACCAAGAACAATTACTGGAGTCCAAAGAACATCGAGACCAGACTAGATAACAACAAGACATAACCCTACAACCAGACTAGAAATTGTAACATGGGCTCGGGCTGAAGTTGGCAGACCCAGCCGACTTCAACCCAAATGGAAAAAAAAAAAAAACAAAAAGAAAGAGGTGGAGACGGGGAGAAGACCGAAACAGGGGAGGGGGGATCTCCCTAGCCGGCCGGAGTTTTTGCCAGAAAACTCGGTGGGAGAGTCATGAGGGGAGTGGGAGGAGGTCGGCGTCGGATTCGTAGGGATTTGGGACTCGGTGGTAGGGTTTTAAACAGCGAGGGAACTCTCATTTTTTCTTTAAAAATCCCTCACCGCCGCCCCTAGAGCCACCATCACGCTCTCTCTCCCTCTCCGACGAGCAACCGGAAGTTCCCCAACGCCGTCCGGTGAGTCCTTTCCTTTTATTTGCAATTTTTGAGAGGATTTTTCTTGTTTTTTTTTGGATTTTCCGGTTCGGTTTGGTTTTGGGATGTTCACCGTCGCCGCCGCTGCTGCCGCCGCCTGCCGTCGTCGGTCCGTGAAGCAACTGCGGCAACCACCATGGGTTGCCGGCAGTTGGGGGGGGGGAAGATCCGGTTCGGCCGGCTGAAGAAGAGATGCAGGTGTTCGGGAGAATAAAAGAAAAGAGGAAGAAGGAAAAAGAAAGAAAATATATATATATATATATGATAAGAGGAGAGAGAGAGGAGAGAGAAGAAAGGGAGAGAAGGAAGAGAGAGAAAATCAGGGGTTTTTTTCAAGATTTGAGAAAAAATTGAGAATTTAGTTTTAATTAAAATTATTTATTTATGTAGAGAATTAGTCTCCTGAGCGGGGAGGCGTCGTGCCGATTTCAGGTACGGAGTAGTTCAGGTGTGGATAGTTGGTTTTGATTGGTAATGACTTCTAAACTTGATCACCCGTATTATTAATATATTTTACATGACCTGATTTGATCCGAGCATAAATTAAATATTTTTCATGCATGGTAGTTTTCGGATAACATGATTTGATTTCCGGATTACGGAACGAGTTTGTTGTTAATGTTGTTTGCATTTGCCAAGTGATCTTGAGATGTGTTTGATCGTGATATCGATCGTTGGAAAGTGACATGATCTGACTATGTGAGAAAAAATGATAAAGTGTTAAGTGAACTGGTGTTTGGACTAGCCATGCCATGGCAGTACTATTGTTTCTCAGTGTGCCCGTCACAAGCTGGAGTGTGACAATTTGTGTGCCCATCACAGGCTGGAGTGTGACAATAGTGTGCCCGTCACAGGCTGGAGTGTGACAACAGTGTGCCCGTCACAGGCTGGAGTGTGATAATAGTGTGCCAGTCTCAGGCTGGAGTGTGACCATGGCTAGTCCAGAACCCTAAAGATAATGGTTAAATATTGAAAATTCTAAAAGAAAAAAAAGTAAAATTTTCAAAGTTTTTTTTTAGTTATACATGAAATATGAATAGTTGATTTCGTCACATGTTATACTAATGTTTTGCTGTTTTCATATACATGTATATTATTATTGGTGATCATTTGGAACCCTTACTGGGCTATGTAGCTCACTCCGTATCATCTGTTTTCTTTCAGAGACTCAGGATACTTAAAGAGGATCTGGGCTGGGCGTGAGATGGAGTTTCATGATTGTTGAGCTAGTTAGTTAGTTAGTTTCGGTTACTGATATTTGTGAGTCAGTAGACCAATTAATGACATCGATTTAAATACTGAATTGTATATTGGTTATTGGATTGTTTATATAATATTAATTTAACTCGGATATGTTTGAATTGTTGTGTACCTAGGCCTTGCATAATCTCTAGGATAAAACCTAGGGTTCCTGCGGCCGGTCCGTAGCCGATTCCGGTACTGGATTCGGGGCGTGACAGAAATCAAGAACCAACTAGGTGCTAACTAGAAACCAAGAACCATCTCAGCAAACCAAAGAACACCGAAACTAAACTTGAAAATAAGAAACAAGCAATCAATAACCAAATCAAGAATACGAGAAATGTGATAAGATACAAAAGGGTATTGAATGACCAACACCAGTCCCTATCTACGCGCGATTGAGCGTAGAGTTTATCTTTGTTTGGTCTCTTGGTTTGTTTATTTTGTTTGAACAATGAGTCTTTAGTTTTATCATTAATTAGTTTCAAGAGTCCATTTTTAGTTAAAACTCTAGTGTTTTTATCATGTATGCTAGAGAAGGCTTTGATATAAAAAAAAAATATGAAAAGCATCAACGTTGGTGTGGTTGCAGCAACGTTTTTTTTCTTCTTCCCGTCTTCCAAAATTCGTGTGCGTGGGTTTTGGGTTCTACAATTTTGGTATCAGAGCCGGTGGTGCCTGTGGTCCACCGTGCGTCCGCCTCCAAACCTTGCTGTTGTTTGTAGAGCCTTGGAGAACGTGAGCTGCTCCTTGGACGGCGTGTACTGTTGATAGGAGAAAGGAGTGGCTTGCATGTGTGAAAGAAGGAGAGCCTTGGAGAGCGTGAGCTCTTTCTTGGACGACGTGATGCTTTGATTGAAGAAAGAAAACCCGTGTGTGGTTTGGTTGTGAGAGAGGAAGGCCGTGTGCAGCAGAGAAGATCAAAGAAATTCCATAACCAGCGATCATGGCTGATCTTCATGTTGTTGGTGGCATCAAGAAGCTCAACAATCAGAACTACAACTCCTGGTCAACCTGCATGATTTCGTATATGCAAGGCCAGGATTTGTGGGAGGTTGTAAACGGCAACGAAACACGGCAACCTGATAAAGATATGAACGGGACGCTGCGGAAGTGGAAGATCAAGGCAGGCAAGGCGATGTTTGTCCTGAAGACGACGGTCGAAGAAGACGTGCTGGACCATATCCGTGAGTTGAAGACCCCCAACGAAGCTTGGAATACTCTTGCTGCATTGTTCTCCAAGAAGAATGATACCAGACTTCAACTTCTGGAGAGCGAACTACTGTCGGTGGCGCAGCGAGATCAGAAGATCGCCCAGTATTTCCATAAGGTGAAATCCTTGTGCCGAGAGATTTCCGAGTTAGATCCAGAAGCTCCAATTGGCGATACCAGGATGAAGCGAATCATCATCCACGATTTGAAGCCTGAATTTAGGAGCTTTGTTGCTGCTATACAGGGATGGCAAAATCAGCCATCGCTTGTGGAGTTTGAAAATCTGTTAGCCGACCAAGAAGCCTTAGCCAAGCAGATGGGAGGAGTCTCGTTAAAAGGTGAAGAAGAGGCACTCTATGCCAATAGAGGCAAGAAGAACTCTAAGCAGCATGTTGTTAAAGGATCTAAGAAGAAGGATGATGAGGTGGAGAATTATCAGGGCGAAGGGAACTCTCGTGCAGGGGGCAGATCAAGAAACTCTGGCAATGGTAAAAGGTTTGAAGGAAAATGCTACAATTGCAAGAAGAAAGGTCATATGGCAAAGGATTGCTGGTTCAAGAAGAAGGAAGTAGAAAGCAATGTTGCAACCTCAAAATCGAAGATGAATGGGATACTAAGGCACTTTTCGCTACAGCCGAGGTTGAGCAAGCCTTCACGGTAACAACTGTCACCGAAGTTGATTATGAAAATGACTGGATTGTTGATTCAGGGTGTTCAAATCATATGACCGGTGACAAGGAGAAGCTACAAAATCTGTCTGAATATAAGGGAAGCCGGGTGGTGGTGACAGCAAATAATTCAAAGCTACCGATTGCTCACACTGGCAATACAGCAGTTGCTCTTCCTTGCAATAACAGTGAGGTGCTGCTCCATAATGTCTACCATGTTCCAGGGATGAAAAAGAATCTTCTCTCTGTGGCACAGTTGACATCTTCTGGTCATGTTATTGTGTTTGGCCCACAAGATGTCAAGGTGTATCGGGATCTTCAGATTATCCAAGAACCAGTGATGAAGGGGCGGAAATTGGATTCAGTTTATGTGATGTCTGCCCAAACCGCCTATGTAGACAAAACCCGGAAAAATGAAATAGCTGATCTTTGGCATATGCGACTGGGACATGTCAGTTACTCCAAGCTCAATGTGATGATGAAGAAGGCGATGCTGAGGGGCCTTCCACAGCTTGAAGTAAGGACTGATACGGTTTGTGCTGGATGCCGATATGGGAAAGCACATCAGCTGCCTTATGAGGTGTCCAACTTTCAAGCAAAGGAGCCCCTACAACTGATTCATTCGGATGTGTTTGGACCAGTCAAGCAGGCTTCCATCAGTGGAATGAAATACTTGGTGACCTTTATTGATGACTTCTCGAGGTATGTTTGGATTTATTGCATGAAGGAGAAGTCTGAAACCTTCTCAAAATTTTGAGAGTTCAAGGAAACTGCAGAAGCGGAAACTGGAAGAAATGTCCATTGTTTACGGACAGATAACGGGGGAGAGTACACCTCAAAGGAGTTCCTGGATTTTTTCAGAAGTGCAGAATTCGCCATCAGTTCACTTGCACCAATACTCCACAACAAAATGGCGTATCAGAAAGGAAGAACAGGCATCTAGCTGAAATCTGTCGGAGCTTGCTTCATGCGAAGAATGTACCGGGTCGATTTTGGGCTGAAGTAATGAAGACAACAGTCTTTGTGATCAACCGGTTGCCTCAAAAAAGGTTATCCTTTCTTTCACCATTTGAAAGATTATGGAATTCAAAACCTGCAGTAGGACATTTTCACGTTTTTGGATCTGTGTGCTATGTGTTTGTACCTGACCATCTACGCAGCAAAATGGAGAAGAAGGCTGTCATATGTATTTTTGTAGGTTATGATAGTCAAAGAAAAGGATGGCGATGCTGTGATCCAGTTACAAGAAGATGCTACACATCGCGGAACGTGATATTTGATGAGGCATCTTCATGGTGGTCTGCAGACAAGAAGGAACTGTCAAGTTCGGATGTCTACAAAGAAGATCTGGAACCCTCACATGTTCAGCTTAGTTCACAGCAATTTGAAGTTGCAGAAAGCAGCGATAATGGCGAGAAAAGAGCTGTTCAACATCCATGGCAGACAGGTGTTTATCAGAGAGTAGAAGAGGAGGACGAGCCATTACAGCAAAATATGCCGACTGCACTTAGAAGATCAACCAGGATTAGAAAAACAAATCCTAAATATGCTAATGCTGCATTAGTGGATCTGGATACAAGGGAACCAGAGACATTTGAAGAGGCTTCACAGCACTCGGAATGGTTCAATGCAATGAAGGAAGAGATTGCTGCACTTGACCGAAATCAGACCTGGGAGCTGATGGCCAAGCCAAAGGATGTGATGCCCATCTCATGCAAGTGGGTGTACAAAATCAAGCACCGTGCTAATGGATCGATTGAGAGATACAAAGCTCGTCTTGTAGTTCGAGGGTTCTCCCAACAGTACAGGTTAGATTATGATGAGACCTTTAGTCCTGTTGCAAAGCTCACAATAGTGAGAGTTCTCCTGGCTTTGGCAGCAAGCAGAGGGTGGAATTTATGGCAAATGGATGTAAGAAATGCTTTCTTACATGGAGAGCTAGACCGGAAAATTTACATGGAACAACCGCTGGGATTTCAGAGTTCTGAGCACCCTGAATATGTGTGCAAACTTCGAAAGGCACTTTATGGTTTAAAGCAGGCGCCGAGGACCTGGTACGGGAAGATTGCTGAATTTCTTATTCACTCTGGATACCAGGTAACTTCTGCAGACTCAAGCCTGTTTGTTAAAGCTAGTGAAGGGAAAATAGCTGCCATATTAGTGTATGTGGATGATCTAATTATCACCAGAGATTTTGAGGAGGAAATTATTCGAACCAAGGAAAACTTGTCGATCCGTTTTCAGATGAAAGAACTAGGATGACTGAAGCGTTTCTTGGGTTTAGAAGTTGATCACTCTGATGAAGGGCTATTTCTATATCAAAGGAAGTACTCCGAGGATTTGTTGAAGAAATTTGGGTTGCTCAGTTGCAAACCGAGTACAACACCAATGGAACCTAATGCGAAAATCTACTTTCAAGAAGGTAAAAGTCTGACAGATATCACTATGTATCGGCAACTGATGGGCAGTCTTATTTACCTCAGTGTTACTAGGCCGGATATTTTGTTTGCTGTTGGGGTGATGAGCCGATTCATGCACAATTCAACGAACCTTCATCTGGAAGCAGCTCGGCGAATCTTGAGGTACGTGAAAGGAACGCTCAGTCATGGCATCATGTACACAAGAACAGCAGTTGCAAATTGGAAGGTTATTGTGACACTGACTACGCAGGTGATCTTGATACTCGGCGGTCAACTACTGGGTATGTGTTTAAGCTTGGATCTGGAGCAGTTTCATGGTGCAGTAAGAGACAGCCCACTGTCTCTTTGTCAACCACAGAAGCTGAATACCGAGCTGCTGCAATGGCATCTCAAGAAATTGTCTGGCTAAGGCAATTGCTGAAAGATCTGTTTCAGTTGGAAGAAGGTGGAGTTCTCTTACATTGTGACAATCTGTCTACAATAAAGCTGACAGAAAATCCAGTTTTTCATGCTAGGACAAAGCATGTGGAAGTTCATTATCACTTCATAAGAGAAAAAGTGCTGCAGGGGGAGGTTGAGTTGAAATATGTTCGAACGGAAGACCAAGCTGCAGACTTGTTTACCAAGAGCTTGTGTGGCAACAAAGTTGAAGATCATTGTCGTCAACTCGGTGTAGTAAAGAGATGAAGTGCTGGCGTTGAGGGGGAGTATTGAATGACCAACACCAGCCCCTATCTACGCGTGATTGAGCGTAGAGTTTATCTTTGTTTGGTCTCTTGGTTTGTTTATTTTGTTTGAACAATGAGTCTTTAGTTTTATCATTAATTAGTTTCAAGAGTCCATTTTTAGTTAAAGTTTTAGTGTTTTTATCATGTACGCTAGAGAAGGATTTGATATAAAAAAAAAATATGAAAAGCATCAACGTTGGTGTGGTTGCAACAACATTTTTTTTGTTCTTCCCGTCTTCCAAAATTCTTGTGCGTGGGTTTTGGGTTCTACAAAGGGATGTGTAGAAGAATGCCGATGCCAGGCTCGTAACCGCCCGGTTTGCCATCCCTTCAAGCCTCTTGCATTTACTTAAAATTTATTTCTTAGTGGTGTATCATGACGTTCTAAGAATTTTAATTCAGATCACATATGATATGTATTATATGTAGAAGGGGTTAGAAACTTTGATTTTATAATTTCTGCATGGTTGTTGTAGTTTTTTAACTAGGATGTCGTAATTTTTAAACTGTGATGTAGTAATAATATTTTGACATATATGAGTAATCTTCTAGCATCTATGGTATTTTTTGACACTCTATAAGTCATAAACTAAGCCATGGATGGCATGTATTACAGATATAAGGAGTTAGAAACCTTAATTTTATATTTTTTGTATGGGTATCGTAGTTTTTTAACTATGATATTATAATTTTTAAATTGGGATGCCATGATACTCTTTCGGCCTATATGAGTACTCTTCGAGCATCCATAGCATTTTTTGACACTCTAGAAGTCATAAACCAAGTTATGGATGATATGTATTATAGGTAAAAGGAGTTTAAAACTTTAATTTTATATTTTTTGAATGGATGTCGTAATTTTTTAACTAAGATGTCATAGTTCTTAAACTGGAGTGTCATAATCCTGTTTTGGCCTATATGAGTAATCTTTTAGCATCCGTAGCATTTTTTGATACTCTAGGAGTCATAAACCAAGTCATGGATGAAAGACCTTCCTCGTAAGAAAGTTTATTACAATCAGTTTCTTAAATATCTAAAGGATATCATAATATTTGAACTAGGATGTCATAAATCCTGAATTAGAATGTTATAATGTTGTTTCAGGCTCAATTACTCTTGATTCTTTTCACAGTGGCATGTTATGACATCGGAGGTGTCATAATTCATCCCATGGATGAAAGACCTTCCTGGTATGAAAGTTTACTACAATCAATTTCTTAAATATCTAAAGGGTATCATAATATTTGAACTTTGTATCATAAATTTTGAACTATGATGTCATAAAACTATGCATGGCATCATAATTTTATACTATGAAGTCTTAATCTTTTTAAAAATATATCGTAACATCCCTATGTAGACATAAATTTCAAATATTTGTATTAAAATATATAATTTGCTTACCAATTTTTGGTTCTATAACTTCTTTTGGGAGGGAACTTAAAGGGGTGTCATCCTCTCCCGAATAAACAAGTGTAGTGCTTTCTTCCATCATCTGCATTTCCTTCTTTCGATGCTTTTGTATTTACGGTCTGTGTTGAAACACAAAACCACTTTTCTCCGTTGATTGAAGATTTCGAAGCTCTATCTTTCATGGTATACTCGAGAATGAAAAAATACCAACGGCTACTCGACCACCAAAGAGAAGAGAAAAAACAAAAAAATAGAGGGGAAATTGGGGGTGTCGCTCTGATATCGGTGCATAGGCAAAAACAATGGAAGGAACTCGGCGATGTATCTCTGAATTTGATTTTTTTTTTCGTTTGAAGAAGAAGAAATGTCTTCCAGCTCAGAAGTATGTGTTGTCTTCCAAAAGATAGGAGGGCAAAAATGTCCTTCCCCATGTTTGAAGAGATTGCAGATGCGGCGATACTCGAATTATGAAATCGTAGTGATACAAACACCCGTCCCATCTCGTCAAGCCATATAGGATCGACACGAATCAATAAGAAATAGCGGTGTGGGCCAGATAGAATTTCTTGCACTGCATGCGGTGCACAAAGACTTACTCTTTTAAATTTTACCAGGCCCGTCATGTTTTTAAATCAGGCCTACTTGTTGTTTTCCTAGGCCCATCTGAGAGGATTATTTTAGTGTCAGCCTACTAAATTTCGGAATGGTGGGCGACTTGGACCGTGATGATCCCATCTTAAGCAACCTGCTTCCTTCACCAGGACAATTGTAACGAAAGAATCCTGGAACCTGCTCTCCAAATGACGTAACCATCACGGTTCCATATGGTCGATGGTATTGCTTTGGTTTTAACAAATTTACAGAAGAGAAAACTGTCACGCCCCGAATCCAGCACCGGAATCGGCACGCGACCGGCCGCACAAACCCTAGGTTTTACCCTAGAGATCATGCAAGGCCTGGGTACACAAGAGTCACTTACTTCAAGAAAATCTCACTCATCATCAAGCCAAGTATCTGCACGACTCTGTAAAAGAAGAAAGTAGGTTGTGAGCTCTACAGCCCAGTAAGGTTTTCATATGATCACACCAGTAATAATTTACATTTCTAAAATAGCAAAATACCAGTATATAATTAAATGATCTAAGCCTCATGTATTATAAAACTTTGATAACTTTGCATTTTTCCTTTAATATTCTCATTATTGCACCTTTATCTTTAGGGTTCTGGTCTAACCACGGTCATGTACCAGCCCATGACTGGCAACCTCAAAGCGACCATGCATACTATGGTCGGTCCTGCTCACGTACTAAGCCCGTGGATCGGCTGTCCCACGTACTATCCGCCCGTGGCCGGCTCCCACGTACAAAGCCCGTGGCTCAGGCTGTATAACCACGGTGCAACCGTAGCATGGCTAGACCAAATACCGTATTTACTTCATTAATACTTGTCAAAACATATTTTTTGTGATCTCTCGATAACCGGTATCGTGGTCCAACCCACTCGATAACCGATATCGTGGTCCAACCCATTTTAATAACTGATATCGTGGTCCAACCCACTCGATATCCAGTTTCATGGTTCAACCTATTTAGCAATCCGGTATCATGGTCCAACCCATCCGGATATCAATCTTCTTTATAACATCACGTATGAGATATCGACAATAATAATGATAAAACCACTATATCAAACATGAAATCTCAACTCTTCCACTGACCGACATCACGGTCCAAATCATCAAAATAGAACTTTTATCCGATAAACACGATATCCGGAATATAAAATAATAACAATCATAATCATATTGTTCTTCATAAAACTCAACTACACCATATAACAATAATTCATGCATGCCAATGATCATGCACTCGGATCAAAACCATGCATATAAAATAATATATAAACTGATGATCACGTCCAGAATCCTTACCTTCAACCGCTAATCCAAAATATCCGGTATCAATCTATACCCGAAATTCGTCCAAATCCTCCCTGCTCAAAAGATTGATCTCCTACAATAATAAATAAATTCATCAAATCAGTTCCCCCCCGATTTTTCTCTTCCCTCATCTTCCAAACCAAAATCCCTTCCCTCTCCCTTTCTCTCTCTTCTCCTCTTTCTCTTTCTTCCTTCTTCTCTTCTCTTTTCCCTTCTCTTTCTCTCTCTTCTCTCATTTATGGCTCTCAGCAGGCTCTTCCCTGCTTTCCATCGACGTCCTGTTTAAAAAGAGGAGAAAAATCCATCTAAAATCACCTCAAACGCAACCTAGGAAGTTCAAAACCATTAAAATATCTCCCCAGCCGTCAGATCTGAGATCGACGTCTCAAACCACGTCCAAATCCGAATCCAAAAGCACCTAATCAAGCCTAAACTCCTTCGGACCAATCTCAGTCGTTCGATCGGACGATCCAGATCACTCAGAAACCCCATGGACCGCCATACACCGCGAGAAATGGTTGGGAAACACCTGGGAAACGCGTGGGAAACGCCCACGCGACAGCCGGCACGGGCTGGGCCGAGCCCACGCGCCCGCGCGCGTCGCGCGCATGGGCCTGGGCCGCGCAACGCGCGCCCGCCGCGATGGGCCGGGCCGCGCACCGCGTGCCCGCGCGCTCGCGCGTCGCCCGCCCGCGCGTCGCGCGCTCGCTCCCCGCGCTCCTCGCGCCCGTTTTTTTTTTTTTTTTTTTTTCTGGTTGTTACATTCTCCTCCCGTTAAAATAATTCTGTCCTCGAAATTAGCTTGATTGAGATCTAAATCAATGCTCCCATCATAACACTTTAAAAATTACTATGCTTCCACTGCGCGCTCTGATATAATTTACTAAACCATCTAGATTCACTAATAAATCCTTCTAAAAACTTCTGTCATGTCTTACTAATCATCATGTTAATTCCATAATCTCTTATATCACGATTTCAAACAATCATGACTTGAATTCAATATCACTTTGCCACGGTCCTCAAATCATCATAACTAAGATCTGTCACAATTCTTATCATATCCTAATAACCATCATGTCATTATTATTATTATCCACTTGTATCACCATCCCAAGTGATCATAACCTAAGCTCTGATACCATTCTGTCACGCCCCGAATCCAGCACCGGAATCGGCACGCGACCGGCCGCACAAACCCTAGGTTTTACCCTAGAGATCATGCAAGGCCTGGGTACACAAGAGTCACTTACTTCAAGAAAATCTCACTCATCATCAAGCCAAGTATCTGCACGACTCTGTAAAAGAAGAAAGTAGGTTGTGAGCTCTACAGCCCAGTAAGGTTTTCATATGATCACACCAGTAATAATTTACATTTCTAAAATAGCAAAATACCAGTATATAATTAAATGATCTAAGCCTCATGTATTATAAAACTTTGATAACTTTGCATTTTTCCTTTAATATTCTCATTATTGCACCTTTATCTTTAGGGTTCTGGTCTAACCACGGTCATGTACCAGCCCATGACTGGCAACCTCAAAGCGACCATGCATACTATGGTCGGTCCTGCTCACGTACTAAGCCCGTGGATCGGCTGTCCCACGTACTATCCGCCCGTGGCCGGCTCCCACGTACAAAGCCCGTGGCTCAGGCTGTATAACCACGGTGCAACCGTAGCATGGCTAGACCAAATACCGTATTTACTTCATTAATACTTGTCAAAACATATTTTTTGTGATCTCTCGATAACCGGTATCGTGGTCCAACCCACTCGATAACCGATATCGTGGTCCAACCCATTTTAATAACTGATATCGTGGTCCAACCCACTCGATATCCAGTTTCATGGTTCAACCTATTTAGCAATCCGGTATCATGGTCCAACCCATCCGGATATCAATCTTCTTTATAACATCACGTATGAGATATCGACAATAATAATGATAAAACCACTATATCAAACATGAAATCTCAACTCTTCCACTGACCGACATCACGGTCCAAATCATCAAAATAGAACTTTTATCCGATAAACACGATATCCGGAATATAAAATAATAACAATCATAATCATATTGTTCTTCATAAAACTCAACTACACCATATAACAATAATTCATGCATGCCAATGATCATGCACTCGGATCAAAACCATGCATATAAAATAATATATAAACTGATGATCACGTCCAGAATCCTTACCTTCAACCGCTAATCCAAAATATCCGGTATCAATCTATACCCGAAATTCGTCCAAATCCTCCCTGCTTAAAAGATTGATCTCCTACAATAATAAATAAATTCATCAAATCAGTTCTCCCCCGATTTTTCTCTTCCCTCATCTTCCAAACCAAAATCCCTTCCCTCTCCCTTTCTCTCTCTTCTCCTCTTTCTCTTTCTTCCTTCTTCTCTTCTCTTTTCCCTTCTCTTTCTCTCTCTTCTCTCATTTATGGCTCTCAGCAGGCTCTTCCCTGCTTTCCATCGACGTCCTGTTTAAAAAGAGGAGAAAAATCCATCTAAAATCACCTCAAACGCAACCTAGGAAGTTCAAAACCATTAAAATATCTCCCCAGCCGTCAGATCTGAGATCGACGTCTCAAACCACGTCCAAATCCGAATCCAAAAGCACCTAATCAAGCCTAAACTCCTTCGGACCAATCTCAGTCGTTCGATCGGACGATCCAGATCACTCAGAAACCCCATGGACCGCCATACACCACGAGAAACGGTTGGGAAACACCTGGAAAAAGCGTGGGAAACGCCCACGCGACAGCCGGCACGGGCTGGGCCGAGCCCACGCGCCCGCGCGCCCGCCGCGATGGGCCGGGCCGCGCACCGCGTGCCCGCGCGCTCGCGCGTCGCCCGCCCGCGCGTCGCGCGCTCGCTCCCCGCGCTCCTCGCGCCCGTTTTTTTTTTTTTTTTTTTTTTTTTTTTTTTTTCTGGTTGTTACAAAAACCATTCAAAATGCGTGTGTAACAGCTTGGGTGCTCATGATGGCAGCGCATATGTAGTCATGGGAGTCCACCAATTACGTGATAAATTAATAAATTCCCAGTCTGCAGAGGTTTCAATCTTCTTACCCAGAATAAAAATGTTATCGTTTAATCTTCGTGGACGTATTCTTATTAATTGTTGGTCATATGAACATTAATCACTGGAAAGGACTGGAAAGGATTTGAACATAAGTTAGTTGAAGGAATATGATATGACCTTTCTATCCCCAAGGGCTGTCACATGTAATTATAAGTTTAGGACCTAATTTTTGGCATTAGTTCTGTTTTATTTTTCCGTGGGAACTTGTTTGTTTGCTTCAAATAAATATCTAAAATTGCTTATCAATTCCAAATAGTTGAGAAAAAACTGGATGATTATAATCATAATAAATAAGATCTTGATCAGAAAATTATATACAAAAATGTAGATCCTAGTTGTAAAATCAAAAGAAACCTTGAACAACTTGGGCCCACACCATAGGCGCCGTTTCAACGATTGCATAATTTCCATCATTCTTCCTCAATCGACACTTTTATAACGATCAACTCTCATGAGAGCATTCTTTACAAAAAAAAAAAAAAGTGGACCTATGAACTGTGGAATGACGGACCGAGGCTTTCCGCCCTTGGTCGTTAGTTTACAACGTAGGCGAGCATGGAAGTCAAATTGAAATCATTTTTAATAAGAACCAGACTGCTCTTGGAGAGAAGATGGAAGTCTTCGTCGCACCTGAGGCGGCTGTAACGGAGATCAACCTAAAGTACCAGTGGTTTTGTCACGCCCCGAATTCAATACCGGAATCGGCTACGCGACCGGCCGCACAAATCCTAGATTTTATCCTAGAGATCATGCAAGGTCTAATTATACCATAGTCAATATATCAAAAGAAAACTAATATCATATAATTAATCAGGTAGCATCCATTTATTAAATCAGTCAACTATTGATCTACTGATTTACAACAAGCATCAGTAATCGAAACTAAACTCTAACTCTAACTAACTCAGCATGTATAGGTCTTCGTCTCATGCCCAGCCCAAATCTTCACGTGTCCTGAGTCTCTGAAAATTTAAAAGGATAGAAAGTGAGCTATACAGCCCAGTAAGGCATCTATATGATCATTCTAAATAATAATATAATTTTCTGAAACAATAAAATCCCAATATGATATATCAATGCAATCAAATGATTTCAGCCTCATGTATTACAAACTTTGATAATATTTTAAATTTTTCCTTGTAATTTCCATTACGTAATCTTTATCTTTAGGGTCCTGGACTAGCCACGGTCATGTACCAGCCCATGACTGGCAACCACAAAGCGACCATGTATACTATGGTCGGTCCTGCTCACGTACTAAGCCCGTGGCTCGACTGTCCCACGTACTATCCGCTCGTGGCCAGCTCCCACGTACAAAGCCCGTGGCTTAGGCTGTATAACCACGGTGCAACCGTAGCATGGCTAGACCAAATACCTTATTTACATTAATAACACTTGTCAAAACATCTTTTATGACCTCTCGACAACTGGTATCGTGGTCCAACCCACTCGATAACCGATGTCATGGTCCAACACATTGAATTAACCGATAATGTGGTCCAACCCACTCGATATCCGGTTTCATGGTTCAACTTGTTTAGCAATCCGGTATCATAGTCCAACCCATCCGGATATAAATTTTCTCTATAACATCATGCATGGAATACCGACGATAATAATATTAAAAAATTACATTATCTATCACAAGAAAATAACTATGCCACATAATATACATCATACATGTAAATGCATATATAACTCATGCATAAAAGAATGATCGATACAGAATTTCCTTACTTTATCACCAATCCTAATATATTGGACACTAGTTAGTACCCGAATTTTTGCGCGATGCCTCCCTGCTCAGAAAATCGATTCCCTACATTAATAAATAATTTAATTAAAATCTAAATTCCTGAATTTCACGAATTTCAAGAAAATCCCTGGATTCTCTCTTCTTCCTCTCTCCTCTTCCTTCTCTCTCCTCTTTCTCTCTCTTCCTTCTCTCTCCTCTTTCTCTCTCTTCCTTCTCTCTTCTATTATTATATATATATATTTTTTTTTTCTGGACCAAACCAATATATATATATATATATTATTTATTTATTTATTTATTTATTTTCTTTTCCTTTTTCCCGAACCCAAAATCAAACCCTTTTTTTTTTTCTTCCTCTTTTCTTCCTTCTTTTTTTCTTTCTCCCGAACGGCCCCTCCCCTTGCCTTGCCTGAACCAAACCAATCCGGCCTTTCCCCCCGGCTACCGGCGACCTAGGAAGAAGGTCTCCAGGAAGACATCTCGGCAGACGGCGGACGGCGGCGGCGAAGCCACCCGTGGATCCACAGTCCCCAACCGGAAATTAGGTTTGGCCCCCCCTTTTTTCCTTAAAAAAATACTCATAAAAACCCTTACCTGACTTCGCCGGACTCCTAGATGCTCGCCGAAGAGGGAGACGTCGCGTGGAAGAAGCCGATGAAGCTTGGATCGGTGGTGGTGAGAGAATTTAAAGGAACCCACCGATGGTTTCACTGCCGTTTGGGGAGCAACCACCGCCAGATCGGAGTTCCACTCCATCCTGGACTCGTCATCGACCAATTCCCGTACTCCTCGCGACGTTTCCCCGAGTCTTCCGACGAGATCCACGGCGAGATCCTCTCCCCTGTTCCAGTCTCCCTCGTTCTCCCATCTCTTTCTTTTTTTTTTATTTGGCTGGGTCGAAGTCGGCTGGGCCTGTCGACTTCGGCCCAAAGTCTAAATATTACATTCTCCCCCCGTTAAAATAATTTCATCCATGAAATTAGCTTGATTGAGATTTTTTTCTTTAAACCTTAAGAATAACCAACCCTCATGTCATTCGATCTCCAACTTCCAATTAGTCACCTCTTAAGGTATTTACTTTCCAAGTCTTATTCAAAACTTATCCTTTCTCATTTATATTTCAGATCAAATTTTTGACATTCAAACCATATCCTAATCACTTATGTCATAGTTCTGAGTCCATGTTATGTCTTAACAACTACTAGGTGATTTCTAAATCACAAATTTCCAGTCTCGAATAATCATGACTTGAATTCCAACATCATTTACATCTATCGAAATCACTTATACCACAGTTCCAAATCATCATAATCTAAGGTCTAACACTATTCTTGTCATATCTTAATAATCATCATGTCAATGTGATTTTAATCACTCGTATTACCATCCCAGATGGTCATAACCTACTCATACCTGTCACTACTGAATTGGATGCGTTGGCATCCTGCTGGGTGAGTGCGTACACCCGTCCTTGGGTACCTACCTTATGTTGTCCTCCTTGTTGAAGTCCGTCACACGATGCTTGAGGCCCTTGACGCTGTGACCCTTGACCAAGACGACATACAGCTGCAGTGTGACCCTCCTTTCCACAATTGAAACATTTTCCTCCTGGCCAGGTGCAGTCTCGCTTAAGGTACGGTCCACCACACCGGTAGCACTGGATATCATCCCTTTGTCTAGTTTTGTCATCTGGTGCAGCGGTGTCAAGTTTCCTTGCCTTTGCACTGATATTTCCATTAGATTGATCCTGAAATTCTCCTGATCTGGATCTTTTCTTTAAAGCTTTTTCTCTCTCTGCTTGAGTAGCATCCAGTCCTCTTTCTACTATCAGTGCCTTATTAACCACTTCTTTATAGGTGGTAAGTTCGAATACAGACACCTGATGCAGAATCCGACCTCTCAATCCATTTTCAAATTTTCTGGCCCGGATCCCTTCATCCATTATCAGTGATGGAGCATATCTCGATAATTCTTCAAACCTTGCTGCATATTGAGAAACAGTTAAACTACCCTGCTCCAAGCGATCAAATTCCTGGAATTTCTGTACCCGAATACTTTGAAGAAAATACCTCTCATAGAAAATTCTTCTAAAATCTGCCCAGGTATATGGTACATCAGTTGGTCCTTGCTTTCCAAGCTCTAATTCCCACCAAGCAGCTGTCTCATCTTGCAATAAAAAGGTAGCGAAGGTAACCTTCTCCCCTTCTGGACACCGCAAGGCTTGGAAAACTTTTTCAACAGCTTTCAGCCATCCCTCTGCCTTCATGGGATCAGAAGTCCCCTTGAATACCGGCGGCGCATACTTCTTGAAATCTATTAGTGTAATTGGCCGTTCTTGAGGAATTCTGATTTCTGGCTGTTGTCGTTGTAATAATAACTGTTGCATAAATTGCTGCTGTTGCTGTTGGGCTTCCATAAATCTTAGTGTATCAGCTCTTGCAGTAGCTTGCTACTGCACTAAAATTTGTAATAGCTGAGGAAGACCCATCTGGTCCCCAGGCTGAACTCCAGATCCACCCGGTGTTCCTGTTTCAGCAGTTCCAGTCTCCGGGGTGTTATCCAAAAGATTGGGCACTGGTTCATGGTGATGCTCCTCATTACCAGTATTGTCCACCAGATTCGGTATTGGGTCCTGTGGATGTTCCTCATTATCAGATAAAGCTCCAGCATTCTCATGCTGCTCAATAGGATCCCAAGCATTTGCTCCATCCGCAAATCTTGTGGGCCTCCTAACATGTCCACGTCCACTACCACGTGCCATGGAAAACCTACACCAATCGTTGTTAGTATACAACTAACACTCAGATGGTCAAAACAATCATGACATAATATCTACCCCACATATGGATCAACCCACACTCTCTCTCGTTGAGCTTATATCCTAAGATCCTAAAACTTGGTTTGCTCTGATACCACTCTGTCACGTCCCGAATCCAATACCGGAATCGGCTACGCGACCGGCAGCACAAACCCTAGGTTTTACCCTAGAGATCATGCAAGGCCTAATTACACCAGAGTCAACATATCAAAAGAAAACTAATATCATATAATTAATCAGGTAGCATCCATTTATTAAATCAGTCAACTATTGATCTACTGATTTACAACAAGCATCAGTAATCGAAACTAAACTCTAACTCTAACTAACTCAGCATGTATAGGTCTTCGTCTCATGCCCAGCCCAAATCTTGTCACGTGTCCTGAGTCTCTGAAAATTTAAAAGGATAGAAAGTGAGCTATACAGCCCAGTAAGGCATCTATATGATCATTCTAAATAATAATATAATTTTCTGAAACAATAAAATCCCAATATGATATGTCAATGCAATCAAATGATTTCAGCCTCATGTATTACAAACTTTTATAATATTTTAAATTTTTCCTTGTAATTTCCATTACGTAATCTTTATCTTTAGGGTCCTAGACTAGCCACGGTCATGTACCAGCTCATGACTGGCAACCACAAAGTGACCATGTATACTATGGTCGGTCCTGCTCACGTACTAAGCCCGTGGCTCGGCTGTCCCACGTACTATCTGCTCGTGGCCGGCTCCCACGTACAAAGCCCGTGGCTTAGGCTGTATAACCACGGTGCAACCGTAGCATGGCTAGACCAAATACCTTATTTACATTAATAACACTTGTCAAAACATCTTTTATGACCTCTCGACAACTGGTATCGTGGTCCAACCCACTCGATAACCGATGTCATGGTCCAACACATTGTATTAACCGATAATGTGGTCCAACCCACTCGATATCCGGTTTCATGGTTCAACTTGTTTAGCAATCCGGTATCATAGTCCAACCCATCCGGATATAAATTTTCTCTATAACATCATGCATGGAATACTGACGATAATAATGTTAAAAAATTACATTATCTATCACAAGAAAACAACTATGCCACATAATATACATCATACGTGTAAATGCATATATAACTCATGCATAAAAGAATGATCGATACAGAATTTCCTTACTTTATCACCAATCCTAATATATTGGACACTAGTTAGTACCCAAATTTTTGCGCGATGCCTCCCTGCTCAGAAAATCGATTCCCTACATTAATAAATAATTTAATTAAAATCTAAATTTCCGAATTTCATGAATTTCGAGAAAATCCCTGGATTCTCTCTTCTTCCTCTCTCCTCTTCCTTCTCTCTCCTCTTTCTCTCTCTTCCTTCTCTCTCCTCTTTCTCTCTCTTCCTTCTCTCTCCTCTTTCTCTCTCTTCCTTCTCTCTCCTATTATTTTTTTTTTTTTTTTCTGGACCGAACCAATATATATATATATATTTATTTATTTATTTTCTTTTCCAATCTCCTGAACCCAAAACCAAACCCCTTTTTTTTTTCTTCCTCTTTTCTTCCTTCTTTTTTTCTTTCTCCCGAACGGCCCCTCCCCTTGCCTTGCCTGAACCAAACCAATCCGGCCTTTCCCCCCGGCTACCGGCGACCTAGGAAGAAGGTCTCCAGGAAGGCATCTCGGCGACGGCGGACGGCGGCGGCGAAGCCACCCGTGGATCCACAGTCCCCAACCGGAAATTAGGTTCGACCCCCCCTTTTTTCCTTAAAAAAATACTCATAAAAACCCTTACTTGACTTCGCCGGACTCCTAGATGCTCGCCGAAGAGGGAGACGTCGCGTGGAAGAAGCCGATGAAGCTTGGATCGGTAGTGGTGAGGGAATTTAAAGGAACCCACCGATGGTTTCACTACCGTTTGGGGAGCAACCACCGCCAGATCGGAGTTCCACTCCATCCTGGACTCGTCACCGACCAATTCCCGTACTCCTCGCGACGTTTCCCCGAGTCTTCCGACGAGATCCACAGCGAGATCCTCTCCCCTGTTCCAGTCTCCCTCGTTCTCCCGTCTCTTTCTTTTTTTTTTATTTGGCTGGGTCGAAGTCGGCTGGGCCTGTCGACTTCGGCCCAAAGTCTAAATATTACATTCTCCCCCCGTTAAAATAATTTCATCCATGAAATTAGCTTGATTGAGATTTTTTTTCTTTAAACCTTAAGAATAACCAACCCTCATGTCATTCGATCTCCAACTTCCAATTAGTCACCTCTTAAGGTATTTACTTTCCAAGTCTTATTCAAAACTTATCCTTTCTCATTTATATTTCAGATCAAATTTTTGACATTCAAACCATTTCCTAATCACTTATGTCATAGTTCTGAGTCCATGTTATGTCTTAACAACTACTAGGTGATTTCTAAATCACAAATTTCCAGTCTCGAATAATCATGACTTGAATTCCAACATCATTTACATCTATCAAAATCACTTATACCACAGTTCCAAATCATCATAATCTAAGGTCTAACACTATTCTTGTCATATCTTAATAATCATCATGTCAATGTGATTTTAATCACTCGTATTACCATCCCAGATGGTCATAACCTACTCATACCTGTCACTACTGAATTGGATGCGTTGGCATCCTGCTGGGTGAGTGCGTACACCCGTCCTTGGTACCTACCTTATGTTGTCCTCCTTGTTGAAGTCCGTCACGCGATGCTTGAGGCGCTTGACGCTGTGACCCTTGACCAAGACGACATACAGCTGCAGTGTGACCCTCCTTTCCATAATTGAAACATTTTCCTCCTGGCCAGGTGCAGTCTCGCTTAAGGTACGGTCCACCACACCGGTAGCACTGGATATCATCCCTTTGTCTAGTTTTATCATCTGGTGCAGCGGTGTCAAGTTTCCTTGCCTTTGCACTGATATTTCCATTAGATTGATCCTGAAATTCTCCTGATCTGGATCTTTTCTTTAAAGCTTTTTCTCTCTCTGCTTGAGCAGCATCCAGTCCTCTTTCTACTATCAGTGCCTTATTAACCACTTCTTTATAGGTGGTAAGTTCGAATACAGACACCTGATGCAGAATCCGACCTCTCAATCCATTTTCAAATTTTCTGGCCCGGATCCCTTCATCCATTATCAGTGATGGAGCATATCTCGATAATTCTTCAAACCTTGCTGCATACTGAGAAATAGTTAAACTACCCTGCTCCAAGCGATCAAATTCCCGGAATTTCTGTACCCGAATACTTTGAGGAAAATACCTCTCATAGAAAATCCTTCTAAAATCTGCCCAGGTATATGGTACATCAGTTGGTCCTTGCTTTCCAAGCTCTAATTCCCACCAAGCAGCTGTCTCATCTTGCAATAAAAAGGTAGCGAAGGTAACATTCTCCCCTTCTGGACACCGCAAGGCTTGGAAAACTTTTTCAACAGCTTTCAGCCATCCCTCTGCCTTCATGGGATCAGAAGTCCCCTTGAATACCGGCGGCGCATACTTCTTGAAATCTATTAGTGTAATTGGCCGTTCTTGAGGAATTCTGATTTCTGGCTGTTGTCGTTGTAATAATAACTGTTGCATAAATTGCTGCTGTTGCTGTTAGGCTTCCATAAATCTTAGTGTATCAGCTCTTGCAGTAGCTTGCTACTGCACTAAAATTTGTAATAGCTGAGGAAGACCCATCTGGTCCCCAGGCTGAACTCCAGATCCACCCGGTGTTCCTGTTTCAGCAGTTCCAGTCTCCGGGGTGTTATCCAAAAGATTGGGCACTGGTTCATGGTGATGCTCCTCATTACCAGTATTGCCCACCAGATTCGGTATTGGGTCCTGTGGATGTTCCTCATTATCAGATAAAGCTCCAGCATTCTCATGCTGCTCAATAGGATCCCAAGCATTTGCTCCATCCGCAAATCTTGTGGGTCTCTTAACACGTCCACGTCCACTATCACGTGCCATGGAAAACCTACACCAATCGTTGTTAGTATACAACTAACACTCAGATGGTCAAAACAATCATGACATAATATCTACCCCACATATGGATCAACCCACACTCTCTCTCGTTGAGCTTATATCCTAAGATCCTAAAACTTGGTTTGCTCTGATACCACTCTATCACGCCCCGAATCCAATACCGGAATCGGCTACGCGACCGGCAGCACAAACCCTAGGTTTTACCCTAGAGATCATGCAAGGCCTAATTACACCAGAGTCAACATATCAAAAGAAAACTAATATCATATAATTAATCAGGTAGCATCCATTTATTAAATCAGTCAACTATTGATCTACTGATTTACAACAAGCATCAGTAATCGAAACTAAACTCTAACTCTAACTAACTCAGCATGTATAGGTCTTCGTCTCACGCCCAGCCCAAATCTTGTCACGTGTCCTGAGTCTCTGAAAATTTAAAAGGATAGAAAGTGAGCTATACAGCCCAGTAAGGCATCTATATGATCATTCTAAATAATAATATAATTTTCTGAAACAATAAAATCCCAATATGATATGTCAATGCAATCAAATGATTTCAGCCTCATGTATTACAAACTTTGATAATATTTTAAATTTTTCCTTGTAATTTCCATTACGTAATCTTTATCTTTAGGGTCCTGGACTAGCCACGGTCATGTACCAGCCCATGACTGGCAACCACAAAGCGACCATGTATACTATGGTCGGTCCTGCTCACGTACTAAGCCCGTGGCTCGGCTGTCCCACGTACTATCCGCTCGTGGCCGGCTTCCACGTACAAAGCCCGTGGCTTAGGCTGTATAACCACGGTGCAACCGTAGCATGGCTAGACCAAACACCTTATTTACATTAATAACACTTGTCAAAACATCTTTTATTACCTCTCGACAACTGGTATCGTGGTCCAACCCACTCGATAACCGATGTCATGGTCCAACGCATTGTATTAACCGATAACGTGGTCCAACCCACTCGATATCCGGTTTCATGGTTCAACTTGTTTAGCAATCCGGTATCATGGTCCAACCCATCCGGATATAAATTTTCTCTATAACATCATGCATGGAATACTGACGATAATAATGTTAAAAAATTACATTATCTATCACAAGAAAATAACTATGCCACATAATATACCTCATACGTGTAAATGCATATATAACTCATGCATTAAAGAATGATCGATACAGAATTTCCTTACTTTATCGCCAATCATAATATATTGGACACTAGTCAGTACCCGAGTTTTTTCGCGATGCCTCTCTGCTCAGAAAATCGATTCCCTACATTAATAAATAATTTAATTAAAATCTAAATTCCTGAATTTCATGAATTTCGAGAAAATCCCTGGATTCTCTCTTCTTCCTCTCTCCTCTTCCTTCTCTCTCCTCTTTCTCTCTCTTCCTTCTCTCTCCTATTATTATATTTTTTTTCTGGACCGAACCAATATATATATATATATTTATATATATATTTATTATTATTATTTTTTCTTTCCTTTCTCCCGAACCCAAAACCAAACCCCTTTTTTTTTTTTCTTCCTCTTTTCTTCCTTCTTTTCTTCTTTCTCCCGAACGGCCCCTCCCCTTGCCTCGCCTGAACCAAACCAATCCGGCCTTTCCCCCCAGCTACCGGCGACCTAGGAAGAAGGTCTCCGGGAAGACATCTCGGCAGACGGCGAACGGCGGCGACGAAGCCACCCGTGGATCCACAGTCCCCAATCGGAAATTAGGTTCGGCCCCCCCTTTTTTCCTTAAAAAAATACTCATAAAAACCCTTACCTGACTTCGCCGGACTCCTAGATGCTCGCCGAAGTGGGAGACGTCGCGTGGAAGAAGCCGATGAAGCTTGGATCGGTGGTAGTGAGGGAATTTAAAGGAACCCACCGATGGTTTCACTGCCGTTTGGGGAGCAACCACCGCCGGATCGGAGTTCCACTCCATCCTGGACTCGTCGCCGACCAATTCCCGTACTCCTCGCGACGTTTCCCCGAGTCTTCCGACGAGATCCATGGCGAGATCCTCTCCCCTGTTCCAGTCTCCATCGTTCTCCCGTCTTTCTTTTTTTTTTTATTTGGCTGGGTCGAAGTCGGCTGGGCCTGCCGACTTCGGCCCAAAGTCTAAATATTACAGGTTTGCACGTGCTAAGAAGCATGGATGGCAGGATTGTGAAGTCCGAATAAAGGATTTGTAATCAAATTAATATTTCTATGAATTGTTTAAAAGACTTATATGTGTTATATATTTCTGTTATTTATTGTATCTGCTTCTTTCTGAATTTGTAATCTTGGTTGCTTCAGTGCATATAAGCAAGAACTGAAATAGTTGGGAGTGTATTTATTAAAAATGGAGATAAACAAACGAAGTTGGCTACTTAGCCGAATTTATAGAATAGTCTTTTTTTTTTTTGGGGGGGGGGGGGGGGTAATTAACACAGGAGCATAAGCTTGCATTAACAACTGATCGAAGTTTATACAGGAGCATAAATCCGGTTTGGGTCATGAGCTTGTATGTTGTTATTGTTGTGAGCTTGTATTTGTGTATTCCAAATACAGATATTATGAACTTGTATGTTGTTATGCCTGTGAACCTTGTTTATGGTAGTCGTGGCTATTGCAACTCCAAGCTTCCTCATGTGCCATGGAGATTAGTTTTTTTTTTTTTTTTTTAAGGTGGGAAGGGACCAACTCACACAATCAAAAAAAAAAAAATTCCGCCAGATCCTAAGAAACTCCTCCGATATCTCCGGTGCTCTCCTTTCCTACGTTTCTTAAAAAATAAAATTAAATTAAAAAAGAAACAAAAATTTAAGAAAATGACAATCAATGTGGGAAAAGGTCTTATCTTCCAACTTTTTTCACTTTTTCTTTGATTTCTTTTATTTATTTCCATCATTTTCTCATGATTTTTTCTCTGTTTTCTCTGTCTTCAGAAGTCTCAATTGGGTGGGAGGCTTGGAGATGCCCAATAAGGATGCTTAGATGGTGGGAGTTTTTTTCTCCTCATTTTTTTCTCGGTTCCTTCCATCCCTGGGAGTCTTAATTAGGTGGGAGGAGACTTGGAGCAGCCAAACAAGGAAGTTAGAGACAATGGAGGAGCCTTTTCCCTTGATTTTTCCATTATTTCTTCTATCCTCGGGAGCGTCAACCGGGTGGGAGACTTGGAATGGCGGTCCGAGACGAGTATATCATTGTCTGTACCCAATTTAAATTCACTTTAAATTTTTTTCTGCAGGTAATCCATCTCCTTTGAATTAAATCCGGGATGTAATCCATCTTATTCGGATTAAATCGGGCAAGGTACCTAACAGGTTGGATCAAATTGCCATCTCTACGCATGACAATGGACCTTTTAAGTCATAAATATATATCAAAAACCATCTTAATAGTTTTAAACATCCTACATTCAAAGTTGTTTGAATATTTACCAAAAAAAAAAATGTCTGTGTCCAGACTTCTTTGCGAGGTACTTGTGTTTTTTTTTTTTTGTTAATTAGGACGGCTTTTTACAATAGTGTTATCAAACCCGGCCCGATCAGGCTGGTCAGATTGGAAATCCATTGAACCGGGCACAAAACCGATTCGGGTTCGGAATTAACCCGTATGTGCACAAAACCCAGTCAAAAACCCGCGAACCGGCCGGTTCAACCATGAACCGTCGCACCCAAAGGAACCAGGCTAAACTGGTTAATGGGAGAACCGGTAAAAACTTAAAAGAAAAAAGAAAACCGAATCTTGAAGCCTCGAAGAGCCTCTTCCGGTCTTCCCCGACTTCCCGTCTTTTGGCTTTCCCAATCTTCAGTTCCCCTAATCCCGCTTCCGCTCTCCTCTTGGGTCTCAGCTCTTCCCTCTCGGACCGGCGATCAAGCGACGGAGGCGGCCCCTCTTCTGCTCTCGAGTCTTGCCGTCTCGGCTCTTCCCTCTTAGACTGGCGATCAAGTGGCAGCGGCGGCCTCTCTTCCGCTATCGGGTCTCGGCTCTTCCCTCTTGGAACAGCGATCAAGCGGCGACGGTGGTAGCAAGGACAAGGATGAAGGACTTCGGAAGGTACCATATCCTTGTTGGCTTCTTCTTGTAACACCCAAAAAAAAAAAAAAATGGCCTGCCGGCCCGCATGTCGAACCGGCCCAACGACGCCATGGCCCAGGTGCGAGCTCGTGCGGTGCGGGAGCGCGCGGTGGCGACGCGTGGCGGGTGAACGCGGGCGAGTGAGCGCGCGGGCGACACACTGCGTGAGCGCAGGCGCGCGGTGCCGGCCCGGCCCATCGTGGGCGCGCGCGTTGCGCGGCCCTGGCCCACGCGTGCGGTGCGCACGGGAGCGTGGGCTCGACCCAGCCCAAGACGGCTGTCGCGTGAGCGTTTCCCACGCGTTTCCCAGGCGTTTCCCAGCCCGTTTCTCGCGGTGCATGGGGTTTCTGAGCGATCTGGACCGTCCGATCGTCCGATCGAACGGCTGAGATTGATCCGAAGGAGTTTAGGCTTGATTAGGTACTTTTGGATTCGGATTTGGACGTGGTTTGAGGCGTCGATCTCGGATCTGATGTCTAGGAAGATATTTTAATGGTTTTAAACTTCCTAGGTTACGTTTGAGATGATTTTGGATGGGTTTTTCTCCTCTTTTTAACCAGAACATCGATAGGAAGCAGGGAAGAGCCTGCAGAGAGCCATAAAAGAGAGGAGAAGAGAGAAAAAGAGAAGGGAAAATAGGAGAGAAGAAGGAAGAAAGAGAAAGAGGATAAGAGAGAGAAAGGGAGAGGAACAGGATTTTGGTTTGGAAGATGATGGAAGAGAAAATCGGGGGGGAACCGATTTGATGAATTTATTATTGTAGGAGATCAATCTTTTGAGCAGGAAGGATTTGGACGAATTTCGGGTATAGATTGATACCGGATATTTTGGATTAGCGATTGAAGGTAAGGAATTCTGTATCGATCATTCCTTTATGCATGAATTTATTATGGCCTGGTTTGATCTAAGCATATATGTTATATGTAATTGCACGTGTGGTATTATATTACATGGCATAGTTATTTTCTTGTGATAGACATTGTGGTTTTATCATTTTTATTGTTGTTATTTCATGCATGATGTTATAAAGAAAATTGATATCTGGATGGCTTGGACCATGATACCGGATTGCTATATAGGTTGAATCATGAAACTGGATATCAAGTGGGTGGGACCACGATATCGGTTATTAAAATGGGTTGGACCACGATATCGGTTATCGAGTGGGTTGGACCACGATACCGGTTATCGAGAGGTCATAAAAGATATGTTTTGACAAGAGTTTAATGAAGTAAATACGGTTTTTGGTCTAGCCATGCTACGGTAGCACCGTGGTTATACAGCTTGAGCCATGGGCTTTGTACGTGGGAGCCGGCCACGGACGGATAGTACGTGGGACAGCCGAGCCACGGGCTTAGTACGTGAGCAGGACCGACCATAGTATGCATGGTCGCTTTGTGGTTGCCAGTCATGGACTGGTACATGACCGTGGCTAGTCTAGAACCCTAAAGATAAATGTTCAATAATAGGAATTCTAAAGAAAAAATGTAAAGATATCAATGTGTGTAATACATGAGGCCTAAATCATTTGATTTCGTGACATAACATACTGGTACTTTATTATCTCAGAAATTTATATTATTAATTGGAGTGATCTTATGGATACCTTACTGGGCTGTAGAGCTCACAACCTACTTTCTTCTTCTACAGAGTCGTGCAGATATTTGGCTTGGTGATGAGTGAGATTTTCTTGAAGTAAGTGACTCTTGTGTACCCAGGCCTTGCATGATCTCTAGGGTAAAATCTAGGGTTTGTGCGGCCGGTCGCGTGCCAATTCCGGTGCTGGATTCGGGGCGTGACAGAATGGTATCAGAGCTTAAGTTATGATCACTTGGGATGGTGATACAAGTGGATAATAATAATAATGACATGATGGTTATTAGGATATGATAAGAATTGTGACAGATCTTAGTTATGATGATTTGAGGACCGTGGCAAAGTGATATTGAATTCAGGTCATGATTGTTTGAAATTGTGATATAAGAGATTAAGGAATTAACATGATGATTAGTCATACATGACAGAAATTTTTAGAAGGATTTGTTAGTGAACCTAGATGGTTTAGTAAATTATATCAGAGTGCGCAGTAGAAGCGTAGTGATTTTTAAAGTGTTATGATGTGGGCACTGATTTAGATCTCAATCAAGCTAATTTCGAGGACGAAATTATTTTAACGGGGAGAGAATGTAACACCCAGAAAAAAAAAAAAAAAAGGCCTGCCGGCCCACCTGCCGAATCGGCCCAACGACGGCGCGGCCCAGGTGCGAGCTCATGCGGTGTGGGAGCGCGCGGTGGCGGGTGAACGCGGGCGAGCAAACGCGCGGTGCGCGAGCGCGCTGGCGACACACGGCGCGATGGCGACACACGGCGCGAGCACAGGCGATGCGCAGGCGCGCGGTGCCGGCCCGGCCCGTCGCGGGCGTGCACGTTGCGCGGCCTAGGCCCATGCGTGCAGAGCGCATGGGCGCGTGTGCTCGACCCAGCCCAAACCGGCTGTCGCGTGGGCATTTTCCACGCATTTCCCAGGCATTTTCCAGCCCGTTTCTCGCGGTGCATGGCGATCCATGGGATTTCTGAGCTATCTAGACCATCCGATCGTCCGATCGAACGGCTGAGATTGATCCGAAGGAGTTTAGGCTTGATTAGGTACTTTTGGATTCGGATTTGGACGTGGTTTGAGGCGTCGATCTCAGATCTGACGGCTAGGGAGATATTTTAATGGTTTTGAACTTCTTAGGTTACGTTTGAGGTGATTTTGGATGGGTTTTTCTTTTCTTTTTAACCAGGACGTCGATAGGAAGCAGGAAAGAGCCTGCAGAGAGCCATAAAAGAGAGGAGAAGAGAGAGAAAGAGAAGGGAAAAGAGGAGAGAAGAAGGAAGAAAGAGAAAGTGGAGAAGAGAGAGAAAGGGAGAGGGAAGGGATTTTGGTTTGGAAGATGAGGAAAGAGAAAATCGGGGGGGAACCGATTTGATGAATTTATTATTGTAGAAGATTAATCTTTTGAGCGGGAAGGATTTGGACGAATTTCGGGTATAGATTGATACCGAATATTTTGGATTAGCGGTTGAAGGTAAGGAATTCTGTATCGATCATTCCTTTATGCATGAATTTATTATGGCCTGGCTTGATCTAAGCATATATGTTATATGTAATTGCACGTGTGGTATTATATTGCGTAGCATAGTTATTTTCTTGTGATAAATATTGTGGTTTTATCATTTTTATTGTCGTTATTTCATGCATGATGTTATAAAAAAATTGATATCCGGATGGCTTGGACCATGATACCGGATTGCTATATAAGTTGAATCATGAAACTGGATATCGAGTGGGTGGGACCACGATATCGGTTATTAAAATGGGTTGGACCACGATATCGGTTATCGAGTGGGTTGGACCACGATACTGGTTATCGAGAGGTCATAAAAGATATGTTTTGACAAGTGTTAATGAAGTAAATACGGTTTTTGGTCTAGCCATGCTACGGTAGCATCGTGGTTATACAGCTTGAGCCATGGGCTTTGTACGTGGGAGCCGGCCACAGGCGGATAGTACGTGG
This sequence comes from Areca catechu, assembly GCA_021397845.1. Taxonomy (NCBI): domain Eukaryota; kingdom Viridiplantae; phylum Streptophyta; class Magnoliopsida; order Arecales; family Arecaceae; genus Areca; species Areca catechu. Next base: position 63,595,738 of record CM038039.1, read on the forward strand.
GACAGCCTAGCCACGGGCTTAGTACGTGAGCAGGACCGACCATAGTATGCATGGTCGCTTTGTGGTTGCCAGTCATGGGCTGGTACATGACCGTGGCTAGTCCAGAACCCTAAAAATAAAGGTTCAATAATGGAAATTCTAAAGGAAAAATGTAAAGATATCAAGGTGTCTAATACATGAGGCCTAAATCATTTGATTTCGTGACATAACATACTGTACTTTATTATTTCAGAAATTTATATTATTAATTGGAGTGATCTTATGGATACCTTACTAGGCTGTAGAGCTCACAACCTACTTTCTTCTTCTACAGAGTCGTGCAGATATTTGGCTTGGTGATGAGTGAGGTTTTCTTGAAGTAAGTGACTCTTGTGTACCCAGGCCTTGCATGATCTCTAGGGTAAAACCTAGGGTTTGTGCGGCCGGTCGCGTGCCGATTTCGGTGCTGGATTCGGGGCGTGACACTTCTTCCTCCGATTCGTCGTTCAGCGATTCAAGTGAGTCAATGATTTTTTTGGGGTTTCCCTTGGCGATCGGCCTCTAGATTGCACACTCCCTCCTCGGCTCGAGCTTTCACCAGGGACGGGGCGTGTAAAAAGGGGAGCCGCCTCGGCTGCAAGCGCTTTCCCATCGCTAAACCCTAGCCAGTAGCCATCCACCCTCCACTGATCTAATCTCGAGCTTTCCCCGGCCTCATGGTCGCCGCCACTAATACCCATTTCGTGGATGGACGGGGACTCACACCGGCATGCCGGATCTCCACTCTCCACCCCCTCGGCCGATCCCCTCCAGCCTCCCCCACTTCCTCCCTCTCGTCCCCTGGTGAACTGCGAGCAAATAAAGATTAGAGAATCAAAAAGAGAAGAAAAATGAATGACAGTCGAGCTGCGACTATGAGGTTATACGCAAATAAGGACCAGAGCTAGGTTTGTTTAACGGTTTAAGCTTTAAAAAATTATTTAATAATTAATACTTTAATTAATGGGAAACAAGAAAAGAAATTAAAAAATTAATTTATTCTATGTATCAACCCATCGATTCAATCATTGACCCGGCGGTTGACCCGGCATTTGAACCGGTGACATGGTGATCTAGTATATTGTCCGGGTTAAGATTTAATAACGTTTCACATCATTTTAGTGCGAGTGCATCCACATAAAAAATTATCAAAATAAAATCTTTGTCGTGTCTGCATTTGTCTCCCGCAAACATGCGCTAACTTCCATTCTACATCTATTTTTGAAATAACTTCCATTCTATATTCAAAGCTTTAGTAGGACACCACTGACCAAGACCAAGATGGCGCGTTCACACTAACTTCTTCCTGGAAAGCCGCTAAGCCACTTCATCCGGCTATCTTCTTTGTTTTAGTGTCATCCGGCCATCTTCTGTGATAGACAAAAGCTACTCTTCGTATCAGAGCCCCAGCCCCCTTCGTTTATCCATTCATGGCCTGCAAAAGAAGCTGCTCCATGCTTCTTTTTCTCATTTTTGAATCCATGTTTTCAACTGAATTCTCTCACTCAACGGACACCCTACTGCCAACCCATTCCATCAGAGATGGACAGACGCTTGTTTCTGCCAACAACGCCTTCGAACTCGGCTTCTTCAGCCCCGGCAATTCGACCAACCGCTATCTTGGCATATGGTATCACCAGATTCCAAATCAGACTATAGTATGGACTGCAAATAGAGACAATCCGATCGCCGATACCTCAGGTATGCTTAGGTTCGGCGATGACGGGGATCTGATGATTGTCGACCGCAGAGGGAGTTCATTATGGGTAACTTGTGATTCTGGAACAAATAACACGGCACTCACCATCTTGGATTCGGGCAATCTTGTTCTGAGGGACGCCAATAATTTATCACGGATCTTCTGGCAGAGTTTTGATTCTCCTACCGACACTTTCCTCCCTGGCATGAAGCTTGGTCGGTGGGGTGGTCAGAACCGGTTGCTGACCTCGTGGAGAAGCTCCGATGACCCTGCCGTTGGGGATTTTTCTATTGGGATCGATCCCAATGGCTCGAAACAATTCTTTATCTGGCAGAAGGAGACTATCTACTGGAAAACTGGGATTTGGAACGGCCAGAGATTCAGCCTTGTTCCAGAGATGACAGCAAATTACATCTACAATTTCGGATACGTGACCGTGACCGACAATGATGAATCATACTTCACATACCATATGAAAAATGATAGCATCATTTCAAGGTGTCTAATGGGTATTTCGGGGAGAATCGAGCAACTCACATGGGTAGAAGGTTCTCAAGAATGGATCCTGTTCTGGGCTCAGCCAAAACCTCAGTGTGATGTGTACAATCTATGCGGAGCTTTTGGAGTCTGCAATGAGAATCGCTTGTTCTCCTGTCAATGTTTGGAGGGCTTTGAGCCCGCGTCTTTGGCAGATTGGAACAATGGACATTGGAGCCAAGGTTGCCTCAGAAAAACCAGATTGCAATGCAACAAGACTCGAGGTGAAAAAGATGGGTTTCTTGTAATGTCCCATACGACGTTTCCCGCAGATGCAGTTAAATTGAATATTGGAAAGCCTGAAGAATGTGAAACGGTCTGTTTGAATGACTGCTCATGTAATGCATTTGCTTTTTCCGAAGGCTGTAGCTTGTGGTACGGGGAGCTTATAAATTTACAGGAAAATGACACGGAAGTTCGAAACCTTTATATCCACCTTGCTGCTTCCGATTTAGCATCTGGAGGTACGAAGCAAATGGCTAATGCTTTAAATTATTAATTAGCTATCACTAAACTAGATCTTCGGGGTTTGCTTGGACATGGACATTTGTAGTAAGCACGAGGTTGACTTGAACGACAGTCTTTAGATCAAATTTTTTATTTCAAAATAAAACGTTGTTATAGATTGATCATTGATGGTAGCTAATTCAAGCTCGGGTAGATTTTGAACATTATCGAAATAAATTATGCAAGCAGATAAAATAGTCTTTTTTTCAAATGCAGGGCAGCCGTACCAAATAAAAATTCGCATCGCTTGATTGTCGTCGCTGTTACAACATCTTTCGCATCGTTCATTTTGTGCTTGCTGGTTTGTTTTCTGTGTATAAAAAGAAGACGGAGAGGTAAAGTTCGCACGACATTATGGGTTACATTACCGAGGCACATAAAGCTTTAAAAAAAAAAAAAAAAAAAAACATTTTTTTTGGGTATACAAATCAGGGATCGAGAGACCGTATGAGGAGGAGCAATCTTTATTCATAATGAGCCATGATATAGCAACTAAGCTTGGGGAAAGCGAGGACAACGGTGCTCCAGAGTTCTCGTTGTTCCAATTCTCTCGCATAGCAGATGCCACGAACAACTTCTCAGATGAAAATAAACTAGGTGAGGGCGGGTTTGGACCGGTGTATGAGGTAAGATTCACGAACCAGTCTCATTACCATCAGAAAATAAGAATTCCTAGACACCAAATATTTTCCCCATTACTGAACCTTCGTTATCATCTTGCTTTCTACCATTATTTGCATCATCCATGAAGGATCAACCAGAATTTATTAGTCTTCATCATGATTAAGGATGAACAAAAAATCAGTTAACAAAAGTACGTAACATGTGGATATACACATCCCTGTTTCGAACAAAGCTTATTTTGAACTCAGGACCAGTTATATCGATGGTTTCTGTTAATGTAATTGGTAAAAAACATAATTGCCTTAAGGTGTCTCTTCATTGCTGTCCTCTTAGCCTTGAAAGATGAAAACAACTTTGCAAGGTCGCTCTATCCATATCTATCTTGTTAAGAGATGCCTTATTTCAGGGCCAATTGCCAGAGGGGCATGAGATAGCAGTAAAAAGGCTAGCTGCACGCTCAGGACAGGGACTGGTGGAGTTTAAGAATGAAGTTCTTCTCATAGCCAAGCTTCAGCATAGAAATTTAGTAAGGCTTTTGGGATGCTGCATTCAAGGAGAAGAGAAGATATTGATCTATGAATACATGCCAAACAAAAGCCTGGACTTCTTCCTTTTTGGTCTGTCATCACTAGTAACTTCCTTCTGTGACTTTTCTGTATTCCTCTCTCGGAAATTTATGACTGTTTCTGAATCATGCCATCTCAAATTTACCCAGATGCGGCCAAAGGAGCACTACTGGACTGGGGCAGGCGCTTGCACATCATCGAAGGGATTGCTCAAGGCCTTCTTTATCTTCACAAGCATTCTAGATTGCGGATCATCCATAGGGATCTGAAAGCCAGCAACATTCTCTTGGATGACGATATGAACCCTAAAATATCGGATTTTGGGCTGGCTAAAATTTTTGGCGCAGATGAAACCCAAGCAAACACAAACAGAATAGTCGGCACGTAGTAAGTATATTTCAGTTTTTATATACGAATGCATGATACATCCGTGTTTCATTATTGTTACTGACAGCAGAGATATAAGTGGCTTAATTATGTTCTTCAGCGGCTACATGTCTCCAGAGTATGCTTCAGAGGGTCTTTTCTCTATCAAGTCTGATGTCTTTAGCTTTGGAGTCTTGCTTTTAGAGATTGTAAGTGGAAAGAGAAATGCTGGCTTTCATCAATACGGCAACTCTATTAACCTCCTAGGATTTGTAAGTATCCAAGCCGATAAAGAGCAACATCAATTTGTTCACCTTCCTCAAAAACATCAAGTAGTTCTCTCATCAGCTAATTAGTGGAATTGTTTCAGGCATGGGAGTTGTGGAAAGAGGGTAAGTGGTTGGAGCTTATGGATCCATCATTAGCTGATGAGTGTCCCAGACATGAGATATCAAGATGCATTCATGTGGCACTGATGTGTGTACAAGAGAATGCCACTGACCGACCCACCATGTCAGATGTGGTCGCCATGCTTGCTAGAGAAAATTCATCATTTCCAGATCCTAAACAGCCTGGTTTCTTCACTGTTAGAATTGCAACTGAAGGTGATTTACGATCAAATATGGATGGAAGGTGTTCACCAAATAATCTAACCATCTCGGTTCCGGATGGACGGTAGTACTATTTCAGTTTTGTAATTCTACAGAACAGTACATCAACCTCAATTGAAGTTGGAACACCACCAACGCAGAAAAGATTTCATGAACTGCATGAATCCTAAATTGCTGATAATGATGGTGCATGTGTAATTGTGCGAGTCAAAAATGAGTCCATTGTTCGTCATTGAAGGTTACAGTTCTATACAGACACTGTTAAGGAATGATGTATACAGTGGATACACAAGAGTGTCGAGAAAAGAGGGAAAGCACTATAAATAGAAGACATACAAATATAAAAAAGCACAAACATGAGGATATACGTAGTTCGGAGTCTCTTGCTTTTATGTTTACGGCTACACATAATAATATATTTCACTTATATAATCACAGAAAGTTTATATAAATAATATAAGGAAAAAAAAAAAGAAGGATATCTTTCTTTTCTCTCTCCGGGATGTAACATGTAGGGATTTGTGTGGTGCTCCCAAGCTTTGGAGAGACTTGAGAGATCATGGCAGGGATGCTGGAGGCGATCCCTAGGGCTTGGGGGCGTGTCCCAAGCGGGTCCTGGATATATTTCAGGGTTTGCTGGAAGTGTTCCAGGGATACTCTGAGTCTGAGGTTAAGAGAACATATGAGACATAGATGTACATGGGCTTGGATTTCGGTTTTCTCGACTCAGAGGGTGGAGTTTTTTAGGGCTAGATCGGTTGTGACCTAGGGTTAGCCTGTTTTATATATAAAGAACGACAGGAATGTTGGGAAATAAGATGAGAAGACGCGATCCCTTTTCTCCGCCAAAAACCCTAGCTTCTCTTCTCATCTTCTAGTTCTCTCTAGTGTGTGCAACCCCATGGGGGCTCGCCTCCACGACGGGAGCGGATGGCGCACCCCATCTCTTCCCTGGTGATCGTTACCTTTCCACCATGGTGGCATCAAGTGGATCCCGGGCATTTCGTGGAGCGGTCTTGCTCCAACACAACACAATCCTCTGAATGATGATCATGCCTTTTGGAATGACACCTCCCCTCCCTTCCTCTTGGAAGAAACTTTCAGGATATCATTCATCTCTTGAATTGATTTGTCCACCCTAGGATATGATCATAATTATATACGTAGCGCTCTAGGATTTGAAGCCATTCCGTCTTTCCTCCTTTGGATGATGGATGCCCCACTCCTCTAGGATTCTAAGTGCGGCGCTTCTCTAATTTTCTTTTCGGGTGTCCATGCCATAGAAATTGAGTTGAACTCTTGTTTTTTTCTTTGGTCTACACCCCATAATAATTTGAAGTCTTTCTCGACATGAAAATTGTGATGCCCTTTATTTCATAACGAGACATGGTAAGAAAATCACGGCGGGACCCGTGACTACCGATCGTAGTATATATATAAGACTCGGGTCAAGGGGATAGATCAGTTCCCACAATCCCAACAGACACAAAGATTTCAAATATCCATGTAATATCATGGAAAACAATCTGCTGGAGATCTTTTCCTATAGCTCACCTATAGAAAACAAAAGAAAAAGAGAAAAACAAAGAATGAAATCATAGTTCACATCATCAGGGATGGGTGGACACTTCGTATCAAAAAGGTGTTTGAATGCAGATAGCAGTATTGAACATTATACTCGGTATGTGCAAGCTATGGGCCTGGGCTGAAGTCGGCAGACCCAGCCGACTTCAACCCAAACGAAAAATAAAAATAAAACTGAAGAGAGGCGAAGACGGGGAGAAGACTGAAACAGGGGAGGGGAGATCTCCCTAGTCGGCTGGTGTTTTCACCGGAAAACTCGGTGGGAGAGTCATGGGAGGTGTGGGAGGAGGTCGGCGTCGGATTCGTGGGGATTTGGGACTCGGTGGTAGGGTTTTAAACGGCGAGGGAACTCTCGTTTATTTTCTTTAAAAATCCCTCACCGCCGCCCCTCGAGCCACCATCACGCTCTCTCTCCCTCTCCGACGAGCAACCGGAAGTTCCCCAACGCCGACCGGTGAGTCCTTTCCTTTTATTTGCAATTTTTGAGAGGATTTTTGGTTGTTTTTTTTGGATTTTTCTGTTTCGTTTTGGGGCTGTTCTTCGCCGCCACCATCGTCGCCATCGCCATCACCTGCCGTTGCCGGACCGTGGAGCCCCTGCGGCAACCACCCCGTGGTTGCCGGCAAGCGGGGGGGGGGAACGAGTTCGGCCGGGCGTGACATGGGGAGGAGAAGCAGGGGTGGTTCGGGAGATTTAAAGAGAAGAGAAAGAAGAAAAAAAAAACAAAGAAAAGAAAAAAAAAAAAAGGGGGGTTTCTGTACGGCCAGAAAAAAAATAAATATATATATATATATATATATATATATATATATATGATAAGAGGAGAGAGAAAGAGAAGAGAGAAGGAGGAGAGAGAAAGGGGAGAGAGAAGGATGAGAGAGAAAGATGAGAGAGAAGGAAGGGAGAGAAGGAAGAGAGAGAAAATCAAGGATTTTTTTCAAGATTTGAGAAAAATTGAGAATTTAGTTTTAATTAAAATTATTTATCTATGTAGAGAATCAGTCCTGAGCGAGAAGGCGTCGCACCGATTTCGGGTACGGATTAGTACAGGCGTGGATAGTTGATTTGTAAGGACTTCTAAACTTGATCACCCGTAATATTGATATTTTACATGACCTGATTTGATCCGAGCATATATTCATGCATGGTAGTTTTCGGATTACATGATTTGATTTCCGGGTTACGGAACGAGTTTGTTGTTAATGTTGTTCGCATTTGCCAAGTGATCTTGAAATGTGTTTGATCGTGATATCGATCGTTGGAAAGTGACATGATCTGACTATGTGAGAAGAAATGATAAAGTGTTAAGTGAACTGGTGTTTGGACTAGCCATGCCACGGCGGTACCGTGGTTTCTCAGTGTGCCCGTCACAGGCTGGAGTGTGACAATTTGTGTGCCAGTCACATGCTGGAGTGTGACAATAGTGTGCCCATCACAGGCTGGAGTGTGACAACAGTATGCCCGTCATAGGCTGGAGTGTGATAATAGTGTGCCGGTCACAGGCTGGAGTGTGACCGTGGCTAGTCCAGAACCCTAAAGATAATGGTTAAATAATGAAAATTCTGAAAGGAAAAATATAATAATAAAAAAAAAAAATTCTAAAGTTTTTGGTTAAACATGAAATCTGAATTGTTTGATTTCGTCACATGTTATGCTAATGTTTTGCTGTTCTCATATACATGTATAATATTATTGGTGATCATTTGGAAACCCTTACTGGGCTATGTAGCTCACTCCCTATCATTTGTTTTCTTTCAGAGACTCAGGATACTTAAAGAGGATCTAGGCTGGGCGTGAGACGGAGCTTCATAATTGTTGAGCTAGTTAGTTAGTTAGTTTCGGTTACTGATGTTTGTGAGTCAATAGATCAATTAATGACATCGATTTAAATACTGAATTGTACATTTGTTATTGGATTGTTTATATAATATTAATTTAACTCGGATATGTTTGAATTGTTGTGTACCTAGGCCTTGCATAATCTCTAGGGTAAAACCTAGGGTTTGTGCGGCCAGTCACGTAGCCGATTCCGGTACTGGATTCGGGGCGTGATAGAGTGGTATCAGAGCAAACCAGGTTCTAGGATCTTAGGATATAAGCTCAACGAGAGAGAGTGTGGGTTGATCCATATGTGGGGTAGATATTATGTCATAATTGTTTTGACCATCTGAGTGTTAGTTGTATACTAACAACGATTGGTGTAGGTTTTGCATGGCGCGTGGTAGTGGATGTGGACGTGTTAGGAGGCCCACAAGATTTGCGGATGGAGCAAATGCTTGGGATCCTATTGAGCAGCATGAGAATGCTGGAGCCTTATCTGATAATGAGGAAACATCCACAGGACCCAATGCCGAATCTGATGGACAACACTGATAATGAGGAGCATCCTCATAAACCAGTGCCCAATCCTTTGGATAACACCACGGAGACTGGAACTGCTGAAACAGGAACACCGGGTGGATCTGGAGTTCAGCCTGGGGACCAGATGGGTCTTCCTCAGCTATTACAAATTTTAGTGCAGCAGCAAGCTACTGCAAGAGCTGATACACTAAGATTTATGGAAGCCCAACAGCAACAGCAGCAATTTATGCAACAGTTATTATTACAACGACAACAGCCAGAAGTCAGAATTCCTCAAGAACGGCCAATTACACTAATAGAATTCAAGAAGTATGCGCCATCGGTATTCAAGGGGACTTCTGATCCCATGAAAGCAGAGGGATGGCTTAAAGCTGTTGAGAAAGTTTTCCAAGCCTTGCGGTGTCCAGAAGAGGAGAAGGTTACATTCGCTACCTTTTTATTGCAAGATGAGGCAGCTGCTTGGTGGGAGTTGGATCTTGGAAAACAAGGACCAAATGTTACACCTTTTACCTGGACAGATTTTAGAAAGGTTTTCTATGAGAGATATTTTTCTCAAAGTGTTCGAGTACAAAAATTTTGTGAATTTGATCGCTTGGAGCAAGGTACTTTAACTGTTTCTCAGTATGCCTCAAAGTTTGAGGAATTGTCGAGATATGCTCCATCACTCTTAGCTGATGAAGGGATCCGGGCCAGGAAATTTGAAAATGGACTTAGAAGTCGGATCCAGCATCAAGTGATTGCTTTAGAGCTACCAACTTATAAAGAGGTTGTTAATAAAGTATTAATTATAGAAAGGGGATTGGATGTGGCTCAAGCTGAAAGAGAAAAAGCATTTAAGAAGAGATCTGGAACAAGTGAGAATAAAGGCCAATCCTATAAAGGTACCAATGCAAAAACAAGGAAGCTTGATAATGTTACTTCAGATGACAAGACTCAACCAAAGAGTGACGTCAAGTGCTTTAAGTGTGGTGGTTCCCATTATAAGCGGGATTGTACGTGGCCAGATGAGTGGAAGTGCCATAACTGTGGTAAACCGGGACATAAGGCAGTTGTGTGTCCCTCTGGTCAGGGGTCACAGCACCAATTACCTCGTAGAAAACAGCAACTTGAAGGACAACAGAAATCAGTAACTCATGGACGGGTTTATGCACTCTCCCAGCAGGATGCTAATGCATCAAATTCTATAGTGACAGGTAGCATCAAATTATTTTCCAGTAATGTTTATGTTCTTTTTGATACTGGCGCTACACACTCTTTCGTATCTGCTAGATTGGTTAGGGAAAATAATGAGTTAACCCCGACATCTTTAGAATTTGAACTCTGTATTTCCACTCCTAGTGGGGATGTTTTTGTAGTTAATCAAATCTGCAAGAAATGTAGATTGAATATCGAAGGTAGAACAATGGAAGCCGATTTGATAGTCATGGATATGAAAGATTTCGATATAACCCTTGGAATGGATTGGCTGGCAGCAAACCATGCTTCCATCAACTATTTTGAGAAAATTGTGAAATATCAAATTCCTGATCAGTCAGAGTTCTATTTTAAGGGTAACAAGTTAACCCTTATGAGGAGGGTAATTTTGGCTTTTATTGCCAAGCGACTCCTCAAACAAGGTTGTGAAGGATTTCTGGCAACGGTGATAGATACTCGACAGCAGGAGCTTAAGCTGGAAGACATACCCGTTGTGAAAGAATTTCCGGAGGTCTTTCCCGATGATCTGCCAGGATTACCTCCTGATAGAGAGATTGAGTTCTCTATTGATCTTATACCAGGTACAGGTGCCATCTCCAAAGCTCCTTATAGAATGGCTCCGGCAGAATTAAAAGAACTTAAGGAGCAATTGTAAGAACTGTTGGATAAAGGATTTATCAGACCTAGCGTGTCTCCCTGAGGTGCTCCAGCCTTATTTGTAAAGAAGAAGGATGGAAGTTTTCGGCTTTGCATTGATTATCGAGAATTGAACAAAGTGACTATAAGGAACAAATATCCCTTGCCAAGGATTGATGATCTATTTGATCAATTACAGGGAGCACAGGTATTCTCAAAAATTGATCTTCGTTCTGGTTATCATCAATTGAAGATAAAGACAGAGGATGTATCAAAGACAACTTTTAGAACCAGATATGGACACTATGAATTTTTGGTTCTACCTTTTGGTCTGACAAATGCACCTGCAGTTTTCATGGATCTCATGAACCGAGTGTTTAGACTATATCTGGATCAATTTGTAGTAGTATATATTGATGATATACTGATATATTCAAAAAGTCTACAGGCACATGAGGAGCACTTAAAGATAGTATTACAAATACTCAAGGAAGAGAAATTATTTGCCAAGCTAAAAAAATGTGACTTTTGGTTCGACAGAATTTCCTTCCTTGGCCATGTTATTTCTAAGGATGGTATTTTTGTGGATCCAAATAAAGTAGAAGCAGTGGTAGAGTGGGAGAGATCCACCAATGTGTCCGAAGTTCGTAGTTTCCTGGGAATGGCAGGATATTATCGAAGGTTTATTGAAGGATTTTCTCATATTGCTATACCCTTAACTCGCCTGACCCAGAAACGAACAAAATTTGAATGGACAGATGATTGTGAGCAGAGTTTTCAAAAATTGAAAAAATGGTTAATCACTGCCCCGGTATTGACTATTCCTGCAGAGACAGGGGAGTTCTGCATATACAGTGATGCATCCCGAAAGGGTCTCGGTTGTGTGCTAATGCAAAATGGAAAGGTGATAGCCTATGCTTCTAGACAGCTAAAATCATATGAGTCAAATTATCCCACTCATGACTTGGAGTTAGCAGCTGTACTTTTTGCTTTAAAAATATGGAGACATTACCTGTATGGTAGTCGTTGTGAAATCTTTACAGATCATAAAAGTTTAAAATATATATTTACTCAAAAGGAATTGAACTTGAGACAGAGAAGATGGTTGGAACTATTAAAGGATTATGATCTGACTATCAACTACCATCCAGGAAAGGCAAATGTTGTAGCAGATGCCCTGAGTAGGAAAACCCCGAGTGAGTTGGCAGCTTTAATTACTAATCAAAAGCACATCATAATAGATCTGAAAAGATCAGAGATCGAGGTACAAATTCATAATTCTGGGATGTAATTAGCAAATATTATGGTACAACCTATCCTGATTGACAAAATTAAATCAGCTCAGAAGGAAGATTTAGAGCTTCAGAAAATTAGAGAGACAGTTGAGTCTGGTGTGCAATCTGAATTTACTATATATGAAGATGGTACCTTGAGATTTGGTAACAGATTATGTGTTCCTAAACTTTCAAAATTAAAGAATGAAATTATGGAAGAAGCACATAGTTCAGTATAAACGATGCATCCGGGTAGTACAAAAATATATCGAGATCCTACATGAAAACTTTTGGTGGTCTAGTATGAAGAAAGATATAGCTCAGTATGTGGCTCAATGTTTGGTGTGTCAACAGGTAAAAGCTGAGCATCAAAGACCTGCTGGACTATTGCAGTCTCTTGCGATTCCTCAGTGGAAATGGAAGCACATTACCATGGACTTTGTGACAGGTTTACCCAAAACCCCTAAGGGAAATAATGCGATGTGGGTGATTGTGGATCGACTAACGAAGTCAGCTCATTTCTTATCTTTTCGTATCGGACTCTCTTTGGAAAAATTAGCAAACTTGTACATAGAACAAATTGTGAGACTACATGGGATTCCAATTTCTATAGTATCGGATCGAGACAGTAGGTTTGTTTCACAATTTTGGAAGAGTCTTCATAAAGCATTGGGGACCAAATTAAGTTTTAGTACAGCTTTTCATCCCCAAACCGATGGACAGTCTGAGCGAACCATCCAGATTCTGGAAGACATGTTGAGAGCTTGTGTTATGGACTTGGGTGGTGCTTGGGACTGTCATCTATCGTTAATAGAATTTGCCTACAATAATAGTTATCAAGCCAGCATTCAGATGGCGCCTTTTGAGGCTTTATATGGTAGGAAGTGTAGATCTCTTATCTGCTGGGATGATGTAGGAGAAAGAAAATTGTTGGGTCCAGAAATAGTGCAACAAACAGTGGAGAATGTACAAATGATCAGAGAACGTTTGCGTACTGCTCAAAGCCGACAGAAAAGTTATGCTGATAAAAGGCGAAAAGAGCTGGAATTCAATGTTGGTGATCATGTTTTTTTGAAAGTATCTCACACAAAGGGTGTGATAAGATTTGGTGTACGAGGAAAGTTGAGCCCGAGATTTGTGGGACCATTTGAGATTTTGGATAAGGTTGGTGAGGTGGCCTACCGATTAGCACTACCACCAGTTATATCTGGAGTGCACAACTTGTTTCATGTATCTATGTTACGGAAATACATTCCTGATCCTAATCATGCAATAGATTATGTGCCTTTGCAACTTCAAGAGGATTTGACCTATGAGGAGGTGCCTTTACGAATTGTCGACAGTAAGAAACAAGAATTGAGACACCGAATCATACCTTATGTGAAGGTGCAATGGAGCAATCACGGTGAAAGAGAAGCTACATGGGAACTTGAAGCAGAGATGCGAACAAGATATCCATAGCTTTTCGAAATTCCATGTACGTAAATTTTGAGGACGAAATTTTTTTAACGGGGGGAGAATGTAAGCTATGGGCCTGGGCTAAAGTCGGCAGACCCAGCCGACTTCAACCCAAACGAAAAAAAAAAAATTGAAGAGAGGCGGAGACGGGGAGAAGACCGAAACAGGGGAGGGAAGATCTCCCTAGCCGGCCGGTGTTTTCACCGAAAACTCGGTGGGAGAGTCATGGGAGGTGTGGGAGGAGGTCAGCGTCGGATTCGTGGGGATTTGGGACTCGGTGGTAGGATTTTAAACGGCGAGGAAACTCTCATTTTTTTTCTTTAAAAATCCCTCACCGCCGTCCCTCGAGCCACCATCACGCTCTCTCTCCCTCTCCGACGAGCAACCGGAAGTTCCCCAACGCCGCCCGGTGAGTCCTTTCCTTTTATTTGCAATTTTTTAGAGGATTTTGGTTGTTTTTTTTGGATTTTTCCATTTCGTTTTGGGGCTGTTCTTCGCTGCCGCCATCATCGCCGTCGCCATCACCTGCCGTCGTCGGACCGTGGAGCCCCTGCGGCAACCACCCCGTGGTTGCCGGCAAGCGGGGGGGGGAACGAGTTCGGCCGGGCGTGACATGGGGAGGAGAAGCAGGGGTGGTTCGGGATTTAAAGAGAAGATAAAGAAGAAAAAAAAAACAAAGAAAAGAAAAGAAAAAAAAAGGGGGGTTTCTGTACGGCCAGAAAAAATATAAATATATATATATATGTGATAAGAGGAGAGAGAGAAGGAGGAGAGAGAAAGAGAAGAGAGAAGGAGGAGAGAAAAAGAGGAGAGAGAAGGAGGAGAGAGATAGATGAGAGAGAAGGAAGGGAGAGAAGGAAGAGAGAGAAAATCAGGGATTTTTTTCAAGATTTGAGAAAAATTGAGAATTTAGTTTTAATTAAAATTATTTATCTATGTAGAGAATCAGTCCTGAGCGAGAAGGCGTCGCACCGATTTGGGTACGGATTAGTACAGGCGTGGATAGTTGATTTGTAAGGACTTCTAAACTTGATCACCCGTAATATTGATATTTTACATGACCTGATTTGATCCGAGCATATATTCATGCATGGTAATTTTCGGATAACATGATTTGATTTCCGGGTTACGGAACGAGTTTGTTGTTAATGTTGTTTGCATTTGCCAAGTGATCTTGAAATGTATTTGATCGTGATACCGATCATTGGAAAGTGACATGATCAGACTATGTGAGAAGAAATGATAAAGTGTTAAGTGAACTGGTGTTTGGACTAGCCATGCCACGACGGTACCGTGGTTTCTCAGTATGCCCGTCACAGGCTGGAGTGTGACAATTTGTGTGCCAGTCACATGCTGGAGTGTGACAACAGTATGCCCGTCACAGGCTGGAGTGTGACAACAGTGTGCCCGTCACAGGCTGGAGTGTGACAATAGTGTGCCAGTCACAGGCTGGAGTGTGACCGTGGCTAGTCCAGAACCCTAAAGATAATGGTTAAATAATGAAAATTCTGAAAGGAAAAATATAATAATAAATAAATAAAAAATTTCAAAGTTTTTGGTTAAACATGAAATCTGAATTGTTTGATTTCGTCACATGTTATGCTAATGTTTTGCTGTTCTCATATACATGTATAATATTATTGGTGATCATTTGGAAACCTTTACTGGGGTATGTAGCTCACTCCCTATCATTTGTTTTCTTTCAGAGACTCAGGATACTTAAAGAGGATCTAGGCTGGGCGTGAGACGGAGCTTTATAATTGTTGAGCTAGTTAGTTAGTTAGTTTCGGTTACTGATGTTTGTGAGTCAATAGACCAATTAATGACATCGATTTAAATACTGAATTGTACATTTGTTATTGGATTGTTTATATAATATTAATTTAACTCGGATATGTTTGAATTGTTGTGTACCTAGGCCTTGCATAATTTCTAGGATAAAACTTAGGATTTGTGTGGCGATCACGTAGCCGATTCCGGTACTGGATTCGCGGCGTGACAGTATGTTCCTTCTATGGCCAAGATTTCTTTGCCGAGCTCTTTGGATTTCCCACCTCAAGTTCCAGGGCACCATGGAGCAGGGCTGAAACAGCATGCGAATTTTACCTTCAGAAACATAATAGAAAATATCAAACGTGGCCCCTGTCATGCTAATCATTTGCCGCAAAAGGATAACCAACAAATGGGTGTTCTATTTTTCTGTTTCTCACGATCCTAACCATTAATGTTATGATTAAATTTTCCAATTATTAATGCATTTCACCATGCCATCTTCTACGAGAGTGACAAATTACTTCTATGAGAAGTTCCCCTTTCTGCTTCATGCTTCTGTTCCTTAAAATTATATCCACATTTTTGGCTTTTTCTTTTTTCACTCAATCAGACACTGCTGTTGCATAACGTGCCTTTCTAAAGTAATACGATAAAATCATCATTAATTAGCTGAAAAAATTACACGTGCATGCATTTGAAATGCCAAAAAAACATTTGACTGCATTTCTCAAGCATGTTGAAGATAATCCAATTTCCAAGAACTCATGATATTAAAGCAGTCTTCGTCTTTTGGTTTTTCAATTTGATGCTTCGAGTCTTGTTACTGTTTGTGATATTTAATGTCATTAATATTGCAATGTTATCAGGAATGGTCTTTATGGTTGTATAAATATGGTCAATGGTGTTAATAAGAAGGCAATCCATTTTGCAATTCCAAAAGGGTGGGTGGTTGATTATTCTACTCTTAAAATTTTGGAGAAAGCAAGAGTTTTGCTCTTTGCAATATTTTATAGTTCCAACAAAGCAAACCTGACATGGATCTCCTGTCTCATGCCAAGTGCAATAAATGACTAAAACTGGTAGCCTCTATTTTTCTCCAATGTGAAATACAAGTGGATCCCTATATATGGAACCACATATAGTATGTGGAATGAGAATCAGTGATTCCATGAGGTTCATGACTGCAATGGGCATATAAGAATCTTGATTACTGATCATAAAAAATTGGAGAAAAAAGCCTCACGCTCAACTTAGGCACAAGGCCCCTACGAATCACAAAGAAGCCTCAAAATCTTCACTAATATACATAAGAAGTCACTTCTAGTTTACTCAAAGGGCACCAAACTTGCCATTTGCAAACATGTGACCTCCTCCAAGTTTACACCAGTTAAATATAGTTTTCCAGTAAATGCACACAAACATACTCACAAGTAAAATAGATCTCGCAAGCATTACGGCTAATGTTAGATTATAGATGAAAAGATGATATATAACAGAAATTGTTATAATACCAAAAATCAGCAATCCCTCTTTAAGGGCATTAACTGCACTAGCATTTGGCATTGGTAAATGCATGCGGTGCTCTAAGTTTGTGGTCGGCACCATATCAACACCTCATCTTCAAGCTACTTTTATTTGAATGGTTATATACACACTCCTTATCATTATTACCTCAGGCCATTTTGGTATGATATCTTCAATTTTAGGCACCTAGCAACAACACCTATAACTCCCAAGACAGCGTTTGGTGACAAGAAACCTTGCTATCTTAGAGGCCTACTGAAATTTACCAAGTTGGTCATGATGGATCATTTAGGACTATTCTTTTATACAAAGATGTTTTCCATGTGAGCTACAAAGATGTTTTGTTTTTCATTGTTTCTGTTTCCAGTGAATCTACATGAGTGATGCAACTACTAAAAAGTTATTGCCTTAGATATGAAATTTTCAATAATAACCAATAGCTTTATAGCAGCATATTTGAAGCATTACAGAATATCAAAATATTTAATTTTAATGTCACTATAATATTTCTAAAGTAGTATTACTGCATGCATTTTGCAATACTACATGAATATTAGATATGTAATTTTTATGGTCCCCATGTTATTTTGCATTCTTCAGGCTTTCCAAAACTCAATTTAACTGGATCTGCAAGAATTCTTTTATGGGCCATGTCAAGAAACGTATCCTTCTCTCCTACAATCTTGTTGCATTGCAAGCTGGTTTTTCTGGGCACCCATGGCTCTAATCTCAATTGTTCCAATCTGCCAAAGATGCAAGCTCAAATCCCTCTGGGCATTGACAAATGGGCGTGTAGGAAAAACAATCCTTAGGATTGATCAGATAATTAGAATCATATATTAGATCTGAAAAATAATCACATACTGTATTCGCTATAATCCCCCGATCCAGATGCTCACACGAATACCGAAGGCAAAGTCCTTTTCTCTAGTCTTCCTCAGAAAGGCGACTCTCGATAGAAAAAATCACCGTACCATAAAATCACCGTATACGTGATATATAAATAAAGAAAGCGGAGAGGAGACCTAGCTAATAAAATGAAAATATCCTAACTGACCCTCCCATCATGAGTCAAGATGGGCTAAGGCCTACAATGTGTCACCTCAACCACACTAAATCACATGAGGTGCTTCTAGTCCAATCAATGATCACATAACAATAGGCTCAACCTACGTCTATCAACATGGACCATAAAATCAATCCAGATTTTAATAAAAGAAAAATATCAATTAATGTTAGCCCAAATCAAGAAAATTCTCACATTCTCCCACTTGGGCTACATTAATTAATAATTTTGAAAATATTTTATTTTAAAAATAAGTTCACGGGTTGAAAACAAATGTGGCCACTATATGATTCATAGACGGCACCTACAAACGACTCGGTCCAATAGTATCTATGATGCCGAATCATGGGACCGTGTACTACTTAATCGATACAAGACTTATCCATGGTTACAAGCATGATAAACACCACCGACATGAGTCTTGGTGTGATAGTGTAGCAAGAAAATAGTATCAAGGTGATCAAATAAAACATGCTGTTTTTCATCATCAGTCCTCCAATTTCTCGTCAACATGCTTAGAAATTAAATAAGCAAGAAAAATTGTGATGGCATCAAACAACAAGACATCCTGTCTCTCATACTCAACAATGGTATCAATGACGAGACAGCACAACAAATCTGAAACTCGACACCAGGTCTCAGTCAGGTACATAACCAAAAGAGATATCTCATAATCAAAATAAATTAACATATGTACCCTCAATCAGGATTTCTATATAATCACATGCTATATCACAAGCTAGAAAAATCTCACGACTTCAAAAGAAATTTGTATATCTCCAAATATAATGAGATCTCATAATTATCAAATGAGACATACCCATACAACTGTCATTCTCAAGATAGACACAATCTTGAGTACTATGTTGTACTTTATTTTACATCTACACATATAAAACCACAACAATTATCATGACAATAATGCATGCAAAAACTCATGATATATGTCAAAGAAAAGTAAATTCATGATGATAATAAAATCTAATTGCAGAGCCATTCCCACTA
Source organism: Areca catechu (assembly GCA_021397845.1). Classification (NCBI taxonomy): domain Eukaryota; kingdom Viridiplantae; phylum Streptophyta; class Magnoliopsida; order Arecales; family Arecaceae; genus Areca; species Areca catechu. Next base: position 63,614,541 of record CM038039.1, read on the forward strand.
ACCAAGTACGTCAAAAGAACTCACTATGTCCATATTTTCAACAAGCCTTACAAAGCATATGGGCCTCAAACCTTTGGTCAGAGAATCAGCTAATATAGACTCTGTATCTATATAATCAACAATTATATCTCCATTCTTTACAAGATCTTTGACGGCCAAATACTTCAGCTCAATATGTTTAGACTTGCAGGATGACTTATTATTCCTTGTAAAGAATACCGCAGCCATATTGTCATAGTATATCAACACAGGTCTGGAACTCAAATACAAAATCTAAAGTCCAGCCATAAGATTCTTTAACCAAATAGCTTGAGTAGCAGCTCTATAACAAGATACAAACTTAGCTTGCATGGTAGAAAACGCAGTCAGTGTCTGTTTAACACTTCTCCAAGATACTGCACCACCAGCCAATATAAAAATATATCCAAAAGTTGATTTTAGATCATCAGGACACCGAGCATAATCAGAATCCGAATATCCAACCAACTCAAGATTACCAACTATCCTGTACACGAGCATATAATATTTGATTTTCTGTAGATATCTCATCACTTTCTTTACAGCGATCCAATATTGACAACCTGAATTTAATAAGTATCTTCCAAGAACACCTACTATGAAAGCAATATCAGGGCTAGTGCAGACTTGAGCATACATCAAGCTCCCTACAGCACTTACATAAGGCACATCTTTCATTTTATCTTTCTCAGACTGATTCTTTGGATATTGATCTTTACTAAACTTGTCACCTTTAACCACAGGAGAATCATAAGGTCTACAATTTTGCATACTAAATCTCTGAAGAATTCTGTCAATGTATGCCTTTTGTGACAAACTTAATAAACATCGAGATCTATTCCTGTGAATTTCAATTCCCAATACAAAGGATGCCTTACCAAGATCTTTCATATCAAAATTCTCTGACAACATTTGTTTGGTCTCAGAAAGCAAATCAAAATTACTGCCAGCAAGTAGGATATCATCAACATATATAACAAAGAAAATAAAATTCCTCCCACTGATCTTGAGATATATACATTGATCAACTTTATTTTCCTCAAAATCAAGAGAGGTCACAACTTCATCAAACTTAAGGTACCGTTGTCGTGATGCTTGCTTCAGACCATAGATGGACCTTTTTAATTTGCACACCAAGTATTCTTTTTCGCTTTCTTGAAAACCTTCAAGTTGCTTCATGTAGCCTCTTCACTGAGATTATCATTCAGGAAAGCAGTTCTAACATCCATCTGATATAGCTCCAGATCATAATGAGCTACCAAGAGCATGATTATTCTAAAAGAATCTTTTGAAGATACTGGAGAGAAAGTTTCAGTGAAATCAGTTCCTTCTCTTTGAGTGAAGCCTTTTGCTACCAATCTGGCCTTGAAACGTTCAACTATACCCTTGGAATCTTTTTTAGTTTTGTATACCCATTTGCATCCCATAGGTTTACAACCATTAGAAGACTCAACAAGCTCCCACACATCATTATAGGCCATTGATTGCATCTCCTCTTTCATAGCATTTATCCATAGATCAGATTGGGGAGAATTGACGGCATCAATATAAGTAACTAGGTCAACCATATGCCCAATATCAAAATCATTCTCCCTGAGATAAACATAGAAATCATATAAAATTACGGATCTTCTTTGTCTAGCAGATCTTCTAACTTGGACTTCTTCCACTGGTTGAAGATTTTAAATAGGTCCAAGAGGATCATGGATTTCATCGTCCATTCCTTCAATAGGAGCAGGAATCAAATTATCATTCTGACTAGATATGGGAATAGAAATAGTTTCTCCTTGTGCATTATCATCATCAATAGTAAATGAAGATCCAATAACAGCCATATCAAATTCTTGAAACTTTGCAGTAAGAGATTCCACAATTCAGTTACCTCTTCTTGAACTATAAAACCTATATCCTTTAGAATATTCCGGATATCCAATGAAGTAGCAACGACTTGTTTTGGGATCAGTCATTTTCTCTGAAGGATTGTATAATTTTACTTCAACAGGATAACTATAAACCCAAAAATGATTCAAACTAGGTTTTCTTCTAGTCCAGAGTTCAAAAAGTGTCTTCAATATAGATTTACTGGGAACTCTATTAAAAATATATAAAGCAATCTTGAGAGCTTCACCCCATAAAAATTCTGGTATATTAGACCTACTCATCATGCTCTGCATCATATCTTTGAGGGTGCGATTCCACCTTTCGGCCACACCATTCTGCTCAGGACTTCCAGGCATGGTATATTGAGGAACAATCCCACGGTCCTGTAAATACTTGACAAACGAATCCATTTGTTGCCCAGCCACATCATGTCTGCCATAGTACTCACCTCCACGATCAGATCTCACAATCTTGATAACTTTTTTCAATTATTTCTCGACTTCAATTTTAAAAATCTTAAACTTTTGAAGGGCATCAAACTTTTCTTTAATCAAGTAAACATAACCATATTGAGAAAAGTCATCAATAAAAGTGATAAAATATCTATTACCACAAATTATAGAAGAATGAGGTCCATTTATGTCAGTGTGAATTATTTGTAGAAGGTTTGAACTCCGAATTGCCCCTTTCTTCTTAGTTTTGGTCAATTTTTCTTTAATACAGTCAACACAAGTCTCAATGTTCTCAAGATCCAAAACAGGCAGGATGTCATCATTGATTAATCTGGTTATTCTTTCCTTTGAAATATGTCCCAAGCATTTATGCCATAACATAAAGAATTTATCATTAGTCCTTGGACATTTGGTAATAATACTTTCAATACTTAAAGAAGTATTAGAATCATCAGTAGCCAGAGACAATCTGTATAAGCCATAAACCAAAACACCATAGCCAACAATTTTCAAATTGAATATCAAATCAACTCTTTTATTGCTGAACATGAATCCATAACTAAGCCTATATAAGGAAGAAACAAAAATCAAACTCCTTTTAAAGGAAGGTACATAAAAGGTATTTTCTAAAATAATTATAAAACCAGACCCTAAGCACAACTTAACAACTCCTACACACTCTACCTCGACTTCATAATCATTTTCAACCCTCAACTTGCTCTCATGCAGGCTTGGCTTCCATTTGTTTATCATCCCCTGTAGAGAAATAACAACATGAGTCGAAGCTCCACTATCTATCCACTTGGAATTAATAGGGATATTGACCATATTAGATTCACAATAGACCAAACAAAGGGGCTTACCTCTCTATTTTTCTTTCTTTTCTAACCAGGACTTGAACTTAAAGCACTGACTTCTTATATGTCCTTTCTTTTTACAGTGAAAGCTTTTGATCTTCTTCTTAATGGCAACCTTGGGACCTCTTACAAAATGGTTCTGATCATGATCTCTTCCATCCCTCTTGGAATCCTGAGATTGTCTAGGAGTAGTAGGCTTTCCCTTCTTTTTATGTACAAAATGATTGCCAGCTTGAGTTTGTTGTTGATGAGTAAGGAGGGCACTATCAATCTTCTCTTTCTTGACCTTTTCTTCTTCAGCAATATACTTAGTGATCAAGTCATTAACATTCCATGTTTTATCCAAAGTATTGTAGGTAGTCTTGATTTGAGAAAATTTCACAGACAAGGAATTCAAGGCATGTGACACAATGAAGGAATCCGGCAGATCAATCTTCAGACCCTTGAGCTTAGATTGGATATGAACCATCTTCAGAATGTACTCTCTGACACCCCCAATATTATTGTATATCATGGTTGTCAATTCCTTCATCAGGGATCCGATCTTAGCATTATTAGATACAAGATACCTTTGCTCAATTGCATGCAGCAACTCTTTCGCATTGTCAAACTTGGGTAAACCACTCAAGAGATGTTCTGAAATTGATCTCTTAATTGCAATCAGACTGAGTCTGTTCGATTTTTTCCATTTAGCAAGGTGGTCCTTCTGTCCAATGGTGTTTTGATCATTCAAATCATCGGTCTGGGCTTATGCAATGCAAGATCAATGTCAACAATTTCAAGAGCAAACTCTAGGTCTTGCCTCCATTTCTTAAAGTTTGATCCAGTAAGCACCTCAACAACAACATTGTTGTTGTTCATACCAAAAGTAACTGTACAAACAAAATAAGGAATGCCAAACATTAATTAACGGACATACTACAAACATATCATATCACAATAATAAATAAGAGCACAAACATAATATCACATATTCCTCTTTGGATAGAATATGCAATATGTATTAGTGCTCTACACATGAAGCCACAAGCTAATCAGATATTCTAGCATTCCTAAACCTATCCCCTTTGGACAGACAGGCCCAAGAAAGCTAGAGTACCTTAGTAACAAAATATTCCATGCCATATTTTCTAGTTAAAATACACAACAACCCCCTTTGGATAGGCAGTTGTATGTCATAACTAGAAAATATCCCTCACATGATGAACAATTTGATGAACTAATACAAACAAACCACTTTGATGATAAATATTTGTGCCAACCTACAAAATTATGCATACAGGGAATAAATATCCAATAAAATAAAAGGATACTTGCAAAACAAATATATGTCCAATACGATCAGTCACAATAGGATACCAATTAACATGTATCCACTAATCCATTTTACAAATATTATTGCATTCCAAAAATATATATCATTGATAAAAACAATCGTAGGATCCACCCATGCCCCTCCAACATTTTATTTTGGACCAAAATATAATTATAAAATTTTCAAGGTCTTAATTGTAAAAGGACTAATTTATAATTTCTGAAAATCTAAGGTTTTAAGTGCAAAATGGCCTTTTTTGGATCCAAAAGTAATTATAAATTTTGGAGGGACCTTACTGTAAAAGGGCTTCTATATAATTCTAGAAAATCCAAGGACTTTAGTGCCAAATGGGCACTTTTTTTTTATTTATGGGATATTGGGTTATTGGGTTTGAACCCAAAACCCAAAACCCTCAAAAATTTTTCTTCCCCACAATCAAACAAGGCTCTTCAAAACACCCAAAACCTAACCACCGTTCAACCTCATCGGTGCCGCCACCGACAAAACCACCACCTAGGCTGGCAAGGAAACCCCGGTCGCCGGGTCCAGTGGGCATGCCAGAGGACGGAACACCTTCGATGGCGATGCGGGACAAGTAAGCCACTTCGCCATTTTTTTTTTATTCGATCACCATCGGCGGTAAATTTGATCTTACATCATCGCCGCTGGGGAAGGGAAGCAGAGGGAGGAATTTTCGATCCTGGAGACCGGCCAGAACATGATCGGCGGTGACGGCCCAAGCATGGTCGATCGTGGCCCACACGGTTGTCGCCCTTGGGCGAAACCCATTTTTTTATGTATGATCAGCCACCGATGAGACAGTGGCTCATCGGTCACCGTCGCCAGCAAGAAGGAGGCGGGGGGGGTGTGTGACCGGTCATGGGATCGACCGAAAACCATGACTGTCAGTGTCACGCCCTCAATCCAGCACCGGATTCGGCTACGTGACCGGTCGCACAAATCCTAGATTTTACCCTAGAGATCATGCAAGGCCTAGATATACAAGAGTCAAACACAACAAATAAACTAATATTATATGAATAATTGAGTAATAATTAAACAATCCATTTATAAAGTCAAAATCACTAATTGATCCACTGATTCACGACAAGTATCAGTAACCAAAAAACTAAAATTTACTAACTAAAATATCTAAATAATATTGAAGTTTCCGTTGCATGCCCAGCCTGATCCTCTCTATGCATCCTGAGTCTTTGAAAAAATAAAAGAGGGAGTGAGCTCTACAGCCTAGTAAGGTCTCCAAACAGTCACCAGTAATAATATGTATATTCTTGGAAATAGCAAAAATATACTAGAATATCACATTATGCAGTCAAACAATTCAACATCATATATGACAAAACCTTTTATCAAATCATATTTTCTTTTTATATTTCAATTTAATCATCCTTCATCTTTAAGGTTCTGGAATAACCACGGTCATGCCCTAGCCCATGACTAGCAACATCATTGTCCATGCCTATAATTGGCAATATTTGTCATGATTCTGCCTGTGACCGGCAATATCATTGTCCATGCCTGTAAAGGCAATATTTGTCACGATTCCTCCTGTGACCGACAATATCATTATCCATGCCTATGAAAGGCAATATTTATCATGATTCCATTTATGACCGGCAATATCATTGTCCAAGCCTGTGAAAGGTAATATTTATCATGATTCTGCCTGTGACCGGCAATATCATTGTCCATGCTTATGAAAGGCAATATTTGTCATGATTTTGCATGTGACCGGCAATATCATTAACCATGATCTCGTGGCATGGCTAGTCCAATTATCTCATTCTCTTAATTAATCCTTTATCCTTTCACTTTATCATGTCAAATCATATCATGATGTCAAATCACATCATGATGTCAAACCATGAAATCTCAGATCTTTTATTGACCGGCATCATGGTATAAATCATCGAAAGCAATTTTGTTTGATAAACATGGAAATATAAATAATAACAACTATAATCATATGGTCCATCATGAAAAATCAACTATACCATACAACAACAAATTATGCATGCCAATGCTCATGTATTCGGATCAAAACCATGCCATGTAAAATAATATATAGAACCGGTGATCAATGTCCATAATCCTTAACCCTCCAGAATCAATTGCCTACACCTGAATTAGTCCATACCCAAAATTTGCGCTACGCCTTCCGGCTTAGAAGGCTAAATCCCTACAATAATAAGTAATTTAATTAAAATCTAAATTTTTAATTTCATGAATTTCAAGAAAATTCCTTGATTCTCTCTCTTTTTTTCTTCTTCTTCTTCTTTTTCTTCCTTCCTTCCTTCTTTCCTTTCTTTCTTTCTTTCTCCCGAATTATTCCCCTTATTGCTCCCTCGGCGTCAACCGAACCAGTCTTCCCCTCCATGGTTGCTGGCGGCGACCATGGGAGGTGGTTGCCAGGGAGACCTCGATAGACGGTGGTGGCGCAGCCACAGTGATCTACGGCCCCAACCCAAAAACCAATCAAACAATCCAAATAAAAAAAACTAAATGAAATCCTTCAAAAAAATCTCACCGTACCTCGATGATCTCTCGGATGCTCATCGGAAGGAAAAACAACCGCGTGGGGAGGGCTTGATGGTCTCGAATCATCGGTGGTGAGGGGGTTTTAAAGAAACCAATCGATGGTTCCCTCATTGTTTGGAAAACGAATTCCGTCCAATCGAGTCCCAATCTCTCATGGACTCATCACCGATCAACTCCCTCTCCCCTCATGACTCATCCCTCGAAATCTCCGGCAAAAATGCCGGCCGGATAAGGGTGAGGAAGCCTCCCCTGTTTTGGTCTTTGCCATTCCTCCTCTTCGCCATTTTTTTCTTCGAACTGGGTCAAAGCCAGCTGGGCCTACCGGCTTTGGCCCAAGCAGCCAATATATTACATTTTCCTCCCGTTAAAATAATTTCTCCTCAAAATTAGCTTGAATGAGAATATAAACTTTAAAAATATCCAACCCTCATGTCATTCTCTAATACTTTCAGTTAGTCTATCTCTTAAGGTACTTGCTTTCCAAGTTTTAACGTAACAAAATTAGACAATACTTAAAAAGTATTTCACTTAAATCACAGTTCATAATGATCATTATCTAAATTTTGATATCATTTGAATCATATCCTGATCACTTATATCACCATTCCAAGTGATTATATTTTAAGCTTCAATATTATTCATGTTATGTCTAAACTACTCATATCACAGTCCCAAGAAATTGTAAGCTAAGCTTCACTATCGCTCATGCCATGTCCTAATCACTTACATCATAATTCCAAGTAATCATAACCTAAGTTATGATATCATTTTGACATATCCTAATAACCACCATGTAATTTTCAATTCACTTATATCCCAATCTCGAACAATCATAAGCTGAATTTCGATATCACTCATATCTATCACTGCTGCTAGAAACCCTTCATAACCTTTCCTGAGGAGTTGCCTGGCAATATAGGCTGAGATCACTCTCCTCAGAGGGGTTAGCTTATTACCCATAAAGTGGAACTCTGGCTGACCAGGAATCTAAAATCTCACTATCTTCTCAAACAGTTGATGGAAGCATAATATGTTGCTAACCAATCCATTCCAAGGATCACATCGAAATCCTTCATATCCAAGATTATCAAATCCACTTTCATCTCCATACCTTCGATATTCAGATTATAATCCTTGCAGATTCGATTAGCCATACTTAGAGTAGAAAGTACAAAGTTCGATTTCTAAAGATATCGAAGCCAACTCATTGTCTTCCCATCTAGTCTAGTAGATATAAAAGAGTGGGTGGCACCCGCATTAAATAGAGCATAAACATTACTAAAAAATAATCTAATCATACCTATCACCACTGATTTTGATGTATTGGCATCCTGCTGTGTGAGTGCGTACACCCATCCTTGGGTACCCGACTTTTGTTGCCCTCCTTGTTGGTGTCCAACACGAGATGCTTGAGATGCTTGGTGTTGTAACCCTTGACCACTACGACATACAATAGCTTTGTGACCCACCTTTCCATAATTGTAACACTTCCACCCTGGCTAGGTGCAGTCTCGCTTAACGTGCAGCCCACCACACTTGGAGCACTAGATAACATCCTTTTATTGAGTTATGTCATCTGGAACAGCATTGTCAGGCTTCCTCATCTTTGCGCTGATGTTGTTATTAGGTTGACCCTGAAATCCTTCTAATCTGGATCTCTTCTTCAAAGCTTTTCTCATTCTGCTTGAGCAACGTCTAACCGACTTTCTATGATCAATGCCTTGTTGACGACCACCTTATAGATGGGTAGCTCGAATGCAGTCACCTGTTGTTGAATCCGATCTCTAAGTCCATTTTCAAATTTTCTGGCTCAAATCCCTTCATCTGCTATAAGTGTTGGAGGATATCTCGACAATTCTTCAAACTTTGCAGCATACTGAGAAACGGTTAAGCTACCCTGCTTCAAGCGGTCAAATTCTTGAAATTTCTATACCCGAACACTTTGAGGAAAGTACCTCTCGTAGAAAATCCTCCTGAAATCTGCCCAGGTAAAAGGTGCATCATACGGTCCCTGCTTTCCAAGCTCCAACTCCCACCAAGTGGCTACCTCATCTTGTAATAAGAAGGTAGCAAAAGTAACCTTCTCCTCTTCCGAAAATCGCAAGGCTTGAAATACTTTCTCCACAGCCTTTAACCAACCCTCTGCCTCCATGGGATCAGATGTTCCCTTGAACACCGGTGGCATATATTTCTTGAAATCTATCAAGGTTATTTGTCGTTCTTGCGGAACCCTGCCTTTCGACTGTCACTACAAAACTCCTTATTGCTGTTGTTGCAATAGTTATTGCATGAACTGTTGTTATTGTTGTTGCTGCATAAGTTTTTGTTGCTATTGTTGCGCTTCCATTAATCTCAACATATCAGTCCTTGCAGTGGCTTGTTGTTGCACCAAAAATTGCATCAGTTGAGGAAGGCCAACCTGGTCCTAGGCTGAACTTCAGGTCCTCCCGGAGTTCCCACTTTTATAGTCCCAGTCCCCAGGGTGTTGTCCATGGGATTAGGCATTGGTTCCTATGGCTGTTTATCATTATCCGGCAAACTTTCAATATCTTCTTGCTACTCCCTAGGCTCCCAAGCACTCGCTCCATTAGCAAATCTTGTGCACCTCCTAGTACGTCCACGCCCGCCACCACGCTCCATAAAAATCCTATACCAATCATCGTCAGTATGCACCTATCATTTAAACTAACAAAAATATATTATATTATCTACCCCTACCTAAGAATCAACCCACACTCTCTCGATGAACGTATACCTTAAGATCCTACAACCTGATTTGCTCTGATACCACTCTGTCACGCTCCCAATCTAGCACCAGATTTGGCTACTTGACTGGCCGCACAAATCCTAGGTTTTATCCTAGAGATCATGCAAGGCTTAGATATACAAAGTCAAACACAACAAATAAACTAATATTATATGAATAATTGAGTAATAATTAAACAATCCATTTATAAAGTCAAAATCATTAATTGGTCCACTGATTCACGATAAGTATCGGTAACCGAAAAACTAAAATTTATTAACTAAAATATCTAAACAATATTAAAGTTTCCGTCGCACGCCTAGCCTGATCCTCTTTATGCATCCTGAGTCTCTGGAAAAATAAAAGTAGGAAGTGAGCTCTACAGCCCAGTAAGGTCTCCAAACAGTCACCAGTAATAATATGTATATTCTTGGAAATAGCAAAAACATACTAGAAATCACATCATGCGGTCAAACAATTCAACATCATGTATGACAAAACCTTTTATCAAATCATATTTTCTTTTTATATTTCAATTTAATCATCCTTCATCTGTAAGGATTCTGGACATTGATCATCAGTTCTATATATGATTTTACATGGCATGGTTTTGATTTGAGTACATGAGCATTGGCATGCATAATTTGTTGTTGCATGGTATAGTTGATTTTTCATGATGGACCATATGATTATAGTTGTTATTATTTATATTTCCATGTTCATCAAACAAAATTGCTTTTGATGATTTAGACCGTGATGCCGGTCAATGAAAGATTTGAGATTTCATGATTTGATATCATGATGTGGTTTAACATCATGATATGATTTGACATGATAAAGTGAAAGGATAAAGGGTTAATTAAGAGAATGAGGTAATTAGACTAGCCATGCCACGGGATCGTGATCAATGATATTGTCGGTCACATGCAAAATCGTGACAAATATTATCTTTCACGGGCATGGACAATGATATTGCTGGTCATAGGCGAAATCATGACAAATATTGCCTTTCACAGGCATGGACAATGATATTGCCGGTCACAGACAGAATCGTGATAAATATTACCTTTCATAGGCATGGACAATGATATTGTCGGTCACAGACAAATCATGACAAATATTGCCTTTCACAGGCATGGACCATGATATTGCTGGTCACAAGCAAAATCGTGATAAATATTGCCTTTCATAGGCATGGACAATGATATTGCTGGTCACATGTAGAATTGTGATAAATATTACCAATTATAGGCATGGATAATGATGTTGCTGGTCATGGGCTAGAGCATGACCGTGGTTAGTCCAGAACCTTAAAGATGAAGGATGATTAAATTGAAACATAAAAAGAAAATATGATTTGATAAAAGGTTTTGTCATACATGATGTTGAATTATTTGACTGCATGATGTGATATTCTAGTATGTTTTTGCTATTTCCAATAATATACATATTATTACTGGTGACTATTTGGAGACCTTACTAGGTTATAGAGCTCACTCCCTACTTTTGTTTCTCTAGAGGCTCAGGATGCATAGAGAGGATCGGGCTGGGTGTGTGACTGAAACTTCAATATTGTTTAGATATTTTAGTTAGTAAATTTTAGTTTTTGGTTACTGATACTTGTCGTGAATTAGTGGACCAATTAGTGATTTTGACTTTATAAACGGATTGCTTAATTATTACACAATTATTCATATAATATTAGTTTATTTGTTGTGTTTGACTCTTGTATATCGAGGCCTTGCATGATCTCTAGGATAAAACCTAGGGTTTGTGCGACCGGTCATGTAGCCGAATCCGGTGCTGGATTAGGGACGTGACAGCCAGTGATGGCCGACTGCAGCCTCCACGGTCACCACCCTCAAGTGAACGGCTTCAAACCTTTTTTTTTATTGGTTTGGGATCTCAGTCAATCGACTGAGATCCAGCAGTTCCGCTGGCCGGGATCTTGACTCCCGATCGCCGTCGGGGTTTTGAGGGTTTTTTTGGTATCCGGGGTGTCAAAATAAAAATGGAGACTGCTATTGATCTTGCCAGTTTCTCCTTCCACCTCCGGTCATGGCAGCATATCTCAATGCTGCCGGTTACCCCACAGCACGGATGTCCGTGCATGACAGATCTATAAAGATCGGTGGGGAAGAATTTATTTTAATAGATCTAATATTTCTAATCTTTGGATACCAGGGCTCTGATACCAAATATAGGAAAAACAATCCCTAAATCTCTAGGATCGATCAGATAATTAGAATCATATATTATATCTAAAAAATAATCACATACCTGTATTCGCCATAATCCCCCGATCCAGATGCTCACACGAACACTGAAGGCAAAGTCCTTCTCTCTGGTCTTCCTCAGCAAGGCGGCTCTCGATGGAAAAAATCACTGTACCATAAAATCACCGTATACGTGATATAGAAATAGAGGAAGCGGAGAGGGGACCTAGCTAATAAAATAAAAATACCCTAACTGGCCATTCCATCAAGAGTCAAGTCGGGCTAATGCCTACACTGTGCCGCCTCAACCACACCCAATCATATAAGGTGCTCCTAGCCCAATCAATGATCACATAACAATGTGCTCAACCTATGTCTATCAACATGGACCATAAAATCAACCCGAATTTTAATAAAAGAAAAATATTAATTAATATTAGTCCAAATAAAGAAAATTCTCACAAGACGAGCTTTGCTCATTGCACATTTCAAAACCTCGGCATTGGATAGGATCTATTAACTGGAGTTGATAGGATCATGAAGATCAGAAAAATAGAACATCCATTGAATTTTATTTTTCGGCAATGACTGGCCCAAGCAGGATGACGACTTTGAATGAAGAATGTTCAAAACTGCTACGATGGCATTTTGTACAAAATGATAACCCCAAGATCAATGATGATGTGTATGGAGATGACGATATCACCATATTTGATAACATCCCAATGATCCTTAAGTCACTCGTAATCCTAAAATCACCATCCAACCTAGTGATCGATGTTACATCCAGTTATCCCGGTGATCAACATATTTGGTAAACCGAATTTATTAAACCATTCCAGAATAAAAACATCCATGAAATTCAGCTTATAAAATGTTAGAAAAATCAGAAGGAATAGCTGATAATATTGTCCATAGCATAGAATCCGTATGATAAGCCACATATATTGCCATCCATTCTGCAGCACCGTAAACCTCTCTATAAATATATTTGACAATAAAAGATTGTAGAGCCGTTTTCATCCTCAATAATCGTATTGAAGTGAATGATATCCCATATCCAAAGGAATATAACTAGATAGCCATCTAGCAACTATTAACGAGTGTCCTTCAAGAATTATGAGTAGCCTGTAGACTCTTCAAAGCATATAACACACCTTCCCAAGCACCTCAGCCATAGGTAATGTAGTCTCGACCAGTCGAATGCCCCCAGCCACAACAAAAACACCATTAGAGCTCCGTATAATAAAACTTGATCCACCCAACTCACCCCTATTCAACACAGAACCATCAAAAATTAGCTTGAGGAAATCAGGGAGCGGTGGCTTTTGAGTTAAAAAAAAAAATACTCTGAGAGAGCAAGAACCGCAAAAAATGAGCCCCAGTTTTTCCCAGCTATTAAAATATCTTTAACAACATTGACATTCATGAATTTCTGTGCAAGCATAGAAATTTGCATAACAATGCCTCGGGGATTCTGACTAATATTTTGAAAATTTTGATAATTCCTTACCTCCCAAAGTTGATCATACTTTTGGTTGAGTATGTTAGGAAAGCGCCTTGAATGTGGCCCCTAAAACAAGCTCAACAGCAAACCTAGTGAGAAGCCAAGCCAGAAAGAAGCCCAAGAAGAAGAAAAAAAGAGAAAAAAAATGATTTTTCGGCTTGCAGGCCAGCCCATACTTGCCCAGCATGCAAGCACACGGACCAGCTGGCACACGTGCGGGCGTGCGGCTGAGCATGATGCATGGGCACTGGCACTAGCCCAAGCCCAGGCAGGCATGCATGCAACCCGACTTTTTTCCCTGGTTTTCATGTGGTTTCACAGTTTTGAATGGACCATGGGAGTTTGAGTGGTCTATGGCTTTGTTTCGGCAATGTATGCATGATGGTTGCACGATCGAACAACACAGAGCCGATCATGCTTGGATTGGATGGTCATGCACATCCATGGATGTGCCCCATGTGATATAGCTTGATTTGCGCATGATTTTTGCATGATGAAGTGCGATCGATGGCTAGGAAGAGTTCTGCAATCAGACTGATGTTCGGAGAGCTACATGACTCCATTTAGGTACAATCTAAATTGTTGGACTCTTGGTGAGACGCTCTTCATACTAGATGCTATAAAAATATGGACAGAGGACTAGGCTAGGTGGGAGGATCAAGAGTGATGAAAGATCTTCAAAGACCATAGGGATTGTGAGTTGAGAGCTTCTACGAGGGATTTGGGATTTATTATTGAAAGAACTGTACGGGATTGAGAGTGAGAGTTCCAATCCTTATAAATTTATTTTTCCTGTAATAAAATCTTGCATACCAACTAATTGTGCCTTTATTTTATTTTTTCTTTTTTCTTTCTCCTATAGGATCAATATCGATAATTGTGATCCTATGATTAGTAATCCATATTCCATCGAGTGATCTCTTGAAAGTGGTATCAGTATGTTGGTACCACAATAACTGGTATTAGAGTTCCAAGTTATCCATATTGATCGAGATCAAAGAAGATGGTAAGCATAATCAAAATCAACATCAACCAGTTTGATGGAAAGAGCAATTTCTCTTTCTGACAAGTGAGAGTGAAAGATGCACTTCTCTAGCAAGGATTGATCGATGCTCTCTTATGAGAGAAGAGACAGGCCACCATAGAAAAGAAGACTTGGAGGTGGCACTACCTGACGGCAGTGAGTACGTTCTGCTTATACTTGGTGGACAAGGTGGTGATTAATGTACTGAATGAGAGTTCTCTGATGATGCTATGGCTGAAGCTCGAGGAGTTGTATATGGCAAATCCCTCACCAACGTGTTATTTATTTGGAAGCAATTCTACTAACTATGGATGGCTGAAGGGCAAAAAGTGCAGGAGCATCTAAGTAACTTTTAGAGGATATCACCGATCTTCTTAGTATTGATGAAAAAGTTGAGGAGAAGACTAGGGCACTGGTCTTACTTTCATCCTTACCATAGTCCTTCAAGTTCATGGTGACTGCTCTTCCAGTGGGGAAGAGCATTATCAAGATGGAGAAGGTCATCTCAGCATTATTTTAGAACGTGGTTCTCAAGTAAGAGAACCAAGCTTCGAGTTCAGGCAAGAACTTAGTATTAACATTTTTGGAGAAGCAAGCGATAGAAGGTGGAGCGATAGAGGATCGAGAGGCGAGCAATCCAAGTTGAAGGATGCAAGTAAGATTAAATATTATCGGTACGATGAACTAGGATATCGTGTTAGAGATTACCAGTTTAAAAATTGGATAAAGACTACTACAGCAGTGGCTGATGGTAGCAACTATGAAGAATACTACGGTAATGCACTTATGGTATCCAATGAAATATCACTTTCTTTATAGTGGATTTTAGATTCTACCTATCCATTCATATTTATTATAGAGAAAAGCTTTTGACTCTCTAGAGAGTAGAAATGGTTTTGTTCACTTGTCAGAAAGATCGAGCTGTACATTCGAAGGTATTGGGATAGTCAACTTAAAGGCATATGATAGAATAGTGAAGAAATTGGATGAGATCCAATGCATACCCAATTTTTGCAAAAATCTGATTTTTCTTAGCAAACTAGATTCAAATAGCTATATGTGGAGAGCTGGTGATAAAATTCTAAAGATCTTACATGGCAGTAGGATCGTTTTACAGGAAAAAAGTAAGAAGGGTACTACCTATTAATAGAGAGTCTAGGGGGAAGAAGCGAGGAGTGCACTACCTCTTGACAAGGAGTCTAGTGCAAGGTGGAATCCGGTGTAAGGTAGAGTTCCTGGTACAAATAAAAATCCAGCATGAGATAAAGCTTCGGGAGTTGGTGAATCGGGCACGAGATGATAGCCTTAGAAGGATGACAGGCGATGTTGCAAGGTGAAGTTCCTATTACTGCAGGATACTTACCTGACCAAGTCTCAGGTCGAGATGAGCACAATACATGATGAAGATGGGATTGAGCAACCTAGCTCAACTTCCATATTTGCCTATCCATGATTAACAGGCATTTATCCCAAGGCTTAGGGGCGAGATTCTTTAAAAGCTCTCAAAGTCAGGTGGAAGTCGAACGTCAAGTCAAGGTGGAGATTGTTGAGAAAGCATCTCGAATTTGGTTCCTGAAAGAAGCTTAGCATAGAGCCAACCTGATCGAAAGAAGCCCAGGAAAAAGAAAAAAAGAAAAAAAAAATAGTTTTTTGGCCCATAGGCCAGCCCAAACTTGTGCAACCTACAGGTGCACGGCATAGCACGGTGCACACATGAGTGATCACTACCACCATGATATGTCTTTATTGACTGCAAGTGCGTGGTATGCAAGGTAGCATGTATGGCGAGTACGAGTCGATCCCACGAGAAATTTGGTATTTGAACTGTGTTCAAACTTTGCTTAGGCAAACTTTAATGAAGGTGGAGAGAGGTTGCTCACTAAATATTACTAAAATAATAATTTTAAAAATAAAAAATTTAAAAGATCTAAGATTTTTGAATCTACTATACCAATGATTTAGAGACACTTTCTATGGTTTATCTTATGATGTTCCTTGATTAAGATGCAATGCATGAACAAGCATGAACCCTAATTAAGAGACTCTCATTTCTACTATTTCTCTTGTATTATATAAGTATGGATTATGAAGGGACTCTAACCCAACAATAATCCATCAAGTATTTTCATAAGAAAGAAAAAAATAATTTAAAAAATCTTGAGCCTTCTCTTTATTACCTTTCTTGCATAAAATCAAGTATGAATTATGAAGTGATTAAAGCTCAATGATAGCCCAATCAAGGTTCTTGGCAAAAAAATTAAAAGAAAAAAATCTTAAAAAATTAAAAGCTCGGAAAGAAATCCAAAAGAAGAGATTTTTGATATTGGTCTAGCTTCATTGTAATCCTAAAAGAATTTCTTTGCTAGAGATGATTTGAATAGAAGCTCTAAAGTTATTTAAAAATAAAAAATAAAATTTACACTATGCTGGAGTTTAAATTATAAAATTTAAAGAGCGAAAAAATTAAACTAATCTAATTACATAAATTAAGGGATTGTAGAAATTTAAAGAGCAAGAAAAAAACTAACCTAACGGCAGAAAAAAGAATTACATAAATTAAATTACAGATAAAGAAAATTAATTTTATTGCAAAAAAATCTTAATATAAAAGAAATTTTAACTTGTAAGCTATTAACCAGATTTAGAGTTTGAATAGAAAAAAACTATTTTTTTAAAATCTGATAGAAGCTCTGTTTTTCTTAGCTCATCTTCTTCAAATGTAAAAGAAAGTGGAAAGTGCCTTTTTTCAGATGCTATACAGACCTTTTTAAAAGTGCCAGAAGAGAAGCATTGTTTACATCCTTCCGATATAGGATTAAAAAATAAATTAAATTAAATTCTAGATGAATTTAGTAATAATTCTTTTCTCAATTCATTAATGAATGTGAATGCAAATTTTCTTGAAATTTATTGATGAATCTAGTCTTAAATCTCCTTTAAGTTTATTAGTGGACTGCATGAAAGCTTTTTGTGGGCTAAGTTGTTGATCCATAGTAAACGGGTAGCATATAAATATTTTTGGACTATTTTTAATATAGGTGTCGGGCTCCTGCTGTTTATTATTTAAACTCTAATATCTATTCTTTAGATCTTATTATAATGCATCTTTTTTTTTTTATAAAATATAAAAAATAAAAATAATTTAATTTATAAATAAATATTTTTATAATTAGATTTCTGTACTTATCATATTTTTAATTTGAGTTTTCCTCGTTTATGAGTAAAAATAAAAAAGAGCTCATGAATTGTTTATCCTCCTCCAGAATCACCGCCTCCAAGTCGCTGATGGCCTCTGCGTTCGCCTTCCCCTCCCTTTCGCCCTGACGTCTACTCCTCCACCCTCATCGGTGCCCTATCCCGCCTTGGCCGTCCTGACAATGCCCTCACCCTGCTTGTCGAAATGCAACTCGACAACGTCGCCCCTCCATTGTCACCTTCAACTCCCTTCTCCGTGTCCTCTGCCGCGTCGGCGACCTCCCCACACCGCCAAGCTCGCCTGCTGCATGATCCTCAAGAATTGCACCCCCCCGACCCTTGCCACCTACAACACCCTCGTCCAGGGTCTCTGTGCCGCCTCGACGCCGCTTGCCGCTGCCCTCTTTACCGGCATGCCTCCGATGGCTGCAAATCTAGTGAGGTCACCTACGGCACCCTGGTTGATGGCTTCGTCTGCCTCGGCCGCCCCTTCGACGCCAAACACCTCGTCGAACCAGTAATTTTTTTCTCTCCATCCATGTCTTTACACGTGTTTTTTTGGTTGAACTCGTAAAAAAAAAAAAAAAAGTGATGGGCATGGTTCAACCAATAATTTCCCCCAACGTTTTCCCTTGGTTCCAGAACACGACGGAGAGAGTCGACCGTCGAGGGAGAGGAGGCCCTTCACTGAGCGGTGGACAAGAAGTGTAACCATTGGAACTCCATGTTCCCCGGTCACTATGAACTCTTTGCTAGTGCTTTCGGTATTCTTTCTCTCATCCCTCCTCTCTTTCTTTTCCCCTTCACACTTCTCGTTCTTCCTTTTATGAGAGCCTTTGTCCTTCTAGGGTTTTGAACGAATGCCGAGTGTTTCTGACCTAGGGTTTTGATTCTTGCTTCACTTTTCTTTGAGTTCAAGTGGAAATTAACTGTTTCTTGTCCCAATGGGGGTTTTCATCGATTCTTGGAGGGCTTTAGCTTGCGGGGCTTTTATTCTTCGTTAGTTTCTTCTATTTCTTGATTCGTATTATTCTTGTATTTTTCTGTTCTTTTTTTTAAAAAAACTGAAACTGTTCTACTTAAAAAAAAAAAAAAAACTGAAACTTAGGGAAGCGACGCAAGATCGGTAACTTAACCAAGTCGATGATGGAGAAAGAGAGGACCTTGGTGCGGTACCGCCGTACCGGTGGATATACGGTAGTTTGGACCATGTTCAGAATTTTTTTTTATTGATTTTAAATTTTCACAATGCTAATGAAAATATGGTGCTGCGTTGCTTCCTTTAACCAAATGTGAATGAAATTTTTAAGCAAAAAGAGGGCAGAGGGTGAAAGTAGCAGGGACCTTGTCACATTATCGATGATGGCAGTTCTAGATGCATGGAGAGGATTGTCACACCCCAAATCCAGCATCAGATTCGGTCACGCGACCGATCGCATGAAGATCATGCAAGGTCTTAAAAAAATCCAATACAACTTCAATTTTCAAGAATATTATTGATCACAATTCATAGAAAAATATCTAATATAAAGAAAATAATATAACTTATATATTTATAAATTCAGTCATCCTTCTGTCATCTGATTGGTATTAATAATTCTATTTATTTATCATTTTACCACGCATCTATTGGACAACATGCAACTCTGAAAAAAATTGGGATGTGAATTTTATAATCTAATAAGGATTTTATACTGTCATAACAATAGTAATACAATTTAAAAATAACAAGAAAATAGTAGTAGAACAATAAATCATAAAATATCATGTCATATAATCAAAACAATCTACCGTCACATGTGACAAAACAATGTTCTATTTTTATGTTCCAGTTTGGTCATCAATCTTCTTTAAGATTTTGGATTAATCGCGGTCATGCTTCAGTACATGACTAACAGTCTTAATATCACACTTTAGCCTGTGATTGGTAATCTCATTATCAAACTTTAGTTTATAACTAGCAATCTCATTGTCATACTTCAGCCTGTGACTGGCAATCTCAGTAACCATGATCCTGTCCGTAATATGGCTAGTCCAAATATCATTTTTCTTGATTATCATTTTATCAATTCTCAATATATCAAATCACATTCTTTTCAAGATTTTCATTAACTGGTATCATAACACAAATCATCCAAAATAATCATGTTTGATAGGAACATGTCATACGAAAAATATAAATAGCAATACCAGTGATCATAATTATTCGTCATGAGAAATCGAAATATGTAATGCATAAACAATCATGCGTGTTAATGCTCATATTTAAGGATCAAAACCATGCCATACAAAATATATTTATAAACTGGTGATCGTATCCAGAAATCCTTATCTTTACTAAAGATAGGTTTAACATGTCCGATATTAGTCTACCCCCGGATTCTCGACTTAGATAATACGGAACTCGCTCAACACCCTCCTGCCCAGAAAATTATCTCTTTACAATAATAATTTTATTTTTAATAAATAATTTCATGATATGGTAGTTATAGATCTAGAACTCTCTACCCGGGTTTTATCAGCAATCCATCCGTTGATACTCTAACTTCACAACTTTCTTAGAAGAGAAATTTTTAGATCTTCCCTTTTCATATTTATTTATTTAATTTGTTATTTTTCTCTCTCTTTCCTCTTCTTTTTTTTCTCTCTTCTCTTATCTTTCTACTATTTCTCTCGCCTCTTGCTCTCTCCTTTTCCTTTCTTTTTCTTTTTTTCTTCTCTTCTTTTTTTTTCTTCTTTTCTTTTTCTTTTCATTTCATTTTCTTTTCATTTTCTCTTGTCTTCTCTCTTATTTTCTTTTCTTCTTCTCTCCTCTTATTTTGCTTAACCGAACAGGGGACTCATGCTCCCATTCTTTCCCCCAATATCAGAAGGTTTCCGAACTAGAGGGTTTTTTTTATCGATTTATTATATTCTTCCTCTTTTAAAATAATTTCGTCCTCGAAGTTAGTTTGCTTGAGATTTAAACTTTGATAACCCCCAACTACCATGTTATCCTTAATCTCTCAAATAATTTACCTATCAAAGTATTTGCATCACAAGATCTTGACATAATAATAATATGATGTCTTAGGACTAGATCATTTGTATACTGAATTCTCTTGAGTTCTTTCAAAAGAAAACTAATTTTTGATGTTAATATAATTAATTATCCTTGATTAATTCTACAGAAAATTTATGATGGCCTAAATTTTGGATAATCCCAATCCTAACATCATCCTCGATCTTCCAGATAATCCTTCTCTTAGAATACTTTCTTCATAAGACTTTAAGATGGCAAAATTATATGATATCTCAATTTTGATCATTACCATCCATAATACATAGTAACTTCATTTTTTTAAATGAACATTAACATCTCAATCTCGAATTAAGATACATAATTTCTCGTCTATGAACTTTATTTTTCTTGATTAACTCCACATTATAATCGATCATGTTTTATGCTATTAATACCAATAAAAGAAATTTTGAGCATTAAACACTCTCTAAAATCTAAAGCCTTGTTTCTCTTAACATTCTCTATGATTTTATAATTAGGCTTTTGTTTTAGAAAAATTTTGAGCCTCTTCAAATAATGAGATTATAATATCAAGACTAAAACGTGCTTTGTGTCAAAGTATTTTAGATCCAAACCTGATAAAAAATCATCACGTATTTTTCTAAATTTGGAGATGTCTAAATTTTTTTAGTCATTTACACTAAGAGAATCTATTGATAAAAATTGCATAGCAACATATATGGACTAGCCCAAGAATTAATAACATTATCCTTTCATTTATCACTAAGTCTTGTTACTGAAATTCAAATCAACTCTCCCATCATAATACTTCTGAAGTTAGAGTTAACGTTTTTAAATAATTTCAAAATAACTTACATCACTACGCTTCCACTACGTACTCTGATATAATTTATCGAATCATCTAGGTTACTAAATGAATCTTTCCAAAAATTTACCTTTCATTGGTACCCGAAAGATCCAATATTATTAAAGCAAAGCTTTTGAGTCTCTTTATTTTATCTATACCTCAGACAAATCATATCAAGATTGATCCTAGCCACTTTCTATATTTAAAATCTTTACATAAATCTCATCATCCTTTTAAGATATCAATACCTTTAGTCTAAGTCTGAATTAATCATGCTTTCCTTGACAATTCAATTAGACAATCTAGATCAACTTTTTTCTTAAAATATTAGCTTTAACTCTAACAAAGTAAATGTCTCTAAGTCAATGTTCTTATGAGTAGGATCGGTCTTGTTATTGCTTATAGAGTTATTTTATTATAATTCTTAACAGCAATTGACAATCACTTGAAACTTTGTCCCTTATAAACCAAACTTATATAAGTCTTGCAAAATCAATTTCTCTGCTTAATGTAACTTCAGTAACATGGTAACTAAAATCTTCTTATAGTTTTTAATTTGACTTAGAGTTTAACATATCCAATAAATTTCAACAAATATAGGGAAGATCAAATAATCCAATCCAAAACTGCTAACATAAGCTATCAAAGATTCTACCAAGATGTGCATACGATATTCACATAATATAATTTATTCCACTAATAACAAGTTATGAATTTATGTATTATCCTAAATATATTTTTTCTTACATATTTTCAATAATAATCCATATACAGGTTTCTCGAAAAATTTTTCTTTCTAATATCATTAAACTTTTTTATAACCTATACCCTAAACATCTTATTGCAATAGTTCCAAAATTTATAATCAAACAATTAACAACAAAACTAGTATGCTATCCATATTAAGTTTAAGATTTCAAAATCATCCAATTAATAATTGAACATCATGTTAAACATAACATAGCCGATTAACATAACACTCTATACTTCCAAGCCAGTACTTCTGATGCTTGGGTCAAACTTATTTATCAGAGGCAAAGACACATCTTATCTAACTCTTCAATACCTATCATATGCTTGCTTATCATGATCTGTTATAGAAGTAATAGATGTAAATGCTGTATTTCCTATATTAGTTAGCTTGATTATGGGAGAGCTAATTGTACAGTTTTTTCTTTATTAGATATATTCCTAGAATAGATAGATTAGAGTGTATATAAATATGTAACATTTTTTCAATCAAGTAGGACATATAAGAACTCTTCTCCATTAGTTCACATGGTATCAGAGCCTTAGAGGCGTCTGGAATTATTTTCCCTCTTCTTTCCTCTGTTTTTCCCTTCTCTTTTCTTCTTTGCTGCCCTGGTGTGCAGCACTTGAAACCTTCTGGGTCACCATGTTTGAGTGATCATCTTTTGTCACCTCCGGCTCCAAGAGGAGCGCCTGCTGCCGACAGACTTGTCGCCAAAGTTTGGCAGCCTGGATCTCTACACGTGGACCACAAGCGCTGCCTGAAGAATTTGCTGCAATGGACGGTGCTTCAGCTTTTCGTGGTCGCCAGCCTCTGGTCTGTCTCCCTATCCACTTTATTTTGGCACCAAGACAGTCTTCTTGAGTGCTCTCTCTTTTGACAGTTGCTGCAATTATTATTATTTTTTTGTGTTAATCATGGCTGGTGAACAAAAACATGTTGTGACAAGTTTGGTATCATCTGTGGCTAAAATTACCGATGAAAAGTTAAATGGCATTAATTATTTTTATTGGAATAAGATTATTAGATTGTACTTGAGAAGTATTTCTCAAGAGAGTCATCTCATAGATAATTCCTCAGATGAGACTGATCCGAATTATTCTGAGTGGATGAGAATTGATGCTCAACTTTTGATACAAATACGTAATTCTATTGAACCTGACCAGTCTGGCCATATTACTCATTATGATTGTGTTAAAGATGCGATGGACGAATTGGCATTTGTGTTCTCTGGGAAAAATATTTCTCGAATTTTTGATATGTGCAAGGAGTTCTATTGAGCTGAACAATAGGATCAATTACTTAACACTTATCACATGCACTTTAAACGTGTTTATGAAGAGTTGAATGCATTGTTGCCTTTTAGTACAGATGTCAAGATTCAATAGGCTCAAAGAGAACAAATGGCTGTTATGAGTTTTCTGGCTAGCCTTAACTCTCCAATATGAAGGTGTCAAATCATAGATTCTATCTGACCCTGGAGTTACTACTCTGAGGGAAGCTTATATTAGAGTGTTGCATCCTATTCCGAGTTTTCAAGCTTCATCCGTACAGCAATCTAGTGCTCTTGTTAGCCAGAAAAGTACAGATATCAGTAGACCTCAGTCTCAGGGCAATTATAGGGGAGGAAGTAATGGTATTTGGGGTGGCACTCAGAATCCTGGAAATCACGGCTCGGGGGTAGTCTGCTACCACTGCCATGAACTTGGTCACACGAAGAGAACTTGTCAGAAGTTGCTTAAAAAGAATTAGAAGGGTTCTAGATCATAGTCAGCTCACATGGTCACTACTGAGGCCTCTCATGATCATACTTTCTTAATTTCTGTAGATGAATATGCTAAATTCATCCAATTTCAGGAGGCATTCAAGAAATCTTCCTCTGTCACTGCCCTTGCTGAGTCAGGTAACAATGATACCTGTCTTCTTTCCTCTTCCACACAATGGGTCATTGATTCTGGTGCTACAGATCACATGACAGGTAATCCAAAACTCTTTTCCACCTTTCATAAACATCTTTCTTCAGTCACCTTAGCAGATGGATCTATCTCAAATGTTCTTGGTTCTGGCACCATTAATATTATACCTACATTACCTTTAACTTCTGTCCTTAGTTTATCTCAATTTTTTTTTAATCTTGTCTCTGTTAGCAAAATTACATGTGCTCTTAATTGTTGTATTTTATTCTTTCCTGACCATTGTCTTTTTCAGGATCTTATGACGAAGAGGATTATTGGTAAAGGACGAGAGTCGGGGGGGCTATACATTTTGGATAACCAAATACCTCGATCCATAGCCTGTTCCATCACCTTATCTCCATTTGAAGTCCATTGTCAATTAGGACATCCATCGTTACCATTGCTAAAAAAGTTATACCCTCAGTTTCAGCAACTATCATCTTTAGATTGTGAGTCGTGTCAATTTGCTAAACACCATCGTTTGTCTTCTATTCCTGGAATTAATAAAAGAGTTAGTCATAGTTTTGAGTTGGTTCATTCTGATGTTTGGGGACCTTGTTCTGTTTTATCTAATGGATTTCGATATTTTGTCACCTTTGTGGATGATTTCTATTGTATGACTTGGCTTTACTTTATGAAATCTCGTACTGAGTTATTGTCACATTTTCAATCCTTTTGTGCTGAAATTAAAACTCAATTCAATGTTTCTGTTAAGATTTTGAGAAGTGACAATGCCAAAGAATATTTTTCTGCACCTTTTCAGATTTACATGACCCAAAATGGGATGCTTCATTAGTCATCTTGTGTTGATACTCCATCCCAAAATGGAGTAGCTGAAAGGAAAAATAGACATGTTCTTGAGACAGCTAGAGCTCTTTTGTTTCAAACTAATGTGCCTAAACAGTTCTGGGTTGATGCAGTTTCTACTGCATGTTTTTTGATCAATCGTATGCCTTCCACTGTTTTACAGAACCAGATATCCTACCAAGTTTTATTTCCACCTAACCCTCTCTTTCCTATTGAACCACGTATATTTGGGTGTACTTGTTTTGTTCGTGATAATTGCCCACAGGTTTCTAAACTGGATCCTAAGTCATTGAGGTGTGTTTTTCTGGGATACTCTCATCTGCAAAAAAGGTATAGATGTTTTTCCCCTCTTAAACAGGTACATGGTTTCCGCTGATGTCACCTTTCATGAACAGACCCCATTCTTTGGTGACTCATCTTTGTCTAAATCCTCACAAGATTCTGATGAGTTGTTAGTGTATCCTGTCATTAGTTTAGATTCTGCTCCAATTCCACCTCCACCAGCATTGCCTTGGCCTAGACCACCTATCACTAATGTTTACTTTAGAAGGCCTCGTTCCCCTGATCTTAGTCCGGCACCGGTATCATCTTCTTCATTGGATCCTCCTCCTAGTGACCTTGATTTACCTATTGCTCTTCGGAAAGGTAAACATCAATGCGCCTATCCCATTTCCTCTTGTGTTACCTATAACCAGTTATCTTCTGCTTTTTGCTTTTTTATTGCTTCTCTTGATTCAGTTGAGGTCCCGAGATCTGTTCAACAAGCCCTATCCCATTCTGGGTGGCGGGCATAATGCTTGATGAAATGAATGCCTTAATTGAAAATGGAACTCGGGAACTAGTTGAACTACTTTTTGGCAAAAAGGTTGTTGGCTATAAATGGGTCTTTGCAGTTAAGTTTCATTATGATGGATCTGTAGCTCATCTCAAAGCTCGGTTGGTTTCTAAGGGCTATGCTCAAACTTATGGGATTGACTACTTGGACACGCTATCTCCAGTAGCCAAGTTGACTTTGGTTTGTTTATTTCTTTCCTTGGCTGCAATGAATAATTGGCTTTTGCACCAGCTTGATGTGAAGAATGCCTTTTTGCATGGTGATCTTTTAGAAGAGGTATACATGGAGCAACCTCCTGGGTTTGTTGCTCAGGGGGATTCTAGGAAAGTATGTCGTCTTCGAAAGTCATTATATGGATTGAAGCAAAGTCCTCGAGCTTGGTTTGGAAAGTTTAGCCAAGCAGTAGAAGAGTTTGGGATGCAGAAAAGTAAGAGTGATCACACTGTATTCTACAAGCAATATGTTTCTGGGATCATTTTATTGGTGGTTTATGTTGACGATATTATTATTACTGGAAGCGATGTGCAAGGAATCTTAGCATTGAAATCATTTCTTCAAAACCGGTTCAACACTAAAGATCTGGGTTCCTTAAAATACTTCTTGGGGATTGAGGTATTAAGGAGCAAGAAGGGTATCTTTCTATCTCAACGGAAGTATAATTTGGATTTGTTAGCAGAAATTGAAAAATTAGGGGCCAAACCATGCAGTACTCCAATGCTTCCTAATCAACAACTTACCAAGGATGGAGAGTTTTTTAATGATCCTGAACGATATAGAAAGTTAGTTGGAAAACTAAACTATCTCACAGTGACTCGCCCTAACATTGCTTATTCAATTAGTATTGTAAGTCGGTTTATATCTTCCCCCATAGTCCATCATTGGTCAGCTTTGGAACAGATACTATGTTACCTCAAAGGAGCTTCTAGACAAGGTATTCTATATCAGAATCATGGGCATAGAGATATTGAATGTTTCTCTGATGCAGATTTGGCAAGTTCCAAGATTGATCGAAGATCCACTACTGGATATTGTGTTTTTGTTGGTGGTAATTTAGTCTCACGGAAGAGTAAGAAATAGAGTGTGGTGTCATGATCTAGTGCAGAATCTGAGTATCGAGCAATGGCACAAGCATCGAGTGAATTGATGTGGGTCTCCCAATTTTTGACTGAAATGGGTTTTAAGATGACAATTCAAGCAAAGCTGTGGTGTGATAACCAAGCTGCAATTCATATTTTGCTTCAAATCCTATCTTTCATGAACGAACTAAGCACATTGAGATAGATTGTCATTTTGTTCGTGAAAAGATTCAACAAAACTTGATTGCTACAGCTTATGTAAAGACTGGGGAACAACTAGGGGACATCTTCACAAAGGCTCTTAATGGAGCTCGGGTCACTTACATGTGTAACAAGCTGGGCATGATAAATATCTATGCTCCAGCTTGAGGGGGAGTGTTATAGAAGTAACAGATGTAAATAGTTGTATTTCCTATATTAGTTAGCTTGATTATAGGAGAGCTAATTGTAGAGTTTTTCCTTTATTAGATATATTCCTAGAATAGATAGATTAAAGTGTATATAAATATGTAACACTTTTTCAATCAAGTAGGAGGTATAAGAACTTCTCTTCTCCATTAGTTCACATGATCAAATAGTACAAATCAATCAGCCCTTTATATTTATCTTAGATTAATCTTACTACTTATATTAGGGATAAAAATCATATTCCTCTTTGCACTAATCATATGCTAGATCTTATATACAATATCTAAAAATTAGAAATCCAAATTTTGAATATTTCTTGCAACTTTTATCATGTCTCGACTGATCATGATACTAAGTTCAAATGCCTCTTAAGTCATAGTCCATATTGATTATGACCTCAATTTTGATATCACTCAAATCATATTATAATCATATTATAATCACTTATGTCATAAGCCCAAGTAATCATAATTTAAGCTCTATAACCATTATGTCATGCCCCGAATCCAGCACCCGGTTCGGCCATGCGATCGGCTATACGATTCATAGAATACATCTTAGAGATCATACAAGGTCTTAAAAAAATCTAATACAATAATTTTCAAGAATACTATTGATCACAATTTATAGAAAAATATATAATATAAAGAAAATAATATAATTTATATATTTATAAATTCAATCATCCTTCCGTCATCTGATTAGTATTAATAACTCTATCTATTCATCATGTTACTACAAAATCATTGAACAACCTGCAACTCTGAAAAAAAGTAGGGGTGTGAGTTTTACAACCTAGTAAGAATTTTTATACAGTTACGACAGTATTAATACAATTTAAAAATAGCAAGAAAATAATAATAGAATAATGAATTATAAAACATCATGTCATATAATCAAAACAATCTAATCGTCACATGTGACAAAGCCATGTTCAATGTTTATGTTCTAGTTTGGTCATCAATCTTCTTTAGGATTTTAGACCAGTCAGATCATACTTCAGTCCATGACTGGCAATCTAAGTATTACACTTCAGTCTATGACTGGCAATTTCTTTATCATACTTCAGCTTGTGATGGGCAATCTCATTATCACATTTCAGCCTATGACTGGTAATCTCAGTAACCACGATCCTGCCCGTGGCATGGTTAGTCAAAACATTCTTTTTTCTTGATTATCACTTTATCAACTTTCAACATGTCAAATCACGTTCTTTTCAAGATTTTCATTAACTGGTATCACAACCCAAATCATCCAAAATAATCATGTTTGATAAGAACATATTATACGAAAAATATAAATAGCAATACCAGCGATCATAATTATTCATCATGAGAAATTAAAATATATAATTATAAACAATCATGCTTGCCAATACTCATGTCCAAGAATCAAAATCATGTCATTAAAATATATTTATAAATTGATGATCGTGTACTGAAATCCTTATTTTTATTGAAGATAGTTTTAACATGCCCGATATCAGTCTGCACCTGGATCCTTGGCCTAGGTGCTACGGAACTCGCTTAACACCTTGCTGCCTGAAAAATTATCTCCTTATAATAATAATCTTATTTTAATAAATAATTTTATGGTATGGTAGTTATAGATCTAGAACCCTCTAGCCAGGTTTTATCAGTGATCCATCTGCTAATACTCTAATTTCACAAATTTTCTAGGAAAGAAACTTTTAGATCTTCCTTTTCTAATATTTATTTATTTAACTTGTTCCTTCTCTCTCTTTCCTCTTCTTTCTCTTTCTCTCTTTTCTTCTCTCTCCTCTTCCTCCCTTTTTCTTTTTTTTTCTCTTCTTTTTCTTTTCTTTTCTTTTTCTCTTTTCTTCTCCTCTCTTTTATTTTCTTTTCTTCTTCTTCTTCTCTCCTCTTCTTTTGCTCAATTGAACAGGGGACTCATGCTCCTATTCTTTCCCCCAATACCGGAAGGTTTCCAGCCTGGAGGAGGGCTTTTTTTTTTTACTGGGTTATTACAAGGACTTTGATGGAAGTGATGTTGAGAGAACAGGGAGGATCAGGAGAATCTGGTGTGTGGTAATGGAAAGAGATAATGGGAAGGAATTAAGGAATGGGATATTGTAAGAAGATATATAAGATGCATGAAAATTTCATTGATTTATATACTATTTATTTTACCATTATCTAATGACAAGTTCTTCAACCCAGGGGACTCTATTAGAAGAACTCAGGTGAAAATGTATTTTGTTCTAATATTTTATCACTAGAAAATATGAAGATAATGTATTTTGATCAGGATTTGCGGTACCGTCCCATACCGCCCGGTACGGGGATGTACTGTACCATACCGGCCAAGAGCCGGTACGGTTTACCTATAAAAAAATGGTCCGGCCTCTGGACCATTGAAAAAAATAAAAAAAATTATATTTCGTACCTGTACAATATGGTACGGTACCATACCGGTGCGTACGGCCCGGTTCGGTCCGGTTCGGGCTCAGTTTGGCTCAGTTCAAGTTTGGTTCAGGTCTAGTTCGGTTCAGGTCTAGTTCAACGATTTTTGCTTGAGAGGGGAGAGGAAGAGAGTTTTTTCTCAATTTTTTAAGACCGGTACACGTACCGGTACGGTAAGGCACGGACTGTACCGGTCACTGACCAGTATGGGTCCCGATACCAGTTCAACGATCCTTGATTTTGATGCCCGTGAACTAGTTTTGATATCATTATTGCATTTGCAATGATATTGTGGATAACATTTCTTGAGGTTTTATTCCTTTTCACTCACTGTCACCCAAAATCACATAATTGGTTCTTGTTCTTCTTCACTTATTACTCTTGTTTGTGTAGGAATAGTATTTGCATATATTCTATTCTTTAAATCCATTGGCAGTGTGAACTATATTTGCATCTGGAAGCATTGTTTTTTCTTTTTTTACACCTGAATCTCTTAATCTTATCATTGTGAACTTGAGGATAATTTGCTATTTTGAACATTTTTTTCAATGAAATCCCTAATTAGATTTATAAAGATAATGCATATGAACAACTAAAATCATAGTAAGATAGTTTGAACTTTGCCTGACATATTTGTATAGTGAAGTCCATGAATCCCCCCACTCCTCCCCATAAAAAAAACAAAATAAATTACAGAACTCTATCGACCTTCAGTTGTAATTGTAATTTTATTGCTGCAAGACCTCTCACTTTCCATCAAAGGAGTTGCAATGTAGAAGCCTGGCCTTTGAGGCTGACGTTGCAATGCACTTTCAGTGCATAACATGAGTGCTACCTCTGCCATTGTTGGTCTATCTTCACTCCTTTCTTGCACACACAAGAGAGACACTTGGATACACCGTAATACTTTAGACTCTGGATATGCACATCCCACTTCTTCATCAAGTATTTCCAAGCATCTACCTTCTGTCCAAAGTCTCCATGCCTGTGAAAATCCATGTACATTTAGAATGAACAACTAGAAGTTATATTTAGAATGATGGCATTATTGCATTTGAGTACTCACATGTCCTAAAAGGTTTACACAAGCTTCTGCTTTATTGATCATTCTATTCTTCTTACCACTTAATATTTCTAACACCAGAACACCAAAGCTGAAGACATCTGATTTCACTGAAAAGATGCCATCCATTGCATACTCCGGTGACATATATCCACTGCATGTCATTAGCAAAATTAGTTTATGCAACTAGGATACTGCACTCAGATTTATACATGATGCACTTATGTACTTACTATGTCCCAACAACTCTGATTGTGTTCTCTTCCATTTGGTCAACCTTAAACATTCTTGCAGTGCCAAAGTCTGAGATTTTTGGGTTCAGCTCCTCATCAAGAAGAATATTGCTGGCCTTCAAATCTCTGTGAATAATTTTGAACCTAGAGTCTTGGTGAAGGTAAAGAAGTCCCCGAGCAATTCCTAAGATGATGTCAAGGCGCTTGTGCCAGGTCAAAAATGCACTTCTTTTCCTATCTGGTCCAAAAGTCACACTCTTTATTAGTTTGACAAATGTAGCTTGAAATTCAACTTAGCTACTCGTTCTTTACCTTTTTCCCTTTGAAATAAGTCCACACTACATATTTCAAATAAATATAATATATCATTTACAAATATTATGCTCTTTAAATCCGTGATTAACCTTATAATCATAAGTTGCACTTATATTTAGCACAACAAAGAATGCCTTATATGTTAATCCTTACACAAGTTGAAATAAAATAGTTTTGCTCCTTAGTTTATTAGCAATGATGTGAGGTTGAGATTCTTCTCATTTCATTCCAATGGGATCTAATACGTGGTGGTGAGATTAAGGGTACGGTAAGTGCCAAGTTAGAGGAATCAAATTATCTATTGCCACCATCACCACCACCTCTGCTCATCTTTTAAACTAACCAACTTGATTAACTAAAATGCATTCTGTCATAATTTCAGTCCTTACAAATTCATACCATATACACCTTTTTTTGAATGATTAAAAACTATAGAGTGTGTGAAAAGTCTGATAGATATTCTTCATGGCGGTCTAAGCTTAATTAGCAATTATCATGTTTGAAATAATTTAACCTGATATGGAAGAAGAATATATCCATCTGAATTGTTAATCCATTGCCTCATCAATCCAGTCTTAGTTTTCTAAAATCCTGCATGGTTGACCTACTCAGAAGACCTAAGCAGAAGTCTGAGTATACATGATGATCAACCAAACCAAATTAGTCACTAAACCTGCAAGATGTCTATCAAACATTGCATCGTATATAGAGCAAAAGGTAGGCCAATGGTTCAAGGATAAAGACCAAACCGAATATGAAACGGTCCAAACTTGTATTTGGCAAGTACTCGTACACCAGCAATCGTTCCATTCCTTCAATGCAGCAGCCAAGAAGGCGAACGAGATTTCTGTGCTGAAGTTTGGCTATCAGCAACACCTCATTTGTGAATTCATTTATGCCCTGCACAGAATCTTTGGACAACCTCTTGACAGCAATGTTTTCTCCATCTTCTAACTGACCCTGCTAATTGCTATATTTAAGTGAGTTCCACAATGTTCTATTTTCAAAAAGTTTGTATCTTGTGTAACTGTAGGATCAAATATCTGCATGCCCTATAGTAAAAAAAATTACCTTGTAAACAAGGCCAAATCCACCCTCTCCAAGTTTGTTATCTTCAGAAAAGTTATTGGTGGCAGCTGTTATTGTATGCATATCAAATAAAGGTAACTCTAGCTCATTTCCTCTGCTTTCCTTGTAGTGGGTACTGATTGTTTTGACTGGCATGAAAGCTTAATATAAGAAAATCAATTATGTGAGATTCTTGAATTCACATGTACTGGCATCTCCATCTTAAAAAGTTTCAAAACAAAAAGAAAAATAATACTTGTTAATAGAATGACAAAAATTTCATTCAAGACAGCTATTATTTTAATTGATTCACAGGTATGTATTCACATGGATACAAATGTGAAATTCATGGTTGACAGAGTGCTAGGTATCAGGAACTAAGGAATATACTAGGTAACAATCAGAGCTCAGCAAGTTCTGTTCTAGAAACAATGCTTATATCGTTTAAAGCTTGGGGGTCACTCTGCACTGGAAAAAGGCCAAAAATCATGCCATGGTTCAGTAGAGATTATCGAATATATTGTCATTTCTTCCTTTATTAGCCTACAAATATCAGTTATACTAATGGATTATTTGGGTCCTATCCTTGTCTTTCCTCATTACACATACACACACACACACACACACATGTATCTGCACTTAATTTGCAGATTAATGAGGAAACAATATTGAGGTAATAATGTTGGGCCGGCCCAAAGACTATATTTTAAAAATTTTTGGACTGAATTCGGGCATCCCTTTGGCCCAAAAATTAAATGGATTCTATTTTTCTGCCCCAAGACTAGTCCAATATGTTTAAAATTTCGTCCGCAGCCTGAACCAATTTCAGGCCGGCCCGAAGTTTATTGAGTTGGCCCAGCCCAGTTCCAAACAATGGGCTTTTGGGCCGGTCCATTTCCAGCCTTAAGTCATTGTCAATGTAAAACAAGCCTGTAGAACATGATAAAAGCAAATGCAACAAGCCTTGCAAGTTTGTTTTCAAAATAATATGCCAAGGAAATGTAGATGAGCATAGTTACCAACTACCAATGGCGAACATGCGAAGAAATATATCTGAACTCAATACGTGAATGAAATATATTCAAGATAAAAGCATGTAATACAATTGAAAATGATTGTCAACTAGGATGTGTTAGTTAATTCTTACAACTGGACTGACTTTAATATATTTTGTGTTTTTTTCTGGATCTTATAATATTATACTACGAACTACTAATATATGCATGTCTTGCATTTGGGTTGAACACTGGATCATGGGACCACTGTGGACCTGGCTTAATTAGCCGTTGGTATAATTTTTGTTAAGGTGTTGGTCTTTTGATCGATGGCCTTGTGAGCTTCTAGCTCTCTTCTTATTTCCATTCTTGTTTAGAGCCTCCACATTCTCAAGCTTGTTTTCTCTGTGGTTAATAGCAGTACGAGCTTCTCTCTTGATTGTTCTACTCTGGATTTTTTAAAGAATATGATGGTTATTCACCACTACTTAGGTTTGAATATGAGACCTCTCACTTAGAGAGATGGAAACCAACTAGGTCAGTTACCAACTGTTAGTGTTGAATAACCACCTACTATTCTCTATCCTGGGCATAGAGTAAAATGAGGGTCTCTCTTTTCTCCACCTGAACCATATTCATTGGGGAGACATTGGATCATGCTGCATAATATTGCTTTCCATACTTGCTTGAAACGAGTTTGAAAGTTTACTATGGTTTCCTTTTGGTTTTTGAGAATATATATTGTATTCACTTTTTATTTACATAAAATTCTTCTTGAAGTTATTTCTAAACCATTATCTGAATATAGGTGACACCTAAAGATGTCGCATCTGCCATCTGTAACTTGAAAGCGATATGCACACGGCTTGTCTTAGGCATATTTGGAATACCAAAAATTGGTTACAGGATACTCAACAACCGTTAACAGCTACAGCTTTCTCCCCTTGAGACACAATGAACACAAAAGCTAAACAAAAAATTTATCTACAGAATGTAATCATGGATGGAGAATCATGAGAGATATTAGTGTTTATTTAACTAAAATTAAGCCAAGGCAGACTCTAAACATTAAGGTGTTAAATGGATGGAGGAAGAGAGCAAGGGAATTAGCAGCTTTCCACCATATTGATCTTTACCGCATCATTTTTTTATCCCTGGTGATCATTTACTGATCAATATGTTTGCTAATTGTAATTTCTTGGCCACAACTTTTTGTAGAAGGGAAACACTCAACTGAACCTCTGTAGATCGTTAAAACATGCTACCATTACAATTAGAGGTGGCAATGCTTAACCTATCTAACTTGATCTGATTTGTTGTAGGTTTGCTTGGATTTCTTGTTTAATAAAAAAGTCTGTTACGGGTCTAGATTTTTTACCCATTTAATAAATAGGTTGGGTTTGGATATTGACCTAGTTTGTATTCAACCTGACCCATATTTGGTCCTATCCAGCCCAATTGGCATCCCTAATTATAATGTGCTTGACTTTGCTGGCGAGTGAAGTAGGAAAATAAATATTTCCATTCCTTGTTTAGCTTTTCTTAGACATCAATTCCAAGAAGGATTGTGATGTATCGAGGCATGCACAAACTAGTATTGAAGCATCCATAAACTAGGTCTACATCAATCAACTAGAGAATTAACATGGGAGCGAAATGCTTGTAATTTGACTGAAATAGTTTGACAGTGATTAAGTGGTCCTTGGTGCCTTGAATTATGTAAAGAAAGCTATTTGGTGCACAGGACCAATACATATTGCACTTCTAACGGACTCATGAACGATGTCAACTTAATTATTCTATACATTGCACGCCCTGAATGAAATCATATTACTTGTCAGCTCGAGCATCGAATACTATTGTACTTCACTATTAGGCATAAAATTATTTGATGGATTCTTAGTCCCGGATGTTGACGAAATATGTTCTGAAAAATGTTGAAGAAATCAATGGCAATACAAAAAGTAAAATTCATTAATATTATATAATAGCTGGTATAAGCGATAGATCATGTCTGTTGTGTAGGAAAAGGGTAGGTACCTTGTTTTTTTTTCCTGTTCTTCTTCCACAGAAGTTGAATAAAGCACACAAATAGAAGAAACCCTGCCAGTGAAGAAATGATTATGACTATCACAGACTTCTTCTTATCATGCTTATGCCTTGTCGGATCTGCACAACAAATTTTTTTGGAATCAGGACTTTCACTCAGGGCACATTTCTTATGATACGGATTGTCAGTTAGATATTTTAATCGTTCTGCACTAAGCTATCATATAAATGTGTTTCGTGACATGAATGTTAGAACTGGTATGCATACTAAGTATATTTGCATTTTGTCATAGGATCATGCACGTTCCTGGATTCAGTGTGCTGACCATCACCAAGTCACATTTGCTAATTAGAATCATATATATAAAGCAAAATAATATGGTTATTTTGACAAAACCAACAAAATACGTATGTTATAAGAGCTCTATGATAATCTCTTTAGTCATCTACCTCCCTTTCACTCTAAGCAAAGTTAATCCCTTCAGTCATCCGATGCAACCCAACAGCAATAATGTCCAGCTCCTAATTAAAATGTTCCAAATGTAGTCTATTATGTATGAACCGGTATATTACTAAACTAACTCCTACCTTTTTCCTTCCCCTCTCGGGAAATAATCGTTACCTAATTCGGAAGATGCAAGCCGAAGATATAGGTTCTCCCCTCCATCGGTGAACAGTCTAATATCTACAAGATCTCCGGTCCATGTTACACATCCACTCCCTTGAAGGACAGCATAGGCGCTGCAAGTGCAGTTATTCAGGCACCAGTCTTCACACTCTTCCTGACTTTTGCTGCCGTGAACGGTGGCATTCGATGTATCAGGCAACTTCACTTGTTGCAGCTCAAAGAAACCATCCGATGAACAATTTAATGCTGTCGTCCTTGCACAGCCGTCAGAATTGTTTCTCATCATCCAGTTTCGAGGAGACTTGGGACTGAATCCCCTCAAACAATCGCAGGCAGGTGAGTAGCTTGTACTGCAAATGCCATTAGCTCCACAGTTAGCATACTCGTCGCACGGGTCTTTTGGAAACCACCAGTAAAGGTCCCATGCAAGGTTTTGTTTGGGTTGCACCCAACGCTGAACCACTCCAGCCTCGTTCAACAAGGCACGACATAGAATAGAACCGTCCAGTACTTCGTAGGCGTAGGTGGCCTCGTACTCATTGGAAGTTAGATTAAACCTGAACATGTTATTTGTTTTCGTCTCTGGAATGCCATTAAATCCACCTCCATTCCAGGGTCCGGTGCGATATATTTGGACAGATCCTTTCAATATGACAAGCTCTGGTACTTCTGTATCCATACGTATCTTGTAGGAGTAGTCCCCTGGAGAAGGGTCAGAGGAACTCTTCCATGACGTGAGATGCCAGTCGAGATTGGTTCTTATATCCCATCCAAGCTTCATACCTTGTAGAAGCGTGTTACTTGGATGATCGAAGCTCTGCCACGATATATTCTTCGAAGTTCCTTCGATCAGGACAAGATTTCCCGAGTCTAAGAGCTGTACGACGGGATTGATTGCATTGGATGTGTCTGTCGACCAAAAAATATATCCGGTGTTATTACGAGGACCAGATTTCCATCACCCGTGAGATTGAGAACCCCGGTGGAGCCATTGAGGGGAGAGATTCTATTGGCAACCCACACGACTGTTTTATCTGGAGTGCCTTCGTAATATATCCCCAAGTATCGATTATTCGAGTCGCCGAGGCTGAAGAAGCCCAGTTCGAAGGTCCCACCCGACGAGATTAAGGTTTGTCCTTGTCCATCTACGAGCGCTTTGGTCGGCATCATTGTATCTCCTGCAATGGATACAGGGGAGAGATTATAAAAAGAATGAAATAAAAAACATAAATTTATACCGAGGAAGTGGTGACCGGGTTTTCATCATTAGATTTAGAAAATGAAATGAGAACGAAAATATGATTACTACGTCGAGCTTTCGCATGCTTTACATTTTTTTCATGTTTCTTATGGGCATTCGATGCTGGGTAATCGGCCAAAAGATATTTCATTTACTAAAACGGAGGAGTTCAATCGCTTAACCGATCTCGAGCCACTTTTACTCAAAGAAACCGGATCTCTAGGCGCAATTGTAGTCTCTAAGGCAGAAGACTCCAAAGTTGCTTGGAAAGTCCCTAAAAGAATCTTTGAATGGGTCCAGCACCTCAACATTACATTCACATAAAATGGCCTACGAAGAACAACTTGGTTACTGAGACCAAAGAGTCTAAGAAACAAGGCTGCAAATGGGTCCCGATGATTCATGACCCGATCCAATTCGATTCGTTTAGACCTAATCTAATCTATTTTTAGAGATTCGTAAATCCAGGTTGGATTCTAAAATTAAATCCGTTTTATTTTTTAGGTCGTATCTAGGTTTACTGAATTTGGACCACGCGATTTAACTCAAGCATACTAATACTATTAGCATCATATTTATCTGGACTTTTAAAATATAATTTAAAACTTGTATGGAACTTATTTTTAAAATAGGAATAGAGTTATGATTATTTTTTATATCTTAATTTATTTTTAAAATAATATTATTTGTAATTTATTTTATGGTTAATAATAGTTGACTATATAATAATTAAAATATGGTTGTATATATTTTATCTGGATCATATCTAAATTTAATTTTTTAATTAGAATCGAGTTATTTATGAATCCGATCCAACTCCAATGATCCGTTGGATTGAAAATTTTGATAGTAGACTCGATCCGATCTAATTTTCTAGTGAATTGAGTCTGGGTCTAATTTTAAGATCCGATCAAAGAATTGCATCGAATTGGGATCACTCATAATCCGGTCTAATTCGACCAATTTGCACCCTTACTAAGAAAGGCAACCTTAAGTCATACTTTCATTGTTTATCAATATTTGCTAAAAGATAAAAGGTAAACTTGAATTATGCATGTAAATTTTCTTGCGTATTACCTGTATCTAATGCAATAACTTACAAGCTATAAATCTGGAATCTTTACCAGATCTTTGATTATCATGATGCATGTACCACACCCATTCCCTTCTTAATTACATCTCTTGCCCATTTTAATGAGGCATGATTCTGATTGGGAATAAGGAATTTCTTCACCAAGACTTGACAATCAGGATTCATTCGGCAGTTGCTTAAGAATAAGGATCCTACAACAGATTAACATCTTAGTTAAATAATTATGATTGTATTTTGGATTATGTAATAACTCTTTCTTTCTTGGGATTATATTATTTTTATAACAATATATAATGATTTTGTTGTAATTATTAGATGAGGGAGAAGGAAGAATTTTTTTAACTTGCTCGTCTTGGATATTTTAAAAGAAATTAAGTGGAAGATTGAAGAATCGGAAAAGTTGGGTTTAAATTTCTTTTTTCTTTTGTTGATAATTAAAAACCGAGGTGCACAATATCTATTTTGAATGGGAAGATCCATCCTTACATAACTTGGATCATATTTCTTTCCCAGTTCTAATAGCTATTTCCTAAAACAGACCTGCTTAGTTGAAATAAACTTGAAAAACTAAAATTCTTTATAAGGTAGATCTCAGACTTTTGCATCAATCTCACCTTCTAGTGATGGATTGCCAAGGGGCCAGGAGGGCCTTGGCCCCCGCCTTAACATTTTCGTAACCCCCATTTATAGATTAGTTTTTTTAGGTAAAATTTCTTATATTTAGATATTTAGCCTCTCCTAATATTTTGTATATATAGATTTTGACCAACGTTCTCCTCCTCCATTCTAAGCATTAATCTAGAGTTGTCAATGGATCAGGTTCAGACCCGAGACCTGCAGGTCTGGACCCAACGGGTCTAGATCTGGATCTAAATCTGGACCTGTCTACTCGGACTCGGATCCGAACCGTTTAATCATAATTAAATGGATCTGGATCCCGACAAACCCGAGACCCGATTAAATAAAATAATATTATATATATTTATATATATTTATATAAATATGGAAGGTTAGATTATGACTCAACGGTTCAAATCAATTTTTGTTTTTACTATAAAAACCCTCATGCCCTCGCGCTCTCTCCCTTTCGCCATTCCGCGTTCCGCCGAATCCCCAAATGGCCAAATCCCCCTCGACGCTCGACGGCCCACGCCTCCCCCCGCTCGACGGCCGACGCCTTCATTGACGGTCGATCCCCCCCAGTCTCTATGACCGACGCCTCCCTCGACGGTCGATCCCCCTCTAGTCTCCACGGCCGATATGCCTCCCTCGATGGCTTGACAGCTTGACGACTGACGCCTCCCCCTTTCGCCCGTCGACGACTCGATGGCCGACGCCTCCCCTCCGCCCCTCAATGGCTCGACGGTCGATGCCTCCCCTCTCCGCCCCTCGACGGCTCGACAGCTCCCCCCTCCACCCTCGATGGCTCGACGGCCGACGCCTTCCCCCTCCGCCCCTCGACGGCTCGATGGCTTGATGGCCGACACCTCCCCTCCGCCCCTCGACGGCTCGACCTCACCTTTCTCCAAGGTAAATCGCGTCCCTCCCCCCCTCTCCATCCTCCCTTTCTCCGAGGTT
This sequence comes from Areca catechu, assembly GCA_021397845.1. Lineage (NCBI taxonomy): Eukaryota > Viridiplantae > Streptophyta > Magnoliopsida > Arecales > Arecaceae > Areca > Areca catechu. The sequence continues at coordinate 63,654,697 of CM038039.1, forward strand.
CGTGTCGAGCGTCTCCCCCCTCTCCCTCCCCCCTTTCTTCAAGGTTCGCGTCGGGCGTCCCTCCCCCATTCGGGTCCGGGTCTGGGTCTGGATGCCTAGGATCTATTTGGATTCGGATATGGTACTTTAAAGTTAGACCCGTCGGGTATTCGGGTCCGGGTCTAGATCCAATAGCTAAGATCGGGTTCGGGTTTGGATATCTGGGTTCCGACCCGAACCCGATCCGTTGACAGCTCTACATTAATCTGTTACCATTTCCGTAGTAAAAGCAAGAGAATGAGAGAGATCAAGGTCCTGAGAATCCTTTGTTCATCATTTTTGGTTTGCTTTCTTTTCCAATACTCTAAGGTGAGTCTCTAAGGTCTCTATTTATCCTCCTTTTTCCATAATCTTTGCGGGTTTTTTGTTATTTTTGTGGTGTTTGGATCCTTGGGTTTGATACAAATATTTTGCTTTTCATGTGTGTCGATGTATGGTTGTATACATGTATGTGTGTGCGTGCATGGTGTGGAAGTGGTTATTTTTGATAGATTTATTCTATTTACTTGGAGAACCTTGGAAACAAGTTTTTTTTAAAAAATAGATATTATAAATCAGCTTTCTCTATTTGAAAGTCAGATTATTTATATATATATTTTTAATTAATCTTTCTTTTCTTTTTTATAATTATTTAGAAGAAGATATAAAATATTTTTAAATCTATTCCAACGAGAAAGAACTCAGAGAGAAAGAAGTGACATCAACATCAACTCAAGGATTTATTCAACATCCTCTCCTCTTCTTCTTATTTTATTTTATTTTATTTTTCTTATAACTTTATTCATATTTTAGATTCATTTTGAGTAAAAAATTAATAATTTTTTAAGAAAAAAGAAGTAGCAAAAAAATTGATGGTATAGCTATGCCGTCTGCGCATGATGTTGAGGTTAAAATTGAATTTCATCAACTAACTTCATTATTGACGAATTTATTCTATAAAATAATATCAAATTCACTTTCTGTCGCTCTCTTTGATTCTTTTTGGAACCAAAAGATATGTCCGATTAAACTCTTACTTGAAAAAAAAAAAAAAAGTTTTGCTCAGCCTATTTCAAGCCCTAAATAATGAAATTTATGACTAACTGTTATGTTCACCCCTTAAAGTCGAAAAGTTACTTAATTAAAAAAAATCAACTCGTGTTGCGGCGGATTTTACTCCAAGAACTTGTTCCGCCGCTAAAGTGGTAACAACTTATTCCGCCATATTTGTATAAGCTAAAGTGGTAACTTGTGTGCTTTTAGATAAACCACCAAGTATCAAACTTATACACTTTTGTGAACAAATAACACTTGTAGCTAACTCTATGAAAAATGCTAGAAAACTTGGGTGGAGGTGAAAGAAGGGCCCGTATATACTGACGAGTAGATTCTAATTTCAGACAGGTAGAACGAACAAAAACAAGGGATATCCTTAAACTAGAATACGACTGTGCTTTCTTTGCATTAAATTAATAATAATAATAATAATAATAACTCTCCATGCTTTCTGCATTATAGGAAGGGAACAATAAGCTCTGGATATACACTAGCATCATACCTGGCTGGCCATGAACCAGGTTTGTAGCTGCCGAGATTCCAAGCACGAGAAACCATTCCAGCAGTGGCATTTCTCCTTTGCTTCGTGGAACCTAGAAAGTCTCAACTGGTAGTACCATTTGCCTTCGGAAGGAGCCATTAAAGTATAGTTTAAAGCCAAAAAAGACAGTTACCTCAAATTACTGGAAAAAAAAAAAAAGAAGAGAGACTCTGATCCGGTAATGTTCACTTGAGTAAGCTCTCTTGAAGAGTAGGCGGAGATATGAAAGAATAAACAGACTGATAAAAAAGAGCAGAAGCTGCAGAACCTTTATATTATTTTCCTGTAGCAATGAATTATTTACACCCAAATGCCCGTTAAGGTCTCCGGCCCTGACAGCAAACTGAAGTAGACATTTTAATAACTAATAACAATAATACATGTGCATTAGGGACTCTCTTCTTAAAACTTTAATTAAATAAGGTGATTCTTCTTTATTTTCCGGGAATTATCTTCTTCTTCTTTTTTTTCGTGGACCAAATAAGAGTCCGGGAATTATCCTAAGTTTCCGGGAATATATATATATATATATATACACATTGCCGTGCAAAGAGGGCAGCTTCCATGCGATTACTGCATTCAAAGGAGAATCCATGGGGCTTACAAACGTCTAACTTTTCTAACCGTCGGCTTTGTTGGGTAGTCTACAATTTCCACGCGCGAGCGTGAACGCGCGTGGAAGTTAAGCTGCAATCATTTTCTGTACGAACGGAGATAAACGTAACGGGAAGATGGAAGTCGCCGTCGCATCTGACGCGGCCGTAACGGAGATCACCGTAAGTTCCAATGCTGTACACGTGAAATGAAGCAGGGATGGCAAGGATGTGATTGCCGATCAAAGGGCTTGTATTCCGACGGTCTGACTGATATTTTTGTGATCTGTTTCAAAGACTTCCATGTCATATATCTATTTAAAGGACATTCATATATTTGCTCATTTCTGAACTTGTACTCTTGGTTGCTTTAGTCCTGAGGGCTGTTGGGATATTCCGTTTCAAGTACGAGCCGATCATCGGTCCTGCCGATCGAAGACCTTTCTTCTGAACCATCATCTTCAGATCCAGACATTGGAAAAATTCAGACAACCAATGGGCAAGCCAAAACTCTACGCAGGTCTACGGCACCCAAAACTCTTTGCATGTCTACGGCACCCGAAGCTTTTAGCGGGTCTACGTCACCCGAAGGCAAGGCCTTCGAACCTCATCTTCAGCCTTCGCCGAAGACAAGTCCTTCGCTCATGAGGACTAGACCCCCAAACCTGATCCGAGGGACGACCCTCACTAACCTCCTAAATACATTCTTCGGTTCACACCGAAGACACGATCTCTAGCCTTTGACAAGGACCAAGTCCTCGATCTATACCGAAGACGGGATCTCTAATCTATCTCAAGAAGATCCGAGGACGAAGACTTTTCCGATCTGATTACGGGAATCTCCTTAAAAGAGGAAAATCTGAAGATGGATCCATCTGTCTGAAATCACTACAAAACACAATAAGCAATGATAACCAACGGTTACTATCGACCATCTCCAGGACACAATCATGGTGCGTAACTCCAGCTGCAACGCCTCCTGTCTGGCCGGAACCGTTCGATGACAACCCACAACTGCGGATCATGGGGAAGGAATTAACTCCCCACCGTAACCACTAGAAGAAGAACGGAATCGCAGGCTGGAAGGCTCCTTATAAATAATGGTAAGAGGGAATGCTCGAGGTAAGAGGCATAATATACTCCAAAAATCTCAGAGTCTTTTCCCTCTATTTCTCCTCACCTTTTCCATTCTGTGGCTGGAGCCCGTCTCTGACTTAGGCATCAGAATGTCCCTCGTCGGAGCAACTCCAGCAAGCGATTTGTTTTGCAGGTGAACCAAGGAACGGTCCTGCGATCCAGTAGCTTCGACCGGCTGGAACAGGGACTCTACACCAATAGATTGGTGCGCCAGGAAGGGGGTGCCAGCAACAACTCTCCATTGTTAAGCTCCCTTCCTTGACAAAGGGGAAGTAAGAAGTTCCCGATGGCGAGAGGGAAGACTCAGATTGCCTCCACGAGTCGAAGTCGTGCTCCATCCCAAGGGGGTGCACCCCCGGGAGAGAACGACATCCCACCTCCCATAGTTGTCGTGGAATTGCGCAGTTTGAAGCCCTTATGAATCAGGTCACCAACCTTATGGCCATGGTTCAAGATTTTCAAAACAAGGCTTTCCCGGTGGGAAATCGACCGGCCCCCTCCAGACATAGCTCTCGATCCTAGAGAAAGAGAGCCCCTTTGGAGGGATCCACACATCTCTCCCCCCGTTCTCGGCCTTCTCCCGAAGGCCGAAGTTCAAGAATGCCTAGGCCCGATCCCCCGTAGAAAGGAAAAGACCTAGGCAAACTCCCTCACCCTCATTTGAAGACTCTACTACTCCGTAGAGGGTGCCGAAGCAGGCCGTCCCAGATTACGATGGAAAATTCAAGGCCATCAAATCGAAAATGTCAAGAATACGAGAGCAGGGAATACGAGACCAGAAAGATCACAATGACTTGATAATAGGTGATCTGCGCCCACCCTACACCGACTGCATTATAGCCGAAATCATCCCTCGCCACTTCAGGGTTCTCCAAATGGAACCTTATGAGGGCACCTCCGATCCTTTCGACCACTTGGACAATTTCAAGGCCCACATGATGATCCAAGGAGCTTTGGACGCAATGTACTGCCTCGCGTTCCCAGCCACCTTGAAGAAAGCTGCTCGGATGTGGTACTCAAGCTTGCGCCCAGGTACCATCGATTCTTTCTCCGAGTTAGAAAAACAGTTTGTCTTGCATTTCAGGACTTGTTGCAAGACCCCCCCGAAATATGGACACACTATTTCTCCTTCATCAGGATGAAGGAGAAAGCCTGCGAGACTACATCTCCAGGTTGACGCGGGACACGACCCCGAATCAATTTTTATTTCTAGGAAAACAGACCGTTGGTCATTAAGAAATGACCCTAGGCTAGGCTAAACCAAAACCAATTTTATTTTTTTTTATTTTTTTATTCAAATGAAACTTTTTTTCTATATATATTTTTTTATTCAACACCTCTCTTTTTTTTTTCATTCCTACGCTTTCTAAAGTCGACAGAGAAGCCCGAAGATGCTTTCACGTTCGTGCAAAGCATCTCTCAATGCTTTGACGAACGTGCAGAACATTGGTGCCGGTCTGTGGAGGGGTAGATCCGCCGGCATCCACCGCGACGGTGAGGGACGGAGAGGGTGCACCGGCGGCGAAGGTGGACTTGCGGCGAGAGCTTCGATCGCGGCAGTGGCTTGCACGGGCGAAACATGCGATGACAGTGTTTGGACGGTGACGGTGGCGGCAAGGTCTACAATGGGGAGGTGGCGGTGCGGCTCTGCTCTCGGTGGGTAGCCGGCACATCCATCGGGCGGAGATGCAGGAGCAGAAGTCCCGCGGGACTCCGGTTTGTTTTGTGAACGGGCGTCCTGGTTCCGAGCTTGATGGCTGGGGGAGTTCTGGCCGAGATTGGTCGAGGAGGTGCGGATCTGTGCTGCGGGAGTAAGAATTGCCAATGGCGAGAGAAGACGATAGGATAAAGTCGGAATAAGGTGAGGAGAAGAGAATAAGGGGAAGAATAAGAAGAATAGGTAACAATAGGAGGGGGAGAAAAAGGCCCGGGGAAAAGACGGAGAGGAAGAATAATCAGGAGAGAAAGAGAGTGGGAGGATACACACATCTCTCAAATATTTTCTTCTCGAAAATTCAATAACCAGACCTTAAAAGAAAAGATCTGAAACCTCATATTTAAAAAATTCAAATCAAAACAACATCCAATTAATAAAATAAATCTTAAAAAATTCAAATAAACAATCAAACCTAAAACAAATTTCAAATAATGTGATCCATCCTAAAATTTCGAATATCCTGCACATCGGGTTCTGGCATGGATTGTGAGCACCTCCGATCTTGGGCCCTGGATTTCTAGGCCCACTGTTGCCAGGCTTGGACTGACTGCTAGGTTCTGGGCTGCTCTGGGTACTCTGTTGCTTGCGCCGGTCCCCATCATTTCTCCTAAGTGGGGAAACGACTTGTCTTCAACATTTCAATTGATGCAGACCCCCCCGTAATCTGCAGACTTTTTATAGATGAAAGAAACCTAACTACTCTCCATTGACGCGGGACACGATCCCGAATCAATTTTTATTTCTAGAAAACAGACCGTTGGTCATTAAGAAATGACCCTAGGCTAGGCTAAACCAAAACCATTTTATTTTTTTATTTTTTTATTCAAATGAAACTTTTTTTTCATATATTTTTTTATTCAAATAACCTCTCTTTTTTTTTCTCCTACGTGAAGTGGCAGAGCCGGCTTTCACGTTCGTGCTGAGACACGGAACGCGGGTAGGTCGGAGGGTTCCGTCGGGACAGCGCGGTGGGGCGGGGGTTGACGGTGGCGAAGGTGGGACGGTGGGGAGAGCGCACGGCAGCGGCTGCGGGTGACCAAATTTTTTAGTAGTGCAATTAAATGACTAACCTCTAACCTCTCCTGTACCAAATTTTTGGCGAATGCGCATCTCTGATACCAAATAATTGACGCGGGGACTCGTTGTTTATTCCAAGGATAGGACTTGGTCATTGATGACCCTAGGTAGTTCTAAAACCCAAATTATTATTTTTTTTTCCAATTTTTAGTCAATAAAAAAAAAATTCTTCAATTAAAGTTGGAAAAAGACGCTTGCCTTAAAAGCGGAATAAGAAGTCAATTGGGTTGGGGGGTTGATGGGGCTTCAGATGGGAATGCCCAGGAAGGAACCGAGAGATAACAGCTTGTGGCCAGAAGAAGAAGGGGTTCATACACCAGACATTTCTAATAATTTCCAGCGCTATTATTCAATAACCGATCTGAAGAGCATCTAAGATATCTGATAACCTGATCGGATATTCCTAACAATTCAAATAAAAACAAACAAATCCAATTAAAGGATAAATAAATCTTAAAACAATCCTTCAAACTAAACAACAATCCTAAAACAAATTTCAAAATAATTGTGATCCTAATCCTAATTTCTGATGATATCCTGTGCTAGCATCGGACCTGTGCTGGCATTGGGATCTGTGCTAGCATCGACTCCAAGATCTTGGGCCCTAGGATTTGGGCTAGGCTGGGCTTCAGGTTCTGGTTGGGCTTCAGGCTTGGACTGGACTGGCTTTAGGTTCTGGGCTGGCTTCTGGGTTGATCTGGTTGCTTTAGATTCTGGGCCGATGTCCCCATCATTTCTCCTAAGGTGGGGAGAACTCGACTCCGTCGAGTCAAGCTTCACAATCTTCAAATTGATGCACTTCTGACTCCAATGCACCACGTAATCTGCAGACTAAAAATTTTTATAGAATAATGCAATTAAAATGACTAACCTAACCTAAACTTGCTCTGATACCAAATAATTGACGCGGGACACGATCCCGAATCAATTTTTATTTCTAAGAAACAGACCGTTGGTCATTAAGAAATGACCCTAGGCTAGGCTAAACCAAAACCAATTTTATTTTTTTTCATTTTTTTTATTCAAATGAAACTTTTTTTTCCATATATTTTTTTATTCAAATAACCTCTCTTTTTTTTCTACCCGTCACGTGAAGTTGGCATTGATTGCCGGCTACACCTTCACGTTCGTGCTGAGACACGGAACCCCGCGGGTAGGAAAAATCGACGAGGGTTCCGTCGGTGACAGCGCTAGAGTGGCTTGGCGGCTCCGGGGTTTGACGGTGGCCATGAAGAGATGGTGGCACGGTGGGGAGAGGCGGCACGGACCAGCGGCTGCGGGTGACCAAATTTTTATAGAAATAGTGCAATTAAAATGACTAACCTAACCTAACCTAAACTTGCTCTGATACCAAATTTTTGATGCAGAATGCGCCATCTCTGATACCAAATAATTGACGCGGGACACGACTCGAATCAATGTTTATTCCAAGAAGATAGGACCGTTGGTCATTAAGAAATGACCCTAGGCTAGGTTAAACTAAAACCCAAATTATTATTTTTTTTTTCCAATTTTTTAGTCAAAAAAAAAAAACTTTTCTTTTTTCATATTTCTATTTCCTAAAGTTGGCCAAAAAGGAGCCGGCTTGCCTTAAAAGGCGTGCAATTCCCTTTAACTGAAGTCTTCAAGTTCTGGGTTGGGCTTCTGGGTTGATCTGGGCTGCTTCAGATTCTGGGCCAATGTCCCCATCACAGGTTTAATGTGGCCACACTCGAGATCCCCGATCTTAACAAGCTTGTGGCCATGTCTACACTGAAGAAGGGGCTTCATACATCCAGGCGCACATTTTTCCTAGATAAGAAGTTTCCCAAAGCTATGCTGAGCTGCTCGCAAGGGCTCAGAAATATGCCGATGCTGAAGAGCAAGCGGCAAATCGATGACTGATCGAAGGAAACCCCCTTCAAGAAAGAAAATAACAGGGGACAAGGTCCCCCAATCTCTAACAATAATAAGAATGCTAACCGCCGAGAAGTCCTCCCAGGCCCAGAATATCGGGCGGGAGGTTCGACTCCTACACCCCCCTCAACCTCCCTCGTGAAAAGATCCTCATGAAAATAGAGAAAGAAAACTTTCTCCAATGGCCTTGTCCCATGAAGGCGTCCTCTTCCACAAGGAATAGGAACAAATACTGTCGATTCCACCAGGGCCACGGCCACAACACAGAAGAATGCATCCAATTGAGGGATGCGATTGAGGATCTCATCAAAAGAGAGTATTTGGGACGGTACATTGGTCGCCAAGGACCTCGGTCAGAAGCTACTATTCCTCAATCGGCTCCTGAAGAAGCCGAATTGCCGATTAAAGGCCCACCAATGGAGGAGTAGGAATGATACACCGACCTACCGACTGGAGAAGAGATGAAGACGACGCCCAGAAGCGATGCAAGGACAACAATGCTATCCTCTTCTCCGATGATGACCTTGCAGGAGCCCGGCTTCCACATGACGATCCAATTGTAATATCGGCCATTATGGTCAACTATGATGTACAACTGATCCTAGTTGATAATAGAAGTTCGACTGATGTCTTGATCTATGATGCATTCTCTAAGATGTGTTTGCCTAGACATCGACTACGGAGATCCCCCATACCGCTCACTGGCTTCGTGGGTAATCAGGTTGATGCCGAGAGAAAATTAGTATTGCACGTAACCCTTGGCACCGAACCTCGACAAAAGACACTGTCGATCAATTTCATGGTGGTTCGAATCCCCTCTACCTACAACATTATTTTGGGATGGCCCGCCTTGAACAAATTCTGGACCGTAGTGTCATCTTACTATCTCCTGGTATGCTTCCCCACCAGGAATGGTGTCGAAGAAGTTAGAGGAGACCAGAGAGCGGCACGACAGTGCCTGATGATTCAAGACAAATACTCTAACGATTCTACAACCTTGGATCAGCTGGATCCAAGGGACCCAGCCGCAAATTCTAGTGAGCCTATGGAGAGAATCATCTCAGTGCCTTTAACGAAGGAGGATCCCACCAAAGTCGTGCAGATTGGAAGCACGCTTGACAAAAAAACCAGAACATAACTGATTTGTTTCCTCTAGGAAAATGTTGATGTCTTCACCTGGATGGCTTCGGACATGCCAGGGATTCCCTCCAAAGTGATCACTTATCGGCTGGAAGTTACTCCTAATATAAGCCAGTCCAGCAAAAGAAGAGGAGCTTCGTCCCTGAAAGGCAAAAAGCCATAAACGAAGAAGTAAGCAAGCTCTTCAAGGCAGGGTTCATCCAGGCCCACTACCCCGAGTGGTTGGCCAATGTAGTAATGGTGAAAAGGCTAACGGCAAGTGGAGGATCTACATCAATTACACAGACCTCAACAAGGCCTGCCTAAAAGATAGTTTTCCTCTCCCAAAGATTGATCAACTGGTCCACGCCACCGCCGGCCACCAACTACTAAGCTTCATGGATACTTTCTCAGGCTATAATCAAATCCGAATGGATCCCCAAGATGAGGAGAAGATGGTCTTCATCGCCGATAAAGGTCTGTATTGCTACAAGATGATGCCGTTCAGGCTCAAAAATGCTGGAGCGACATTCCAGAGGTTGATCAACAAGGTGTTCAAGGAGCAATTGGGAAGAAACATGGAGGCCTACGTTGATGACATGATCGTCAAAAGCCTCCTCAAAAAAGATCACATCCAGGACCTGAAGGAATCATTCAACGCTCTGCGGCGTTACCGCATGAAGCTGAATCTGATGAAAAGCACTTTCGGAGTTACTTTAAGCAAGTTTCTGGGTTTCCTCGTTACCAAGCGAGGGATTGAAATAAATCCTGAAAAGATCCAGGCCCTGAAGGAAATGAGGCATCCCTCCTGCAAGAAAGAAGTCCAACAGTTAACAGGGAGAATTGCCTCCCTGAGCAGGTTTATTTATTGCTCAGCCGAGAAGTGTCTTCCATTTTTCAAGGTGCTTCGGTAGTCAAGGGGCTTCGAATGGTCTGAAGACTGTCATGCTGCCTTTGAAGAGTTGAAGAAGTATTTAGAGACCCCGCCTCTACTTTCCAAACCTCAAGAAGGCGAGGTGCTTTACTTATACCTTTCCGCTTCAGATGAAGCGATCAGTTCGATCCTTGTCCGAAGAGATGAAGACGGCTCCCATAAGTTGATCTACTACATCAGCAAAGTTCTGCATGATGCCGAAACAAGATATTCGAAAATGCAAAAGCTGATCTACTCCCTGGTAATTGTAGCAAAGTGACTATGGCTATATTTCCATGCTCACGCCATTGTGGTGCTAACTGATCAGCCCCTCAAGGCCGGTCTCCGATCCCCCGACACCTCAGGGAGGATAGCCAAATGAGCTATGAAGCTAAGCGAGTTCGACATCAACTTTCAGCCCCGATCAGCTATGAAGGCCCAGGTGCTTTCAGATTTCCTGGCTGAGTGCACCTGGAAGTTCGAAGACAAAGCAACTCTGGTAGAGGAAGAAGCTTTAAGGAGTACGGAGTCCGTTTGGGTGCTCCATGTAGACGGAGCTTCCAACTCCACTGGATGCGGAGCTGGTCTTATACTAGCCGAACTTGATGGCCATACCGTAGAGTATGCACTCCGGTTTTCCTTCCATGCTTCAAACAACCAGGCCGAATACGAAGCTCTGCTTGCCGGACTTCGGATTGCCAAGAGTTTGGGAGTTCAAAGACTCCAGGCTTTTTTGGACTCCCAACTAGAAGTGAACCAGGTTAAAGGGGAGTATGAAGCCAGGGACCCTACCATGGTGCAGTACCTGGAAAAGGTACAAATCCTCTCAACTGGAACACTTCGAGATTATCCATGTTCCTCGATCAGAGAACTCCCGGGCGGATGCGCTATCTCGACTTGCTACTATAACTCCGAAGTCTCTCGGTCGCACTTTCGTTGAGCACCTTGAAACTCCAAGTATAGTTGAAGATGCTGTGGAGGTTCATCAGATTGAGACTGACCCAACTTGGATGGATCCTATTATCAAGTTCTTGAACGAAGGTGCTTTGCCGAAAGATAAAGCAGAAGCTAAAAAGATCCGCTGGATGGCATCCCAGTATGTCATCTTAGACGGAACACTCTACAAGAGATCATTTTTTCAACCTCTGCTAAAATGCTTGGGACTGACAAACGCAGACTACACCCTGAGAGAGGTTCATGAGGGCATATGTGGAGATCACTTGGGAGGCAGGTCTTTAGCATACAAGATCATTCGCCAAGGATATTATTGGCCCTCCATCCAGAAGGACTCGGCTGACTTCGTAGGAAGGTGCGATCAGTGCCAAAGGTATGCCAACGTTCAGAGGCAACCCGCAAGTCACCTGACTCAGCTGACGACCCCTTGGCCTTTTGCCCAGTGGGGGATGGATATTCTCGGTCCATTTTTGCCTACTTCTGGATAGAGGAAGTTTCTCCTCGTAGCCATTGACTACTTCATAAAGTGGATCGAAGCCGAACCGTTAGTCCAAATCATAGAAGGCAAAGTTAAGAATTTTGTTAAAAATTCCATCATCTTTTGGTTTGGGATTCCACATGCAATAATCACAAACAATAGGAGACAGTTTGATAATCCGAAGTGTAAGGACTTCTGTGCTCGGTACCATGTTCAACACCGGCTGACTTCCGTTGCCCACCCACAATCCAATGGAGAAGTCGAAGTAACTAATCGGACCATTCTCCACGGCCTGAAGATGAGGTTGAACGTCGCCAAAGGACTTTGGACCGAAAAGCTGACCTCCATCCTCTGGGCATACCGAACTACCCCAGGGATGGCTACCAGCGAATCTCCGTTCAACCTGGCATACGGTATCGAAGCTGTTCTTCCTATCGAAGTCTCCCTCCAGTTCTTAAGAATCGACAACTATGAAGAGCCTGAAAATTCCAATCGCAGAAGGATCGACCTGGATTTGCTGCGAAGCACCAGGCTTCAGGCCCAGATAAGAATGGCGGCGTACCAGCAGAAGGTCGCCAAATATTACAATTCCAGAGTGAAGGAGCAGATCTTCCAAACAGGGGACATGGTATTGCGAAAGGCAGAAGTATCCTGGCCAACATAACAGGGTAAGCTTTCCCCCAACTAGAAAGGTCCATACCAAGTCGAAGAGGTCATTCGACCAGGAACATATCGACTCAAGACCCTAGATGGGAAAACTCTATCCCGGCCATGGAATGTACAAAACCTTCGCAAATATTATCAATAAGCAGACCCCCAAATTTCTTGTGCAAATTTGCCCAACTTTGCTCAACTCAGAATGACTCGTTGCATCGACTGAACGACAATGGCCTAAGTGGCCCGATCTAAGGAATCGACCAACTACGTAAAGGGGAGTCTGATCTGCTCACCTTATCGTTATGTCCGACGAGCATAACGGATGGCCCGGCCAGGCCACCAAGAAGATCAAAGGCATAGGGATGGTTCAGATAACCTACCCTACGGGAAACTCAAAGACATGTCGGGGCGGGCCTAATCAGCCTACCTTACACCAAAGAAGGCGCAGGAATGGTTTTCATAGCCTACCCTATGGAAAATCTGAAAACGCGCCGGGGCAGGCCTGAACAGCCTACCTTAATTATGACAAAAATGCACAGGGATGGCATAGACGCCCTACCCTATGGTAAATCTGAAAATGTGCTTGAATGGATCTATGTCATCTATCCTATCAACAGCAAACACTCAACGGAACGGCCTAGCCAACTTCACCTTTACTTTGCAGATCATGAATGGTCTACAAAATCTACACTCTCGACATATCATAATGCAAGAAACCATAAGAGAGACATGAAAAAAGGTAAGAAAAGTTAAAATACTTCATTTCCTTCCTGAATTTCTTACAAAAAAAAAGGGGAAGGAAAGAGAAAACAAAAATATTGCAGACTGAAGGAGGGAAAGCATGTCTAGTGATCGCCCACCGGCCCTTTCTCGTGACGGTGGGGGGAGACTTGCAAGAAGGACGAAGGAGCCCCGAGGTTCCCTTCAGCATCAGAATCTGACCCCTCCTCGGAGTCAGAGTTGAATTTATGCCCAGGGAAGGGAACAGAGGGCTTGATGTTGCCAAGGCCCTTCAAGTTGTAGTACTTGAAGGCCTTATCCCTACATTCCCGAAACCCCTGATAATAAAAGTCCAGGGCAGCCTCGGCGACCTCCTCTTTGAAAGCTGGAGACACCTTAAAATCCGAGATGGCATCTGCCACCTTCTTCAATGCCTCCGTCGCCTCCGTGACGGCCGCCTCGACTTGGATCTGGGCCTCCTCTAGTTGAGCCTCCAGGATGCGGACCTTTCTTCCCAAGCGATCGACGACCGGCTCATCATCGTCACTCAATCCGGGGAATGTGGGACTCCCCCTTGCTCTGGTACCAATAGCTCTCCTCTTTGCCACCCTACGAAGCTCGGAGACGCTAAACTTTATTTCGATTGAAGCTCTAAAAGAAAAAAGGAATCTTCAAAGAGGAAGTCTGAGAAGGTGATGACCATTCACAGCAGAGGACAAGGTGCTATTTATAAGGACCTTGTACCCACGACTGGCCACAGGGAAACGTGCTCCACGTCCTTTTCCAACCGCACCAAAGAGTGCCACGTGTCCGAGTGATGCTTCAAGACCTAGGAGATCGCTTGAGGGCTATTCTTGGGATGGCAATAGCCGACGCTTCAAATCCGGAGGAATCCCATCGTACGGCAACAGCATTAATGGCTCCTTTTCGAAAAAGAGAGATTTGGCGGCACCTAAGGCGCAAAAAAATGCAACCATTCGAATATCGACACATTCAGCACGAACAACAATAATCACGATCAAGGTTCCTTAATCGTCTGTCCACGAGAAAATGACACCTGTCCATCATGACTATCCCTTGATGGACAGTTTAATTATGAAAGGAAGGTGACGTCAGCCTGGTTGATCGTAGATGGTCTTCAGCAATGGCATCCTAACTTGCTCCAGAGTTCGTCTTCGTCAACCACCAACCAAACAGCTTTCGGCCTCAGCCGTTCGATTGAATAGAAGAGAGAGTAGTGAAACTCGAACTACAGACTAAGCCGATGACCTTATTCAAGCTATATCTGAAGATGCGACATAAGAGGGAGACTTTGTAGTTCAAAAAAGTTGTCATTCAAAAGATTGTCAAGTACATTTCGGAGGAATGTCAAAAAAAAAAAAAAAGCAATGCTTAAAGCTACTTAGATCATTCAACATAGGTTGAAGGAGACCCAACACCGCTGGATTGAAGCAGCTTGTCAATCTACGCAGAAAGGACTTCATCGACTTGAGCTGGGATCGAAGAACCTTCAACTCGGACTTCCTCCTCAACTTGAGCCCCCTCCTGGTTGGGGTTAGAGTTGGAGCCACATCCAGACCCTCAGCTGAGGTGGGAGCCTCCTCTCCCGAGCATGGAATCTCCTCGACTTTTTCGGCCTCTCCAGCCTGCACCAAAATTATGTCCGCATCTCTAGCTACGGTTAGAATCTCTTCTCTCGGGCTCAACATCTCTTCAACCTCTTCTACGGCTTCGACCTCCTCCTCCCCCTCTTCTTCTTCAACTATGTTGAAAGCGGGGATGCCAGAAAGATCAAGGTGTGGAAAGGCCCCTCTGACCTTGGTGAGTCCGTCGATGAAGCCATGCTGATAGCCGTATAAGGTTGCCTCATTTATCTCTTCCTGGAACTGTGAGGACTTCCTTAAATCTGCTACAGCATCACTTACCAGCTTCTTCAGAGACGCGGACTCTCTCTTAGCCGCCTCAAACTCCAGGACTGCCTCCTCGGTCCTCCTGACGGCCTCCGTCGTTGCCTTGGTCAGACTTTCCATTTTTTCTTGATCCTCCTTGGCATATTGTTCCAAGGATTCACCTCATTTTTTGGTCTTCCTCAACCCTGCTCCTTGCTCTACGATTGTCAACTGGGCACTTTTCAGCTCACCCCTCAGTCCACGAACCTCAGCGTCCATATGAACAAGTTGGTTCTCCATAGATTGCTTCAGTTCTTCGGCCACTTCTTTTTCGGCCCTAGCAATATGGAGATCCTCCTTGAGGCCATGGATGAGGCTATCAACTTTTCCTAAGCCCTCCTCCATGAAGGTGATGTCATAGACCAACTACATTGACAATATGAAGTTGTAAATCGAACAGTTCTCAGAGCAAATAAGATATAGTGAGAACGATACCTGTTGCAGGGAAGAAAAGGCAGAATCATATACTTTGGCGAGGCTTCAAATTCGCACAACTGCCAAATCGTGAGGCAGTAATGTATTCTTCAGTGCCTGCCTGGCCACGATGGGAACCAACAATCCCCCTGTAGGGGAAAGCTCCGAGGAGTTCGCGGGACGGCTTCCAGCCGAGAAGCCTCACGAGCAAACTCTCCCTCAACTTGTGGCACCTTGTCCCTATCAATGGCAGGGGGGCAAGGTGGTGGCGCATCTGCCATTTGAGGTGGACTCTCCCTTGGGTGGACCGAAGAAGTAACCGCCGACGAAGTTTCAACTGGAAAAGGCCTTGTCAAGGCCCCCACTATCGGCACCACATCTTCCCTGGAGGTTCCCCGGGAGGATGAAGTGCCCCGGTCCCCCTCAGGACCATCTCTTCGGGCCTTCTTTCGAACTGCCAACCTTGTAAGAGGGGCTTGAGCTACCCTCTTTTTGGAAGTTTGACGGAGCCAGCTCAGGCCAGGCTTTATTCCACCACCTACAAACAGAAAAACTCCTTTGAGTCGACCGAACAACAACAGGATTGGAGGGAAGAGGTGAAAATTTCCGTCGTTATACCTAACATAGGGAACTTGCTGATCCCTGCAAGATAGAGACTCCTCTCCTCCAACAACTCACGGATAGGGAGAATTTCTGAATCAGCTAAAAGGTCATAATCAGACTGATCGACCGCCATAACCTTCTTTCCATCATTGACGGTTAAACGCGGCTCCTTCCAATCACTATCGAAGCCCCACGGGTCGATAAATAATACAAAGACAAAGATGGGTTTCCACCCGTGGATGGCACTAGGCATGTCCTTGATGATCTTGCGACCCGGTCGAGGGCCGATCACCCACCATCCGCTACTATGGAAATCCCTCTTGAGCACAAATAAGGCAGTGAACAAGTTGGTCCTAGGTTCTATGCTTGCTATGCTGCATCGAAACCAGGAACCCACAGATGTTCCGAATGCTATTCGGAGTCAACTGCGCAGGCACCACTCGGTACAAGCGAAATATTTTGATGAAAAAAGAATGCAGGAAAAATCGAAGGCCTGCTTTCAAATAATCTTCGTACACAGCCAAGCATCCAGGAGGGGTTTTGTTCGCCCGTTCCTCGGATGTGGGAAGAATGGAAGGAAACCCCTCGGGAATGCGATAGCATTCCTGAAGATGAGTCATCTTTTTTGGTGAAACAGAGCTAGGAACTAATTTTGGACTCACTACATCACCGGCCTCTGAAGGTCCAACTTGTTCCCCTTGGCTCCCTATAGATTCAGCCATGATAAAAGAATGGAGCAAAAAGATAGAAGGAAGGTTCTACCTACAGAAGAGACTGATAGCCAAAAGCAGGGAAGGCTGAGCGAAGAATGAAGTGAGGTTGAAGAAGCTTCTTCAACCGGACTTTCTCTCTTTCCAAAAAAGAGACCAAAAGGCCCTGAAGCCCCACCAGGCTGATTTGACATAGAATAATCCAAAGGGTACAACCCATTTGGATCGACGGCCAGGATAAAGCACGTTCATCATCCAACGAACATGAAGGAATCGCGACAACCATCCAAATCCCAACCAAAAGATTGGCTGAACTGTCACGCAACAGAAAAAAAAGAGACGGTCCCAGGGCCGCCCACTCTCTTCTCTTCCCTCAATCAGGAAATGACAGCTGTCCTCTACCTGACCCTCAAACCAACCGGTAGTCATGATGGACAGTCCAATCAGAGATTTTACGATCATCCACTACACCATCCCCAGAAGGAAAACGACAAACCATCAATACTCTCACTCTTCGAGGCAGATCTTCATTTCGAAAACTAAGAGTAGGGGGGCAACTATTGGGATATCCCGGTCCAAGTACGAGCCAACCACCGGTCCTGCCGGTCGAAGACCTTTCTCTTGAACCACCATTTTTAGACCCAGATATTTGGAAAAAACCAGGCAACCAATGGGCAAGCCAAGCTCTGCGCAGGTCTACGGCACCCAAAGCTCTTCGCAGGTCTACGGCACCCAAAGCTCTTCATAGGTCTACGTCACCCGAAGGCAAGGCCTTCGAACCTCATCTCTCAGCCTTCACCAAAGACCAAGTCCTTCGGCTCATGAGGACTAGACCCCCAACCTGATCCGAGGGACGACCCTCACTAACCTCCGTAAATACGTTCTTCGGTTCACACCGAAGACACGATCTCCGGCCTTTGACAAGGACCAAGTCCTCGATCTATGCCGAAGACGGGATCTCCAATCTGTCTCAAGAAGATTTGAGGATGAAGACTTTCCCGATCTGATTACAGGAATCTCCTTAAAAGGAGAAAATCTGAAGATGGATCCACGATCTGTCTGAAATCACTACAAAACACAATAAGCAACGATAACCAATGGTTACTATCGACCATCTCCAGGACACAATCATGGCGCGTGACTCCAGCTGCAACACCTCCTATCTGGCTGGAACCGTTCGACGACAACCCATGACTGCGGATCACGGGGAAGGAATTAACTCCCCACCGTAACCGCTAGAAGAAGAACGGAATCGCAGGCTGGAGGGCTCCTTATAAATAATGGTAAGAGGGAATGCTTGAGATAAGAGGCACAATATACTCCAAAAATCTCAGAGTCTTTTTCCTCTATTTCTCCTCACCTTCTCCATTCTGTGGCTGGAGCCCGCCTCTGACTTAGGCATCAGAGTATCCCCGCCGGAGCAACTCCGGCAAGGTACTTGTTTTGCAGGTGAACCAGGGAGCGGTCCTGCGATCCAGTAGCTCTGACCGACCGGAACAGGGACTCTACGCCAACAAGGGCAAGAACTGAAGTTGCTGGGAGTGTATCTATTAAAAATAAAGGTGTGTATATATATATATATGTTAATAATAAATTATTTTTCGATCGAGGAATTTTCAATCTTCTCTGATGAGAATGGAGAGCTACTTCTGGTGCTCCGCTACAACAACATACAAGAAATTCCTAAACTGGGATTTTCGGCGAGAATCCTTCGACTTTCAAGTTAGCAAATAACCGGAGCAGAGAGCGACTATGTGAGTGTAAAAGCGATAGTATGAAAGTGTGCCGAGGATTCTCTCTTACTGATTTATAGCATTACGTGAAGTAATGGAATGCTATTAGGGAGGTGATTTTTTTGACAAGCGCAATAGATTCTGACAGGCATATCAGATTCTGATGGTTATCCAGATATTGTCTCCTAAAATCTTCTTCGTTGATATCTTTTGTATTAAGATAGTTGATTTTATTAAAATCCTGCCTTCTATAAACTTGGTTCGCTATAATTCCACTCACCACGACCACTGCTGGAATAGGTGGGACAATTGGGATCACTAGGACAGCTATTGTCACCTACTTAGGTGTTGCTGGGTATGAATATTGGGACAAGTTGTCTTTTGCCGAGTAAGTAGAGATCTTGCTGAGATGGAAAGAGCCTTAATGTTGCACTCAGGATGCCCGGCTAAGCCTGAACTTAGTTAGGTCTGAGTAAATATATGGAGATGTGACCGACTAAGCCTAGAATAAGTCGGCCCGAGTAAGTACATGATGGATGAGACAAACTAAGCTCAAAATTAGTCAAGGCCAAGTAAGTACTTGGGGAAGAAAAGATATTAGTGGGGCCTCACTATGAGTAATCTCTCGATGCAAGGCACTGTGGATGGTTAGAGTAACGATTGACTAGACTATCTACCACTTAGTTGGCTACTCGGCAAGTCAGCAGTCGATAGTCATCTCCTTCCCTGATTGGTTCTCTGGTTAGTGTTTTCTGAGTAGTTGATGATGCGATTACTTCCTAATTGTCTGATAAGTAGCTCAACCTTAGTCGCTGATCCGGTAAGCATCTCAAAATCGAATTAGCATTGCCATATAACACACACACACACACACACATATATATATATATATATATATATACATACATGCACATGCATATGAAGTTGATAATTATGCTTTATTCATAGAATATTATCTCTGGAAAAGGTTATTCCTATTGATTAGTTACGCGGTCTTTTGTTTCTGTCATTAAAAAGCTGGATTTATCGGACTAAGGAGTATTTATTGAAAATACGGTAGATATCTGAGTAGTCTTTCCGGTTGATACTCATGTTCATTAATCATGTAGTTCCTTTGTTTTTAAATCATATAAAAGTGTTTTTTTTTTTTTTTTTGATGAAACAAAAGGGTGAGGGAGGGATGAGTTAGACCCCGGCGTGGCTACCCCAGACGATCTCGAACCCCAGCCAGGAAAGGTGTATGGGCGTGGCCACCCCCAGACGGTCCCCAACCACAGCCAGGAAATGTTCGATACACATCGCATATTAATTTTCCGCAGCCGTTCCCCACCCGAAGTGAGTACGTCAACCTGACTACCACTGGCATCAGCAGAGTGAACAGGATTTATTATATATCTTCCTAACTTTTTTACTACCACCAGCCAACAGGGACTTCAGGGTTATTTTATTAATTTTTTTTTCTTATTTTATTCCCGGATTTTTTAGTCGAAATATGTCCAAAATGGGGCTCGAACCCCTGCCAGCTGGTTGTGAGAAAAGTCTCACAACCAGCTGTGCCATGTGCCAGTGGCTTATAAAGTGGTTTACATACATAAATCTTGTCGGCTAGAACTAGTCTTTTCTTTTGATAAATTTGCTTCGATTTATAATTTCCGGGACCGGCTTTACCCCGATTTATTATTTTTGTACTCCACTTCGGTTGAGGGAAAGAATAATCGGAGCTATTAAAAGTGTATAAAAATAATATTTTTAAAATTGGACCAGACGGTGGATCAGCAAGTTATCTAGTTCGCAAATCGATCGGTCCAATTGGCTGGTCCTAGGATGCCGCTCCTAGGATTGCGTCCAGGGCATTGTTTTTTTTTTTTTTTTTTGAAAAAAAAGTAGAGGGATAAATCCTGGTGTAGCTCCCCATTCTAGCTTCCAGTCCGTTAGACGATTGTTCGATTCGGGTCGCATATTTTCACGTACCCTCTTCACCAGCCAGTGAGTACGTCAACCTAACTCCATTATGGTGCCAGAGTTAGAGCTGCTCCATCCCATAATCATGTGGATCCAAAATTTTTAGAATTTAATCGAGTCATCCGAGAGATCATTTCTTGAACCCGTGACCAGTGGATTATACACAAAAACGGAGCTGTGCACTAACCAACCGTGCTACCACCGTAGTGGTTCCAGGGTATTTGTTGACGAGCACCGAAACTCCCTTAAATTGCATCCCAACTTCTCAAAAACAGGATGAAATTCAAATTGCGTCCCAACTTCTCAAAAACTAGATGAAATATATTACCATTAATCTAGACCAAAATTTAATCAAAATCTGTCAAAGTAACTCAAGGAATTATCAAACCTTCCCGATAAATAGAATATATTATATTTATATACTTTTTGTAGGATTATCAAACATTTTCCGGCTAGAAGAATTTTTTTACCGGTCCCGGTGATTGGGAGGTGAGCCAGGTCTATTTATTTTTGCTAGAATAAAAATTATTTTAGTCCAATATTACTATCTTGGAGTGATTTTGGAAACTCATCCTCGTGAACGCATTTAATATTACTAAATTGGACAGTGATTTTAAAGATATGAATGATTTAGGATTACCGAGGTGTGACCAAATGCAATGACCTTGATAGTCTCCACCACCTGCATCAGCGTTGCCATTGATTTGGCAGTCGTTGCTCCATACCAAATGCCACATTATTAGCAGTTTTGAACATTCTACAGTGATAGTTGTCTTTATGTTTGGTCTCATTTGTCAAACCTTGAACTTTCCAACCTTTGAGTTGTAGGACGCCAAGGACCAAGACCGAGGCAGTGTGTTCACTTAGCCTTCTCTCTAAGAAACATGTAAGAAAGAACAAAACAAAGATTTTTTCATAAAAAAGAACATGACAAAGATTTAAATATGAACCACGCCCCAAGGCCAAGATAGCGTGTGTAACCAAACATTTTCCTTATGTGACCTAGTTCAGGTCTGGTTGAAAGAGGGGCAGGAGATAGTAGTTAAAGTCTTTCTTCCCATTTAGGACAAAGACTAATAAAGTTTGACAATGAAATTTAGCCAATAGCCAAGCTTCAGCATGGTTATTACTTGGTCATGATGCTACCAGAAGTTACAACCCATGACGTGCAAGTGTGTGGATTGCAGCCGAAGAACATTCTCAACCAAACATGGCTGCAACCTCCTCTGAAATGATGTAACGATCTCGGTATAGTCAATGCTTGAGTAAATGCATGGTGGCGATGGCAGTGCACATGTAGTCATGGGGGTCCACAAATTAGTTAAAAATTAATAAATTGTAAGTCTGCATAGGTCTCAATCTTTTTACCCAAAATTAAAATTGTTATAGTTTAATCATCAAGGAAGTGTTTTTATTGATCATTGAGGAAGTATTTTTATTGATCATTGGTGGTATGGACATTAATGACAGGAAAGGGTTTGAACATATGTTAGTTGCAAGAATACGAGTGTCCTTTCTTTCGCCAAAGGAGAGAGGTTGATTCATGGAGATTTTTAATTTGAAATGGGTTACTTTGATCACTACGGATATGATCTAGGAGTAAGATTTATCATATCATGAAACTGAATTGCTTGCCAAACTTTTATAGACCATAACTTAATCAGTCCAATTGAGATGATTTTTTTTTGAAATTATATCTTTTCAAGATCTACAATTTTGTGCCAATTTCTAAAGGAACTAAATCAAGCAAAAATTATATCATTTGAGTTTCGAAATGGCTAGTTGAACCAAATTTTCCTTTTCAAATTTTTTTTTAATTCGATATTATTTTTTTAATACATGAAGGATTAGATAGAATAATAGAAAGCAAAGTTGATATACAAGTTGAAATCTATCACTTACAGAATTTTAGTATTTTTTTATTTTTTTTATCAATCATATTTTTGTAGAGATTTAATCTTATTTAAACTAGGAAGAAGAATCTTGAATTGTTCAATAATGGGTGACTTTCAAAAACTAGAAAGTTTTTCTCATAACCAGAAAGAGGAGTCCTATTCAAATTGTGCAAAAAAGGTTTTTACCATTATAAATAAGGGCTATACATTTTAGTTTATTTGTATAATCAATAAAGAAATTAAAAGGGATGCAAACTATACTTTTGAAAATTCTCTCTCTTTTTTCATTTTTTTTTTTTTTAAACTTTTATGAGATTTGAGTTGAGCTGGTTAAGAAAAATTTTTCTTCTTCCTGGCCAATTAAGTTGGCATTAGAGTATCGATCCTCTATATCGAGGCCTTAATTCATAGTCTAGATGCATGAGTAATATAAACAATTATTCTTCAAGTACATCAAAGGATAAAACAAGTTTAACTACTAGTTTTTTTCTGATAGATGATGAGATGAACAGAGACAGTGGCGGACCGCCGAGGCGGGGGGGGGACAAGGGTGGGCCTTGGCCCCCCGTAATTTTTTTAAATTTTTTTTATAAGTTAATTTTTTTTTATAAACTTTTAAATATATACAAGGATGAACCGCCAGGAGGGCAAGGAGGCCCTTGGCCCCCCTATTTTTTTTTATAAATTAAGATTTTACATAAACTTTTAAATATATATATATATATATCCCCTATTTTTTTTATAAATTAAGATTTTACATAAACTTTTAAATATATATATATATATATATATATATATATATATATATATATATATATATATATATGGCCATTCTAAACTTGGAATATTAAATATAACTTGAAGAATCTTAAAAAAAAAATTAAATGAAATAAATACTATAAATCAGCTTTCTTTACTTGAAAGTTGAATCACTGCCAATTTTATTTTTTATTTTTATTAATTTTTTTTCATAATTTTTTAGAAGAAGACATTTTTTTTTGTTATTCGACCAGCGCCCGTCTTCAGAATTCGTCATGGTCGAAGCCACTGCACGTAGTCATCACCATCCTATTCACCACATTGATGGATAAAAGCGGTCGGACTTGTCATGTGATGTGATCGACGAGAACGCTCTCACGACGAGACCAGGCGGTTGCGCATACATAAGGCCAGATACCACTGATGCGCTGGCTTATGACTCATCTTGGTGGCCTTTGTCAGCCTCGTCGCACTGACGAACACTGCGTACGGTGAAGCCGCACACCATCTTAGCAACCGGATCCATCACGTAGCATAATCGGATATTGGAGGGCACAGACGGGTGGGCGCTCGTCATGCCTCATGCTCCCACCAATACTACTGCACTCACATCATCATCTTTGGCACCGTTGCTCGATGGATGTCACATCCCGTTGTGCAGCGCCAATGGTACTTGGCGTGACGCTACCACTACTGTGGCCGATGCGCGCACATCCTCTACGAGTCCTTAACGCTTATTACTCTTCCGGTTTCAACTACTACTATAGAAAAATATTTTCAAAAATGAAGATTGTCAAGACCAGATTATGCAACAAGAGGGAAGACAATTTTTTTATCGATTATTTAGTTACTTATATCGAAAAGAAGATAGCTGAAAATTTTACGGTAGATTTCATTATTAATGAATTTAATCTTATAAAATAAGATAATTATAATTTAAATAATATTTATAAAAATATTTAAATTAATTTTAATTATTTATTAATATTTTTTATTTTTATATTTTTTGGCCTTCCTTAGAAAAATTGGTGTGGTCCGCTCCTGAACAGAGGTCTCACACAACTAGAAGACAAGGTTGCCCAACTCATTAAGATCATTTTCAAATTGACAATACTTTTAACATAAGTACTGGCACCAGTAACTCCTGCTACGAAGCTATTTCCTATATTTGGAGATAAAGATCCTCTATCCAGTATAAAGGATGAGCAATCTAAAGATATAAAAATTTGTTTCTTCAACTATTTAAAGTTGAAGCTTGAATCAAGATCCACATATGGATGTGTTTGTTGATGCAGAAAGGCTAGAAAACTTGCTAAACCAAAAAGAAACTTACTAAACTAATTAGAGACCTATTTTACTATATTTTGATATTTGAGAATCAAAAATAGCTTTTGCTCGTCTCAAGCTTTCTAATTATGTTCTTATATGATAGAATTCATACATAGGAATAATAATACTTCTAATATGATGTAGAGTAAATTCAAGGATCTGATCAAAAAACAATTTTACTCAATTGATTATGAGAAGAATCAGTGGATCAAGGTACAATATTCACAACAAAAGTATGATTAATCCATCTAGGACTATATTAAGTTCTAAAACCAAATAATCTTTTTTAGAATCTTCATCGACAATCATGTAATTTTTATAAAGTATGTCAGAAGTCTTCGTGAGAACATTTAGATGGAGCTAAAATTTTTCAAGGTTAAAGATCTTAGCAAAGCTAGCATGAAGGCCATAGGAATAAAGAAGATGAAATGACCTAGAAAAGCAAGAAAAGAGATAAGTTCAAAAAAGTGCTAGAAATCAAGATCAGGAAGGTGAGCAAAGCAAAGTATATTAACATGACTCAAAAAAATTATTATGATTATCATAATATTCATGAATACATGCTGTAGTATTGGAAACTTCATCCCGAGTTGCAACCTAAGAAGAGGAAGCCGAAGGATGATGATTCTGAAAACAAAGAAAAGATAGTTCTCAATACTATAGAGATTGAGGAGCTGCCTAAACTCAAGCAAGTAGACTCCAAATTGAGCTTGATTGTGAGGAAACCTAAGATAGTCGTTAAGGCAGATTTAAAGGTGCATGAAAAATTCTTTTGCTTAAGATTCAGGTAAAGAAAGCATCATCAAGGCTATTTTAAATCCTAGAAGCTAGAAAAATCTTATCTCTAAAAATTTAATTTAGAAGCTAGGGTAGCAGATCAAGGCTCATCCATACCTTTAAGTTTGCCATCATTAAGAAATATATTAATGAAATAACTTATGAAGTAGTTTTTTTAGATATTTGTTGGGTGACCATTTGGAGCTTGTACTTTTGGGATCGGGACATAGTATTTACAAGCGGTAAAGAAAGTATCAATCTCATAAAGAATGGAAAGGAGTTCATGGTTAATGCCTCCAAAAAAAAGGAACATGAAGTTGAAGCAGAGGCAAAGAACGGTCTGTATGCTCAATTGTTTTCTTGTTCATGCCAAGTCTTACTTGCTAATGGTTTCATCTGGTTATAGTCTCTCGATTGGAAATGGGTGAAGTAATAGAATGTTCTGACACGGTAGAAGACAAAGCAAATTTAGTACTCTCCAGAATGTTAGGATCATCCCAGAACATAATAAATACAACTCCAAATGCAACACAATAACCAAAGAACAATTTGTAGCCTTTTTTTGAAAAAAGAAAAGAAAAGAAAAAGAGGTTTGTATATAAGAAAACCATCATACATGAAATATTATTTATTGATACTGAATTAATTAAAGGAAAATAGACAAAAACATCACCACTATCAACATTAATTATACGATATCATTAATTTGTAACACAAAAGTTTCTTAAGTAATTCATCAATATTCATGAATAAATCATAAAATTCATGTATAACTGAAAATAACTGATAACTATGTTAGTTGATATTCATAATCCTCCAAGGTTTTCAAGTCTGGCACATACAATCATTATGGTAGTGCATTATTTTGCAGAGCTACAATTTTGGCTTTGCATTTAGAACTTTGTTCTCCCTCCAAAGAAAACATTTGATTTCATCCAAAATTAAAAATAAAAATAAAAATTGAAAACATGTTGATCATCCAATCACAACTTTTGTTGAAGCCTTGATTTTGAACTTTAAATGTTTTGTACATGCAACCCAGTGGCTTATACAGAGGTCAAAGACATACTTAAGACAATTATTTAATCACTTTAAATTTAGACATCAAGGAAATTAGGCATGGTTAAATAATTTTCACTTCTAAATCACTGATTTGCTAATATTAATAATGATTATATTTTTAGTAACTATCGATTCATAGATGGATATTAATCAAATGCAAAGTCCATATCCACTTATTTTATGTTTGCATACAAAAAAAAAATCATGAATTATTAGTAAACTAATCTTTCATTTTGGGTTCTAAGTTAATCCTACTATGATTCATGATCTTGTTGTTGTTGGTAGTTTTTATGTCATGTAGAACTATATGTTTTGTTGTTATTTTCTTATCAGGTGTTTGCTTAGAGTAAAGAAGCTCTGTAACTAATGTCAAATTGGTTTAAGTTTGTATATGGAGGCCATGATGATTATGTGATGTATGTTTGGCTGATTCAACTATTTTTATGGCAACAATCTTGGATGGCCTCTTTTGTAGGCAACCGATTGTAGTCGTTTTGATTAGTTGCAGATTAAATAGTATATAACTGAGCCTCCTCCTTATTTTTTATTATTTATTATTTATTTCCGTAGTAGATGATTTCTATTTCTTTATAATTTTTTTAGTATATACCTACATCTCATTATTACAAATCTTTTATTTCAATACCATCTGTAGCTTTGTTATGATCAATTATGATTTTTAAATTATTTTTTAAAAACTTGCATTGCATAGAAATATAGACCCATCAATGATTAAAGTAATATTCTACAGCATCTGTATAATTATTTTATTTTTTGTATGGATGGGAGAAATATGTACAGTGATCAATTGATTATCCAGTTTGGACAGTTTGGAATTGCAAATAATTTTATAGGTGCTTACAGTAATTAAACGGTACGGATAGAGTTCCAGATATATTTCGATAGCATTTCTTTTAGTTCTCCTCATACATATTATTTGTATGGAAGAACTAAGAAAATGCTACCACCGAATTTTTCTAGAACTTCTATTGTGTATCCTTTGGTTACTGTAAATGACCTATATAATTAATACAATTCTTGAATGGGATAGGATCTCTTTATCTATAGTCGATAATATGGTGCATTTATAATAATACTGTAATTGATCTATTGAATAATTTATTTTAAATTTATTCTGTTCTTATAAATATTTATTTATTTCAATTAGTTTATCTTACAATAGATAAGAGTTAGATAACTAAACTGAGGAATAGCAAGAATATCTGGATGGAGTATAGAATTTCATTAAATTTGATATGTAGAGAAGTAGTATCAATGGGAAGTTATATGTCCATGCCGAAATGGTAATTCCAGTTCTCTATATCTAAATATTATTGAAGAACATTTGATATGGAATGGTTTTTTTAAGAGGTTATACATAGTAATTTTTCATGAAGAGTCAAGGTTACAATGTACATGTAACCAAACCTCTAACATAGAACATATACCTGATTTTGATCTAGTAACCAACAAAAATCTTGTAAGAGATGATGATATCAGGGTTTGCTCAGAGATGCTTTTGAATATGGTGCTCAATTCTAGAGATTGCAGTGGAGGACAAGTAGCAACTGGGTTACCTGAGGATCCTATATTTACTGAATCTATACATGATGGAGAGCCGATACCTCCACTAATATTGGAATAGATCATTATCAAAAGCTGATAAGAGATGCAGATCAAGAATTATATGCCGGTGCAATAACTTTTCAAAATTTTTTTTTTGTACATTTGTTTCATATAAAATACTTGAATGGATGGTCTGGCAAGAGTTTTACTATGTTGCTCTAGTTGTTAAAGGATGCATTTCCTGAAGGTACTAGTTTACCAACATCTTTTATGAAGCCAAAAACTAGTAAAGGATTGGATCTTGATATGAAAAGATTCATAGCTGTCCAAATGATTGTATATTATATTGGGGAGACATGCCAATCAAGAGTCATGCCATGTGTATGGATGTTCCACGATGGATGAAGTAAAAAAAAATGAGAGTGAGGGATTAGATGAATTGGATGCAACACAAATTAAACAAAAGCCGCGAAGGTATTACGCTATTTTCTCTTGTACCTAGATTGAAAAGGATCTATGCATCATCAAAGACAGCTTCGTCAATGAGATGGCATGATGAAAGTCGTACAAAAGATGGAATGCTGAGACACCCAGTGGACAGTTTAGCATGGAAAGCATTTGATGATAGATATCCTGATTTTGCATCTGATGCTCGTAATGTCAGGCTGGGTTTAGCCAGTGATGGGTTCAATCCATTTCGAACCTTAAGTTTCATCTATAGCACCTGGCCAGTTGTTCTGATTCTTATAATTTGCCACCATGGATATGCATGAAACGTCTTCACTTATTTTATCAATGGTCATTCCAGGTGATAAGGTCCAGGCAATGATATTGATATTTTCTTACAACCTTTAATAGATGAATTGAAACAACTGTGGAAGGGTATCAGTGCAATTGATGCTTCGAATGGCCAAACATCAATCTGTGGGCAGCTCTATTATGGACTGTCAACGATTTTCCTGCATATGCTATTTATCTGGCTGTAGCACTAAGGGACGAGTTGCATGTCCTTCTTGTGGTGAATCAACCCATTCAATTTGGTTAAAACATGGAGGAAAGTTCTTTATATGGGACATCGTCGATGGTTGGAGGCAAATCATCCATTTCGATTTCAGAAGGATTTATTGGATGGTACTATAGAGTTGGGATCTGCTCCAATATACCTTCTGGTTCTGATATTCGTAGACAAATGCTTGGTATCAGACACAGTTATGGCAAGATGACAAGTCCTCTAAAAATGAGGAAGAAATGATGTTAAGACTTCAGTACAATAAGAAGTATCGGAGGAAGTCAATACTTGCATCTTAGATACAGCAGTGTTGAGGATCCGGATAATTTCTTTGAAGTTGAAATGATGATGATTATAATCACAGCATCTATCCATCAGCATACTAAACATTATGAAGAAAAGAAGCATATTCTTTGACTTACCTTATGGGAGCATAATATATTCCGGCATAATCTTGATGTTATGCATATAGAAAAGAATGTTGTGATAATTTGATTGGAACAATATTAATCTTGATGGAAAGACTAAAGATAACATGAAGGCGTGTCTTGATTTAAAAGAAATAGGCATACGACATGAACTTCATCCACAAGTGCTCGTAAATAATAGAACTTATATCCTTCATGCATGTTATACAATGTCTAGTCGAGAAAAGTCTTTTCCTGACAGTTTTAAAGAATATCAAGTTCTTGATGGATATGCCTCAAATATTTACGATATGTGAATCTGAAAGAGCGCAAAATTTCAAATCTTAAAGTCATGATGGACATATACCAATGCAAGATATTCTTCCATTGGCTTTAAGGTCATCAATGCCGAAACAAGTTATTACGGTTGTTTTTCAGTTATCATCATTCTTCAAGGCATTATATTCTAAGGTTCTTGATCCTCAAGAGCTTGATCAGCTGCAGTCTCAAGTCATACTTACATTATATCAGATGGAAAAGATTTTTCCTCCTGAATTTTTACGATTATGGTTTATCTACTCATTCACTTAGCTTCGGAAGCTAAACTTGGTGGACCGGTATAGTACAGATGGATATACCTATTGAGAGATAATGATATAAACTAAAATTTTATAATTTAGATATCTTTTTCATTATTTAATGTGATATTAATATTAATAATATCATACTTTTTGAAGGTATCTTGTATGTTTGAAGGATTATGTACGAAACAAAGCCCATCTTGAGGGCTCAATAGCAGATGGATATATTGTTGAAGAGTGTTTATATATTTTGTTCAAGATATCTCGAAGGTGTAGAGACTGTTATTCAATCGACCTCAACGTCATGGTGATACTATGGAGAACACAATCTATACAAATTTGCATCTTCTGGAAGATTTATAGAAAAAGCTGAAAGTATTGTTCTTGACCATAAATCCTTGTCACAAGCACCCGTTACATATTGCTACATAATGACATAATATCTGACTATCACAGGTTAGTCTATCTACACATGGATAATACTAAATATTAGACATGTTGTTGTCAAACTTATATTTGATTATCATGCAGTAATTTTTAGCTGTACAACGACAAGCCAATCATTCCACTCGTCCTAATCCAAGAATTGAACAAAGATGGTTGTTGAGTTATTCCCTAATTGGCTTACCAATCAGGTTAGTATATATAAGTCATATAATAATTTATATACATTTAACATCGAATAAGTGATCGATAATTGATATTATGTTTTCTAGATACCGGTATTGATGGAGAAAAACTGTTCAACAAAACTAATAGCACTTGCCAGAGGTCCTAATTATATTATGACAAATAATGGTTTATTATAAATGGCTTTAAATTTCATACCAAGGAGCGCGAGAAATTTAGAAAAACTCAGAACAGTGATGTTATGGTAGAAGTAGATGAAAAATCTTATTATGGTATACTTAAAGATATTTTGAGTTGGATTATTATGAAAATTTTAAAGTTGTATTATTTCGATGCGATTGGGTGGATATAAATACACCAGAGGTTTAAAAAAAGACTCAAACAGATTCATACTTGTCAATTTTTCAAGATTGATACATACGGGTGTGTTATTGAAGGATGATCCATATATCTTTTCATCTCAAGCTCGACAATTTTTTATGTACAAGACTCGAAGGATAAAAAATAGCTACTGTTATTAAGGCAAAACCCAGAGACTTGTATGACATGAAAA
The DNA here is from genome assembly GCA_021397845.1 of Areca catechu. NCBI lineage: Eukaryota > Viridiplantae > Streptophyta > Magnoliopsida > Arecales > Arecaceae > Areca > Areca catechu. The sequence continues at coordinate 63,685,512 of CM038039.1, forward strand.
AAATTGTGGAAGAAGATGATGATGATACTTACACTTAGTGTATGCCTTATAATATTGTGCCGGATGATCATATAAATGATACAACCATTTTGGTTAGGTTGGATTATGAAGAAGGTACAACTAGTTGATTATGACAAGTAGTTATAAGATGTTTTATATTTTTTTACATGAATGATTATATTATATTTAAATTGTAATTCATTTCCGTTATAATTTGATTATAATATTGACTGACTTGTTTTTAAATAATGCATGTTAGGTACACATGCCTCGAAGGAAGTGATTATCAAATATACAGTTTCAGTTTTTCCAACCGAGGCTAGTACTTCTTCAGTACAGCAGCCCGAGGGCAGTCGATTATCTTCACATCGATCTGATGCCCCTCCCTCTTTTCTGTACATCCGGCCGATGCTAGTACCTCTCCACCTCAGGACGACGCCATTCCCTCCGAGTCAGCACATCACGATCCTCCAACGGATCATCCTGATGATGAGCCTATCGTCGATGACATACAGATATATGGTAATTTAATAATTTCATCCTATTTCAATTCATATATATGAATAGTTTTGATATATAATTTTCTGTATTTTTTTTTAATGGATTCGGGAGACTTAGTGGAGGCGAGGACCCACACTAGTCCGTGATGTGTGGTAGTTACATGAGGGTGAGAGGATAGTCATAGAGTGCAACAAACTAGAGCAGCCTATTAAGAAAGCTGCTAGCTTGCTGAGTAGTTTTCTGGGGACATTGCATGCCAGGGTCAGCTATATCCCCTGAATTATTCGAAGTAGAATGACATGCTTCCTGCTTATAAAATAGAGATGCTACGAGTTGTACAGATAAAAAAATTGATATATTATTTTATATCTTATATTTTTAACAATTGAATTGCTTATTTCATTTAATACTTATTATATTATTTATTTAAATTGTAGAGCAAGTTCGTTCTCCCTCCAGATTCTTTGATTTTGTGCTTAAGTCTCTCAATCGCAAGTGGAAAGAATAAGGATGAAGTTGAAGGGAGACTACAACGAGAGGGTAGGATAGAGAAGCAGGTTACAGCTACCTGTCCTCCTGATATTCACCCTCATCAGTGGAGGGAGCTGGTGCACTATTGGTTCTCCAAGAGGGCACAGGTTGTGTATCATCATCAAACATATAAATTTATTAATTTTTACTCATTCTAATTATATTTATACAATATATAATAATTTTAATTTATTTTTGTAGACATTTCTGCTATTGATAGAGCTGCACGAGCAGCTCAGTCTGTTCCTTATACAGCGGGGTCTAAGAGTTATGCACGGCTTAGGCATGAGTTTGTAAGTTTCTCATGCTATAATACTTTTAGTACATTTTAGTTTTGACATCATGTATCATCCATCATGTATCATGCATGTATCATGGTACGGGGATAAGATGTATCATTTATAATTTTTTTATAACATTTATTCTTTCTATAGGCTGATCAGCAGGGAGGGAGCCTGGTGAGGTCGAGTTCTATCGGATGACTCACGTTCATCAGGATGGCAATTTTGTTTGGAAGGAGTCCAGAGATATATATGTATTTCTTTTATTTATATTATATCATAATTTATAATTTTATTTTTATTAAGTATTGATATATGAGTTTTTTTATAAATATAGGATAGGACTACCTCTATGATCGCCGAGCGGGGTGGCGAGGCTACCTTATCTACTCAGAGCAGTCGCATTGAGGCCGAGATATTCTCGAAGTTGATGGGACCAGAGCGTCCAAGACAAGTGATGGGTTATGGGATTGAATTTATCTCTACTCAGTTATTTGAGGTGAGTAGATATACTCGGGATGCTAGAAATAGTCATGATCAATCACATGTTCGTTAACTCGAAGAGGAGATAGCATACCTCCGACAAACACGTGATGCAGACAGAGCAGAGATGCAGACCATTAGGTCTCAGCTAGAGCATGTTACATCTGTGCTACATATGTTCATGTTATCTCATGTAAGTAATTATTTATTAATTTTGTATGTATCTAATAATTTAGAATATATATAATGTATGTATCATAATTATATGTATATCTTGTAGGTTCCTGGTGCATCTGCGAGTCGCAGACTTGACGACGACCAGCCTCCCACGAATCAGTGATGCCAGCTTTTTTTTATTATTTTTGTATGTCTTTTTATTTATTTGAACTTGGATTGATACTTTTATATATATATAAAAAACTCTTTATGATTGATTTGTGTTTGTGTTTATATGTTGGTGTGATACAGGTTTGAATGTTTTCATTTATTTGTATATATTGGATGTGATATAGGTTTGAATATTTCATTTGGATGATGTATATAGGTTGTATGTATTTCATGTATATAGGTATAACTGTTTATTTTTTAAAAAAAAAAATAAATCTGCCGATGCTTTAAAGCATCGCCAGTTCCAAACCTGCTGACGCTTTAAAGCATCGCTAGGTTTGGACTTGGCGACGCTTTAAAGCGTCGCTAGGTTGGGACCTGGCGACGCTTTAAAGCGTCGCTAGGTTTGGACCTGGCGACGCTTTAAAGCGTCGCTAAGTTTGGACTTGGCGACACTTTAAAGCGTCGTTAGACTTAAAACTAGCGATGCTTTAAAGCGTCGCTAACTGCCGACGCTTTTAAAAAGCGTCGCTAGGTTGCTAACTGCCGACGCTTTTAAAAGGGTCGCTAGGTTTAAACCTAGTGACGCTTCAAAGCGTCGGAAAATTAAAATTTAGCGATGCTTCAAAGCGTCGGCAAGTGGCGTCCCCATGCTTACATAGTCGATGCATTAGTGACGCTTTAAGAAGCGTCGGGAGCTTGCTTGGCGACGCTTAAAAGTATCGGGAGGGGCATAGTTTCTATCATGGTTCCCCAATTGAACTTTTCTAATGGTCAGCCTCATGCAAGCTAGTTGTTTGAGAATAAAACAGTCAACAGGTTAGGTTTGGATCACAATCTAGATATCTAGATCTGGACCCATCCTTAGTTACTAGATCCAAACCCGGACCTAAATACTTGATGGGTCTAGTTTTGAAGTACCGTACCTGGATCCGAATAGATCCTGGGTATCCGGACCCGGATCCGGGACCCAAAACTTATATTCAAAATTTTAAAAAATGAATTTCAAAATTTACTATTTGCATGCCATATAAAGTGGTCAACCAAGCACATGCCTGTTGAATCATTGCAAAACTTGTAACAAAACCCATCATAGAATATTATGGTATTAACATAGAACTTAAGAATTACATTGATTAAAAAGAACCAAGTAATTTGCACTTTGCACATGTAGATACAACACATGTATGGGCATGTAAACAGATGGTACATGAACTATGAGGATCAAGCAAGCAGTCACAATCTCATTCTAAACTTATTTCGCAGTTACCTTATTGTGAGCAATGCCAGCTGAACATGTGAATTTGGGTTCCTCTTGAACTTTGTCCAAAGTTGTGCGATGATAATGGCTCCACAAGCTAATAACTCATCTTCATTGTCAGCATCACTCTGACAGAGCCACTCTCTCACATTCTCTTCTCTGTCAGTTATAACTTGAACATAAGAAACAACTGAAATTAACTTTAGGAATGAAAGGGTAATGAAATCTGCCTAGTAACAACAAGTCTTCCTACTCAACCTTGTTCAAAATACAATAGATTGTCACATGACATTCATCTAGGGTGAAATCCTTCAAATAATTCAAAAGAACTTGAGACAAGCATACATAAGCAGACAAGTATATGTTAGTGATGTTATCTCATTACCATGTTCCTAAAACCTAAATTCAAAAAAAATGTAATAGAAGGGGAACAAGAATTTGTATCTTACATTAGTAACAACCAGAATATGTGACTTCAAAGCCTTTTCATCAATATCATTGATATTGATCTTAGCTATGAGAAAGAATACAAGATAGTAATATATTACACCATTGGAGTCATCAACCAAGAGTTTAAAGAAGCCAGCTGGAAGTCTTTTAGGTGATGAAAACTAAGTACTCCCTTGGAATGCAGCCACAGCCATCAGCCAAATGTTTCTCTTCTCCATAGATATGCATGGTATAAAACATGAGAGGGATTTGTTCGCATTGCATAAAGTCATGAATCAATGGTTTGGAAAATAATTGTTTTTGATTTTGTAAAAGAAATCCAGGATAATACTGTTATAGTCTCCCTCTAGCTAGAGTTGTTAGGCCTTAAAATGAGAAACTACTCATTGTTCTCCAATCCAGGCTGCTTTGATCAATGTGGCGGCCAGTAGGGCTCAGGTCTAAGGAAGGCAGAGATAGGGGTCCCAGGAGATGACGCCGAAGCAGCGATGGCCAGCAGGGGACAACGTCGATGGCCAGCGGAGCTCGGATCCGAAAAAGGAAGCGGGGGATGATGTTAGAGTAGCGATAGCTAGCGGGCTCGGATCCAAGAAAGGTAGAGGTAGGGGATGATGTCGAGACAACAACGGCCAGCGTGGGATAATGTTGATGGCGACGAGGCCTGCGGATCCGAGAAAGATTAAGGTGGGGGACAACATCGGGGCGATGCAAGTGATGGTATGACATTGGTCTGCTGGAGGGCAGAGAGGGAGGAGCAGCTGAGGCAAGGAGGGACGTAGGTCGGAAGGGAATTAGGGCCGACTGAAGCAACTCAGGAGGGTTGAGAATTCTTTTATATAAATTTATATAATATTATATCATATAATAGATTTTTTATGAGGTCTATATATAATATCTAGATTCATATCTATTTAATTATAATTAAATAGATCCGGATCTGAATAATTAAATATATTTTAATATTAGATCTAAATTTATTGAATAAATATTCACGAGTTTCGGAGTCTAAATCTGACCCGTTTGATAGCTATGCTTGAGAAGGATCTCAGAAATATGGAATAAGAGCTTTTCGCCCTTGGATGGTAGTAAACAATCTACACACACGGCCATGGAAAAAAAAGTGGCAATCTTTTCCGCACGTACCAGACCTGGCGGGAAGATGGAAGTCTTCGCTTTCCGTGAGCACCAGACCTGGCGGGAAGATTGAAGTCTTCGTTGCATCAGAGGCGGCCATAACGAAGATCCCCGTAAGCACCAATGTTTTGCACGTGAAGCACAGATGGTAGGGGTCGTGATGTCCACTCGAAGGACTTGCATCCTATTATTAGTGGTAGCGCGATCGATTAGGATGCAACATAATTTTTATATATAATTTATTGTTTATGAATTTGAAAATAATTTTATGAATGATTTAATTAAATTTTAAATTAAATTTAAGATACGTTGATGTGAAGTTGAACATCCGAAACTTCAGTATTGTAGTGGAGATAAACTGACATACTCGTTTAATTGTATGGAAAGAACATACAAAAAAATTATGGTTCGAATCGAATATGATTTAGTAGGCTGAGAGTTTATTATGAAAGGCTACACCAGGATAAAATCTTCTATCTTTTTTTATAAAATAAATAATAATAATAATATTTGTGCAATCCGTTCATATTTCTGTTGTACGTTATATCCGCTCCATTCTGAATTTGTTGTACTTTTTGGTGACTTCGGTCCATAAATGCAAGAACTGAAGTAGCTGGGATTGTATTTATTGAAAACGGAGGCATATATGGGAAGTCGGCTGCTTTGCCGTGTTCAGCTTGATGGGATGTAGCCTCTAGAAAAGCTTTCTCCTATTTATTAGTTATATGGTCCTGTTTTATCCTTTTGTTTTACCCTTAAGAACCAAATTATCCAATCGAGGGTGTATTTATTGAAAAAGTGACAGATATCCGAGGAGCCTTGCCGGTTGATAGTACACTCATTTTTGTCAGTCATATACTCCCTCTGCCTCTCATGTACCCCTAATTAATATTTTTGTTAGTCATATACTCTGTTCCTGTGTTAAGGGGCAGCTCTTGTCGTTGGGAAGGCTTCCTCAAAGGGCGAACAGGGATCTCGGTGTGCTGCCCTTGGAGACTATCAAGTTGTGGTTTTGGCTTTCCGGCAAGGATGCAGCTCACAACTCACTCAGATCAGCTCAAAAAAAATTGATGGATGGTTCAAGTTGTGTTAACCTTGGACATGAGATAATTGCTGAGCAAGTGAAGGAAGCTTTGTTCGTCAATAAGAAGATTGGGAAGCCGGTGATCATGGAAGATGAAGTCCTTGGGGATGCTGATGTTCACAAGGCTAAATAGATCTAATTTGTTTGTTTTAATGAAAATCTTGGTTTAAAATGTTTGGGGAGTGGGGAAACCTTCCTTCCACTCAACTTTTCAAAGATTAGTCAGTTGTATCATCCCGATATGTGCATTCTTCTTGAGACTATACTTGGTGGTGGATCCAGTTTGGATCATGTTCGGCTGCGCCTCCTAATCAATTAGGGCTTTTATACTATTGAATCGTAGGGCCTTTTAGGAGGGATCATTGTGCTCTAGAATCTTGGAGTTGTCAGGGTCGCTGTGTTTCATCGCTGTACTCAGCATGTGGTAATTGTGTCTGAGTCCAGTAGGCTCACATGGCACATATTAGGGATTTATGCCAGTACTGATTATAGGGACTGTAGGATCTTGTGGGACGAGGTCTCTATCTTGGTGGGCCAGGGTATTCTAACTGTGGTGGCAGAAAACTTTAATTGCATTAATCAGCCTGAGGACAAGAGAGGTGGGAGACCCTATGTTGATGATATTGGCTCTAGAGAGTTTAGGAACTTCATACACTTGAATGGCCTGGTGGACCTGGGTTTGTGGGCCCTTGTTTCACTTGGTATAATAATCGTTCATGAAGAGCCAGGGTTTGGAAGAGAATAGATAATTTTTTGCTATCCCTTGTGCATCTTGTGAGTATTTTCCTCAGATTAGTTCGGATCACTACCCAATTCTTTTGTCTACAGATTCTATGGTTTCTTGTCATCCTCTCTACAGGTTTAAGAAGTTTTGGTTGGCATATCTCCATTGTTGGGAGTTGGTGAGGGATGTTTGGAGGATGCCAATCTGTGGGGATGCTAGATACAGGGTCTCTCGTAGACTGGATCTGCTCAAGAGTTGTTATGCTGGTGGAACAAGGCTGAGGTGGGGAACATTTTTTTTTAGACCGGTGGAGGTTGATGCTACTATCCATCATCTCCAAGATCAAGAGGATAGGGAAGGGGGTCTATCGACTAATGCTTGGCGGCCCTATGGAGTCACTTGTCCACCCACCAGTCTCTTCTTGATCAGCAAGAGGCTTTTTGGAGGCAAAAGTCTAGAGTGCAGTGGATGAAGAAAGGGGACAGGAATACCTGATTTTTCTACCAGTCCACTGTGGTTCATAGGCACAGGAACCATATTAGAGCTTTGTAATCTTCAGGGGGATCTTGGATTGAAGATGATAATGCTATCAGGGGTATCATTACCCAATTCTTTAGATCTAGATGGTCTTTGTCTTCTCTGAGTCCTACCCATCCTGATTTTGCTCCTCAGGCCATGGTGACAGATCAAGAGAATCGGGACCTCATCAGACCGGTCTCTGAACAAGATATTCGGCATGCTATCTGGTCCCAAGTGATGACAAAGCCCCTGGGCTGGATGGTTTTCCTTCTTTATTCTTCAGGTATTTCTGGAGTATTGTTCATGGTGAGGTTGTGGATGTAGTGCAAGAGTTCTTTGTTCAGGACAGGATGCCAGATTCTTGGAAGCATGCATTTATCACTCTTATTCCTAAGCATCAGGATGATTTAGACCCAGTCATTATAGGCCTATCAGTCTGTGTAACACTTTCTACAAGATCTATGCCAAGCTTATTGTTCAAAGGATGAAGCCTATCCTCTCTCATTTTATCTGCCATGAGCAAGGGCCTTTATAGGTGGCCAGTCCATTTCTGATAATGTTCTCACTACTCAGGAGTTTATGTTTGATCTCTGTAGGGCTCCTGCTCGCCGCTATCTTATGGCTATCAAACTTAACATGGAGCAAGCCTATGATCGTATGCACTGGTCCTTCCTAGAGAAGGCTCTTTCTGACTTTGGATTCCATCCTCTTTGGATTACCTGGATATTGGCTTGTATTGTCCATCCATTATTTGTTATTCTCATCACGGCTCTCCTTCAAAGTTTTTCTCTCTAATATTGGCCTGTGGCAAGGTTGTCCTCTCTCCCCGTACCTATTCATTATTTATGCAGATGCTCTTTCACGAGCTCTTTAGGCTGTGGCACAAGGCCCGAATCTTCTTTCGTATATTCCTGTCCCTGGAGTCCACCCCATCTCGCACCTTTTATTTGTAGATATGTTGTTTACTCCTGAGGCGTGCTACTGCTCATTATGCTCATGGTTTCAGATAGATTATGGAGGACTATTGCCTCTCTTTGGATCAGAGCATAAATCTATTTAAATCTCAAGTTTATTTTAGCCCGAAGATCCCAACTAATATTCGTCAATCTATTTCAAAAATTCTTGGTGTGCCTGAGCATTGTGGAGCATTACACTACCTGGGGTGTGCCGATAATTGAGGGAAAACTTCTAAAGGCTGACTATGGGAGGTTGGTTATGGCTGTTCGCGATAAGGTGGAGGGATGGCAGAGGAGAGCTCTCTCCTTGATGGGCAGGATTGCTTTGATTAGGTATGTCCTCACTTCCATACCGGTCTATTAGCTATTTAATTCTATTATTCCCAAGACCGTCATCCTGAAGGTGGAGCAATTTATTCGTGCCTTTTTGTGGGGTGATTCTTCGGCTGGTCGTCATATTCATTTTGTGGGTTGGCATGAGGTATGCTAGCCTAGGAGAGCTGGAGGTCTTGGTATTCAGTCTTTAGTAGCGAGACGGGAGGTGCTCTTGACTGATCATGCTACGAGATATCTCTTTTGTACTAACAGCATATGGGCGAAGATGATGTATGCTAAGTAGGACCCTCTTTACCCCTGGGAGGATTACTGGGAATAGGAGGATATGCTCTGCTTTCTGGGGAGAGATATCAGTTAGAGCTGCTGCTGTTCTTCCTCGGACTCGTTGGATTATGGGAGATGATAGGTCCATTGACTTTATGGTGACCCCTGGATCTCGGACCTTTCCTTATCTCACTAGCCGACCTCCATCTCTATGGAAGCTCCATAGTCTCTCTCTATTCCTCAGTTACTTTGGATAGTTCTCACTGGAATAAGGAAATTGTTATTCAGACTTTGGAGCTATTCTGGTTAGAGGGTTCTAGCCATTGCCTTACCGATTTATGCCATTGCTGATGTCAGAGTATGGAGGTCTTCTTCCCTCCCCAAGATTCTGATGGCAGATCTTTATTTCTTGGGCTACTAAGAGCCCTATAAGAGCCTTGATTTTGGGTGATTTAGAGATTAGGGTTTCATTCGAGAGTCAGCTTATTCTTATGAAGGGTCGTGTGGAGACGCCTTCCCACAAGAACCTTCTTGATTGTGAGAGGTATTCATGTTTCCCTTGTGTGCCCAGTGTGTGGTCATGATAATGAGACCTTGGAGCATGTGCTCTTTCTCTGCCCTCGGGCTGCTCTTATCCAGAGGTTGGTCGATTTGGATAGCCTTCTTATAACTTCTATTGATCATGTTCTAACCCTACTGGATTGGCTCTGATTGACTCCAGATCATCCCTCTCGCATTCTCCTAGCTTATGTAGCCTATCACACTTGGCTCACCAGAAATGAACTTGTCTTTAATTCCAAAACTAGTTCGGCCAGTGTTACTGTGGAGAGAGCCCATGTTCAGGCTTTCAAGTATTTCATGACGACTGTGACTACCTTCAAGACCTGGGGCTTCAACTCGATTCCTCAAGCACCTCGTCATGCTTTCATCTCTTGGGAGCCCTCTCCTCCAAGGTTTGCCACCATCAGCTTTAATGGGAGTGTCAGGGGTACTCGAGGTGGAATGGGGTTTGTTATTTGTGGTCCTGGTCTATGCCTTCTGGCGGTAGGGGGATGCTATCTGGTTGAGCCTACTATCCCAACTACAAAACTCAAAGGTGCTTGGGCGGGTGTGCACTATGTCAGGAGGTATCTTCATCATAATCATCTAATTATTAAGGGAGACTCAGCTTCCGTTATCTCTGGATTCAGGAGGCTCGGCATACGGTACTGGCTCACCCTCTTTTTCGGGATATTGCTATCTTGTTACAGGGTTGCTCCATCCATTTTGTGAGGCATATCTATCAGGAGGCTAGCTCGGTGGCTAATTAGGTGGCTTCCTATATGGCGAACCATTCTGGTGAGGTTTTGTGGACTGATCTAGGAGATGCCCCAGGTCCCTTATGGGACATAGTTCTTTCTAACATTCTTGGATATGTTTACTCTAGATCTGTAAGGTGAACGCTCTGGTTGACCAAAAAAAAATATTGAAGGTGTAAATGCTTTAAAAGTGGTTACATAAATTTTGCCGACCAGAAATAAAGTCTTTTCTCCTGATTCCAATTTATTATTTTAATAATCCTTATGTATCTCGAGAACGATGGCTGGGTTGCCTTTAACGGAAGGTTTCATTATTTTATGGATAAAATATTTAGCTAAGTATCTATATTTTTATTGATAAATATTTTTTATATAAATAAAATAGTGGTTTTAAACTTTATTATCTATATTTTATTATAATAGTTTTTCTTAATTTAGGCTAACATCAATTAAAATTTTTATTTATTAAGCCAAGTTGATTTTATGGTCCATGTTGATAGATATATGATGAGCCTAATGTTATGTGTTCATTGTTTAGACTAGGAGTGTTGTACCATGATGGCTCACCCTCGGCAGAATTGGCCCAACCTAGTGGCTTGGCCCGACCGCTCCAACCAAGGAGGTCCGACCCACCAGAGCTGAGGTCCAAACGACCCTCTCCTGCTGGGGTCCGGCCCACCACTTTCTGTCAGAGTTCCGACCCACCGGAGCTGAGGTCTGAACGACCCTCTCTTGCTAGGGCCCGGCTCACCACTCTCCGTCAGAGTTCTGACCCACCGGAGCTGAGGTCCGAATGGCCCTCTCCTGCTGGGATCCGGTCCACTACTCTCCGTCGGAGGTCCGATCCACCGGAGCTGAGGTCCGAACGACCCTCTCCTGCTGGGATCCGGCCCATCACTCTCCGTCAGAGTTCCGACCCACCGGAGCTGAAGTCTAAACGACCCTCTCCTGCTGGGGTCCGGCCCACCACTCTCCGTTAGAGTTCCGACCCACCGGAGCTAAGGTCCAAACGGCCCTCTCCTGATGGGGTATGGTGCATTACTCTCCTTCGGAGGCTTGTTCTTTGGTCTGACCGACCGACACCTCTTGGCCGACGTCCGACAGGCAAGCCTTAGCATCCAGGGTGTTACAGAAGCACCTTTCTGTTACTGTGGGATCCTGCTATCCCAATGGCCCTGCTCCACTACTTCCACGGTGCCGCCGCATTTGCGCGCCACGTGGCCACTTTCCAGATTTTCCTAGGGGCAGATTGATCTTTTCTAGCCTCTCCCCTAACGGATTCTGGACTGTTCCATGCTTATATAAGGTACCTAGGGGACCCCGTTCGAAGGTAGAAGAACTCTTCCCTTACTAGAGACTGTTCATCCCTTGATTCCTCCATTCTGTTGCCTTCAATTTCTTGCTAACTTAAGCATCGGAGGGTGATGCGGCATGCTTGATAACATAAGCATCGGAGGGTGATGCGGCATGCATATGATTAATGTTTTGAATATGGGTTTGTAGAGCAATGAAACCTAATTATACTTAGCATTGTACTCATCTTAATAAGATTTAAGGATTATATAAAAAGGAACTATTACATGATTAGACACAACTCTAAAACTAAGAAAGAAGAAGATCTAGGCAATAGGGGCTAATGATTGAGGACTTACCTTGATGAGTTTTCCAACCTTCCTATGATTCAAAACTTGAAACTACTGATGCTCTGGATTGGAGAACTTGGATAACAGTGATCAGAACCCTGGACTTGGGCTTCAGCTTGTTGGTTCATTATCAAGGGGAACCCTGTTCACAACTCAAGGACTTCGAAGGACCCTGCAATGAAGATCAAAGTTAAGGTTGAAGGATGCAAACATAAAGAAGGGATGGAGAACTTGTGAACAAAGAAAAGATAATTGAGAAGATCTGGCCGACTCCAATGCCTTTGCCTTGAGCTTGGATGATGAATTGCTAGGGAAGAGAGTGGCTTGGGCGTGGAAGAAGATAGGAAAAATTCACACATAAAACTCAAGACAACTTCACTTCAAACTTCATTCATTTCCAAAATCAATCTCTTTTACAATGGGCATCCAAGGCTTTTAATAGCCTCACAAAGCTAGCTTTTGAAATTTAAAAACTCCCCAAATCGAGGAGGATTACAAGGGGGTTGGAGGATTTGGTGGAGAGTTTGGAGGGATGGGGGGGGTTGGAGGATTTGGTGGAGGACTTGGAGGGATGTGCCCAACCTCCTTGAATTTGAATCTCCCTTGTTGGCGCCCAAAGGGTGATGAGGTGGCTGGTGAAGTGGCACCTGATGACGTGGCATGGTGAGGTGGTCTTCTACTTGGATAAGAATGACATGTGGCACCCAGTGGTCCTAGTTGATGGTCCTTTCTCTTGCTTGGTTGATGTGTATTCTCTTCTTCATGTGGTCAAATTCTGGGGTCTAGAATTTGAGTCTTGTTGCTGGCTTTCATGGCTTTAAGACTTGATTAGACTTAACTCAACTGAATTAGACTTAACTCAACTGAACTGACTTGACTGACCTAGACTTTAAAACTTGAAATGGACTTACAGGAAATAAAATTTTAAAAGTAATTACAGGACTCAATAAACACTCTTGATTTGAAACTCAAAAATTATTACAGGACTCTTGAAAAGGAAATGACTCTTGAAAATAAAATATTTTTGAACTAAAGGATACAAGGTAACCTAATTATCTTCGATCCAAATTGGGATAAGGCTAACCTTGTTGGAGTGAAGTTTCTTTCGGCTTCTGGTGTCCACACAAATTCTCCTAGGGTGGGCAGAACTCGACCCAGTCGAGTATGGTTCAGTTTTGCCCTGGTAATGCTCGAACAAGTCTGGGTTAAGTCTTTGCAGGTCCTCTCGAGTAATCCAAGAGTTGTCGGACTCAGGTCGACCTTGCCATTGAACCAGGTATCGCTGATAGTCCTTATTCCTGGTAGTAATGATCTTGTCATCCAGGATTCTCTCAATCCTCTCTCTCTGCTCAGTAAGGTTGGTGGTGGACACTCGGAAATATGTTCACTCTCAATGAAAGTTTCTGGCTCAAAAGGCTCACTAGGTATTAGTAGTGGTTCTTTGTATTCTACTAGGTCTGAAACATTGAAGGTTGTACTAATACCCATATCAGGTGGAAGTTCCAAACATATGCATTAGGCCCTATTTTCTTTAAGATCTTAAAAGGTCCCGCTCCGCGGGCATGCAGCTTCTTTATGGTTCCAGGGGGAAACCGTTCAGGGTTGAGCCTAATCATCGCATAATCCCCTTCATAGAATTCTTTAGCCCTCTTATGTGAGTCAGCTAAGTGTTGTAAGTTTCATTGCTCAGGTTGATCTTATTACTGATTTCTTTATGTAGATTTGTGACATGCTGTGCAAAAGACTCAGCAGACTCAGAGTCTCGTGTGTGAATAGGTAGTGGGATTAGATCTAAAGGCTTCCTAGGCTTGCAACCATGGACTATCTCAAAGGGACTTTTGCCCGTAGATCGATTGACCGAACTGTTGTAAGCGAACTCAGCACGTGGCAATAACAAATCCCAGTTCCCTAGACTTTCTCCCACTAGGCATCTCAGCAAGTTCCCTAGACTTCTATTTACAACCTCGGTTTGTCCATCAGTCTGGGGATGGTAGGCAGTGGAGAATTTCAGTCTGGTTCCTAATAGGTACCAAGGGTTTTCCAGAAGTAACTTGTGAAGCGGACATCCCTATCAGAAACAATGGTTTTTGGTAACCCGTGGAGTCTGACTACTTGATCAAGAAAGAGTTTGGCTATCCTAGAGGCATCGGAAGTTTGGGAGCAAGGTATGAAATGGGCCATTTTTGAAAACCGGTCGACCACCACAAAGATTGAATCATGTTTTCAAATGGTCTTGGATAATCCTAGAACAAAGTCCATGCTTAGATCCTGCCATGGACACTCAGGTACAGGTAATGGATTGTATAGCCCGGTATTCTTCTTTTGTTGCTTTGCAACAGCACATGTCCTACATCGGGCTACAAGGTTTGCTACTTGTTTCTTAAGACCTGGCCAGTAAAATTGTTCCTCAACAGCCAAGATAGTCTTGTTTCGTCCGAAGTGGCCAGCCAAACCTCCCGCATGTATCTCCCTAACTAAAAAATCTCTTAAGGAGGTTCTTGGGATGCAAAGCCTATTCTCTCTAAAAAGATAACCATCTAGAAGGGTATAGTCACTATGATCACTAGATGGTCCTTGACGCAAAACCTGATAAATTTCACCAAAATCTGGACAGGTTTCGTACTGCTCCTTAAGTCTTTCAAAACCTATGACTTCAGTACTGACTGAAGTTAAAAGTAACGTTCTACGACTTAGGACATCAGCTACCTTATTATCGATTCCTGATTGATGCTTTAGGACAAACGTATAGGATTGGATGTACTCTACCCATTTGGCATGCCTAGGGTTTAGTTTCTTTTGGGAACTCAAAAACCTAAGGGCTTCATGGTCTGAAAATAAAACAAATTCTTGCGGTAGGAGATAATGCCTCCAATACCTTAATGCTTGCACTACCGCATAAAGCTCCCGATCATATGTGGAGTATTTTTCCTGGCTTCATTCAATTTCTCACTAAAGAATGCTACGGGATGGTTCTCTTGACTCAGAACTCCACCAATACCTACTCCCGAAGCATCGCATGCTACTTCAAAGACCTTAAAAAATCGGGTAGTCTTAAGACTGGTGCTTGGGTCATCTTATCTTTGATGTGAAGGAAGGCCTTATCAGCTGACTTCGTCCATTCAAAGTGGCCCTTCCTAATACAATCCGTGATAGGAGCAACTATGGTGCTAAACCCTCTAATAAATCTTCGATAAAACGTAGCGAGGCCATGAAAACTTCTTACTTCGTGAATATTATTGGGTGTTGGCCACTCTACAATTGCCTTAACCTTCTCAGGGTCAGCGGATACTCCTTCAGGGGTCACAACAAATCCTAGGAAGATAACTCTAGTAGTCATGAAAGCACATTTCTTTAGATTGGCATAGAGGTTATCTTTCCTAAGTGCTAAACATACCTGTCTCAGATGTTGTTGATGATCTTCTCTAGTCCTACTATAGACAAGTATGTCGTCAAAGTAAACGACAACAAATTTTCCAATAAAGGCTCGTAGGACTTGGTTCATGATTCGCATAAAAGTGCTAGGGGCGTTTGATAACCCAAAAGGCATGACTACCCATTCAAATAACCCGTCCTTAGTTTTAAAGGCAGTCTTCCATTCATCCCCTGGTCTGATCCTAACTTGGTGATAGCCGCTCTTCAGGTCAATCTTAGAAAATATAGTTGCACCGGCCATCATATCTAACATATCATCCAAGCGGGGGATGGGAAACCTATACTTCACTGTGATTTTATTTATGGCACGACTATCAACATATTCTCTATGTGCCATCTTTCTTAGGGGTAAGTAAGGTTGGGACTGCGCATGGACTCAAACTCTCCCTAATGAATCCTTTCTTTAGGAGTTCTCCTACTTGACGTTGTAATTCTTGGTGCTCGGTAGGGTTCATTCTATAATGGGGAAGGTTCGGTAGGGTTGCTCCAGGGACTAAGTCTATCGCATGTTGTATATCCCTAAGAGGTGGGAGTTGGTCGGGCAAGTCATCGGGGAACACGTCTTTGAACTCCTCTAGCACTTCATTGACTTCTTGAGGTTGTTCTTTTGAAAGAGGTTCTTGATGATCCTTAATGGTCAAAATCCAAACAGGTGACCCATTGTTAATTTCTTCTCCATTTCTCTAGCAGTGATCACGTTTATCCCCTTTTTCTTATCACTCAATTGGCTTGATCCTCTCTTAATGGGGTTCTTAGGTGGAGAAGAATGGATTACAATCTTCTTTCCATTATGAGTAAACGAGCACGAATTAGAACGA
The DNA here is from genome assembly GCA_021397845.1 of Areca catechu. Lineage (NCBI taxonomy): Eukaryota > Viridiplantae > Streptophyta > Magnoliopsida > Arecales > Arecaceae > Areca > Areca catechu. Next base: position 63,701,554 of record CM038039.1, read on the forward strand.
CCATAGAGTGTTACGTCAAGATCGTACAACCATGGTCGGCCTAAAATTATGCTACTTACTCCCATTGGAAGTACATCACACCATACTTTCTCCAAGTAAGATTGGAACTGAATGGTTACTAGGCACCTAGACTTAATGAAAATCGTGGTTGAGTCTATCCAGGATACCTTATAGGGATTAGGATGGGGTACGGTGGGCAATCCTAGGTTTTTAACTGTGTTGGTGGATATGGCATTGACACAGCTACCGCTATCTAAAATGACTTTGCATACTTTCTCACCTATCTTAATGAATGTCTGTAGGATGTTAGTCCTACGCCAATCTTCTTGGGTTTAGCTTGGGTGAGAATACACCTAACCACTCCTAATAGATCTTGATCTACCAGGACTTCCTTATCCTCATACTCTTCAGCCAAGTTCTCATCTGCCTGGTATACTTCCTCCTCAAATTCACCTTGGGATTCTACGGCTTCCTCTTCTACTTCCCTATGTGTAGGGCTCTATTAGGACAGTTGCTAGAATAGTGACCCACTTTGTTACACTTGAAACATGCATTTGGAGTTCTTTGGGTCTCAGGTGTTTTCCCCTTGTCATCTCTACGGGTCACAGGCACATTAGGATTGGGTCGGTTGAATCTAGGCTGATTGGATCCTGACTGCTGATAAGGTGCACTAGTCCTAGGGGCTTCGGGCCTACGATAGACTGGACCTCTATGGAATCTCTCAGCATCCCTAGCTATTTGATAGGCCAATTCTAGGTCATGTACCTCTCGCATGAACAATTCTCTTTGAATTTCTTCCCTCAGTCCGGCTCTAAATCTAGACAAGGTCACCGACTCAGATTCTCAACATTGCACCTCATAACGAATTCGTCAAACTTCGCTATGTACTCTGCGACACTCCTATTTCCTTGAGTAAGTCTTTGCCATTGATCTAGGAGTCTTTGGTGGTAGGACATAGGAAGGTATTTCTCCCTAAGCCTAAGTTTCATAGCTCGCCAGGTCACTATGGGCACATCACCTCTCTGTCTAGTGAGTCTCTCAACGTTTTCCAATATAACCTAGCTTGGCGCACAAGTTTAGCTTTGCAAACTTACACTTGCGCTCTTCACTCATCTCAAACCAGTCAAAATACTGGTCCATCTCACCTTCCCAATCAATGTAGATCTTTGGATCTAAAATTCCATCAAAGGTGGGAGCTTCTAGCCTAATGTTCTTCATGGTTCGGTCATCTTGATCAAAGTGAATTAGGGTGGGTCTCCTGACATTGGGTTCATAGTTAGGCTCATGATGGAATCTCCTTGGGTTGGGCTCGATGGTTTGACCAGGGTGGGGTCCTCTAGGAATTGATCATAAAACTGATCTTAGGGAGCTCTCCTAGGGTTTGTTTCGTAGAGAGGGTTTTGATATGGAATCCTTCTAGGGTTCAATGGGTCTCGAGTTCAGGTGCAAGACTTGGCTCAGGCTCAGTCGGGCTTCATGATTGCTTTCAGGGGTTCTAGCCTCTAACTGATCCAACCTAGTAGTGATGTGGGCTAACTGCTCATTCATGTCTTGGTTGGTTTGTGCCACATTCTGATTTGTTTGGGCCAATTGCTCAGTTAAACTCTTAGTCAGTTGGGCCACTTGATCATTTAGGCCTTTGATCAAATTCCCTAAGTTTGGTCCATGGCTACACTTGACTGGGCTTGGATTGGTGAATACGGTGTCCCTGCTCTAGTTGTCATGCATGCAAATGGACTCAAGTTCGAGCTAAGGTTTCCTAGACCTAGAGCACAAATTAGAAGTCTAATTAAGTGAACCAACTAGCTAGTAGTACTTATGGGACTTAGCCAGGTAGGTGGAGGGAGTGTAGGTCCCTGATTGCAACCTTAGACACCAATCTGAGATTGGCCAGGTAGGCAGACCAAATCACAAGCCCTGATGCACCAATCCTAGACACCAAGCCAGTAAGCACACACCAATTAGCTGACCCAGTTAACTTGACCCTAACTGAACCTAACTTGTTGGTGTCCCTAACCCACTAGGACAATTAACGTTCTACTCAATTTTAATTAACGGCTGGGATCGATATGCTGGTGGTGATTTTTGGGCTAGGGACAGGTGATGAAACCCTGACCCTATGTCAAATGATGCCCTTAATTTGATTTTCATGAGATGAATGAAATGCAAAGGTGCTGCAGAAGTGTGTTGCAATTTGAAAGTGGTGTGGAAAACGTGATGAAAAAAAATTCAAAAATTCTGAAAAATTCACAGAGGATTCCTAACTTTATGTTTCAATGTAGATGAAAGAAATTAAAACTAAAATCTATACTAATCTAAACAGATCCTACAAATGAAGATAAATAAAAGGACATAACAGAACCCTAATGACAGTGTCGAACTACAGAAATTTTTATTTTTTTTATAATTTTTTCTGATGATGAAATTAATATGGTGATAACTGACTTAAAAAGGAACAAGAAAAAAATATTTTAATAAAAAATAGTGACTTGCCTTTGGAGCTGCAGACGGATTACAGTAAATAGATGCAAATTTTCAGAAAACAGAACCTAATCAAACAAGTGCAATGGCTTACCCAAAACTTCAATCTAAAAACTCACATCCGGCCAGGGGCTTATTATTCCCATGGGTCATGACAGTGTACTGGAGTACACCCGCTCAGGAGGCGTGAATTTTAGATCTTGCTTGGATTTAAAGAAAACTATTCTACCCTAATGCAACCATGCTCTGATACCAATTTGATGCGGCACGCATATGATTAATGTTTTGAATATGGGTTTGTAGAGCAATGAAACCTAATTATACTTAGCATTGTACTCATCTTAATAAGATTTAAGGATTATATGAAAAGGGACTATTACATGATTAGACACAACTCTAAAACTAAGAAGGAAGAAGATCTAGACAATAGGGGCTAATGATTAAGGACTTACCTTGATGAGTTTTCCAACCTTCCTATGATTCAAAACTTGAAACTACTGATGCTCTGGATGGAGAACTTGGATAACAGTGATCAGAACCCTGGACTTGGGCTTCAGCTTGTTGGTTCATTGTCAAGGAGAACCCTGTTCACAACTCAAGGACTTCGAAGGACCCTGCAATGAAGATCAAAGTTAAGGTGAATGATGCAAACATAAAGAAGGGATGGGAGAACTTGTGAACAAAAAGAAAGATAATGAGAAGATCTGGCCGACTCCAATGCCTTTGCCTTGAGCTTGGATGATGAATTGCTAGGGAAGAGAGTGGCTTTGGGCGTGGAAGAAGAAGATAGGAAAAATTTCACATATAAACTCAAGACAACTTCACTTCAAACTTCATTCATTCCAAAATCAATCTTTTTACAATGGGCGTCCAAGGCTTTTAATAGCCTCACAAAGCTAGCTTTTGAAATTTAAAAACTCCCCAAATCGAGGAGGATTAAAGGGGGGTTGGAGGATTTGGTGGAGAGTTTGGAGGGATGTGGGGGGGGGTTGGAGGATTTGGTGGAGGACTTGGAGAGATGTGGCCAACCTCCTTGAATTTGAATCTCCTTGTTGGCGCCCAAAGGGTGATGTGGTGGCTGGTGAAGTGGCACTTGATGACGTGGCATGGGTGAGGTGGTCTTCTACTTGGATAAGAATGACATGTGGCGCCCAGTGGTCCTAGTTGATGGTCCTTTTCTCTTGCTTGTTGATGTGTCTTCTCTTCTTCATGTGGTCAAATTCTGGGGTCTAGAATTTGAGTCTTGTTGCTGGCTTTCATGGCTTAAGACTTGATTAGACTTAACTCAACTAAATTAGACTTAACTCAACTGAACTGACTTGACTGATCTAGACTTTAAAACTTGAAATGGACTTACAGAAAATGAAATTTTAAGTAATTACAGGACTCAATAAACACTCTTGATTTGAAACTCAAAATTAATTACAGGACTCTTGAAAAGGAAATGACTCTTGAAAATAAAATATTTTTGAACTAAAGGATACAAGGTAACCTAATTATCTTCGATCCAAATTGGGATAAGGCTAACCTACCACCAGCACCCTTGGAGACTTTTCTGCAGGTTCGCTTGGGAGAGGAGCACTCCAGCCCATCCAGCCATCCCGGTTCCCGGTCCAGGAGTTGACGCGGCAACAGATTGGCGCTAGAAGGATGGCGCTTTCTTCTAAAAGGAGGGATCCATCATCCCGGCAAGAAAATGGCTAAGGGAAGAGCTCCAAATACCACAGCCAGGAGGGATACCTCTCCTTCAGGCGGAGGAGCCTCTTCGAGAGAATGATTTCACTACTACCGCCCCTACTATTATAGAACCCACCATCACTTTGGAGTTGCAACAGTTCCAAACCTTGGTGAACCGCATTGAAACACTTACGGCCGTGGTTCAGCGTTTCCAGGAAGTAGCCAACAACCGACAGCAACTACCAGCCGCTTCCTACACTAATCCTCCAACTGTTGCTGTGGGAGGCCAACGGCCAGAGATCCCTCAGCACGATTCTCACATCGTCGCGGAGCCCCAGAGGTCCTTGGGTGATCGCACCGACGAGTAAAAGGCAAGGTCTGCTTCGCCTTCCTACTCCAAGTCCATCCCCTTCTGCGGTCGGCTCGCCGCTGAAACCCCGAAGGACTATGACAGTAAGATCATGCGCATGGAGGAGCTTATTGCTAAATCGCCCTTCGGCAGAAGGCCGAAGGGGGACAAGTATACGACTCCCGTCCCCCGTTCTTCGAAGAAATTATAGCGGAGATGATTCCCCGCCACTTCAAGATCCCACAGGTGGACCCTTACATGGTACCACCGATCCGATGGACCATCTGGGCATGTACAAGGCCCATATGATGGTCCAAGGCGCTTCCGATGCTCTCCATTGCATTGCTTTCCCTGCAACCCTCAAGAAAAACCGCTCGGATGTGGTTCTCCGCCATCGGCCAAGTACGATCCACTCCTTCTCTCAACTTGAATCACTTTTCCTTTCCCATTTCAGGACTTGCAGTCGGACCCCGAGGAACACCGACTGCCTCTTCCTCATGTTGCAAAAGGAGGGAGAGACCATCCGGGCTTTCATGGCCCGTTTCAACTCAGTGGCCATGGAAGTCCGGATTTAAACGAAGCTGTCACAATGTTAGCCTTCAAGCGAGGGCTCCGCTCGTCCAGGCTGACCTTTTCCCTGGACAAGAAGCATCCGACAAGCTACAGTGAGCTACTGGCCAGAGCACAGAAGTATGCTCTGGCGGAGGAACAAGCAGCTGACCGACGTCAAGCTAAAGGAAGGCCGGTCCCGAAGAAGCGGAGCGATAAAGCTCCCGAAGTTTGACCTCCTAGCGACAGTCGACAGTCGGCCCAACGTCGAAGTCTGAAGCTAAGGGACTTCCCCCGAAGGTTCGAGACTTATGTGCCTCTGTCATTGTCAAGAGAGAAGATCCTGATGGAGATCGAGAATGAGACCTTTCTGTAATAGCCTCAGCCAATGAGGGGCCCATCCTGCCCTAAGGAACAAGGATAAATTCTGTCGCTTCCATACGGATCATGGGCACAGTACTGAAGAGTGCAAGCAGCTGAAGGACCATTGAAGATCTCATCCGGAGGGGATACCTGTGCAAGTATGTCCGACCCCATCGAGACTGGGCAAAAGCATTAAACACCAGAAAACCTTCGGAGGAGGCAGAGCTCCCCAATCAAAGGCCGACTGGTGGGGATGTCGACATGCTGCATCGACGATCTGGAGGAAGTCGGGAGGAGGGGACGGATATTGCTAAAAGGTCTCGGGGCTCCAATGCCATTACTTTCTCTGATGAGGATCTCCTGGAAAATCATGTTTTTGAAAATGATCTTGTAGTCGTGTCGGCAGTCATTGCCATTTGATGTAAGGAAAATACTTGTTGATAATGGAAGCTCGACAGAGGTATTGATGTATGATGCTTTTGTGAAATGAATTTATCCAGATCCATGCTGCTGGAGTCCCTCGCGCCGCTGACAGGCTTCGGGGGCAACTCCGTCGGAGTGGAAGGTGAAATAGTTCTCCCTGTGACAATTGGGACGGAGCCTCTCCAGAAAACCATCCTCGTCAACTTTGTGGTCATACGGAAGACCTCACCTTATAATGCTATTCTGGGCCGACGGCCCCAACACAATTTAGAGCCCTTGTTTCACTTATCATCTGTTGCAAAATTTCCAACCAGGAATGGGGTCGGAATGATGAGGGGAGACCGTCGGATGGCCAAGCAGTGTTTGACCATTTTGAATCAACAGTCAGAAGGCCACTCCACTCTGGAACAACTTGACCCAAGGACTGAGGCCGATGGCCTCGGTCAGCTAGGGAAAAGATTCTGTTTTGTTCCACTTCGAGAGGATGATCCTACTAAAGTCATTCAGATCGGAGGCTCTCTTAGTGAAGATCTTAAGTCGGAGCTGATCAGCTTTCTTAGGAGTAACACCGATGTCTTTGCTGGTCGGCGTCGACATGCCTGGGATACCGTCGAAGGTTATTACTCACCAACTCAAGGTTGATTCGACCTACCGACCTATCTGACAAAGAAGAGAAGAGAAGCTTTGCTGCCGAAAGACAGAAAGCCATTGATGAGAAAGTAAAGAAGCTCCGTGATGCTGGCTTCATCAGGGAGGCTTACTACCCTGAGTGGTTGACGAATGTGGTTATGGTGAAGAAGTCCAACGGAAGGTGGTGGATCTGTGTGGATTACACCAACCTCAACAAGGCCTGTCCGAAGGATAACTTTCCAGTACCCAAAATTGATTAGCTGGTGGATGCCATGGCCGACCACCAACTTTTCAGCTTATGGATGCCTTTTTCGGATACAACAAATAAAATGCATCCGGAAGATGAGGAGAAGACCGCCTTCATCAGGACAAAGGCTTGTACTGCTATCGAATGATGCCTTTTGGCTTGAAAAATGCCGGAACCACCTTTCAAAGGCTGATCAACCGGGTGTTTGAAGGACAGCTGGGGAGAAACATGAAGGCTTATTGACGACATGATAGTGAAGAGTCTCCGTAAGGTTGACCACATCAAGGACCTGCAGGAACCTTTGACGCACTCAAGCACCATCGATGAAGCTGAATCTCACGAAATGCACTTTTGGGGTGACCTCTTGCAAATTCCTTGGTTTTTTGGTTACACAAAGGGGAATTGAAGTGAATCCTGATAAGATAAAAGCCGTCACGGAGATGGCGCATCCGACCAACAAAAAGTAGGTCCAGGAGCTCACCGACCGAATCGCCTCTCTCAGCCATTTATCTCCTATTCGGTTTGAGAAGTCCCTGCCATTCTTTAAGACTCTACGCCGGTCAGAGGGTTTTGTCTGGACTGATGAGTGTGGTCGGCTTTCGAAGCATTGAAGGAGTACTTGAGGAACCCTCCACTGCTGGCCAAGCCGACGGAGGGGGAGCCTTTATATCTCTATCTTTCGGCGTCAGACGAAGTGATTTGCACCTTCCTTGTGCAAGTCGGAGAGGATGGACAGCAAAAGCCTATCATTATATCAGCAAAGTCCTCCATGATGCCGAAAACAAGGTACCCCAAGATGCAAAAATTATATACTCCTTGGTCACATCTGCTAAGCGGCTCCGACCGTACTTCCAAGCGCATCCGATCGTAGTGTTGACCGACCAACCACTCAAGACGATCCTTCGGAGTCCGAATACATCCGGTCGGCTCGCCAAGTGGGCCATCAAGCTAGGAGAGTTCGACATCTCTTTCCAGCTACGATCCGCCTTGAAGGCCTAGGTAAACGCTGACTTCATTGCAGAGTGTACGTGGAAGCAGGAGATGCCTCCTCGAATGGCTAAAGTACCTGAAGCTGACACTGTCTATGAAGTAGAACCAGCCTGGACTCTCATGTGGAGGAGCGTCCAACCTCGCAGGCTGTTGGGGTCGGATTGATTCTGGCCGAACCGAACGGGGAGAACCTGGAGTATGCCTTACACTTTTTATTTAAGGTGTCAAATAATCAAGCGGAGTACGAAGCCCTACTCGCGGGGCTGCGGATCGCCAATGAACTGGGTATCAACCGACTCAGAGCTTTCTCCGACTCCCAGCTGGTGGTTAGTTAAGTGAAAGGGGAGTTTGAAGCTAGGGATCCGACCCTGGCAAATATTTAAACAAGGTACAAAATCTTATTCCACGGTTCAAATTTTTGAAATCCTCCACATACCTCGTCTGCAGAACTCTTGAACGAACGCTCTCTCAAGGCTAGCTATGGCTGCCAGCAGGACTTTTGACCGAACCTTTGTAGAGTATTTGCGGCACCTTAGTATTGCCGAAGAGCCGACGGAGGTCCACCAGGTGGAACACGAAGTTTCTTGGATAGATCCGATCCTCACTTTCCTAGTCAAAGGAACTCTTCCTGAAGATCCGGCGAAGGCTAAACGGGTGCGCCTGACGGTCTCTAAGTATGTCATCCTTGACGGCGTTCTTTATAAGCGGTCTTTTCTCGCAGTCACTATTGAAGTGCTTGGGATCGGTGGACGCCGACTACGCCCTCAGAGAAGTCCATGAAGGCATTTGTGGTGACCATCTCGGAGGGAGATCCCTGGCTTACAAGATCATCCGGCAGGGATATTACTGGCCCACCATTCAGAGGGATGCATCGGACTTCGTCCGAAGGTGCGATGCATGTCAGAGGTACTCTGTCATTCAAAGGAGGCCTACCAGCAAGCTAACTCCGATCACCGTCCCATGGCCGTTCGCTCAGTGGGGGATGGATATCTTGAGACCTTTCCCCAGCCTCCGGGCAACGAAAGTTTCTGCTTGTGGCTATCGACTATTTACCAAGTGGTGGAAGCCGAACCACTATCACAGATAACGGAGGCTAAGGTGGAGAACATCGTTCGGAACAATATTATCTTTTGATTCGGCATTCCCCGAACAACTATTACTGGCAATGGGAGATAGTTTGACAACTCTAAATTTCAAGATTTCTGTCAGCAATACCAAATATCTCACTGACTCACCTCGGTCGGCCACCCGCAGTGCAACGGAGAGGCGAAGTCACCAACAAAACAATCTTGCATGGGCTGAAGACCCGGCTCAATGAAGCGAAGGGATTTTGGATGGAAGAACTCCATTCAGTGTTATGGGTGTATCGGACAACCGCCAGGGCCTCGATCAGCGAAACTCTGTTCAACCTCACTTATGGAAGTGAAGCTATCATTCCTATTGAAACTTCTCTCCAATCCCTCCGGATCGACCACTACACCAAACTGGCCAACTCCGAGTGGCGAAGGGCTGACCTGGATTTGCTTGCGGAAACAAGGCTTCGGGCAAGCATGAAGATGGCAGTATGCTGCCAAAAGATGGCGAAGTATACAACTCGCGATTCAAGGCACGAGCTTTCGGGGTCGGAGACTTAGTCCTACGGAGGGCCGAAATCGAGGCCGACCGAGCAAGGCAAGCTTTCCCCAAATTGGGAAGGACTGTATCGGGTCGCCGAAGTGGTTCGGGCCAACACCTATTGACTTGAATTTTTGGACGGACGGTAGTTGGTGCGTCCATGGAATGTAGATATCCTCTGCAAGTACAATCAATGAAGTTCAAGTTCTATTTACGAACCACTTCCGAAAGTCCGACTCTGGTCGGCGAAGGCTCTAGGGCAGTCCAATTCCGAAAGTCCGACTTCAGTCGGCAAAGGCTATAGGGCAGCCCACTCTGAAAGTCCGACTCCGGTCGGCAAAGGCTCTAGGGCAGCCCACTTTCGAAAGTTCGACTCTGGTCGGCAAAGGCTCTAGGGCAGCCACTTCCGAAAGTCCGACTCCGGTCGGCGAAGGCTCTAGAGCAGCCCAATTTCGAAAGTCCGACTCCGGTAGGCGAAGGCTCTAGGGCAGCCCACTTCCGAAAATCCGACTCCGGTCGGCAAAGGCTCTAGGGCAGCCAACTTCTGAAAGTCTGACTCCGGTCGGCAAAGGCTATAGGGCAGCCCACTTCGAAAGTCCGACTCCGGTCGGCAAAGGCTAGGACAGCCCACTTCTGAAAGTCCGACTCTGGTAGGCAAAGGCTCTAGGGCAGCCCACTTTCGAAAGTCCGACTCCGGTCGGCAAAGGCTCTAGGGCAGCCCCACTTTCGAAAGTCTGATTCCGGTCGGCAAAGGCTCTAGGGCATCCCACTTCCGAAAGTTTCGACTCCGGTCGGCAAAGGCTCTAGGGAAGCCCACTTTTCCGAAAGTCCGACTCCAGTCGGTAAAGGCTCTAGGGCAGCCCACTTCCGAAAGTCCGACTCCGTCGGCAAAGGCTCTAAGGCAGCCCACTTCGAAAGTCCGAACTCTAGTCGGCAAAGGCTCTAAGGCAGCCCACTTCCGAAAGTCCACTCTTGGTCGCAAAGGCTCTAGGGCAGCCCACCTCCAAAAGTCCGACTCCGGTCGGTGAAGGCTCTAGGTAGCCCACTTCCAAAAGTCTGGCTCCGGCCGGCAAAGGCTCTAGGGTAGCCCAATCCGAAAAGCCGACGGACCAACACTTAGGATAAATTTTCTAAGCCAGTTGCTCCGGCCTGAGCTGACATCCGACTGCTGCCTCAACCGCCCTAATCTATTCTCGGTCCTAAGAGAATCTAGTTCGACTTGGGTTTCTACTCAATACTTACCTTGAAGGTCTGACCACTCACTCTGATATGCCGACTGGCCCATACTTAGAAAATTTCAGAAAGGAACATATGGAACAGCATAAGAAGACAAGATAGTGGGGAAAAGTTTCTTCATTAATTCAAAAGGGTTTTTACATGAGTTGAAGGTCAGACCCTTACAACCGGCTAGGTCTGACCTTCGAGAGTTACAATGACGGCCACTTCGGCCCCTTCGGCTGCAACTGCTGCTCTGGCCTCTTCAGCCCCTTCGGCTGCCTCCGCCTCGGCACCAGTTGGAGTGTCCACTCTGACTACCTCCGCGACGATCTCCGCTGGGGCTTCGGCCGCTCGGGCGGTAGGGTCCTTCCCTTTCGAAGCTTCTACCGCCGCTGGCTCCGGCAGCTGAAGGAAAGCCAAGTCGAGTTCTGGGAAGGCAGTGCTAACCTTTTCCAGGCACTCATCATACCCGTACCCGAAGCCCACCATCCCGGCTTCGTTCATTTTCTCCGTAAAGTCTTCGAGGCCTTATAATCTGCAACGACCTTCTCCCCGGCCATCTTCAGCAAGTCTAGAGCCGACTTTAGTAAGCCCTTGTACCTTTTCGTCGATGCCTGGTAGCCCTTTGCATGGATGTCGAGATCGGTCAGGCGGCCCTCCTCCACCTTCAGCCGGCGGGCCAGGGTCTTAACCTTCTTCTCTTGTCCTTCAGCCTTACCTCCCGATCAGCCTTCTGGGCAAGCAAGTCCTCCATCTTCTTCTCTTGGGCCTCCAGTTCGGCCCGCAGGGAGGACACCTCGGCTGCTACGGCCTTCAGACCGAGCACCTCTTCCTTGGAAGCTGTCAGTGCTCCCCAGGTAGTGTCCCTTTCTAGTTCGGCCACTTCGGCCCTCTGGGTTAGCTACTCTTTTATGTACAGCAGCTCACCCAGCCCCTGGTCCATCAGGAGGTTGTCCCTGACGAGCTGCCAACAAAGACTAAAAGTTAGAGAACTTTCAGCATTAAACTTAAAGTGAAAGGAGGAATGAAGCTTATCGCCAAAAGATGGCGGAGAGAACTGCTAGCTACCTCGTTCACTGATCGTCCGTCGATATCAGGGACAGCCCGTTGAAGCTGTTCCCTCGCCTCCTCAGCAGCGCGCCACAGCAGGCGCTCCTCTTCCTCCCCCAGGTCCGAGGTGGCCCTCTCGCCAGCAGCCGACGGTCCTTCACTCGTAGGGGTCCTTTGGGTCGTCGTGGGGACCGTTGCAGTCATCCCCGGTGGCGGGGCCGCAGGGGCTGCCACCATCCCAGCCGACATCGAATGCCTCTCTTCTGCCTAGACGGTCGGCTGTCCTGCTGAAGATGATCGCTCGGACACGATCACCTTTCGGCATTCGATTAGGGGCATGTCGTCCCCTGAGTCGACCGATACCACCGGAATGAACGACTCTCACCGTCCGTTGCTTCTTCGGCCTTTCGGGCACTGATTCTGCATTGTTTCTTCGGCTCTTGCTGCGTCAGTTCTGCAATTCGGACGGCCCTTTGCTGCACCGACCGTGCCAAAAGGACAGCCCGATCTGGCTTCATTTTTTCGCCTGTCAACAATGAAAGCAAGGTTAGCGGCAGTCAATAAGCCGACAGAAAGCAAAGAAGGAAAAGAAGGTAGTCGATCTCTCTCGCCCCACCTAACAGTGGCTGTCGGCTGAGCCCGGCCCGGTGGAGGCTATCCTCAAAAAGCATGGGGCCGACAAATTTTGGATCTCTCTCTGTCCAACCTGTGGAAGTCGGCCTCGTTGGCCCTCGAGACCTTCCTTCCATGCAGGGCATCCGGCCTCGGCCCCCTCCAGGCTGCCTCGAAGCCCCACGGCTCCAGGCTATCTACGAAGAAGTATTTGGACTTCCATCCATGAATAGCGGACGGAAGCCCCCCTAGAATCTTCCGGTTAGGATGGGGACTGAACATCCACCATTCCTGACTCCGGAAGTCCTGTTTCAATAGGAAGAAATTGGAAAAGAGGGTCACCCTAGGCTCTATGTCGGCCTCCCGACACAGAACTACGAAGCCGCACAGGATCCTAATGCTGTTCGGCGTTAGCTGGGAAGGCGTGATCCTATAGGTGTTAAAAATCTGAATAAAAAAGCTATGGATCAAGAAGCGAAGACCGGCCTTCAGGTGGTCTTCGTACATGGGGAGGGCTCCTAACTTCAGAGGTCCATTTATCCGACCCTCTCGACTAGGGATGGTTAGATGCAAGGTGGATGGAATGTTGTATATGGTTCTAAGGTGTTCGACCCTCTCTCGGGTCATGGTCGACGGGATGTCGAAGGGACCGAGCTCCCTACGACCGTGAGCTGCAGCCATCCTAAATGGGTTGCAGGGAAAGAAGGAGATGGGGGAAGATGAAGACGGGACTAACCTGATTTCTGGGTCTCTAAAGAAGCCTAAGAGCAGCGCAGAGGGGGGAGGAGGCGATTTTCTCTTCCAGCGCAAATGCAGTAGCAGGTCCCTTCTAGGCGATGCCCCCTTCTTTTTATAGGCATCTGGGGGCCGCGTCCCAACGAATCCCCCATGTGCCGAACTCCGACGGCTACCGCTTCGGTTCCTGGATTGGACGGGAATCCGAGGGGACGCACCGGATCGCATCTGGCCGTGATCCGCGTGACAGACGAGGCAACGGTGGATGGGCCACTTTGGCAAGCGTACCAACTGCTCTAATGGTTCCATGTGTCCCACGTCGCTTCAAGAATCCGAATGGACAACTGCCACGCACCGTACCAGTCATAACTACTTCCCCAGTCCTCGCCAACCAGGCATCGACACCTATCTCGGGGCAAACATCGAAGCGGGAGGCGGCCAGATGTAGCACGCCGGGCCGTATTCGCCATCATTCGAAAGGTCGGCGTATTTATTGCCATTTAATGCCCTCCCCCTTCGAGCCTGCGGACTCGCTCGAAGCACAAGGCCAAGGGGACAACTGTTGTACCATGATGGTTCACCCTCGGCCAGAATTGGCCCAACCTAGTGCCTGGCCCGACCGCTCCAACCAAGGAGGTCCGACCCACCGGAGCTGAGGTCCAAACGACCCTCTCCTGCTAGGGTCCGGCCCATCACTCTCCGTCAGAGTTCCAACCCATCGGAGCTGAGGTCCGAACACCCTCTCCTATTGGGGTCCTGGCCCACCACTCTCCATCAAGTTCCAACCCACCGGAGCTGAGTCCGAACGACCCTCTCCTGCTGGGGTCCGGCCCACTACTCTCCGTCAGAGGTCCGACCCACCGGAGCTGAGGTCCGAACGGCCCTCTCCTGATGGGGTCCGGCGCATTACTCTCCTCTGGAGGCTTGTTCTTTGGTCCGACCGACTGACTACCTCATGGCCAACGTCCGACAAGCAAGCCTTAGCATTCAGGGTATTCCAGAAGTACCTTTCTATTACTGTGGGATCCTACTATCCCAACGGCCCTGCTTCACTACTTCCACAGTGCTGCCGCATCTGCGCGCCATGTGGCCACTCTCCATATTTTCCTAGGGGCAGATCAGTCTTTCCCACCTCTCCCCTAACGGATTTTGGACTGTTTCGCACCTATATAAGGTACCTGGGGGACCCCGTTCGAAGGTAGAAGAACTCTTCCCTTACCAGAGACTGTTCATCCCTTGATTCCTCCATTCTGTTGCCTTCAATCTCTTGCTAACTTAAGCATCGGAGGGTCCCCCACCGGAACACCACCGCGCTCTTGGGGACTTTTCTGCAGGTTCGCCCGGGAGAGGAGCGCTCCAACCTATCCAGCCATCCCGGTTCCCAGTCCAGGAGTTGACGCGGCAACAAGGAGCATCTCATGTGAGTTGGTATGGTTGAGGTGGCACAGTGTAGGCCTTAGCTCGACTTGACTAGTGATGGGAGGTTCAATTAGGATATTTTATTTTAATGGCTATGTTTCCTCTCCACTTCCTCTATATATATGATGTGAGTTGTATTGTCATAATGATTTTTTTCATCGAGAGCCACTTATCTCCTGAGGAAGACTAGAGAGAAGGACTCTGCCTGTGGTATTCGCATGAGCATCAGAAGTAAGGTTTGGAATTATGGCAAATACATGTACATTTCAATATTGATTATGTGATAAAAATTATGAAATCAAATATAAACATTTGTGTTCTAATTTACTGTCCATAATCCATGGGATCAATGAAATTTTTTCTACATTTGGTATCAAAGTGTTGGTTGTTGTGATGGAAGATTAGAATCATTATTTTTCCATGATTTAGATCTATTTCATATATTGTTTTAATTGATAATTAGTCTTTTTTTGGGTTTATTAAAAAGACCTTAATAGATCTGTTTCCTTCTTTCCCACCAATTATTGTCGGTCGTAATTCGCATGTGCCCGACCATCCTTGATGTCGACGGTGGGGAGCGATTGAAGGGGCTGGTGGCGGTGCGCAACCGACGGTGGTGATCTATTTTTAGATCACGAACAAAAAAAAATAGAGTGATGGGAAGAGATCCGGTGACTGTGGAGGCCACAAATTGTTGTCCCTGGCTAGTCTCAGTGACTGGTCAACCTCCAATGGCGGCAGCGATCACAGTCGATCGTCATGCAGCGTGATTGTTTGGTCACTGGTTGCGATAAAAAAAAATTAGAGGACCTGCCGTCGGGCGCATCTCGATCTCCGGTGACATCGCTGGAGGTGGTGCCAGTCATCTCCAGTCGATCCTAGTGGCCGTCCCGCTGGTTCTTGTTTCAGCGATGAGGGGTTTTGGCAAGAGGCAGCACCGATCCTATGGGTTCTTTTCTTTGGGTTAACATGGGGAAGGCGGTCGAAAATCCACTACCCAAGAAGATCTTTTGGCCATCGATGATGGCAAGAAGTGGCGATCGGTGGTTGGGTTTGGCCGGTGAACGTCCACGATGGAGATCCCAACCTTCAAAACTCCATTAATGGCGGTTTTGGAAGGTGATCGAGAGATGTAGATGGGAGGAAGAATGAGGAATTTTAAATGGATTTTGGATTTCAGGTTATCGAATTTTCAACCCGTTTAAAACCCAATCCATAAATTTAGTTAAGCCCAAAATTGATGATGGGTTAAACCCAATCACATTGGGTCAAGTTCAATTTGGGTTAAAGGGAGAATTTTATAATTAAGCCCCATAAAATTAATAATTATAAATGGGTCCAAATAAAATTATTGATAGGCCCTTAAAGTTTTGAAAATTATAAATAAGTCCTAAAAATTTTACATTTAGGTCTCTATTTTCTTGAAAATATATTTTACAAAAAAGTCCCTATATTTTCTGTAATTTATGATTTGATTCTTAATTATTGTTTTTGATTAAAATTGCTGGAACTTGCTCATTTTATATCTGATTTGAGCATTTTTTAGATCATTAGACTCATAATATTTTGAATAACATTTGGGTTGAGTTCTTCATGCATGATAAAATATTTAAATAATTTTAAAATTATTTATATATAATTCTACTCATTATTATATAATTCGAGTATGTTTTCCCGTAGCCTCAAAGGATTTGGAGTACTTTATAAATTTTGAATGGTTAAGTTATTGAGGACTAATTATTCATCTTTATCATATTTTAGAATTGCATATTGATGTCTCTATTACTGTTAATCCAAAATTGGCTATAATTAATAGTGATATTTATTATATACTATAATTCTTGCCCAAGGTATTTTATAGTTATAAGTGTTATTGATGGAAGTGGCAGTTAGAATGTATTATTATATATGATTGATCAGTGGGGTGTATGTTATAAAGTATCCCATTTTGGACTGATCTTTTGTGGTATATATATCATTAAAGTATGTCATTTTGTATTTATTTGGATATTTATCTTCCCTTTATGAATAATTTGTGGATTGACATTAATATTTATCACCAAAGTGGTTTCTTTATGTTATCCATGCGTTTTTCATTATGAGAGGATTTTTGGTTATTGCATACAACTACCTATCCAAAGAAGGTTGTTGTATATTTTAATATGTAAATGTTTGGTTATTGCATACAACCGCCTGCCAAAGGAGGTTGTTATATGTTTTAATTTGGAAAGGTTGCATGGGATATTGTGTTGCAATGGTGCTCTAGCTTTCATGGGCTTGTTTGCCTAAAAGGAATAGGTTTATGACTGTTAGGGTATTTCATTTGCTTATGGCTTCATCTGAAGAGTGCTTATGCATATTACATGTTCTGTCCAAAGAAGAATATGTGATATTGCATTTAGACTCTTGTATATCATTTATGGTATATGCCCATTGACTATTATTTTGCATTCCTGCTATCTTTGATTATACAGTCATTTCTATATCAATAATAATGTTGTTGTTGAGATCTTAACTATGTCAAAATATCAAAGATAGAGGTATATTGGACTTAAAAAATTTGTCTACCCAAAGTGGATAGATTTTTGAATGTCTTGTATCTTCATTGTATTAACCTTGTTTCTTTGAAAAGAGATATATATTGGACCTAAGAAATTTATTTATCCGAAGGAGACATTTTCAAAAATTTTGTACTTTCATTATATTGCCCTCATTATTAGAGTTTAGAAGTATGTCATACTCTCTGCCTAAAGGAGTGTTTTTATAATGATGCACATGGTATACTTGTTGAAAATGGATTATTATATTTAAAGCCTTCATTGATTTGTTGTTGGTACTTCAAACACGTTGCATCGTACATGAGCTTGATTGACGTTTTACATATCTTATGCCATCCTAGAGGTCATGACTTGGTGATCCCTCATTGGAAGGTTTGTAAATTTTGATTGATAGTGACCACCAAAATGGTATGTTCACTGAAATTTATAAGATCCTTCTATAAGATATTTAGAAGAGATTGCATAGCATTATATATTGGAAAGAGATACCTTATATGGATCACTTTTTCTTTCTAAAGAAAATCTTGTAACATTAGACCAAGGACTCTCATTAAAATAATGCTTGTAAATTTTTTGGAGTATATTATATATATTTCTCTATTGATTAACTATACAAAAATTGTTTAGTAATTAGTATATTTGTATTCAATAGAGTTAATACTTCCTTCATGAAGACTTTGACTGAAATAAAATATGAAAACTATAATTATGCTAGCACCAAATATGATGGAATATAGATATTATATTATATATAAAGACTTTGACTGAAATAAAATATGAAAACTATAATTATGCTAGCACCAAATATGATGGAATATAGATATTACATTATATAATAATCTTCTATCTTGGTTAACTTATTAGAGTATTCTGGAATAAAACTGTTTATAAAAGTGATAAAAAGTGAATCATTTTATTTAAATATATTTATATAATTGATTCCATTCTTATTGTTGTATTAAAGAATGATAATCCAATGTAACTTTGGACCTCTTTTGTGAAAGATATATATGGAATCTAATAAAAGAAAGTCTAGACAGCTGATGGATAGATAAATTAATGTGAAATGCATGGTATGATGGTGTTAGGATTTATATCTTGAAACTAGATAGTATTGCACTAAAAATTAGTATGATGAAATTTTTATCTTTAATACATAGGCTATTTATCATATTTAATTTTTTGCTATATAGTTTAATAAATTTAAAATCATACATGTGAAATAATTAATAAATTTTATTTTATTTTATTTTAAAATTTTTTGATACTTTTAAAAAATGGATAAGGATATTGATAAGGTATATCAGTCATATTTTAGAATCCTATACATAATAAACAAATAGTATTATTAAATATTTGTATAAGTATGGGTAATTATCTAATACACCATGCCTGAAATTTCTAAATAATTGATACGACTGAAAAGCAAAGTAAATTCTGAAAGACATGGTGTGATGTATAATGAGTAGGTATAATTTATCATGATATCTCTAGTATAAGATTCTAAAGAACTAACATCTATATTTTGGATGAAATTCTTAGTAAAATGATTATGCAAGATACTTTTAAATCGAAGGTTAGTAGGAAGCCCAATATAATTCAATTTTATGTCATTGATAATCCATCAATGAATAAATCTTAATTATATTATAATATGTTATTTATTTTGGTTATCTATATAATTTGAAATGAATACAGATTCTAATATCCTAATAGAGGTATAAAGAATATTGAGTTAAATCATGCCATGTTTGTAGATTTTGATTTGCATGATATTAAATGCTCCTATATATATTTCGAAATATGACATTGAAGAAAAAATAAGTTGTTGCTCTTATTTATGTAAACATTATATTTCATCCTACTGGAGGATAGTGTAAGAACAATATAAAATATACAAACTAATGATTGTACTTCCGTTACTAGTTGATGTAGCACTAGTAAAGAAATCATATGATAAAAAAATAGATCCATGTCATTTCTTATTACAATGTAAATGACTGAAAGTTTTGTTTCATAGAAAGGTATGAAAATAAAATCTAGTGGCATTCTTGGATATAGAGGCAAAGTTTGTGGCATGTTGCAAAGTCACAATATATATTACTTTGATATGGAACTTTATCCTGTAACCTATAATTATTAATTTTGGCTTAAAATCATTTAAAATTTATTATAATCGTAATGCAGCATCCTCTTTAAAAAAAATAATAAAAATTTTCATTATCTTTATCTGAATGAAGATAGAATATTTATCAGTTAGAGATTTTAGTTGAAAGGGAGATATTTTGTACAATATATAAAGTCAATATTTGTTGATCTCCTAATTAAATAATTAAGACCTATAATTTTCATAAAATATATTAAGAATATGGATATTTTAAAATCTTTTAATTTTCTGGATTAGTGAGAGTTTGATGATTTATATATATTGACTTGATTGATAAAATTTTATTTGTCATTGATTGCTGGATTGTAATCCAATAATACATAAGTATCGAGTACATATGCATAAAGTCCATATTGGCTGATTCTCTAACCAAGAATTTGAAGTCCATAAGCTTTATAAAGTATGTTGAAAATATGGGCATATTGAATTCTTTTATTGTACTTGGTTAGTGGAAGCGACTTTATATTTGTGCTTTACTATTACAAAGCTTGATATTATTTGATACTATCATGTATATTTATATATATTATTGACATGATAGTTGATGAATTGCATTCCTATATAATTTTTGTACACGTATGTAATAATAAAATATAACACAGTATGTCAAAATATGTCTTTATCTTAAGAATGACAATTGTATGAATATATCTCATTTGATAATTATGAGATCTCATTGTGTTTAGAGACATACAGACTTCTTTTGAAGTTATGAAATTTCTCTAGCTTATTATATAGTACGTGGTTAAAGAGAAATTATGATTGGGGATACATATGTTTAATTTATTTTGATTATAAGATATCTCTTTTGGTTATGTACCTATTGTGCTATCTCATCATTGAGTATGTGAGATAAAATGACTTGTTGTTTGATGCCATTAAAATTTTTCTTGCTTATTTTATTTCTAGCATGTTGAAGAGAAATTGGAGAACTGACAATGAAAAATAATATTTTATTTTGGATCACCTTGATGCTATTTTCTTGTTATACTACCATACCAAGACTCATGTCGATAGTATTTATGATGTTTGTAACTATAGATAAATCTTGTATCGGATAAGTAATGCAATGACCCCATGATTCGGCATCATATATATTGTTGGACCGAGTCATTTGTAGGTGCTGTCTATGGATCATATGGTGGCCATATTTTATTTTCAACTCAAGAGTTGTTTTAAAATAAAACATTTTTAAAATTATAATTAATGTTATCAAAGTAGGAGAATGTAAGAGTTTTTTTGAATTTGGGCTAACATTAATTAAAATTTTGTTTTATTAAAATTATATTGATTTTATGGTCCATGTTGATAGATGTATGATGAGCCCAATATTATGTGATCATTGTTTGGACTAGGAGAACCTCATATAAGTTAGTATGGTTGAGATGGCACAATGTAGATATTAGTCCAACTTGACTCATGATAGGAGAGTCAGTTTAAATATTTTTATTTATTGGCTATATCCTCTCTTCGCTTTCTATATATATATATATGACATGAGTTGTATTGTCAGTAATTTTCTTCATCGAGAGCCGCCTATTTGCTGAGAAGATCATAGAGGACTCTAACTGCGATGTTCGCGTGAACATCAAAAAGTAAGATTTAAGATTATAACGAATACATGTATATATCAATATTGATTGTGATAAAAATTATAAAATCAGATCTAAATATTTATATTCTTATTTTCTATCCCTCATTCATGGAATCAATGAAATTTTTTTTACAATTATAACTAAATATCATTATTTAGCGCAGTATCTATATTTTTAAATAATATTTATATAAAAAAATTATTTTTATTCTTTTTATATATAAAAAATAATTTTAAAATTTGTTATCCATATTTTTTTACATGATTACTTTTCTAAGTAAATTACAAAATTTATTCATATTTTTTATAATATCTTTTTATATTATTATTATTTTTAGAAATAACAGATAATTAAATTATTATACATTAAATGAGAAGATATTAGAAATTAGGAAAGGATATTTTAAAAAAAGTTATATATTCACTTTATTGGTTAATGGATAAAATAATTTAGTCATGGATAAAATTTTTTGCTACTTTATGAATCAATGCTATCCATAAAAAAATAAATTATTCAAGTACAAAATATTAATAAGTTGGTTCTATGATACTTATCCATCAAAAAGCAGCCAAAATAAAAAATAAAAAACCATCCAATGCTCCCTTAGACATGAATGGACTTTCAGGTCATCCGTTTTTGCCATCGGAGCCGCCTCTGCATCTAAATCTAAGATCATTATCCATATACTACCAACTTATTTTTAATGACTCTATATATTTTATAACTAGTAAACAAAAATCTCATAAAAAATATTAAAAAATAGAAATGAACATAAATCATGTTATCAAAATCTGTTATCATAAATCAATTTATAAATATTATAAATTAATCAAAACCTATCAAAATAGCTAAATATTTTTTTAAAAATGATTATCAAATCTTTTCCGGATGGACTAATTTTCTTTTCAAAGATTGGAAGGGGAGTAGGACCAATTTTTTCTATCAGACCAAGGACAATTTTTATCCCTAAATTACACTCCAGCATCGCTGTCTTGGAATGATTTTGAAAATTCATCCTCTATAACAAGTTTAACATCTTTATTCACAATGAGCAATGACATAGCTATCAAGCTCGGGGAAAGCGAGGATAAGGGTGGTCCAGAGTTGTCGTTGTTTCATTTCTCTCGCATAGATGATCCCGCGAGCAACTGCTCGGGCGGGTTTGGACCAGTAAGATTCACGAACGAGTCTCATTACCTTAAGAAAATAGGAATTTCTAACGATCAAATATTTTTCCCATCGCTGATTTATTATCTTGCTGTCTACCATTATTTGCATCATCCGTCCAGGAACAACCAGAATTATTAATAACTAGTCTTCATCAAAATCAGTTGACAGAAGTAGGTAACAGGTAAATAAATATACACATCCCTGTTTCAAACCAAGCTCATCTTGAACGCAGCGTGCACCTGTTGTATCATTGGTTCGTCTCATTATCCATCACTAAGAGATGCCCCAGATCCAACATCAGCTGATGAGTGCCCCAGACATGCGATATCAAAATAACGCCAGCCACCGACCCGCCATGCTGGATGTGGTTGCTATGCTTACTAAGAAAATTCAGGCTTTCCAGACCCTAAACAGCCTGGTTTCTTCACTATTAGAATTGCAACCGAAGGAGAATTACCATAAAAAATGAACACAAGCTGTTCTCCAAATAATCTAACCGTCAACCTAAATGCAAGTGAGAACACTACCAACGAAGAAAAGTTTGGATGAACTGCATGAATCCTAAATTGCTGATAACGATGGTGCATGTGTAATTGTGCATCTAACCAATAAGTACATTGTTCGTCGTTGAAAGTTTCGGTTCTACGTAGATGCAAAGATTTCAAATATCCATGTCATATCCAGGAAACAATCTGCTGAAGATCTTTTCCGATAGCCTACCTACAAAAGAAAAAACCAAAATAGTAAAACAAAGAATGAAATCATAGCTCAAATCACCAGGGATGTGTGGACAATTGGCACTAGAAAGGTGTTTGAATGCATATAGGAGTACCGAACATTATACTTTGTATGTTTCTTTCGTGACCAAGATTTCTTTGCTGAGCTCTTTGGATTTCCAACCTCTAAGTTCCAGGGCACCATGGACTAGGGCTGAAACAGCATGCTCAATTTACCATCAAACCTGGCCCTTGTTGAGCTAATTATTGAACGACAACACCAGCCCCGCCCCACGCAGGATTGAGCGTTGTCAATCTATTTCTGTTTCTAAACGAAACAGAGTTTATCTTTATTTGGTATTCAGTTTGTGTGTTTTATTTAAACTATGAGTCTGTTAGTATTTGTCTTTATCTAGATTCTGGTATTCAAGTTTAGTTAGGAGTCTATCTTGGAATTTCTACCGTGTACGTTGTTTAAAGTCTTGGAATAAAAATGGAAGAATGTGAGGGTTGCGGTGATCGTAGCAGCGTTTTGTTCCAGAAACTCAAAACACCGTCTGCTCTGTTTTCTGGTTGTTTTGTTTTCTTCGTCTAAATTTTGTCTTCCAAAAATCGCTGGGTATGTGAGAGCTTGTGAGCGTTTGTTTGTTCTACAATCTTGGTATCAGAGCCAGCGTTCAAGGGAGCTCCATAACCAGCGATCAAGAGTGTTCTATATCAATTTGCCATGGGTGATCTTCAAGTTGTTGGCGGTATCAAAAAGCTCAACAATTAGAACTACAACTCCTGGTCAACCTGCATGATCTCGTATATGCAAGGCCAGGATTTGTGGGAGGTTGTAAATGGCAACGAAACACGGCAACCTGATGAAGACACGAATGGGATGCTGCAGAAGTGAAAGATCAAGGTGGGCAAGGCGATGTTTGTCCTGAAGACGACGGTCGAAAAAGACGTGCTGGACCATATCCGTGAGTTGAAGACCCCCAACGAAGCATGGAATACTCTTGCTGCTTTGTTCTCCAAGAAGAATGATACCAGACTTCAACTTCTGGAGAGCGAACTGCTATCGATGGCGCAGCGAGATCAGACGATCGCCCAGTATTTCCACAAGGTGAAGTCCTTGTGTCGAGAGATTTCCGAGTTGGATCCAGAAGCTCCAATCGGCGATACCAGGATGGAGCGAATCATCATCCACGGTTTGAAGCCTGAATTTAGGAGCTTTGTTGCTGCTATACAGGGATGGCAAAATCAGCCATCGCTTGTGGAGTTTGAAAATCTGTTAGCCGGCCAAGATGCCCTAGCCAAGCAGATGGGAGGAGTCTCGTTAAAAGGTGAAGAAGAGGCACTCTATGCCAATAAAGGCAAGAAGAACTCTAAGCAGCATGTTGCCAAAGGATCTAAGAAGAAGGATGATGATGTGGAAAATCATCAGGGTGAAGGAACTCTCGTGCAGGGGGCAGATCAAGGAACTCTGGCAATGGTCAAAGGTTTGAAGGAAAATGCTACAATTGCAAGAAGAAGGGTCATATGGCAAAGGATTGCTGGTTTAAGAAGAAGGAGATAGAAAGCAATGTTGCAACCTCAAAAATCGAGGATGAATGGGATACTGAGGCACTTTTCGCTACAGCCGAGGTTGAGCAAGCCTTCACGGTAACAACAGTCACCGAAGTTGATTATGAAAATGACTGGATTGTTGATTCAGGATGTTCAAATCACATGACCGGTGACAAGGAGAAGCTGCAGAATCTATCGGAATATAAGAGAAGCCGGGTGGTGGTGACAGCAAATAATTTAAAGCTGCCGATTGCTCACACTGGCAATACAGCAGTTGCTTTTCTTTGTAATAACAGTGAGGTGCCGTTCTATAATGTCTACCATGTTCCAGGGATAAAGAAGAATCTCCTCTCTGTGGCATAGTTGACATCCTCTGGCCATATTATTGTGTTTGGCCCATAAGATGTCAAGGTGTATCGGGATCTTCAGATTGTCCAAGAACCAGTGATGAAGGAGTGAAAATTGGATTCAGTTTATGTGATGTCTGCCCAAACCGTCTATGTAGACAAAACTTGGAAAAATGAAATAGTTGATCTATGGCATATGCGGCTAGGACATGTTAGCTACTCCAAGCTCGATGTGATGATGAAGAAGGCGATGCTGAGGGACCTTCCACAGCTTGAAGTAAGGACTGATACGGTTTGTGCAGGATGCTAATATGGGAAAGCACATCAGCTGCCTTATGAGGTGTCCAACTTTCAAGCAAAGGAGCCCCTACAACTGATTCATTCGGATGTGTTTGGACCAGTCAAGCAGGCTTCCATCAGTGGAATGGAATACCTGGTGACCTTCATTGATGACTTCTCGAGGTATGTTTGGATTTATTGCATGAAGGAGAAGTCTGAAACCTTCTCAAAATTTCGGGAGTTCAAGGAAACCGCAGAAGCGGAAACTGGAAGAACTGTCCGTTGTTTACGGACAGATAATAGGGGAGAGTACACTTCAAAGGAGTTCCTGAATTTTTTTCAGAAGTGCAGAATTCGCCATCAGTTCACTTGCGCCAATACTCCACAACAAAATGGCGTGTCAGAAAGGAAGAACAGGCATCTAGCTGAAATTTGTCGGAGCTTGCTTCACGCGAAGAATGTACCGGGTCGGTTTTGGGCTGAAGCAATGAAGACAGCAGTCTTTGTGATCAACCGGTTGCCTAAAAAAAGGTTATCCTTTCTTTCACCCCTTGAAAAATTATGGAATTCAAAACCTGCAGTTGGACATTTTTGCATTTTTGGATCTGTGTGCTATGTGTTTGTACCTAACCATCTACGCAGCAAAATGGAGAAGGCTGTCAGATGTATTTTTGTAGGTTATAATAGTCAAAGAAAAGGGTGGCGGTGCTGTGATCCAGTTACAGAAAGATGCTACACATCGCGGAACGTGGTGTTTGATGAGGCGTCTTCATGGTGGTCGGCGGACAAGAAGGAACTGCCAAGTCCGGATGCTTTCAAAGAAGATCTAGAACCCTCACGTGTTCAGCTCAGTTCACAGCAATTTGAAGTTGCAGAAAGCAGCGGTAATGGCGAGGAAAGAGCTGTTCAACACCCGTGGCAGACAGGTGTTTATCAGAGAGTAGAAGAGAAGGACGAGCCATTACTGCAAAATATGCTGACTGCACTTAGAAGATCAACCAGGATTAGAAAAACAAATCCTAAATATGCTAGTGCTGCAATAGTGGAGGATCTGGATACAAGGGAACTAGAGACATTTGAAGAGGCTTCACAGCACCCAGAATGGTTCAATACAATGAAGGAAGAGATTGCTGCACTTGACCGAAATCAGACCTGGGAGCTGACGGCCAAGCCAAAGGATGTGACGCCCATCTCATGCAAGTGGGTGTACAAAGTCAAGCACCATGCTGATGGATCAATTGAGAGATACAAAGCTCGTCTTGTAGTTCGAGGGTTCTCCCAACGGTACGGGTTAGACTATGATGAGACCTTTAGTCCTGTTGCAAAGCTCACAACAGTGAGAGCTCTCCTGGCTTTAGTAGCAAGCAGAGGGTGGAATTTATGACAAATGGATGTAAGGAATGCTTTCTTACATGGAGAGCTAGACCGGGAAATTTACATGGAACAGCCGCTGGGATTTCAGAGTGTTGAGCACCCTGAATATGTGTGCAAACTTCGGAAGGTGCTCTATGGTTTAAAGCAGGTGCCGAGGGCCTGGTACGGGAAGATTGCTGAATTTCTTATTCACTCTGGATACCAGGTAACTTTTGCAGACTCAAGCCTGTTTGTCAAAGCTAGTGAAGGGAAAATAGCTGCTGTACTGGTGTATGTGGATGATCTAATTATCACCGGAGATTTTGATGAGGTGATAATTCGAACCAAGGAAAACCTGTCGATCTGTTTTCAGATGAAGGAACTCGGACGGCTGAAGCGTTTCTTGGGTTTAGAAGTTGATCATTCAGATGAGGGGCTGTTTCTACATCAAAGGAAGTACTCCAAGGATTTGTTGAAGAGATTTGGAATGCTCAATTGCAAACCGAGCACAACACCAATGGAACCTTAACGCGGGACACGGATGCGATGCAGTACTAAAGGTTGATTTAAATTTTATGTTAATCGAGAAAAAATGTTCATTAACCTAACAATCTATTAAACAATACGTTAAAAGAATCTATAGCAAGCAACTAAATACTGGATTACATCACCCGCATGCATACCTAACAAAATTATTAATTAGATGGATCACGGCGATTGAGAAACCATCCAAGATTAGGTTCCTACTTTCTAACATCAGATCTAGAGGAAGGGAAAGGATCTTGAGTTACCGATATGCTTAGAAGCCTCCTTTGATGAAGATCTGGATCACTGCACTCTAGGGTTGAAGAATCGGACTCCAAACTGATCGCTCCTGGCATTCGGATTCCGATCGAACTGATTCCAAAGCATGGATGCCGATCTTCAGAGTCATATCTCAAGAGAATCTATTAAAAAAATATCAAAAAAATAGCAATTAAATGTTGGAAATCAAAAACTAGAAGGAAGGTTGGCACCAGGATTGTTGGTTCTCCCGGGGATCTTCTTTTTTGGTTGGCTTCTAGAATCTCTTCAAAGCATTGGATGAAGGCCTTGAAGAGACTTAGGGATCAGATATGATGGAGGGATTGGATGGATAAACAGGGCATCGCACCCTGGTAGAACTTGGACATCGCACCCAAGTGTTCTAGGCATCACACCTAGCACCTATCAGCCGTCACAGCTAGAAAGGAATTGGAAGAAGAACTTGGCAGAGTTTCATTTCATTTCATCAAATATTCATTAATTACAAGGGGGGAGGTGTAGGGGTATTTATAGAACCCTAGCCAGAGAAGTGAGGGACTCAAATACAAGAGTTTCATTACAACTCTAGACTTCAAGTTTACATTTCCTGGACTCCTGCTAGATGAAAAAAAATGGACTCCTATCCATAGTTGGCGCTAAGATGAGACTTTGATGGAGGGTCATGATTGCTTCTAGGTTGGTCATGATGATTGGACTCCAGTGTCTTGATAATGTATTCTTCTAGAGCTACCTGGACTCTTCAGTCTGGATTGGAGAGAACTCTAGAGTCCTGCTGAAATTTTAGAATCTTTGAAGCTTGAACAGTTAGCAGCTTATTTGAATGGAATGCTAGGAACCCTTGGACCTCCAACACTAGGTGAGAAAAAATTTCCAAACTCCTTTGAATGCTTGGCCGACTTCTCACTTTGGCATGAAATATTATGAGTAGAAGGGCACCATCTGGGAGAAGTCCTTCATAATTACTCCTCTTAAAAATTTTGTGCACCTTTCTTCATGGGCCGACTAAAAGAAATTGTCTTGATGAGTGTAGCTTGTCCAAATTTAAGTGGTAGGTCATGTATCATTGTCCCTATGGTGACGTAACAATAGTAGTCCTGAAATCATGCAAAGTTGACATGCAAAATAGGCTAGCATATGACAAGAGCTTGTGCTAGCACATGGGTCACATGGGCTTGTCTTGAACTAGGACATGGGTCTTGATTTGAGTCACATGGATATTATAATTGGTCTCCCCTGTAATACAAGACTCAACAACTAATTTTTACAGGACTCAATAAATAACTAAAGTCCTATTTGATCAATTGGAACCCAATTTGATTAAAAGGGCAAGACATGTAAATACGTAGTTCAACTTGGTAAAAGGGGTTTAGCCCAAAAGGCTAAATAATTAAAACCCTAATTCCAGTTGGTAACAGGGGCTAACCCTAACTAACCCAAAATAACATAAATTAAAATAAATTATTTACATGGATAAAAGGGTTGGGTCCAGGGTTTCATTCACAGGTGATCCACAAGGATGTGGGTTCAACCTGTCGATATTTTTGGGCCCTGGTGTCCTCACCAATTTTTCCCAGGTGGGAGGAACTTGACTCCATCGAGTAAGGGTTAGATTGGCTCAAGTACTTCTCTAGAAAGTCTGGGGCGATCTTCTGCAGATCTTCCTGAGTTATCCAAGTGTCATCAGACTCGGGATGTCCTTGCCAACGAACCAAGTATCGCTGGTAGTCCTTATTCCGGATAACAATCATATTGTCATCCAGATTTCGTTCAACCCCGTCTCTCCGATTTGTGGATTTGGCTATTGGACACTCATGGGTTGGTTCGCTCTCAAGAACAGGATCAGGCCCAAAAGGCTTACTAGGTAGCAACATCGGCTCCCTATACTCTACAAGATCTGATATATTGAAAGTTGAACTTATACCCAAATCTAAAGGTAGATCCATCTCATAGGCATTAGGTCCAAACTTATCAATTATTTTATAAGGTCCCGCACTCTGGGCATATAACTTTTTGACAGTTCCAGATGGAAATCATTCAGGCCTGAGCCTGATCATAACTTGGTCCCCTACTTTAAACTCTTTGAACCTTTTGCTTAAATTAGCCGTTTGTACATATGAATCATTGCTCTCTTTAATTTTCTTATTTATTTCTTGATGCAAGTTCTTTATATGCTGTGCAAAAGACTCAGCTGACTCAGATATACGTGCATGAATAGGTAAGGGAATCAGATCTAATGGCTTCCTAGGCTTGTATCCATGAACGATTTCAAATGGGCTCTTTCCTGTAGATCTGTTGACTGAGTTATTATAAGCAAACTCCACTCTCGATAACAATAAATCCCAATTAACAGTATTTTCTCTCACTAGACTCCTCAACAGGTTTCCTAAACTCCGATTTACTACCTCAGTTTGGCCATCTGTTTGGGGGTGGTAGGCAGTAGAATACTTCAATTTGGTTCCTAGCATATGCCATAAGGTTTTCCAAAAGTAGTTAGTAAACCTAACGTCTCGGTCCGACATAATGGTCTTAGGCAATCCATGTAACCTAACCACTTCGTTCAAGAATAATTTGGCCACTCTAGACGCATCACAAGTTTGGGAACATGGGATGAAATGGGCCATCTTAGAAAAACTATCTATTACCACGAAGATAGAATCATGTTTCCTAGCAGTTTTAGGTAATCCTCAGACAAAGTCTATACTCAAGTCTTGCCATGGGCAATCTGGGACTGGGAGTGGGGTATATAGTCCAGTGTTCTGTCTAGGTTGCTTAGCTACAGCACAAGTCCTACACTGGGCTACCACTTGGGCAACATTTTTCTTTAGACTTGGCCAATAAAACTGATCCTCTACAGCCAAGATAGTTTTATTACGCTCAAAGTGTCCTGCTAAATCTCCTGCGTGTATCTCCCAAATAAGAAAGTCTCTAAGTGATGCTTGGGAACACACAACCTATTTTCCTTGAACAAATAACCATCCCTTAAGACATACTCACTAAATTCAGTGGATGGCCCTAGCTTCACTGATTCATAAATCTTCCCAAAATCTGGACAAAATTCATATTCTTCTTTTAATCGTTCAAATCCGACTACTTCAGTACTCACACAATTCAGCAACATTGTTCTCCTACTAAGTGCATCAGCTATCCTATTCTCACTTCCAGCATGGTATTTTAGGACAAAAGTATAGGCTTGTATAAATTCGACCCACTTGCTATGTCTAGGATTTAACTTTTTTTAAGAATTTAGGAAGCGAAGTGCTTCGTGATCAGAGTAGAGAACGAATTCTTGCGGTAGCAAATAATGCCTCCAATACCTAAGAGCTTGTACTACCGCATACAACTCTTTATCATATGTGGAATATTTCAACTTGGCATCACTCAGTTTCTCACTAAAATAGGCAATAGGATGATTTTCCTGACTTAATACCCCTCCTATTCCTACGCCTGATGCATCACAGGCGACCTCAAAGACTTTGGTGAAGTCGGGTAACCTTAGAACTGGTGCCTTAGTCATTCTATCTTTGATCTCTAGGAAGGCTTTATGGGCAGCTCTAGTCCAGTCGAATTCGCCCTTCCTAATACAGTCGGTTATCGGAGCAACAATCGTGCTAAACCCTCTGATAAATCTTCTATAGAAGGTAGCTAACCCGTGGAAACTTCGAACGTCATGAACATTCCTAGGTATAGGCCACTCAACTATAGATTTCACTTTCTCAGGGTCGGCGGTTACTCCTTCTGGTGTTACTACAAAACCTAAGAAGATGATTCTGGTTAACATGAAGCTACATTTCTTAAGGTTTGCAAACAAAGCTTCCTTTCTAAGGACTTGGCAAATCTGACGGAGGTGGTTTAAGTGATCTTCCATAGTCTTACTGTATACGAGGATATCATCAAAATATACGACCATAAATTTTTCAATAAATGATCGTAACATCTGAGTCATAACCCTCATAAACGTACTTGGGGCGTTTGATAATCCAAAGGGCATCACCAACCACTCATATAGGCCATCTTTGGTCTTGAAAGCCGTTTTCCACTCATCCTCGATTCTAACTCTTACCTGATGGTAGCCACTTTTTAAATCAATTTTTGAAAAGATGGTCGATCCGGCCATCATGTCTAGCATGTCATCGAGTCAGGGTATGGGAAATTGATACTTTATCGTAATCTTGTTAATAGCCCGGCTATCTATGCACATCCTCCAACTGCCATCCTTTTTAGGAGTCAAAAGTGCTGGGATAGCACAAAGACTCAAACTCTCCCCAATAAATTCCTTTTTCATAAGATCCCCTACTTGTCGTTGTAGTTCCTGATGTTCCGTAGGGTTCATCTTATAGTGTGGGAGGTTTGGCAATGTGGCTCCTGGTACTAAATCAATTGCATGTTGAATATCTTTTAATGGTGGCATTGATCCGATAATTCTTCAAGGTAGACATCTTTGAATTCCTCTAATAAATCTAGGATCTCCTTAGGGTATTCTAGTTTTGGTTGATCCTGAGCTTTCTTGGTAACTAAAATCTAAGCTGGTGACCCTCTATCGATTTCTCGTTTTAACTCCTTTGCAGAGATTAAATTCAGATTATACTCTTTTTCCTTTAAGTGATTTGACCCTCTTTAACATTGTCCTTTGGTGGGGTCGCATTAATCATTATCCTCTTTCCTAGATGGTGAAATGCAC
The DNA here is from genome assembly GCA_021397845.1 of Areca catechu. Classification (NCBI taxonomy): domain Eukaryota; kingdom Viridiplantae; phylum Streptophyta; class Magnoliopsida; order Arecales; family Arecaceae; genus Areca; species Areca catechu. Next base: position 63,733,132 of record CM038039.1, read on the forward strand.
ACGAGTTCGATCATCCAAACAGGGTGGCATCGTGGTCATACAACCATGGTCTTTCTAAAATGATGCTGTTAACCCCCATCGGAAGAACATCGAACCAGACTCTTTCTTGATAGGATTGTACCTGAATTGTAACCTGGCATCGCAACCGGATGGAAATGTTGGTTGCATCGATCCAGGATACCTTATAGGGGGTCGGGTGTGGAACAGTTGGTAAGCCTAGGCTCTTAACTGCATTAGTAGAAATTGCATTGACATAACTCCCACTATCAATTATAACCTTACATACCTTATCCCCTATTTTAATAAAGGTCTGTAGGATGTTAGTCCTACGCCAATCCTCATTCCTCTTAGTTTGAGTCAGGATGCATCTGACCACTCCTAATCGGTCTGAGTCTAAGATTTCTTCCTCCTCCTCATTTCCTCCACTAACTCAGCTTCAGCCTCATAAACCTCTTCCTCACAAGGGTCACTAATCTCAGGGTCCTCTACTTCAGGTTCCCCTATATGTAAGGCTCGCGATGGACATTGGGCAGCATAATGACCAGTCTGATTACACTTAAAGCATACTGGGGTTTGGTTTCGATCCTTCTGAACCATAGTTGCCTTACCCTTGTCATCTCTACAAATGGGCTGGGGATTGGGTCTAGGTTGATTTGCAGGAATTCGGTTATGGTTTGGCCTATTTCCAGGGGCATTAAATCTAGATGAATCAGATTGATAGGTAGGTTTCCTTGGAAATCTCTCAGCATCCCTAGCAACCTGATAGGCATGTTCTAAATCATTCACTTCTCTTAGAATCAGTTCCATCTTAATGTCCTCATTTAGGCATACTCTAAACCTAGACAAAGTAATCGACTCAGACTCGGACACACCACACCGCGTAACATACTCATCGAAAATGGCTATGTATTTGGACATAGTCTGATTTCCTTGGGTCATTTTCTGCCATTGATCTAAAAGCCTTTGTTCATAGGAGAATGGTAGGTATTTGTTCCTTAATTTGAGTTTCATGTCCTCCCATGTAGCTATATGTGGGTCTCTTCTATGTCGGCTTAACCTTTCCACATTACTCCAATACAATCGTGCTTGTCGGATCAATCTAAACTTAGCGAATTTGACCTTACGCTCTTCCGACATGGTGTACCATTCGAAGTACTGATCCATATCACTTTCCTAATCAGAGTACATCTTGGGATCTAAAGTACCATCGAATGTGGGGGCTTCTAGTCTGATACTCCTAAGGGCTCGTGCTTCCTGATCATCTATGTCATACTGCTGCCTCCTAGGAATAGGATCAGGTGTAACCTCTCTACGTTGGGCTCGATGCCTTGGAATTGGATCAGGTGTGGCCTCTTTACGTTGGGCTTGATGTCTGGGGATTGGATCATGTGTAAGCTCTGGAAGCTGGGGTCCTGGACCATACTGTGGGATAAATTCCAGTGGTGTAGGGTCAGGTTGAGACACATGGGATCCTTTTAATGAACCTATTCTTTCATTCATTTGATCAAACCTCTGGTCGACTCTAACACTAAACTGTCTCTGTTCAGCACTAAGCTGCCTCATTTGCTCAGTCAAAGATCTTATGAAAGTTTCCATCGTGGGGTCTATGGATGTACTAGGTTGGTCATGGGGGACCTGGTATGGGGTTCCTGACCGAGTAGTCATGCAAGGACATAATGCACTCAAACAAACCTAATCGACTATGGATAGCTAGACCTAAAGTCCAAACTAGATGCCTAATCAAGGTGGCAAGCTAGTCTGTAGTAACTCAAGACTTGGCCAGGCAGGTGTAAGGGAAGTATAGGTCCCTGATTGCCAATCCTAGACACCAATCAGAGATTGCCCAGGTAGGCAAACCAGCTCACTTGCCCTTCGGTACGTAATCCCTGAACCACCGTTCTAGACACCAAGAAATGGGCACACACAGATTTAGTTGACACGATTGAATTGACACTAACTCAGACCCGACCAATTGGTGTCCCTAAGCTCACTAGAGCAATTAGGTTCTAATCAATTTTAATTAGGGCTTGGGCTTGAATGCAAAGTAGGTGGTTTTGGGCTAGAGAAAGGTTATGAACTCCTCCCCCTATATTATATTGTATGCCCTTAAAAATCAATTAGAAAATGAGTGCAACAAGCAACTAATAAAACTAAACCCTAATGATTTTTTTTTTGGGAAAAACCTGTTCTCAGGCCGAAAACAGTGAACTGCAGTTTTCATAGAAAACCATAAATTGTAAAAAAAATACTAAAAATACTTTGAATTTCAAGGAAGCTAACAAAATAAATTTCATATTTTTTTGATTTTTATACATGCAGAAATAATTAAAACAACATATCATATACTGGAAGGCCGAGATGCAAAATTTAACTAAATGCAAGATTAACCTAATCTAAACCTGCTCTGATACCAAATTTGACGCGGGACACGGATGCGATACAGTACTAAAGGTTGATTTAAATTTTATGTTAATCGAGAGCAAATGTTCATTAACCTAACAGCCTATTAAATAATACGTTAAAATAATCTATAGCAAGTAACTAAATACTGGATTACATCACCCGCATGCATACCTAACAAAATAATTAATTAGATGGATCACGGCGATTGAGAAACCACCCTAGATTAGGTTCCTACTTTCTAACATCAGATCTAGAGGAAGGGAAAGGATCTTGAGTTACCGATACGCTAAGAAGCCTCCTCTGATGAAGATCTGGATCACTGCACTCTAGGGTTGAAGAATCGGACTTCAAACTGATCGTTGCTGGCATCCGGATTTCGATCGAACTGATTCCAAAGCATGGACGCCGATCTTCAGAGTCGGATCTCAAGAGAATCTGCAAAAAAAAATACCAAAAAAATAGCAATTAAACATTGGAAATCAAAAACTAGAAGGAAGGCTGGCACCAGGGTTGTTGGTTCTCCCGGTGATCTTCTTCTTTGGTTGGCTTCTAGAATCTCTTCAAAGCATTGGATAAGGCCTTGAAGAGACTTAGGGATCAGATATGATGGAGGGATTGGATGGATAAACAGGGTGTCGCACCCCGGTAGAACTTGGACGTCGCACCTAGGTGTTCTAGGCGTCACACCTAGCACCTATCAGCCGTCGCAGCTAGAAAGGAATTAGAAGAAGAACTCAGCAGAGTTTCATTTCATTTCATCAAATATTCATTAATTACAAGGGGAGAGGTGTAGGGATATTTATAGAACCATAACCAGAGAAGTAAGGGACTCAAATACAAGAGTTTCATTACAACTCTAGACTTCAAGTTTACATTGCCTGGACTCCTGCTGGATGAAAAAAAATGGACTCCTATCCATAGTTGGTGCCAAGATGAGACTTTGATGGAGGGTCATGATCGCTTCTGGGTTGGTCATGATGATTGGACTCCAGTGTCTTGATAATGTATTCTTCTAGAGCTGCCTGAACTCTTCAGTCTGGATTGGAGAGAACTCTAGAGTCCTGCTGAAATTCTAGAATTCTTGAAGCTTGAACAGTTAGCAGCTTATTTGAATGGAATGCTAGGAACACTTGGACCTCCAACACTAGGTGAGAAAAAATTTACAAACTCCTTTGAATGCTTGGCCGACTTCTCACTTTCCCGTGAAATATTATGAGTAGAAGGGCGCCATCTAAGAGAAGTCCTTCACAATTACTATTAAAAATTTTGTGCGCCTTTCTTCATGGGCCGACCAAAAAAAATTGTCTTGATGAGTGTAGCTTGTCCAAATTTAAGTGGTAGGCCATGTGTCATTGTCCTCCTGGTGCGTAACAATAGTAATCCTGAAATCATGCAAATTTGACATGCAAAATAGGCTAGCATATGACAAGAGCTTGTGCTAGCACATGGGTCACATGGGCTTGTCTTGAACTAGCACATGGGTCTTGATTTAAGTCACATGGGTATTATAATTGGTCTCCCCTGTAATACAAGACTCAACAACTAATTTTTACAGGACTCAATAAATAACTAAAATCCTATTTGATCAATTGGAATCCAATTTGATCAAAAGGGCAAGACATGTAAATACGTAGTTCAACTCGGTAAAAGGGGTTTAGCCCAAAAGGCTAAATAATTAAAATCCTAATTCTAGTTGGTAACAGGGACTAACCCTAACTAACCCAAAATAACATAAATTAAAATAAATTATTTACATGGATAAAAGGGTTGGGTCCAGGATTTCATTCACAGGTGATCCACAAGGATGTGGGTTCAACCTGTCGATATTTTCGGGCCCTGGTGTCCTCACCAAACCTAATGCCAAAATCTGCTTTCAGGAAGGCAGAAGTCTGACAAATATCACTATGTATCGGCAACTGATGGGCAGCCTTATTTACTTCAGTGTCACTCGGCCGGATATTTCGTTTGCTGTTGGGGTGATGAGCCGATTCATGCACAACCCAACAAACCTTCATCTGGAAGCAGCTCGGCAAATCTTGAGGTATGTGAAAGGGACGCTTGGTCATGGCATCCTGTACAAAAAGAACAGCAACTGCAGATTGGAAGGTTATTGTGACGCCGACTATGCAGGTGATCTTGATACTCGGCGGTCGACTACTGGGTATGTGTTTAAGCTTGGACTGGAGCAATTTCATGGTGCAGTAAGAGACATCCCACTGTCTCTTTGTCAACCACAGAAGCTGAATACCGAGCTGTTGCAATGGCATCTCAAAAAACTGCCTGGCTAAGGCAATTGCTGGAAGATCTGTATCAGTTGGAAGAGGGTGGAGTTCTTTTATAATGTGACAATCTGTCTACAATAAAGCTGGCAGAAAATCCATTTTTTCATGCTAGGACAAAGCATGTGGAGGTTCATTATCATTTCATAAGAGAAAAAGTATTGCAGGAGGAGGTTGAGCTGAAGTATATTCGAACGGAAGATCAAGCTACAGACCTATTTACCAAGAGCTTGTGCGAGAACAAAGTTGAAGATCATTGTCGTCAGCTCGGTGTTGTAAAGGGATTAGGTACTAGCGTTGAGGGAGAGTATGGAACGACAACACCAGCCCCACCCCACGCAGAATTGAGCGCTGTCAATCTATTTCTGTTTCTAAACGAAACAGAGTTTATCTTTATTTGGTGTTCAGTTTGTATGTTTTATTTAAACTGAGTTTGTTAATGTTTGTCTTTATCTAGATTCTGGTATTCAATTTTAGTTAGGAGTCTATCTTGGAATTTCTACTGTGTACGTTGTTTAAAGTCTTGAAATAAAAATGGAAAAACGTGAGGATTGCGATGATTGCAGCAGTATTTTGTTCCAGAAATTCAAAACACTGTCTGCTTTGTTTTCTGGTTGTTTTGTTTACTTCGTCTGAATTTTGTCTTCCAAAAATCACTGGGTGTGTAAGAGCTTGTGAACGTTTGTTTGTTCTACACTAATCATGTGCTGCAAAATGATAATCAACCAATGGGTGTTCTATTTTTCTGTTTCTCATGATCCTAACCAGTTTTATAATTAAATTTTCCTATTGTTAATGCATTTCACCGCACCATCTTCTATGAGAGACATTATTATTACTTCTTATGACAATGGTTCCTGCTTCTGTTTCTTGACATTATATCCACATTTTTGACTATTTTTATTCCCTCAATCAGACAGTGCTGTTGCGCGTCATGCCTTTAAAACATAATACAATAAAATCATCATTAGTTGAGAAAATTACACATGTATGCATTTGAAAAGTCAAAAACCCTTTGACCACATTTCTCAAGCTAATCTGCCATGGCTCCAGTCCACAGTTCAATAAATGACTCAAACTGGTAGACTCTATTTCCCTCCAATGTCAATTACAAGTGGGTTTAGTTACTATATGTAATTTGAGGGATCAATTTACCTATACTGACTCTATATGTAATTACAAGTGGATTTAGTTTTGTGTACAACTTCTCAAAGGTGAATCTTCTTGGAACCCAGCCCTCAATGTAACAACTGTTTTGTGCTTGAAACTCTGTCGAAACCTGAATCAGGTATCTTTGGATTCATGTCGCCATCTAAAAGTGTGCTGCTGGTTATCAGATCTCTATGCATATATCTGGAGTACTTATGAAGATAGAGAAGCTACAGGCCAATCCTTTCGATAATCCAGAAATGCTTCCTCCAATATAACTCTCCACCTATGACTGGATCTCTGCTTGTGATTTTTATATATTTCAATTCTTTAGAAATAGCAATTAATGTTGATATAAATTAGCTGATAAAGAATAAGCATGTTAGTGATTCAAACCCAATGTGTTATAATCCAGGCTTTTTCTGGTCGTGTAGTCATAGATCAGTATCTTTTTCTGAACACAGTAGCCAAGTAGCCTAAAAAAATTCAATGTTTAAGATTGACAACAAAGGCAACCTCATTTTAAACTCCCCAACTCCTTTTCCAGAACTTTTTGACCATCACACTTCCCGATGGTCAGTAGTACTATTTAGATTTATCAATTATACAGAGCAGAACACCAACCTAGATGCAAGTGAGAATATCCCACCAATGAAGACAAGCTTGCATGAACTGCATGAATCCTTAACTACTTATAATGGTGGTGCATGCATGGTCATGTGAGTCCAACAATGAGTTAATAAATTGTTTATCAGCAAAGGTTCAGCTCTTTTCAGGGACAAAAAGATTTCAAATAAGAACATCTTGAAGAAAAAATTATGCTACTTGCCTACCACAGATTACTAGAAAAGTATACCTTACATCCGTGTTCACTAGAAGCTCTTCTATCCATGCTGCAGCTACGAAACTATTTGCTGGAAATCCTCTGTACCCTGCAGAAAAAATGTAGCTCAAACCATTAATATTTGTGGTTTCCAGCAATTATTGATCATATAAATTTGGCAACTATGCACCAGAAAAGTGTTTGAATGCATATAATAAAGATTGCCATTTGCTGGTAACGATCAACATACTTGTAAAATTATGCCTTTTTATTTGGGAATATTAAGTTTAGAGCATAAATTTCTTGGATTGGCATCAGCTATCCATGGCATCATATCTCGGTTTCTATAGACTATAAGCTGTTTGTTTTGTCAGTTTCCAAATAGGAAAGTTCATTCTCTTTTTTTTTGACAAACAAGGGAGACTACCATGCATAAGCACAGAAAGTCACCAAAATTTATTCATGATAGTCTCTACAAAAAGAGGAAGTTACAGGAGAGAATTTACATATGATGTTTAGTCAAAGAATATACAAAGTTCTTTGTCCCACAGATTTCTTGTAATGCAAACGCATGAGATAGGAGACCAGAAGAGAATCAAAACACAGCAAAAAGAGGTAACATGTTCATTCTCATCATCTTCCCACAATTGATTTTCTGAAGTGGGGCTACATGATTGGAAAATTACAGACAGGGGAGGGAGAAAAGTCGTACTTACAAGCTCAAACAAAGTGAAACTTCCTCTTATCAACATGTACAATGAAAACATTCACAAACACAGGCTGACGGTCTGCTACCTATACATACCATGATTGATGAGCAACACCAAAATATGACTGAGTTTTATCCTAATTAGTTATTTAATGTCCAATACATGTTGAATACTTTCTCATGGTTGGTGCCTTACAAGTGAATCCCTCTATATGGAAACCTATATATTATGGAACGAGAATCAGGGATTCCATGAGGTTCATGACTGCAATGTGCTTATAAGAATCTTGATAACCAATCATAAAAATTCAAGAAAAAGGACACATGTTCAACCTAGGCACAAGCCCCTACAACTTCCACAAAAAGAAGCCTTAAAATCTCCAATAATGAGCATAAGAAGTCACACTTCTTTTTCTTTTCAAGAGCACTAAACTTGCCATGTTCAAACATGTGACCTCTTCCAAATTTATTCCACTTAAATATGGTTTTCTGGTAAATGCACACAAACATACACGAGTAAAATAGATCTCACATGAATTACAGCTAATGTAAGATTATGGATGAAAAGATGATACATGACAGAAATTGTTATAGCACCAACATCAGCAACCCCTTTTAGGGGCATTAACTGCACTAGCATTTTGCATGAGTAAATGCGCGTGGTGCTCTAAGTTTGTGGTCAGAATCATACCAACACTTCATCTTCAAGCTACATGTATTCGAATGGTTATATACACGCTCCTTATCATTAATGCCTCGGGCCATTTTCGAATGGTTTCTTCCATTTGAGGGACCTAGCAACAACACCTATAACTTCCAAGACAGCACTTGGTGGCCTATTGAAATTTACCAAGTTGGTGATAATGGATCAATTATGACTAACTTTTTATACTAAAGATGTTTTCTGCATGAGCTACAAAGATTTTTTCTTTTTCTTTTTCCTTGTTTCTGTTTCCCAGTGACTCTACATGGGTGATACAACTACTCAACGTTTATAGCATTGGATATGCAATTTTCAATAATAACCACTAGTTTTAGAACAGCATACTGAAGTATTACAGAATATCAAAAGATTTAATATTCATGTCACCATAAATATTTTTAAACAAGTGTTACTGCACATTTTGCACTTCATAAAAAAGGTTCTAAAATAAAAACCAAATAGTTCCTTAACAAATAAGGAAACTTCTAACTATTCCAGATGAAGTGCAAAAATGCAAAATGTGGCCTCCAATTCTGAATTCAATGTGATCCTTTCTTAAGGAGCCTGATCACCCCACAAGAGGCAATTAGCTGGCAATCAGACATGACATTATTCCTGTTCAGGAAGTTTGAACTTTGAACAGAGATGCCAAACTATTCCTACTCAAATACATTAGTGCCATTTTTTTTGCTCACCCAATGCTCCAACATATGGAACCAAATAATATTGGCATATAACACAGTGATAGAAACTTCATGCTTGTAACAGCTTAAAATAACCAAAGATAAAGTTTAAATAAAAGATTAATTTAAAAGATCGACCACTAGAACAGAAACAATCAAATTCTGAGAGCCATGAAGACACCAGAGTAAATACCCCAAGAACATCAGTTGCAACTTCACAGAGAAAAAGAATACTTTTAAGCACCCAAACAACAAAAGACAGGTAAACGTAATAGCAGTACAAGTATGATATAGTAGAGTTTAGTAAACTTACCATCCAGTGAAAATACTAGCACAAAATTCAATATGAAACAACCATGCAAAAAGGCTCTAACACCATGCAGCATAAAACAATGCAATTGAGAAGAAACAACAACAACTAGTTCCCATCCATTTTGACAAACTCTTGTCGACAAGTTCGAACAGAGACAAAAACAAATAGAGCCAATCAATTCTTGAAAGATGTCTACTTTGATTCTCACTATTCATCTCAAAAGCCCATAGGGAAAAATATGACATCAAGTATACGTAATCAATATATTATTGAGCAGAGAAAATCCAGATGATTATGCATAAAGGTTTTAGCTCCACGTGCTCTATCCATTTCAGACATTACCACAGGAAGAGATCGCACACCAAGTGACAGAAATTGATGCAAACAAAAACAACCAGATAATTCTTAATCATAGCTTAGTTCTCTCAATCCAGCACAGAAATGCCTAGAAGAAAAGATCCAATATGACATAAGTAACAAATTCAAATATATAAACATAGAGATCTTTGTGGTTCCTGCGAACAATATAGCGTATTCAATCCAGCATTCATATTTGATATGAAATAAAAATCTAAAAAGCTTAATAAGCAAAATACTACATTAATGCCAAAACAATGCCATTTTTATGATATATTTATTACTTTCTTTTCTTACCAGTAAACCAGCACACAAAAATTGCATTCCAAACAGAAAGACCATTTTCATAGTACATCATACATATTAATATAACCAATTTTCGTAAATTAAATATCAAAATACTTTACCAAAAAAATGAACCTAAATTAAATATTTGATATGGGAGGTATATAACCATACCTCCCCCAAGCTCCCCCGCACCACCACACAAAAAAAAGAAAAAAAAAACAAATATTAAGGCAAAGACAAATTCAAGAAATACAAAATAACTGGAAAGGCACAGCACAGTAGGATCGCTATCATTCAAGATTACCACTCATAAGGCAGTTTGAAAAGATATAATACACCACAACCTTGATGACCACAAAATACAGAAGTGCCAGGAAAGCAACAGCGACCACCATCATCCATAATCTCTGAACGGACATGAACAAGAATACGATAACTTAAATTACACAAATCATGCCATACAAAAGAATAAGATATACTGCTGCCAGGAGCAAAAAATACAGCATCTTCCTTTATAACCTTGCAAAGACCACCAGATATCCACATAGAAAATTCCATATTGATCTCAACTAGGAAATCCCTCTCAAGGACAGAAGTTGAGACCTGCAGAGCTTGCCGGCACCCCCCATCCATTTTACAAATCCTTGCAAGAAAAATCACATGTAACCATGTTAAGAAAAAAAACCACACAACTTTTACGCTACTCATCTTAGAAAATACTATAAGAAAGTTAAAAAAGGCACATGACAACAAATGGAGGGGAAAAGAAAACTAGTTGACTCTTTACAGGAGCAGAAGATCAATTTTGCATATCGACCTCAAATACATCTCAGAAACCCTCTAGGGAATGAGCAAACAAGATCCAGAGGTCAACATAACCAATTCTTACAAGAAAAATATTAAATGCCATTTATATTTAAAGTCAAATGATCAAACAATTATTTATGAGACGAATAACTTTAGTTACCTCTATCCATCATATAGCTAGATGCTAACTGCTTGGAAAAGTTCAGATTTCATATGAATCTTGACTACAGAGGATTACAAATGAAAGGTAATAGGCTCCTAAAAGCACAAAAAGGTATCATGATGGAACTCCAATCACCAGCATTCTGAAGAAATCACCAAAATAAAAAGCTGATTTTTGGTGTGAACTGTGGCCAAACATCAATATTTGGAGGGACAAAAAAAGGCAAACAAACAAATGGGTCATGTAACATGAAGTGAGAACCAGTCATCAGTTCGGAAGAAATTTGATTAATACAATAGTTACATCATAATAGTCGGATATATTAGATACTCCCAATCATTAACAAATGTAGACTTTGAGCAATTAAAAGTTTGAAGAACCTTTTCCCTGAAAAAAACAAAGTTCCAAGAACCACATCCTAAAAGGGCTGAACGATCGCGAACTATTAAGAAATGAGGAAAAGTAAACAAAAAATATGATTAAAAGTTATCAGATATTGGCAAAAACTGTACCACAACTATTGGATTCTACTTGAGAGCAAAATGGCAAAGATTCTTGTGTTATTATATTTCAAAAAAAAAAATGATGGAAACCTATCCATAGAAACACATCAACTAGAAGCTATTTTATAAAAATGAGCAAAGGAATGGAAGATGAACAACAAGAAGAAGAAGAATTGCTCAGTTAGCAAACACCCATGAAAGCACAAACTTAATAATTCAATGGTTATAGCTAGATCAGAGTTCTGCATATACCTGTATTAACACTGATAGCTCTCTGCCAGAACTTACGGATTGCAAAAATTCATTGTCATCAGCAACCAAAGTTCCACCCAAAAAATACAAAAAGGAAAGCAACTCCTACAAGTTGAAAGGAACTCACCAGCCAAAAAAGAGAAGTGCAATTACAACACAAGTGCTAAACCTTTCTAATCATTAAGAAAAAAGGAAAACCTTTCACTAACTTCAATGGCATCTCAAGGCATAAACAACTAAACAAGAATGATTATTCTTCAAAGATACCATTCAGAAGACTGTTTGAGAAAATTATGATACCTCCAAACTGGACAAACACCAAATTGGAAACTGCAAGGGAAGCAAAAGAGAAACCATATCCCCATAGCCCTTTGTCTAAGACCAGGGGCTGTTGTTAATCAATCAACAAACAACTGCCTGGATAGTGAATCAAAACACCCTTCCTTATGTCTTAGATACTTAAGCTGGCTTCCATCCCTTTCTTTAGTGCTGGGATTTGATGAGGGAGCTGGCCATCCTATACCATAAACAGATCAAATATTCTTAAGTCCTATAATCCATCACCACTGGTGGATGGGTACCATCAGCTCTTTCTCTAGCTGTTATACCTTTCCCTTGACTACCTATTTTGCGTCCTACCACAAAGCAAACCCCCTTTTGCCTACTGAAATAGTCAGAAACGTATGCTTGCTCTACCTTGCAATCTCTTACTACCAGCACTCCTGCTTGCAGATATTGTTGGTCAAGTCTCCTGCTTGTGGATATTGTTACAGACATATCATCACCTCCTCTACTGCTGGATCCTTTTGTTTGGTTAAAACCTCTCTCTCCACACCATCTTGGTCGAACTTATCATCACACATGACTGCCTCTATTAAGTATGTGTTTCACATTCAGTCTTGCTAGAAGACCAAAATGTAGACTATTCAGTTGCCTCAAGCACTAGTCTGAACAAATGACCATTTCAATAGAAGAAAAATGCATTAAATCTTTTCTCCACTTTTTTATTAGCAGATCGTATTTCTTTCTAGGCCCGCAAAAGAATCTGACAAGAGTACCAAATCCTGCTACTTGCTGAGTAAGCTTACTTGACTGGGTAATAGACATAACAGATTAGCTTCATAGAATGATCCCATCACAGTCATTATTTTGAATATAATCTCCAATTGCACAGCAAGGGTCTCTCTTAATCATTCTTCCACACATTCTACTCCTTAAGATTGATACGCAAACTTGAAAAAGATAGGTCAAACAAGAAGAGGATATTACTTTCAAAAAATTGATTTAGGTGAATCCAATGTACTAAGAGTCCAAGTGTCATAATTAGTACTCTCTGTTTGCACATAAACAAGAATATAAGATCATCAAAACTACCACTGATCATGCTTTTGGAAGAACATAATATATCACAAAAGACAGGTCAGCATAATAGTAGAATTACAATAATGGTAGAGAAAATGACCTTGATCATCAAGAGGGTATCTTTAAGCAACTGGATTAATAAATGATGGAGAGTTTAATAACCATACCATCCAGTGAATAGTGATATATTGGCACATTTTTTAATTATTAAACATTTCCACAAGAAGAATCTAACAATATGTGACATAATGATGAAATCATAATATGGTAGAGAAAAATGGCTTTGATCTTCCACAAAATATCCCCACTAACGATAACATCCAAACATACATAGCACTGAGCCCAAGAACGGAAGATCTTAGCACAATGTCACACATAAACAACTCCCTTTTTTTATAAAAAAAGAGGCATTTCTAACAATATGAATTCATAGTTTTCACTCATCTAACCATCATGCATCATGTGACAAACTCAAAGTACAAGAGCAGAATGACTCCTACAAGATCACAATTTCAGCTCTCCATATCCCTCTACAAACATAGAAAATGAATTATTCAGAAACTAGTTATAAAAAAGATAAAATAAATAAAATAAAGTGAAAACATAAAAAAATAAAAGTAAAATGAAATATATAATAAACATGGGAGAACATAAACTTAAAAAAATAAAAAGAGAGATAAATCAAATTTTAATAAACAAAATACACAGATATTTGAGAAAAGCATAAAAGATCAGATTGCTGAAGCCCTATTAGAGAACAGATCAAAAACAACATAAACTTAAAACTCATTACCACATGAAAAGATGACAAAATAGTTGATTAAAAAAAAAATAAAGGTGGAAATAAATAAAGCTGGATTTCTAAAAATAAAAATTATGGAGCATTAAAAATTAGTAAAATAAATAATTTACATTAAATTGTTATGTCTTTTTTCCCTCAACATGTTATAGTAACTCTCTTTTTCTGTTTTTAAAAGCATGGTGTATAAAATATGCCTATCAAGGAGTAGACACCATTTACAATAATAGAAAGTTGGCAGATATGCATAGGTACCAAAAATACAAAAAACACAACCTTATCACCCACCAATATATTAATAAAAATACTTCAAGCAACTAAATTTGATTATTGTCCAAATTACAAAAGTTAAGTCATGGAACCCTTGCCATGTTCTCAAAAGAGAGAGAGATTATACAACATCAAAAGTGGCAGCTAGCTTTGTTGAGTAAAATTGTCAGTGATTCTTGTACCAACAAATCATCAATATTCTCTATTGAAGTCCTAATTTGCCATCTGCCGTGGGTGTGTATATAAGACAAGTACTGGTGTAAAACATATAATAAAATTTTTCTGTTCAAATGCAAACACATAACCAGCATCTTGGAAGAAAATAAGTGGGATTTCAAGGAGCAACATGTGCAATCAGACAGCACCGATCATCCAAAAGTGTAGAACAAAGGCAGACCCCATGATGCATGAATTACAGATCTTTTCCTTGGAAACTAATTAGAAATACCAAATCAAACAATTGTTAAAGACTGCACATGTATATCGGCCAGAAAAATAAAGCAGACAACAAAAATCACAATAACTGCATTCACAAAAGCAAGGTAGGTGTCACCTATGAAGGAATCACTATGATGCGTAACTAGACCAAGATAAATACAAGGACAAAGCCATCTGAACATATATAACAAGTATTTACCTCAATCACCAACCCAGGTACCAAATGTTTCAAAGAAGGATCAAGAAACAAGTAGAAACAGAAAATTAAAAAAAACAAAATGTTTACAGGCACTATCATATAGAAATTCCCTTGTCAACCATGCCGCTTACATCTCTGCATGAACCAAATGGTTGCATAACAACAGAACAAACAGACAAAACCACATTCAGACACATAGATTAAACTCCAAATCCCACTCAAACCAAGAAAAGCAAAAATGGCAAAGATGTTGAGAATTCATCCCAATGATCACGTGATAGTGAAGAAGATACGATTAAAGTCAAACACTGTCAAAAGATTAAAAAGAAATATCAGAATGCCAGATGTAAATCACGGGGAAATCAACAATAAAAGTAAAACCACTTCAATCACTAAAGAATATCTCATAGGGACTAGATACTTTTCCCACTCTGATCCCTGCAGAACAATTGTTTACCTGTACCACAAGAATTCAAACATCATTACACACGTCAACAATTCAATCGAAACTAACCAAGAGATTTTATAAAATCATAGAGACAATTAGTAATTCATAAGGAAAATGATCCAACGCCATGTTCAGCAAAATCTATGAAAACTGGCATAAAAACAAACTCCAAGAACGAAAATAAATCGTCAAAACTTCCACAATGTTCAATAAATCGCATAGGGCAAGTCCCAGAACTAGATGATCATTACAAAACTAGAACCCAACAAATCATAGCTACAACACGAAATAACGGGGAGATCACCACCTAACCCCAAAACCAGATTAGAATTGAAGAACCAACCAAAACCCAACGCGCAATGAAGAACCATCAGAATCCAAAGAACACCGAGACCAAACTAAATAACGAGACATAACCCTAAAACCCAACTATAAATCAAGAACCAACAAAACCCGACCTGGAAAACAAGAACCATCCCTGCAAACCCAAGAACGCCGAAACCAGACTTGAAAACAAGAAACAAGTAATCAACAACCGAATCAATAATGCAAGAAAGATGAAAAGACACGAAAGGGGGATGGATAGCTTGCCTCCACGTCGACCTTCTCGTTTTCATGCGGTAGCCAACGTTGACAGTGGGATCACAGCTCCAGAGCCGCAAAGAAGAAGGCCGACTCCAGGTTTCTGACAGCCCGGCTCGCCATCCTTTCAGGCCTCTCCCGCGAAAGAGAGCTCTCAGGTTCTCCATATCAGGACGGTCCGATCGCCGGACCTCGGTTGGGAGAGGAGGGGAGAGAGTCGGAGGGAGAATGGAAGTCCCCACATACCCCTTCAAGCCTCTCCGCGCGAACGCCAAATTAGATCTCAGGTTCTCGTTCGCCCGAATCCTGATGTTTCGTTCGGATAGGCCGGTAGAGCGTGGGAGGGAGATCGAAGTTCCGAAGAAAACTTCGGTTGAGCGCGGATACATTAAAATAGCAGTTTTTTATAATTAAAATAATGAATTTTTAGCAACATCGCCTTAGCCGCTAATGAAAAGCTAGAACGGCTAGCATTGTACGGATCTGGGAGGGGTCCAGCACCTCCGCTCTTATAAATTGGCCCCACCTTTTCAGCGGGTTTGGAATCGGAACATATTTTTTGCACAAAGAATGGTTGATTTTATTTATTTATTTTTCCGGCGATGCTAACTGTTAGATCGTGTTTCGCACAAATCTCGAAGCACCTCAATCTCTATTCCTATTCTGCGATCCGGACATCGTGAGGGCAGGGGAACCGTCCTTTCGCGCGAAAGAAACAACCCGAGCCCGCACCCAACCCATCGCTGCGCCATTCGTTCCAAAGCACGACAGGGAGAGAGTCGAGGGAAAGGAGGGACCTCAGCAAGCGGTGGACGAGAGGTATAACTAGTGGAAGTCCATGTTCCTGTTCACTATGAATTTCTCTCTGGTGCTTTTGGTATCTCAACTCTCCTCTCTTTCTTTTACCCTTTACTCTTGTCAATCTTCGTTTCGTGATATCCTAGGGTTTTGAACGAATGCTGTGTGTTTCTGACCTAGGGTTTCGGTTCTTGCTTCACTTTTTTTTTTTTTTTTTGAGTTCCAGTAGAAATTAACTGTTTTTTGTTCCAATGGGGGCTTTCATCGATTCTTAGAGGGTTTTAGCTTGTGGGGTTTTGATCCATCGTTTGTTTCTTCTATATTTTGATTCTATTGCCGTGGAAATTTTCTATTTTAGGTTAAAAAAACCTGAAATCAAGGGAAGTGATGCAAGGTCGGTAACTTAAACCGAGTAGATGGTGAAGAAAAAGGATCTGGGTGCAATACCGGTGGACATAACGGTAGTTTGGACCATGCTCCGTATTTATTTTTTTTGTTTATTTTAAATTTTTATAATGCACTGAAAATATGGTGCAGCATTGCTTCCTTTAACCAAATATGAATGAAACTTTTAACCGAAATATGGCCAGAGAGACCTTATCAATGATGGTGGCTTAGATGCATGGCGAGGACTCCAATGGAAATCCTGATGAGAGGAGAGTATCAGGAAAATTTGGGGTGTGGTGGTTGAAAGAGATGACGGGAAGGAACTAAGGAATAGGATATTGTAAGAAGACATAAAGGATGAATGAAAATTTCATTTGTTTATATATTATTTATTTTAGCATTATCTAATGACAAAGCCTTCAACCCAAGGGACTAAGGTTTTCCATCCTTATGGGATGGAGGGCATCTCGGCCATTCTATCCCATTCCAATGAGAAAATGGGATCGAGACGTGTTTGAGATGCCGAAACCCATTCACACGAGGAGAGAAGAAGAAAGAAAAAAAAATGAAAAGGAAGAAAAGATAAAGAAAGGGAAAAAGTGAAAGGAAAGAAGAAAAGTGAAAAAAAATAAAGAAAGGGAGAAGAAGAGGAAAGGAAAAAAAAGGAAAGGAAGTTAGAAGAAAATAAAGAAAAGAAAGAAAGGAAAGAAGATAGGGATGGCAATGGGCCGGGTTTGAGCCGGGTTTTTAATTATCCAAATCCAAATCCGAATATCCAATAAACTACTCAAACCCAGTCCAAATATTATTGGGACTCAGTTTTTTTATCCAAATCCATCTCAATCAGGAATCGGATAATTCGGTTTTACCCGGCCTGAATCTAATTGAGTCACATTAAATATTTTTTTCATGTTTGTCAACTTTAAAATCATCTACCATTTTATAAATCATACATACATTAAACAAATAAAATTCAACTATATTTTTAGTTCAACAGTACTAAGTTTCATATTCAATCAAATAAAATATATTTAATATAATATATATTAATTATATATATTAAAATATTAAAATAATTTGGGTTGAGTTTGGGTCAGATGCATATATATCCAGTCCCGACTCAAATCCAAAGTCAAGCATTCGAGTTTTATCCAAACCTGGCTCAAATCCAGTCAAAGCGTTGAGTACCTGGTCCAATCGGATTGGGCTGGGTCGGGTATCTATGGGTTTGGATTTTATTGCCGTCTCTAAAAGAAGAAAGGATGAGAAATGGGAGATATCAACTAGGATGCATGATCAGGATTGCTATTAGGATGAAACGAGATAACGAGGCATCCTGTTCCATAAAGAAATCAGGGTCCCTCTATTTCATGGGATTTAAAACCTTATAGGGGACTCTGATGGAAGACCTCATGTGAAAATGTATTTTGTTCTAATATTTTATCATCAAAAAATCTGAAGATAATGTATTTTGACATCAGTGAACTAGTTTTAATGTCACCACTGCATTTGCTAATATTGTGGATAATATTTCTTGTGGTTTTATTACTTGTCACTCACCGTCACCAAAAATCACATTGTTGGTTCTTGTTCTTTTTCACTTATTATTCTTGTTTGTGTAAGAATAGTATTTGCATATATTCTTTGCTTTAAATCCATTGGTAGTGCAAACTATATTTGTATCTGGAAGCACTGTTTTTTCTTTCCTACACCTGAATCTCTTAATCTTATCACTGTGAAACCGAGGAGAATTTGCTTCTTTTAACATTTTTTCCAATGAAATCCCTAATTAGATTTTTAAAGATAATCGAAAAAGGCATATAGTGTTCCCTTACAAAAAATGCATATGAACAGTTAAAATCATAGTAAGATAGTTTGAACTCTGCCTGACTAATATATTTGTACAATGAAGTCCATGAATCCCCACCCCCAACAAAAAAAAAAAAAAAAAACACAAAAAAACACAAAAAAAACACAAAAAAAAAAAAAAAACACAAAAAAAAAAAAACAAAAAAAATCCTCATGTCACAGGTTTCTATCGACCTTCAATTGTAGCTGTAATTTTATCGCTGGAAGACCAATCTCTTTCCATCAAAGGAGTTCCTATGTAGAAGCCTGGCCTTTGAGGCTGGGGTAGCAGTGCACTTTCAGTGCCTAACATGAGCACTACCTCTGCCATTGTTGGTCTATCTTCACTCCCTTCTTGCACACACAAGAGAGCCACTTGGATACACTGTAATACTTTAGACTCTGGATATGCGCATCCCACTGTTTCATCAAGTATTTCCAAGCATCTACCTTCTGTCCATAGTCTCCATGCCTGTGATAATCCATCTACATTTAGCACGAACAACTAGAAGTTATATTTAGAATGATGGCATTATTGCATTTGAGTACTTACATGTCCTAAAAGGTTTACACAACCTCCTGCTTGATTGATCATTCTATTCTTCTTACCACTTAAGATTTCTAACACTAGAACACCAAAGCTGAAGACATCTGATTTCACTGAAAAGATACCACCCATTGCATACTCTGGTGACATATACCCACTGCATGTCATTAGCAAAATTAGTTTGTGCAACTAGGATATTGCACTCAGATTTATACTTTGTGAATTGACAGAGTTATGTACTTACTATGTCCCAACAACTTTGCTTGTATTCTCTTCAATTTGGTCAACTTTAAAAATTCTTGCAGTGCCGAAGTCTGAGATTTTTGGGTTCAGCTCCTCATCAAGAAGAATATTGCTGGCCTTCAAATCTCTGTGAATAATTTTCAACCTAGAGTCTTGGTGAAGGTAAAGAAGTCCTCGAGCAATTCCTGAGATGATGTCGAGCCGCTTGTGCCAGTTCAAAAATGCACTTCTTTTCCTATCTGGTCCAAGGTTACACTCCTTATTAGCTTGACAAATGTAGTCTGAAATTCAACTTAGCTACTTGTTCTTTACCGTTTTCCCTTTGAGATAAGTCCACTACATAATTCAAATAAATGTAATCTATCATTTACCAATATTATACTCTTTAAATCCATGATTAACCTTATAATAATAAGTTGAACTTATATTTAGCATGAGGAAGAATGCTTTTTGTGCCAATCGTTATACATGATGAAATAAAATAGTTTTGCACCTTAGTTTATTAGCAATGATGTGAGGTTGAGATGCTGCCCATTTTATTTCAATAGGAGATCTAATACATAGTGGTCAGATTAAGGGTAAAGGAAGTGCCAAGTTAGAGGAATCAGATTATATACTGCACCCATTACCACCACCTCTGCTTATCTTTTAAAATAACCAAGTTGATTAACTAAAATGCATTCTGTCATAATTTCAGTCCCTACAAATTCATACCATATACCCTTTTTTTTAATGATAAAAATATGTATAGCTTGAAAGGTCAGATAGATATTATTCATGGTGATCTAAGCTTAATTAGCAATTATTATGTTTGAAATAATTAAACCTGATATGTTGGAAGAATATATCCATCTTAATTGTTAATCCATTGCCTCATCATTCCAGCCTTTGTTTTCTAAAATCCTGCATAGTTGACCTACTCTGAAGACCTAAGAAGAAGTCTGAGTATATACATGATGAGCAACTAAATCAAATATAGTCACTAAGCCTACAAGATGTCCATCAAACATGGCATTGTATATAGAGCATAAAGTAGTCAGATGGTGCAAGGATAAAGACCAAACCAAATATGAAACTGTCCAAACTTGTATTTTGCAAGTATTCGTACACCAGCAATTGTTCTTCTCCTTCAATGCAGCAGCCGAGAAGGCGAACAAGATTTCTGTGCTGAAGTTTGGCTATCAGCAATGCCTCGGTTGTGAATTCATGGATGCCTTGCACAGAATCTTTGGACAACCTCTTGACAGCAATCTTTTCTCCATCATCCAACTGACCCTGCTAATTGCTATATTTAGGTGAGTTCCAGAATGCTCTTTTTTCAAAGAGTTTGTATCTTGCATAACCATTGGATCAAATAGCAGTGTGCCCTATAGTCAAAATAATTACCTTGTAAACGGGGCCAAATCCACCCTCTCCAAGTTTATTATCATCAGAAAAGTTATTGGTGGCAATTATTATGGTATGTATATCAAATAAAGGTAACTCTAGCTCGTTTCCTCTGCATTCCTTGTAGTGGGTGGTAATTGTTTTACCTAGCATAAATGTTTAGTATAACAAGATCAATTATGTGAGATTCTTGAATTCAACTGTACCTGCATCTCCATCCCAAAAAAATTCAAAAAAAAAAAAAATCTTGTAAATAGAACAACAAAAATGTCATTCAAGACAGCAATTATTTTAATTGATTCACAAGTATGTATTCACATGGGTACAGATGTGGAATTCATGGTTGATATGGTGCTAGGTATCAGGAGCTAAAGAATATACTAGGTAACAAGCAGAGCTCAGCAAGGTCTGTTCTAGAAACTTTGCTTAGATCATTTAAAGATTGGGGTCACTCTGCACTAGAAAAAGCTGAAAGTCCTGCCATGGTTCAGTGGGGATTATCGGATATATTGTAATTTCTTCCTTTATTAACCTGCAAATATCATTTATACTAATAGATTATGGGGGCCCTATCCTTGTCTTTCCTCATTACACACACACATGTATATGTACCTAATTAGCAGACTAACGATGAAACATTATTGAGGTAATAATGTAGTCGTTGTCAATGTAGAACAAGCTGGCAGAACATAATAAAGGAAAATGCAACAAACCATGCAAGTTTGTTTTCAAAATAATATGCCATGGAAATGTAGATGGGTAGAGTTACCAACTACGAAAGGCAACATGTGAAGAAATATGTCAGAACTCAATATGTGTATACAACATATTTGAGACAAAAGCATTTAATACAAGTGGAAATGCTTGCCAATTGGGACGTGTTAGTTATTTCTTACAACTTGATTGATTTTAATATATGTCTTTGATTTTTCTGGAGCTTGTAATGTTATCCTACCAAGTACTAATATATGCATGTTTTGTACTTGGGCTGAACACTGGATCACGGGACTGCTGTGAACCTGGCTCAATTAGCCCCATTCTTGTTTAGAGCCTCCACATTCTCAAAAGCCTGTTTTCTCTGTTGTTAGTAGCAGTACAAGCTTCTCTCTTGATTGTTCTACTTTGGATTTTTTAAGAATATGATGGTTATTCACTGCTTCTCAGGTTTGAATATGAAACATCTCACTTGGAGAGATGGATACCAACTAGCTTAGTTACCAGCTGTTAGCGTTGAATAACCACCGTATTATTCTCTATCTTGGGCATGGTGTAAAATGAGGGGCCCTATTTTCTCCACCAGAACCATATTAATTGGGGAGACATTGGATTGTGGTGCAGTTGTGCAGTTTTTGGGGCACTGGATTCACATGGTTTGGTCTGAGGTCAGGATTTCTTTCATCTTTTCTAGTACGTCATACCATATGTTTCCTTGCATAATATTGCTTGTCACACTTGCTTAAAACGAGGTTGATAGTTTTCTGTGAGTTTCTTCTTGGTTTTTGACAATATATATTGTATTTATTTTTTTTTACATAAAATTCTTCTCTGAACTACTTCTAAATCATTATCTGAATTAGGTGACACCTAAAGTCTTGCATCTGCTATCAATAGTGGCCGTAGAGCTTCAGCAGCTCTAGAAAGCGATATGCACGACTTGTCCTAGGCATTTTTTGGATACCAAACACTTGTTAGGGGATACCCAACAACCATTCGCAGATACAGATTTCTCCTCTTGAGACACAATAAACACAAAAGCTAAACAAAAAAATTATCCATGGAATGTAAACATAGATGGAGAATCATGAGAGAAATTAGTGTTTATTTAACTAAAATTGAGCTAAGGCAAACTCTAAACATTAAAGTGTTAATGGATTGAGGAAGAGAACAAGTAGCTGGTTTCCACCATATTGTTCTTTTTTGCATCATTTTTGTATCCCTAGGGGTAATTTACTGATTAGTATGTTCACAAATTGTTATTTTTTGGCAACAACTTTTTCTAGATGGGAAATACTCAACTGAACCTTTTTGAAAATCCTTAAAACAGACTTCCATTACAATTAGATGTGGCAATGCTTACCTGTCTTCCCTGATTCAATCTGTTGTAGGTTGGCTTGGATTACTTGTTTCATAAAATGGCCAGGGATGGGTCTTGATTTTTGACCTGTTAAATAAATAGGTTGGGTTTGGATAGACAGATTTTTGATCTACCATGTATTCAACCTGACCCATATTTGGTCCAATGTGGTCTGATTGCCACCCCTAGTTACAGTGAGCTCAGCATTTGATTATATGTTTTGGTTCTGAAGAGTGAAGTAGGAAAAGAAAATTTTCCATCCCTTGTTCAGCTTTACTTAGACATCAATTCCAAGAAGCATTGCGATGTATCAAGGCATCCACAAACTACATCTTTGGAAATCAACTAGAGAATTAAGATAGGAGTGAAATGCTTGTAATTCGACTAAAATTGTTTGAGATGGATGAAGTTGTCATTGGTGCCTTAAATTATCTAAAGAAAGCTATTTGGTGCATAGGACCAATACATTGCGTAGTGGACTTATGAAAGATGTCAACTTAATTGTTCTATGTATTGCACAACCTGAATGAAATTATAGTACTTGGTAGCTTGAGCATTGAATACTATTGTACTTCACCTGTAGGCGTAAAATTTTTTGATGGATTCCTAGCTCCAAATGTTGAAGAAATGAATGCTAATACTACAAGTAAAATTCATTAATATCATATAATAGATGGTAGAAGTGATAGATCATGTCTATTTTTGTAGGTAAAGGGGTAAGTACCTTGCTTTCTTATTCTGTTCTTCTTCCACAGAAGTTGAATAAAGCACACAAATAGAAGAAACCCTGCCAGTGAAGAAATGATTATGACTATCACAAGCTTCTTTTTACCATAATTACCCTTCATCTGACCTGCACGACAAATTTTTGGAATTAGGATTTTCACTTAAGGTACATTTCTTATGATATGGAATATCAGTTATATATTTTGTTCTACACTAACGTATCACATAACTGTGTTTTGTGACTTGTATGCTACAACTGGTATACTAATTATATTATACTAATTATATTTCCACTTCGTCTTAAGAACATGTTCCTAGATTCAGCGTTCTGGTAATCACAAACTTATAGAACTATATCACCAAATCACGTTTGCTTATAACCATATAAAGCAAAAAGGAAATATATATGGCAATTTTAATTGTAGAAAAATATATTCTCTCAGAAATGTAGAAAAATATGCTTTAGCATTCCTTTTGGTGAGAAAGGGCTGTGATTTGGGAAAAGGACAAGTTATTAACTATTAATTTGTTGTTTATTTCAATGTTTTTAAGATAAATCCTCCTCGTTAGACATTATCTTAGCAAAATTACTTTATTTTACATTACAAATATTGGCGGAAAAAAGGAGGCTACCATAAATTTTAATTGAAAAGAGTGTGTTCATAATACTGGTGTACTAAAAGTTTAAAACTGTTGTAGAAAGTCCTAGCATTGGATGAGAATAAGATGAGTAATAGGGAGAACATAGACCTTACCACCAATCACAGGGAAAGTTTAATATATCATGAAGTTGTCATAACATAGATATAATTTTGATTAATTGGTGATATACAAAATATTTATCTAAACAAATAGACTTATCATCACCTTGTCAGAAAATGGAGGAAATTTTGCCATGAAAGACATGCAATAGCCAGCAAAATGGATGAATTCTCAACGTGACTCTGGCTTTCAGACTCCATCTATTTGAACAGATAGAATAAGTTGCATTGTTTTTCTAATTATTTCCTACCTAAAGTTATGTAGGTACTACTTTATCAGCACTAAGCTGATTGTCAACCATCCCCTCTGTCCCCCCCCCCCCCCCACCCCTCCACACACACCAAAAGGAAAAAAAATGGAAGAAGAAGAAGAAGAGGAAGACACATACACACAAAAAAAAAAAAAAAAATGGAAACAAGAAAAAAATTGGGAAAAGAAAACTTATGTTAAGAGGTCTATGACAGTCTCCTTGGTCATCCGATGCAACCCAACAGCCATATGCTTCTAAAAAGTTCCAAATGTGGTTTTTATATTTACTGGTATATATATATTCCTCGCCTAATTAGCACCTTTACCTTCCCCTCTCAGGAAATGGTTGTTACCTAATTCAGAAGATGCAAGCCGGACATACAGATTCTCCCCTCCTTCGGTGAACGCTCTAATATCCACCAGATCTCCGGTCCATGTTATGCATCCGCTCCCTTCACCGATAGCATAGGCAGTACAAGAGCAGTTATTCATGCACCAGTCTTTGCACTCTTCCAGATTTTTACTGCTGTGCACGGTGGCATTTGACGTATCAGGCAACTTCACTTGTTGCAGCCCGTAGAAACCATCCGTTGAACAATTTAATGCTGTTCTTCTTACACAACCATCAGAATTGTCTCTCATTATCCAGTTCTGAGGGGACTTTGGACTGAATCCTCTCAAACAATCGCAGGCAGGTGAGTAGCTTGTACTGCATACGCCGTTGGCTCCGCAGCTAGCATACTCGTCGCACGGGTCTTTTGGAAGCCACCAGTAAAGGTCCCACACAAGCTTTGGTTTAGACCGCACCAAACGCTGAACCACTCCAGTCTCGTTCAGCAAAAGACGGGATAGAATAGAATTGTCCAGTACTTCGAAGGTGTAGGTGGCCGCATGGTCGTTGGAAATTAGATTAAACCTGAACATGTTATTTGTTTTCATCTCTGGAATGCCATCAAATCCACGTCCATTCCAGGGCCCAGTACGATATATTTGGACGGATCCTTTCCATAAGAAAAGCTCTGGTACTGCATTGATATGTATCTTGTAGGAGTAATCCCCTGGAGAAGGGTCAGAGGAACTCTTCCAGGACGTGAGATGCCTGTCAAGTTTGGTTCTTAAATCCCGTCCGAGCTTCATACCTGGTAGAAGTGTGTTTGTTGGATGATCAAAGCTCTGCCATAATAAATTCTTCGAAGTTCCTTCAATCAGGATAAGATTTCCCGAGTCTAGGAGCTGTAAAGCAGGATTGATTGCATTTGATGTGCCTGTCGACCAAAACATATATCCGGTGCTGTTTAAAAGTACTAGATTTCCATCACCTGTGAGATTGAGAACCCCAGTGGAGCCATCGAGGGGAGAGACTCTATTAGCAACCCATACAACCGTTTTATCTGGAGTGTTTTTGTAATGTATCCCCAAGTATCGATTATTCGAGTCACCAGGGTTGAAGAAGCCCAGTTCGAAGGTCCCACCTGACGAGATTAAGGTTTGTCCATCTACAAGGGATTTGGTCGGCGTCATTGTATCTCCTGCAATGGATACGGTGAAGATATTAAAGGAAAGAAATAAAAACATAAAATCATATTGTGGAAACGGCGGCTGGGTTTCCATCATGATTAGTATGTTGAGTTTTCGTATGCTTTAGTTTCCTATGTATATGTGAGGCTGGGAAATCTACCAAAAGATAACTTCGTTTACTAAAACAGAGGAGTTTAATCATGACTCATCTCGAGGCACTTTGCTTGAAGAAACCTGATCTCTAGGCACAGTCGTAGTATCTAAGACTACAATGTTGCTTGGAAAGTCCTCGAAGAATCAATCATTGAATGGATCCAGTTTCTCAACATATATATGGTCACATAAAATGGCCTGTGAAGCATAACTCGGTTACTGAGACCGTGGAGTCAAGAAAGACTAGTCATGCTCCTAGTCTTATTATATCTATTGCAGTAGCTTACTAGCTATAAATCTGAAATCTTTACGAGACTGATCATGATCATGGATGTACCACACCAATTCCCTTCTTATATTTCTTACCTAATTTAATGAGACATGTTTCTAATTGGGAATAAGGAAGTTCTTCACCAAGACTTGAAAAATCAGGACTTCATTCAACAGTAGCTAAGGAATAAGGGTCCTGTAATAGATCAACATCTTAGTTAAACAATTATGATTGTATTTTGGATTATATTATAATTTTCTTTTTTTAGATTATGTTATTTTTATAATAGCTCATAATGATTTTGTTATAATGATTCAAATAGAGAGAAGGAAGAATTTTCTCAATTGCCCAACTTGGATAGCCAAAAAAGAAAAGTTTGAAAAATTATAAAGGTACGACTAAATTCCTTTTTCTTTTATTAATAATTGAAAACTGAGATATATAACTTCTATTTATAATAGTAAAATTTGTTCCCGTAGAAATTTAGATCGAATTCTTTTTCCTAATTTTAATAGAACTCTCTTTTCTAAAATAAGCTTAACTAGTTAAAATAAACTCGAAAAAATTAAAACTTCTCAAAAGATATATCTTGGCTTCTACATTAATCCTGTTTTTTTTATCGTTTGTTTGATTTTTTTTAGATTAGAAGACATGTTTGGTGAAACTTTTACATGAAAAAAAAAAATTGATTTGATTGACCTATTTCAAGACTTAAACAATGAAGTTTAAGATTAATCGGTAGGAGCGGCACCTCTCCTGATGGACGGAGCATGATGTTACAGATCTTGAGAAGTTATTTAAAAAAATCATTTCAATGAACCATCGTATGATCAAGTAATGATTTTTACAAGTTTGGCTTGTGATTTAGCTTCATGTTGTAACGGATCTTACTTCTGATCACTGTCCAGCTTTATCCATGTTAGCCAAAGTGGTTATTTATTTATTTTTATGAAAACCCCCTAATTTGTATGTTTTTATGAAAACCATCAAATGTTGAACTTATAAATTTCCGCAAACAAATAACACTTGTGTAGCCAACTCTATGAAAAATGTCAGAAAACTTGGGTGGAGCCGCAAGAAGGGCCCGGGAATCAATTACGAAGAATTAGACGACTAGATTCTATAATTTCAGATAGGTAGAAAAAACAAAAAGAAGGAATATCCTTAAACTGGAATACAACTGTGCTTTCTTAGCATAAAAAAAAATAAAAGAAAAAAAAAAGTGGTTCCTGCATCAAAGGAAGCATTCAGGGGAACAATAAGCTCTCGATATTCGCTAGCATGTATACCTGACTGGCCATGAACCAGGATTGCAGCTGCCGATATTCCAAGCACTAGAAAGCATTCCACCAATGCCATTTCTCCTTTTGCTTCCTGGCACCTAAAGGGTCTCTTCTAACTGTAGTATTTGTCTTGTGATCAGCCAGCGGCTTTCCCACGGAAGGAGCCAGAAAGAATAGGTTAAAGCGAAAAAGACAGTTGTCTAACCTCAAATTACGCAAGAAAATAATATTAATAATAAGACTCTGATCCAGTAATGACCACTTGAACAAGCTCTCTGGAAGAGTAGGTGGAGATATGAAAAAAAATAAACAGATCAAAAAGAAAAAAAGGGCACAAACTGCAGAACCTTTCTATTGTTTTCCGGTGGCAATGAATTAGTGATATCCAGATATCTATAAAGGTCTCTGACTTTGACCACAAGCTGAAGTAGACCTTTTTAATAACTAATAACAAAGATAGGAATTAGAAGTAAACTTTGTTTATCCAAGTTGCCGGGAACTAATTCATATTACTCGTCTAATTCTACAATATGCTTTCTATTCAGTCAACCACCCCACCCCTAATTCTACAATATGCTTTTGATTAAGTCAACCATAATAATAAAAAAAAAGTGTATAGCCGTGCAAAGAGGCCAGCTTCCATGTGATTACTGCAATTCAAAGGAGAATCCATGTGATTTACAATCGTAGGGGAACCGCCTTGGACCAGATAGCAATACGCTACGTATTAGAGTTTTTTTTTTTTTTTTTTTTTTTGATATTTGAAATCCAAGGATTTCAAAGATCAAATATAACTCCTATTCTTAGGTCAATACCTTGGCATATCAAGCAACTTAATCTTCGTAGCAGTGCCAATTACAAAACAGAGGAGCTTTGGTTGATTAGAACAATAAATCATGGTAATTAGATGGGGCAGAAGTTTCTCAGCTGATTACCGCAAAACTTGACAGCTTTCCACCCTTGGACGGTGGTCTACAATTTCTGCACAAAGGCATGGAAGTTAGGCTGCAATAATTTTCCTTTGGAGTACCAGACTTCTCTTACCGAGAAGATGGAAGTCTTCGTCGCATCCGAGGTGGCCGTAACGGAGATCACCGTGAGTACCGGTGTAATATAACTCCGATACTGAGGTCAATATCTTGGCATATCAAGCAACTTAAAACTTCGTAGCAGTGCCAATTACAAAACAGAGGAGGTTTCGTTGATTAGAACAAGAAATTATGGTAATTAGATGGGGCAGAAGTTTCTCAGCTGATTACCGCAAAACTTGTCAGCCTTCCACCCTTGGACGGTGGTCTACAATTTCTACACGCGGGCACGGAAGTTAGGCTGCAATCATTTTCCGTTAAGTACCAGACTTCTCCGAGCGAGAAGATGGAAGTCTTCGTCGCATCTCAGGTGGCCGTTATGGAGATCACCGTAACTACCAGTGTTCTAAGCGTGATATGAAGCACGGATGGCAAGGATGTGATCCTCGAGAGCGTGATATGAAGCACGGATGGCAAGGACGTGATCTTAGAACAATGCTTCATGTGATTAAAGGAAACTAACAAAATTTTATCATAAAAATACTGTAAATAATTTTTAAAAGATCGAAAAATAAAATTTTTAAATTTAGAAGCATGCGATGTACTGTCTTAAATATATTTCTATATTTTATATAGGAATAATCGAAAACATTATTTCAAAATATGATCGGAATTTCTCAACCTATGAACATGATCATGAAAGAGATTGATGGAAATTCTTTGAGCACCTAATAGTATTGAAGCTCATGTGGAGGAGAAACATAGCATGCAAGGAGTTCCCTGACATATGTGGGAGTTTGTTTTTTTGTTGGATTTTGATTTCTTTGTAAACTAGAGTTTAAACAGGACTCTGTTTTGTGAGTCCTATTGAGAATCCTCCATGGTATCTTATTTTTAAAAGGGGAAAGCCTGTGATGCACACCCAAAGGATATAGAGAGATTTGTAATAGAGATAATAAAAAATAATATTGGAAGCCTTATGTAACAAAGAGAGTTTCTTGTATTTTTTTTTTATTTTTGTATCTCTTGTACTGTAAATTGAATAAAGGAACGTCGAGGAGGTCTTGCTCGTGAACGTAGATCAAATAATTGATAGGCCAAACCACGTATATTCGATATATTTTTTTTTTTATTTTCTATATTACTATATTATCTATTTTTTATATTCTACGATTTGTTCAAATTTATTTCTTCTACAAAATGATCCTGTTTCTGTTGTGCTTGTGTACCGTGTGGGTTGAGGTGTACTCGATTATCTCTCGGTTGGTCCTTTTAGTTTGGTATCAGAGCAAAGAGATCTTTTTAAAACTGTTTTGATTTGAAATAATGGCTAGCAAAGCGACGACAACAAAATATGAGATACCGAGATTTGACGGATCAAACTTTGTTCTTTGGAAGATGAAAATGCATGCATTATTGATTAAGAATGGCTGTGAAATTGCTTTGCAAGAAAAAGAACACAAATCACAAGATATGTCAGATATGCAATATAAGGATAAAGATAAGCCGGCAATGACGAACCTCTATTTGATGTTGGATGATTTGGTATTATTTAATATCGAGACCGAGACTATTACAAAAGGGATTTGGACGGGGCACCAGTTCAAGAGCACTTGGGTGTATTCAATTTTATTGTAAGTAAGCTTGTGGCTCTATATATGAAAATTGAAGAAGAAGAAAAGGCTAGCATTCTATTTTGTTATATACCAGAATCTTAGAATAATTTTATTATGAATTTGAGTCACATTGAAATCCTCAAGATTGAGTCAGTTATTGTATCATTGCTAACAGAGAAGATGAGACGAAAATCTAGCCAAGAAAGCTTTTCGAGGGAGGCCATGGTAGCACGGGAAAGACCTGTTGAGAGAGAACGTAGTGATCGAGGGAAGGTAAGATCTAAATTCAAGGACAAGAAGAAAGTGAAATGTTGGAATTGTGAAAAATCAGGGCACATGAAGAAAGATTTCCAGGTTTAAGGAATTGATACAAAAATTGAATCAAGAAACTTTTAAGGCAATGTAGTAGAAGGTGAAGCTGGTTTGATTACTTTAGAAGATGGGGATGCATTGACAGCATTAGAGAGATTTGACTTGCACATTAATGGATTTTGGATTCGGGGGCATCTTTTCACATGACTCCTTTTAGGGAGTGGTTTTATATATACAAACAATGGGATGGTAGAGTTGTTTATTTAGGCAATAATACAGCATATGCTGTGGTTGGAGTGGGAGATGTTTTGATCAAGATGTTTGATGGCATAGTTCAGACGATTTCTAATGTTCAATATGTTTATGTACTTCGCAAGAGTCTACTATCACTTGAAAAGTTTTGTAAGTAAGGCTTGAAATTTATTAGAGAGAAAGATCAACCGAAAGTGTGTCAAGGATATTTGGTTATGATGAAGGGATGGTCTTTGTAAATTGATAGATGATACTCAGGTAGGAGAAGCGGTGGTAGCAAGTACGAAGATGATATCTTTGATGGTTTGGCATCATCGTTTGGGACATATGAGTGAGCGCAGGCTACAAGTATTATCAAATAAGGAACTTTTTCCATGATACAAGTCAGTACCACTAAAATTTTATGAAGATTGTATCTATGATAAGTAAAGAAGGTTTTCTTTCTCTTTATTACAATAACAGAGTAAGAAATTTCTTGAGCTAATCCATTCAGATACTTGGAAGTTACTTGATAAGTCATTAGGTGGGTATTCTTACTTCATCTCCTTCGTTGATGACTATTCTCAGAAAGCTTGGATATACATTTTAAAGCAAAAATCCAACATTTTTAAGACCTTTAAGAAATTCAAAGCTCTAGTAAAAAGTGAAAAGGGTTTGAAAATCAAATGCTTACGTTCTGATAATGGAGGGGAATATTGTTCCAAGGAATTTGAAAAACTTTATGGGGAGTATGGAATTCAGTGACACCTCACGGTTTCCGGTACACCACAACAAAATGGTGTAGCTAAGAGGTTAAATAGAACATTAATGGAGAGGGTCCGAAGTATGCTAAGTTATGTAAAACTTGACAAGAGATTTTGGACAGAGGCTACGAGCATGCCTGTTACTTGATCAGTCGAGCTCCAACAAAATCACTTGGATTGAAAATTTTAGAGAAAATTTGGAGCGATAAGCCAGTAAATTATTTCCATCTCTGTGTCTTTATTGTGACAAAATTGGTCAAGAACTCTCGAAGGTGTATCTTTCTTGGCTATGCTAAAGGAGTGAAGGGATATAGATTATGGGATCCTACTATCCATAAGATTATTATTAGCCGAGATGTTATTTTCAATAAAGAATCTTTTCAAGGCACCAAGGAGAAGCAAGATGATGGAGACGTTGTTCCTATCAAGTTCTTTGATGTATGCGATAAGGTGCAAACAGATCAAGCACATATTGATGACCAAGTAGTTGATAACAAACTGGGCATGGAGTCTTCGCAATTACATGAAGATCCTATCTCATCGGAAGAGCTACCAACGGAGTCCGAGAGGCCTAGGAGGGTCATTAGACCTCCCGTGAGGTGTGATAATTATGTTACTTATTTCACTCCTACTAACCATGTTTATACTTATGTTGCTTTAGCGGAGGAGGATGAGCCGACTTCATATAGGGAGGTTATGCTAGAAAGTAACATTGTGCTATGAAGGAGGAGATTGAGTCACTTTGAAAGAACAAGACCTGGGATCTTGTAGTTCTATCGAAGGAGAGGAGTCTGATCAGATGTCGATGGGTCTATAAGGTGAAGAAGGATACCGATAAAAATGTGGAGAGGTTCAAAGCACGTTTGGTGGTGAAGGGTTATGCTTAGAAGCCAAGAATTAACTTTGATGAAATCTTCTCACCAGTGGTTCGATTAACCACTATTTGAGTTGTCTTGGAGATCGCGATAGTCATGGATTTAATTTCGAGCAAATGGATGTAAAGATGGTATTCTTGCATGGTGACCTGAAGGAGAAGATTTATATGCACCAACTTGAAGATTTTGTCAAAAAAGGCAAGGAGCAATTGGTTTGTCGGTTGAATAAATTTTTGTACAGTCTCAAATAGGCACCGAGATGCTGGTGCAAGTGATTCAATTCCTTCATTATGAGTTTGGGGTTTGATCGATTGGAGACAGATTATTGTGCATATTTTTGTGGTTATGATGATAGGAGCTTTTATAGCTTGCTGTTGTATATCGATGATAAGATGGTCATGAAGAATAGCAAGGATCAGATATCAAATCTAAAAACTCAATTAGCTAGGGAGTTTGAGATAAAGGACTTAGGAGCCGTAAACCAAATACTCGGGATGAAGGTGCAACATGAAAAGTAGAATATGAAGGTCTAGCTTTTACAAAAGGGATATGTAAAGAAGGTTCCACGGTGCTTCAATATACAGAATGCAAAGTCAATTTTTATCCCGTTTCCTATTCATTTAAAATTGTCGGCTGAGCAATCATCCAGCATGAAAGCGAAAAAAATTAACATGGCTTTGGCACCATATTCATTTGTAGTAGGAAGCCTTATATTTACCATGGTATATACAAGACCAAACATTGCACAAGTAATGGGAGTTATGAATTGGTATATGGCAAATCTCGGTAGCGACCATTGGAAAACAGTAAAGTGGATCCTCTGATATTTGAGGGGGATGTCTGATTATTCACTCTGTTATGATTCTGTAAGTTTGGAGTGCATTGGATATGTGGATTCTGATTTTGTAGCAGATTGAGATAAGATAAGATCTATCATAGGTTATTTGTTCTCCATAGGCGGTGGTGCTATTAGCTGAAAATCTAAACTTCAGTTAGTAGTGGCCTATCAATGATAGAGGTAGAGTACATTACAGCGGCACACGCATGTAAGGAAGCTATTTGGCTCAAGAGGCTTCTTAGAGAATTTAAGATGAAGCAGGATGTAATGAGGGTGAATTGTGATAGTCAAAGTGCATGCATTTGGTAAAAAATCTGGCATTTTACTCTTGGACAAAGCATATTGATATTCGCTATCACTTTGTGAGAGATGTGGTGGATGATGGTCTAGTCATGCTATTGAAGACTCATACCGATGCAAATCCAGCAGATGTATTGACAAAGTCGGTGACTCGAGAAAAGTTAAATTGGAATAAAGCTTCTCTCCGTCTCGGAGCTACATGAAGAGTGGAGGTTGGCAAGACTTCCAGGGATGACATTCTTTAGAGTTCGGCACATGTCTTCAAGTGGAAGAATTGATGGTGTTGAAGCTTATGTGGAGGAGAAGCATAGCATGCGAGGAGTTCCCAGAAACCTGACACATATGGGAGTTTGTTTTTCATTGGATTTTGGTTTCTTTGTAAACTAGAGTCTAAATAGGATTCTATTTTGTAAGTCCTATTGAGAGTCCTTCATGGTATTTTGTTTTTAAAAGGGGAAAGCCTTGGATGCATGAGTGGATCCACCAAGGGATTCATAGAGGCTTTGTGAGAGAGATAATAAAAAATAATATTAAAAGTCCTCTGTAACAAAAGAGAGTTTCTTGTATTTTCTTCTCTCATTTTTGTACCTTTTATGTTGTAAATTGTGTTGACCCCTAGAATGATTTTGATGATCACAAAATATTGGAGCATGTATTTGATACTAATTCTTTCAAACTACTTGACAGGTTTTGCAGGAAATTGGTTACCTTTAGTTTAAAATGGTTTTCAAATTGATTGGAAGGTAATTCAATTATGTATAAAGTTTTGTGAACTTAAACTTGTAAAAGCCCTAGTTTTGTCAATATTGTAATCTTGTGAAATGGGCTGAAAATTGTAAAATTAAGAGTATGTAGATTTGCTTTTATGTGATTCAATTGTTGAAGAGTTTTGGAGAAGCTTGAAGCATTTGTTGAAGACTTTACAAGAGTCGGCTCTTGGATCAAGAGCCAACTCATTGTGGCACGGCACGGAGAAAGTTTTAGAGTTTCAGTATCAAGAGCCGACTCCTATCCCAAGAGCCGACTAATGGAAGAATATCTTTTTCTGAAGCTTGAGACCTCGAGCCGACTCCTGCCCCAAGAGCCGACTCGTCCAGAGTTATGAATTTTGATGGACTGAGAACTCGAGCTGACTCTGCCCTGAAGAGCCGACTCTAGGTATTCATCATTTTGAATTGACTGAAAGCAAGAGCCAACTCCAGTCTGAAGAGCCGACTCTTACAGAATTTCATTTTGGGCTGTCTGAGACTTCGAGTCGACTCGTGGACCTCGAGCCGACTCGTGTAGCCGTTTTCTACACTCCAATGGCTAGTTGCTGAAGTTGATTTTTAAACTCCATTTCGTCTCCAACAACTCTTTCACGAATCCCTAGGCCCTACAACGGCCATATCTCTTGGAAAACTATAAAAAGGATTGTTTTTGAAGGATTAAACAATTATTAGAGCATTATTGTGGAATTATCTTGAGATATTGAAGAGTTTTCAAGTCTTTCACCTACCTACTTCAAGAGCTTTCAAGTTAGGATTCAAAGCTTTACCAACTGTACTCCATCATTGAATCCACTCATTAAAGAAGCTACGAAGCAGCTTGAAGAGCATTTAAGAGCATT
Source organism: Areca catechu (assembly GCA_021397845.1). NCBI lineage: Eukaryota > Viridiplantae > Streptophyta > Magnoliopsida > Arecales > Arecaceae > Areca > Areca catechu. Next base: position 63,768,480 of record CM038039.1, read on the forward strand.
CAAAGCTAAGCTTCATCTTGATCTACATCGGCAACATTTAAACAAACTTGGTTTGTTGTAGTTGCTTATTTATCTTTTATCTATCTTTGTTTTCTCTCTAAGAACAGCTTGGGGCTGTGTCTTAAAAGAGGGTTAAAGGTTTTTAGGTGAGCCTTGTGAAAATCTAAGTTGGGTTCTTAGTGATCCCGGTATAAAATCAAGTGTTAGGGTTTTCTTTGGTGATCCCGTTTAAAACCAAAGGGAGTTTGGGTTTATTTGGTGATCCCGGTAAAACTAATGTGTATAGGTTTGGATTGTGAGCCTGGTAAAATAATCCGATTGTATTCCGATTGGGGGATATAGTGGAAATCCCAAGTGATGCTTGGATAGTGGACGTAGGAGCCGGTTGCTCCGAACCACTCTAAATTTCTTTGTATTTGTGATTGTGTTCTTATTGCTTTATTGCTCTTACTTAAATACTTCCGCATTGCATATTGCACCACAATACTAAAAGAATTTCAAAGTGCATATAATTGTGAAAAGTTTTTAATCCCAATTCATCCCCTCTTGGGAAGCCACCTGGGCAACAAATTGAATAAAGGAACGTCGAGGAGACCTTGCCCGTGAATGTAGGCCAAAGAATTGATAGGTTGAACCACGTATATTTGGTGTGCTCTCTTTTCTTCTATTTTTTATATTGCTAGATTATCTTTCTTTTGTATTCTACGATTTGTTTAAATTTATTTCTTCTACCAAATGATCCTATTTCTACCATGCTTGTGTGCTGTGCGGGTTGAAATGTGCTCGGCTACCCCTCGGTCGGTCCTTTCAGTACCCAGCAAAAAGACTTTGAAACAAAAAAAAAAATTGAAAGAAAAAATTACTAGTGGAGAAAAAGAGAGAATACTCAAAAATAAAATACAATATATAACTTTAAGCCTCCAAAATAACCTTTTTATAGCATCCAGAATCTGACCATTATAATTTTTATTAGTCTATTAAAATCTAATTAGATATCAACAGTCAGAAAATTAAAAACCTAATAATTAAAAGTATAATGGTTAAATAATTAAACTTCCAATGATTAAATATTGAAAATACGGTAATAAAGTCCAATGATTAAAAATTAAAGATTAAAATATTGATTATTGAAGAAGATTTTGGAATTTCCTAATATATGATAGTCGATTAAAAAGTTTGTATTATGACAGTCTGACTGATATTTTGTGATTTGTTTCAAAGACTTCCGTATCATACTTCTATTTAAAGGACTTCTATTATGTTATATTTGCTCCTTTCTGAATTTGTACTCTTGGTTGCTTCAGTCCATAGGAGCAAGAACTGAAGTAGCCAGGAGCGTAAGTCAGTTATTGTGCCGTATTCATAAAATATTGCCTCTAGAAAAGTTTTTTCCTATTGATTAGTTATGTGGTCTTTTGTTTCTATCCTTAAAAAGCTAGAATTAGCAAACTAAGGGAGTATTTATTAAAAACTAGATGTTGGCTCGTGTAATGCAGAGAGCATAATAATTTTAATATTTTATATAATTTAAAATTTATTAAATAAAATTTATTATTTATTATATATTTATTATTTTAAATTTACTTAAATTTTTTTAAAAAATTTCATGTTTAGAAAATTTCTTCTAAAACTAAGTCAAAAAAATTTGATACAAATTTTAGAAAAAAATTCTCTCTAAAAATGTATTATGTTAATATATTAGTATTATATTAATATAACAATAATATGTATATATTATTATAAATATAATATTATTATTTATATAAAATTTGGGAGTAAAAATGTATAGTCTTATATATGTTAAAAATATAATAGATATTTTATATAATATTTTTTTTAAAAAAATTATTTTTTTAGAAAGAAAAGTTCTTTTTACGTACCAAATGAGTCCCTAGTAATTTTTTAGGAAAGAAATGGGGTCTCGTCTCCCTCTGCCCATCAGAATTGTGCAAGAAGGCGAACCCCTCCCTGTAGTCCGATTCAACTCGAGGAATTTTTTTCTCCCGATGTTTTTTCAAAAATCTGTGTTGTCTCGTGTGCCAATTGAGCCTCAAAGGCAAGAAATTAATTATTATATAGGCTTAGTCTACAGCATTTATTGTAGACTAAAAGTCTACCTGATAATTTTTCCTCGCAGGGTGGTGGATGCGAGGTACAACCATTTGAAGTCCATGATCCCATTCACTACAAATTCTGCATCAGTGCTTTCACGATTCTCTCTCATCTCTCGTCTCTTTCTCCATTCACCCTTCTAGTTCTTCCTTTCATGAGATCCTTGGTCCTTCTAGGGTTTTGAATGAATGCCAAGTGTTTCTACCCTAGGGTTTCGATTCTTGCTTCATTTTTTTTTTTGTTCTAGTAAAAATTAACTATCATGCCCCAAACCTAGCACCCGGGTCGACCATACGATCGGCCGCACGAATCCTACAATACATTCTAGAGATCATGCAAAGTCTTAAAAAAATCTATTATAACTTTAATTTTTAAAAATATTATTGATCACAATTCATAAAAGAATGCTAATGTTGTAAGCTATGGGCCTGGGCTGAAGTCGGCAGACCCAACCGACTTCAACCCAAACGAAAAAAAAAAAAAGTTGGACACGGGATGAAGAAACCGGAACAGGGTAGCCGAGTTTGCCCTCGCCGGCCGGAGTTTTCGCCGGAAAACTCGGTGGGAGAATTGTTAGGGGAGTGGGAGTTGATCGGTGATGGGTTTTGGAAGGATTGGGACGCGGTGGTAGAGTTTTAAACGGCGAGGGACTCTCGTCGTTTTTCTTTTAAAAATCCCTCACCGCCGCCTCTCGAGCCACCTTCACGCTCTCTCTCCCTCTCCGACGAACGACTGGAAGCTCTCCTACATCGCCCGGTGAGTTCCAATTATTTTCAGTTTTTTTGGAAAAAATTCTCGTTGTTTTCTTGGATTTTTTCGTTTCGGTTTTTGGGGCTGTTCTCCGTCGCCGTCGTCATCGTCGCCGCCGTCGTCGCCGCCACCTGCCATCACCGGACTGTGGGGTCTCTACGGCGACCACCCCGTGGCTGCCGGCAACAGGGAGGGAAGTAGGTTCGGTCGGCCAAGGAGGATGCAGGGGGGGTGGTTCGGGAGAATAAAAGAAAAGAAAAGAGAAAAAAAGAAGAAAGGAAAAAATAAAATAAAATAAAATAATATATATATGAAAGTGGAGAGAGAAGGAGGAGAGAGAAAGAGGAGAGAGAAGGAGGAGAGAGAAGGAAGGGAGAGAAGGAAGAGAGAGAAAATCAGGGATTTTTTCAAGATTTGAAAAAAAAATTGAGAATTTAGTTTTAATTAAAATTAGTTATCTATGTAGAGAATCAGTCCTGAGCGAGAAGGCGTCGCACCGATTTCGGGTACGGATTAGTACAGGCGTGGATAGTTGATTTGTAAGGACTTATAAACTTGATCACCCGTAATATTGATATTTTACATGACCTGATTTGATCCGAGCATATATTCATGCATGGTAGTTTTCGGATAACATGATTTGATTTCCGGGTTACGGAACGAGTTTGTTGTTAATGTTGTTTGCATTTGCCAAGTGATCTTGAAATGTGTTTGATCGTGATATCAATCGTTGAAAAGTGACATGATCTGACTATGTGAGAAGAAATGATAAAGTGTTAAGTGAACTAGTGTTTGGACTAGCCATGCCACGGCGGTGCCGTGGTTTCTCAGTGTGCCCATCACAGGCTAGAGTGTGACAATTTGTGTGCCAGTCACAGGCTGGAGTGTGACAATAGTGTGCCTGTCACAGGCTGGAGTGTGACAACAATATGCCCGTCACAGGCTGGAGTGTGACAATAGTGTGCCAGTCACAGGCTGGAGTGTGACCGTGGCTAATCCAGAACCCTAAAGATAATGGTTAAATAATTGAAAATTCTAAAAGAGAAAAAAAAGTAAAAAAATTCCAAAGTTTTTGGTTAAACATGAAATCTGAATTGTTGATTTCGTCACATGTTATGCTAATGTTTTGCTATTTTCATATACATGTATATTATTATTGGTGATCATTTGGAACCCTTACTGGGCTATGTAGCTCACTCCCTATCATTTATTTTCTTTCAGAGAACCAGGATATTTAAAGAGGATCTGGGCTGGGCGTGAGACGGAGCTTCTTAATTGTTGAGCTAGTTAGTTAGTTAGTTTCGGTTACTGATGTTGTGATTCAGTAGACCATTTAATGACATTGATTTAAATACTGAATTGTACATTTGTTATTGGATTGTTTTATATAATATTAATTTAACTCGGATATGTTTGAATTGTTGTGTACCTAGGCCTTGCATAATCTCTAGGGTAAAACCTAGGGTTTGTGCGGCCGGTCACGTAGCCGATTCCGGTACTGGATTCGGGGCATGACAGAGTGGTATCAGAGCAAACCAGGTTCTAGGATCTTAGGATATAAGCTCAACGAGAGAGAGTGTGGGTTGATCCATATGTGGGGTAGATATTATGTCATGATTGTTTTGACCATCTGAGTGTTAGTTGTATACTAATAACTATTGGTGTAGATTTTTCATGGCGCGTGGTAGTGGATGTGGACGTGTAAGGAGACCCACAAGATTTGCTGATGGAGCAAATGCTTGGGATCCTATTGAGCAGCATGAGAATGCTGGAGCTTTATCTGATAATGAAGAACATCCACATGACCCAATGCCGAATCTAATAAACAACACTGGTAATGAGGAGCATCACCATGAACCAGTGCCCAATCTTTTGGATAACACCCGGAGACCGAAACTGCTGAAACAGGAACACCAGGTGGATCTGGAGTTCAGCCTGGGGACCAAATGGGTCTTCCTCAGCTATTACAAATTTTAGTACAGCAGCAAGCTACTGCAAGAGCTGATACACTAAGATTTATGGAAGCCCAACAGCAACAGCAGCAATTTATGCAACAGTTATTATTACAACGACAACAGCCAGAAGTCAGAATTCCTCAAGAACGGCCAATTACACTAATAGATTTCAAGAAGTATACGCCGCCGGTATTCAAGGGGACTTCTAATCCCATGGAGGCAGAGGGATGGCTTAAAGTTGTTGAGAAAGTTTTCCAAACCTTGCGGTGTCCAGAAGAGAAGGTTACATTCGCTACCTTTTTATTGCAAGATGAGGCAGCTGCTTGGTGGGAGCTGGAGCTTGGAAAACAAGGACCAAATGTTACATCTTTTACCTGGACAGATTTTAAAAAGGTTTTCTATGAGAGATATTTTCCTCAAAGTGTTCGGGTACAAAAATTTCGTGAATTTGATCGCTTGGAGCAAGGTACTTTAACTGTTTCTCAGTATGCCTCAAAGTTTGAAGAATTGTCGAGATATGCTCCATCACTCTTAGCTGATGAAGGGATCCGGGCCAGGAAATTTAAAAATGGACTTAGAAGTCGGATCCAGCATCAAGGGATTGCTTTTGAGCTACTAACTTATAAAGAGGTTGTTAATAAAGCATTAATTATAGAAAGGGGATTGGATGTGGCTTAAGTTGAAAGAGAAAAAGCATTAAAGAAGAGATCTGGAACAAGAGGGAATCAAGGCCAATCCTATAAAGGTACCAATGCAAAAACAAGGAAGCTTGACAATATTACTTCAGATGACAAGACTCAACCAAAGAGTGACGTCAAGTGCTTTAAGTGTGGGGGTTCCCATTATAAGCAGGATTGTACGTGGCCAGATGAGTGGAAGTGCCATAACTGTGGTAAACTGGGACATAAGGCAGTTGTGTGTCCCTCTGGTCAGAGGTCACAGCACCAATTACCTCATGGAAAACAGCAACTTGAAGGACAACAGAATTCAGTAACTCATGGACGGGTTTATGCACTCACCCAGCAGGATGCTAATGCATCAAATTCTGTAGTGACAGGTATGATCAAATTATTTTCTAGTAATGCTTATGTTCTTTTTGATACTGGTGCTACACACTTTTTTATATTTGTTAGATTGGTTAGGAAAAATAATGAGTTAACCCCGACATCTTTAGAATTTGAACTCTGTATTTCCACTCCTAGTGGAGATGTTTTTGTGGTTAATCAAATCTGCAAGAAATGTAGATTGAATATCGAAGGTAGAACAATGGAAGCCGATTTGGTAGTCATGGATATGAAAGATTTCGATATAATCCTTGGAATGGATTGGCTGGCAGCAAACCATGCTTCCATCAACTGTTTTGAGAAAATTATGAAATTTCAAATTCCTGATCAGTCAGAGTTCTATTTTAAGGGTAACAAGTTAACCCTTATAAGGAGGGTAATTTCGGCTTTTATTTCCAAGCGACTCCTCAGACAAGGTTGTGAAGGATTTCTGGCAACGGTGATAGATACTCGACAGCAGGAGCTTAAGCTGGAAGACATACCCGTTGTGAAAGAATTTCTAGAGGTCTTTCCCGATGATCTGCCAGGATTACCTCATGATAGAGAGATTGAGTTCTCTATCGATCTTATACCAGGTACAGGTGCCATCTCCAAAGCTCCTTATAGAATGGCTCCGGCAGAATTAAAAGAACTTAAGGAGCAATTGCAAGAACTGTTGGATAAAGGATTTATCAGACCTAGCATGTCTCCCTGGGGTGCTCCAGTCTTATTTGTAAAGAAGAAGGATGGAAGTTTTCGGCTTTGCATTGATTATCGAGAATTGAACAAAGTGACTATAAGGAACAAATATCCCTTACCAAGGATTGATGATCTATTTGATCAATTACAGGGAGCACAGGTATTCTCAAAAATTGATCTTCGTTCTGATTATCATCAATTGAAGATAAAGACAGATGATGTACCAAAGACAGCTTTTAGAATCAGATATGGACACTATGAATTTTTGGTTCTACCTTTTGGTCTAATAAATGTACCTGCAGTTTTCATGGATCTCATGAACCGAGTGTTTAGACCATATCTGGATCAATTTGTAGTAGTATTTATTGATGATATAATGATATATTCAAAAAGTCTACAAGCACATGAGGAGCACTTAAAGATAGTACTACAAATATTCAAGGAGGAGAAATTATTTGCCAAGCTAAAAAAATGTGACTTTTGGTTGGATAGAATTTCCTTCCTTGGCCATGTTATTTCTAAGGATGGTATTTTTATTGATCCAAAGAAAGTGGAAGCAGTGGCAGAGTGGGAGAGACCCACTAATATGTCCGAAGTTCGTAGTTTCCTGGGAATGGCAGGATATTATCGAAAGTTTGTTGAAGGATTTTCTCTTATTGCTATACTCTTAACTCGCCTGACCCAGAAACGAACAAAATTTGAATGGACAGATGATTGTGAGCAGAGTTTTCAAGAATTGAAGAAACGGTTAATCACTACCCCAGTATTGATTGTTCCTGCGGAGACAGGAAAGTTTTGTATATATAGTGATGCATCCCAAAAGGATCTTGGTTGTGTGCTAATACAAAATGGAAAGGTGATAGCCTATGCTTCTAGACAGCTGAAATCATATGAGTTAAATTATCCCACTCATGACTTTGAGTTAGCAGCTATAGTTTTTGCTTTAAAAATATGGAGACATTACCTGTATGGTAGTCGTTGTGAAATCTTTACAGATCATAAAAGTTTAAAATATATATTTACTCAGAAGGAATTGAACTTGAGACAGAGAAGATGGTTGGAACTATTAAAGGATTATGATCTGACTGTCAACTACCATCCAGGAAAGGCAAATGTTGTAGCAGATGCCCTGAGTAGGAAAACCCCGAGTAAGTTGGCAGTTTTAATTACTAATCATAAGCACATCATAATGGATCCGGAAAGATCTGAGATCGAGGTACGAATTCATAATTCTGGGATACAATTAGCAAATATTATGGTACAACCTATCCTGATTGACAAAATTAAATCAGCTTAGAAGGAAGATTTAGAGCTTCAGAAAATTAGAAAGATAGTTGAGTCTGGTGTGCAATCTGAATTTACTATATATGAAGATGGTACCTTGAGATTTGGTAACAGATTATGTGTTACTAAACTTCCAGAATTAAAGAATGAAATAATGGAAGAAGCACATAGTTCAGTATATACGATGCATCCGGGTAGTACAAAAATGTATCGAGATCTACGTGAAAACTTTTGGTGGTCTGGTATGAAGAAAGATATAGCTCAGTATGTGGCTAAATGTTTGGTGTGTCAACAGGTAAAAGCTAAGCATCAAAGACCTGCTGGACCATTGCAGTCTCTTGCGATTCCTCAGTGGAAATGGGAGCACATTACCATGGACTTTGTGACAGGTTTACCTAAAACCCCTAAGGAAAATAATACGATGTGGGTGATTGTGGATCGACTAACGAAGTCAGCTCATTTCTTATCTTTTCGTATCGGACTCTCTCTGGAAAAATTAGCAAACTTGTACATAGAACAAATTCTGAGACTACATGGGATTCCAATTTCTATAGTATCGGATCGAAATAGTAGGTTTGTTTCACAATTTTGGAAGAGTCTTCATAAAGCATTGGGGACCAAATTAAGTTTTAGTACAGCTTTTCATCCCCAAACCGATGGACAGTCTGAGCGAACCATCCAGATTCTGGAAGACATGTTGAGGGCTTGTGTTATGGACTTAGGTGGTGCTTGGGACTGTCATCTATCATTAATAGAATTTGCCTGCAATAATAGTTATCAAGCCAGCATTCAGATGGCGTCTTTTGAGGCTTTATATGGTAGGAAGTGTAGATCTCCTATCTGTTGGGATGATGTAGGAGAAAGAAAATTGTTGGGTCTAGAAATAGTGCAACAAACAGTGAAGAAGGTACAAATGATCAGAGAACGTTTGCATACTGCTCAAAGCCGACAGAAAAGTTATGCTGATAAAAAGCGAAGAGAGCTGGAATTTAATGTTGGTGATCATGTTTTTTTGAAAGTATCTCCCACAAAGGGTGTGATGAGATTTGGTGTACGAGAAAAGTTGAGCCCGAGTTTGTGGGACCATTTGAGATTTTGGATAAGGTTGGTGAGGTGGCCTACCGATTAGCACTACTACCAGTTATATCTGGAGTGCACAATGTGTTTCATGTATCTATGTTACGGAAATACATTCCTGATCCTAATCATGCAATAGATTATGTGCCTTTGCAACTTCAAGAGGATTTGACCTATGAGGAGGTGCCTTTACGAATTGTCGACAGTAAGGAACAAGAATTGAGACACCGAATCATACCTTATGTGAAGGTGCAATGGAGCAAACACAGTGAAAGAGAAGCTACATAGGAACTTGAAGCAGAAATACGAACAAGATATCCACAGCTTTTCGAAATACCAGGTACGTAAATTTCGATGACGAAATTTATTTTAACGGGGAGAGAATGTAAGCTATGGGCCTGGACTGAAGTCGGCAGACCCAGCCGACTTCAACCCAAACGAAAAAAAAAAGAGTCGGACACGGGATGAAGAAACCGGAACAGGGTAGCTGAGTTTGCCCTCGCCGGCCGGAGTTTTCGCCGGAAAACTCGGTGGGAGAATCGTTAGGGGAGTGGGAGTTGATCGGTGATGGGTTTTGGAAGGATTGGGACGCGGTGGTAGAGTTTTAAACAGCGAGGGACTCTCGTCGTTTTTCTTTTAAAAATCCCTCATCGCCGCCTCTCGAGCCACCTTCACGCTCTCTATCCCTCTCCGACGAATGACTGGAAGCTCTCCTACATCGCCCGGTGAGTTCCTTCCAATTATTTTCAGTTTTTTTGGGAAAATTTCTCGTTGTTTTCTTGGATTTTTCCGTTTCGGTTTTTGGGGCTGTTCTCCATTGCCGTCGTCGTCGTCGCTGCCACCTGCCATCACCGGACTGTGGGGTCTCTACGGCGACCACCCCGTGGCTGCCGGCAACGGGGAGTGAAGTAGGTTCGGTCGGCCAAGGAGGATGCAGGGGGGGTGGTTCGGGAGAATAAAAGAAAAGAAAAGAGAAAGAAAGAAGAAAGGAAAAAAAATAATATATATATATATATATATATGAAAGAGGAGAGAGAAGTAGGAGAGAGAAAGAGGAGAGAGAAGGAGGAGAGAGAAGGAGGAGAGAGAAGGAAGGGAGAGAAGGAAGAGAGAGAAAATCAGGGATTTTTTCAAGATTTGAGAAAAAAATTGAGAATTTAGTTTTAATTAAAATTATTTATCTATGTAGAGAATCAGTCCTAAGCGAGAAGGCATCGCACCGATTTCGGGTATGGATTAGTACAGGCGTGGATAGTTGATTTGTAAGGACTTCTAAACTTGATCACCCGTAATATTGATATTTTACATGACCTGATTTGATCCGAGCATATATTTATGCATGGTAGTTTTCGGATAACATGATTTGATTTCCGGGTTACGGAACGAGTTTGTTGTTAATGTTGTTTGCTTTTGCCAAGTGATCTTGAAATGTGTTTGATCGTGATATCGATCGTTCGAAAGTGACATGATTTGACTATGTGAGAAGAAATGATAAAGTGTTAAGTGAACTGGTGTTTGGACTAGCCATGCCACGACGGTACCGTGGTTTCTCAGTGTGCCCATCACAGGCTGGAGTGTGACAATTTGTGTGCCAGTCATAGGCTGGAGTGTGACAATAGTGTGCCTGTCACAGGCTGAAGTGTGACAACAGTGTGCCCGTCATAGGCTGGAGTGTGACAATAGTGTGCCAGTCACAGGCTGGAGTGTGACCGTGGCTAGTCCAGAACCCTAAAGATAATGGTTAAATAATTGAAAATTCTAAAAGAGAAAAAAAAGTAAAAAAAATTTAAAAGTTTTTGGTTAAATATGAAATCTGAATTGTTGATTTCGTCACATGTTATGCTAATGTTTTGCTGTTTTCATATACATGTATATTATTATTGGTGATCATTTGGAACCCTTACTAGGCTATGTAGCTCCCTCCCTATCATTTGTTTTCTTTCAAAGAACCAGGATACTTAAAGAGGATCTGGGCTGGGCGTGAGACGGAGCTTCTTAATTGTTGAGCTAGTTAGTTAGTTAGTTTCGGTTACTGATGTTGTGATTCAGTAGACCATTTAATGACATCGATTTAAATATTGAATTGTACATTTGTTATTGGATTGTTTTATATAATATTAATTTAACTCGGATATGTTTGAATTGTTGTGTACCTAGGCCTTGCATAATCTCTAGGATAAAACCTAGGATTTGTGCGGCCGGTCACGTAGCCGATTCCGGTACTGAATTCGGGGCATGACAAATGTAAAGAAAAATAATAACTTATATAATTACAAATTCAATCATTCTTCAATTATGATTGGTATCAATGATTCTCTATCTATTCATCTTTTCATCCATGAATCCAATCCACAACTAAGATTGAATATCTTACATAACTCTGAGAATCAAAGAAAATAAGAATATGAGTTTTACAGTCTAGTAAAAATTTTCACATACTCACACTAATATAATATAATATAATTAAAAAATAATAATAAACAGTATCAAATAAAAAATAAATTTTAAAATCTCATATCAAGTGAGATAACTCAATATCAATATATGCAAAAATATGCATCAATTAACACCAAACATCCATCTTATTGAAAAGTGAGATGCCACATATGTGGTTAAGTAAAACCTCCTTTTACCTAATTATGTTTATATCTTATCATTCACATCTCATTAACATGTTCCAGATCAACCACTATTATCTTTTAAAATTTTGGACTAATCATAGTCATGCTTTAGCCTATGACTGATAATCTCGAGTACCACATTCCTGCCCGTGGCGGGACTATTCTCAGTGCTATGCTTCTATCCATGGCGGTTATCTCAATGCCACGCTTTAGCCCATGATGGGCAATCTCAGTTTCACATGGCTAGTCCAAACACTACTTTGTTTAATTATCAATTTATCAAATCTTAAATATATTATCAAATTATATTTATTTTAAAATCTCCTATAGCCAGTATCATGATCCAAATCATCCAAAATAAATGATATTTGATACAAATATATTATATAAAAATATAAATAATCATACCGATAATTACAAATATTTATCATGAGAAATAAAAAATATATAGTACATAAATATCATATATATATATTAATACTTATATCTAAAATCCAAACCATCCTAACCATGTAGTATAAATATATATGTATATATATATATATATATATATATATATATATATACTAGTGATTGTATCCAAAATTTTTTATTTCCACTGATGACAAATTTAACATACCAGATACTAATCCATACATGGATCCTTGACTTAGGTACTAAGAGACTTGCTCGATATCCTCCTGCCTAAAATATTATCTTCCTATATGATAATCTTAATATTAATACTTAAATTTCATAATATTTGATCTAGAACCTTTTACCATGTTCATTAAGATCTACCCATCAATCATTGATTCTACCTTCACAACCTCCCTAATCCTTAGAATAGAATCTATTTAGAGAGAGAAAGTGGAGAAAGAAAATAGAGAGGGAAGAGAGAGGAGAGAGGAAAGAGAGATTTTTTCTTTCTTCTTTTTCTTTTTCTTCTTCTTTTTCTTTTCTTTTTTTTCTTCTCTTCTTCCATTCGGCCAGGGGACTCCTTTGAGTCCCCCTTCTCCAAAATCCAAATTTCAGGGGACCTCACTGGAAAAAGGATGGCTGGGGTAGCGACCCATGGTGGCCCAGCCATGGGGCCATTGTTTGGCATTTGATGGCGACCAACGATGATAAAGGGTGCCAAAATATTTAGGAGAAAAGAGAGAAAAAATAGGAAAAAGATAGATGATTTCTTCTAAGAGAAATTCGATGATTCACCAGTCCAATTCCCATGCAACCCACCCCTCTAATAATCAGAAGAAAGAAAAGAAGAAGGAGAACCAATTTACCTTGATTCCAGTGGGATCTCTCAGCTGGATCGTCGGAGATTTCAAGAGTCCCTTCATCAAAAATCAAGAGCAAAAATGAGGATATCCTAACCAGCAATGGATGGGGTTCGGGGTGTGGCCAACAAAGTGAAGAGGTTTTTTTTTAAAGATCAAAAGGCCTAGAGTTTTTGGGGCTCCTTGGTTCTTTTCCTTCGGTGGAGTTGGAGAAGAGGAAGACTCCTATTGGAGTCCTCCTTCCCATCCTTCTTCTTCTTATTATTTTTTGATTTGGGCCAGTGGGTCGGCCCAACTGTTCCTTGCTCCAATTGGGGTTTTCATCAATACTTGAAGGGTTTTGATTCTTCATTAGTTTCCTTTTTTTTTGTATGATCATTGAATTTTTCTATTTTAGTTTAAAAAAGCTGAAACCAAGGGATGTGATGCAAGGTCGGTAACTTAACCGAGTAGATGATGAAGAAAGTGCTAATAGACATAATGGTAGTTTGGACCATGCTTAGTATTTAATTTTTTTTGTTTATTTTAATTTTTAGAGTGCTTGTCACACCTTGAATCCAGCACCAGAATTGGTACGTGACCGGCCGCACAAACCCTAGGTTTTATCCTAGAGATCATGCAAGGTCTAGGTACACAAGAGTCATTCATTTAAAATCACAGCAATTGTATTAGCATGAATTAAAAGTATAAATATAATTAAACAATTCTTTTATTCAAATCAAACTACTAATGGTCCACTGATCCATAATAAATATCAGCAACCGAAAAACTACATAAAACTAACTAACAAACTAAAAGTCGATGTTCCATCTCATGCCCAGCCCAAACCTTGCTATGCATCCTAAGTCTCTGAAAAATCAAAAAGTAGGGGATGAGCTATACAGCCTAGTAAGGTTTTTATATGATCACACCAATAATGATGTACATTTTTGAAAATAGCAAAATACCAGTATATCATGTCATGCGGTCAAATAATCCAAGCCTCATGTATGACATAACCTTGATAACTTTACATTTTTTTTTTAGAATTTTCATCATTTAACCTTTATCTTTAGGGTTTTGAACTAGCCACGATCATGTACCAGTCCATGACTCGCAACTGCAAAGCGACCACGCATACTGTGGTTGGTCCTGCTCATGTACAAAGCCCGTGGCTCGGTTGTCCCATGTACTAACTGCCCGTGGCTGGCTCCCATGTACAAAGCTCGTAGCTCAGGCTGTGTAACCACGGTGCTACCATAGCATGGCTAGTCTAAATACCATATTTACTTGATTTACTCTTCATCAATGTAGTCAAAACATGCCTTTTACGATTTTTCAATAACCATTGTCATGGTCCAACTCATTCAATAACTGGTATCATGGTCCAACCCACTCAACAACCAATATCATGGTCCAACCCATTCAATAACCGGTGTCGTGGTCCAACCCACTCAACAACCGATGTCATGGTCCAACCCATTTAGCAATCTGGTATCATGGTCCAACCCATCCAGATATCACTTTCCTTTAAAACATGGTGTATGAAATACAGACGATAATAATAATAACAACCACAATGTCCATCACAAAAAATCAACTATGTCATGCGAAATAACACCATGCATACATACATATATATATATATATATATATATATATATATATATATATATATATATATGCTCAAATCAAGCCAGGCCATGTAAAATACATACATAAATGGGTGATCAATATGGAATTCCTTACCTGAATTAGTCCGTATCCAAAATTCGTGCAACACTTTCCTGCTCAAGAGACTGTTCTCCTATAATAAATAAATTTATTGAAATCAAATTTCTAGTTGCACGAATTTCGAGAAAAAAACCTCTCAATCCTCTCTCTCCTATAATAATATATTATTATTATAAAATTTTTATTCTCCCTCTTTCTTTCTCCTTACGTTCTCTCTCTTTTTTTTTCTTTTTCTTTCTTTTTTTTCTAGACCAAAACCGAAACTTCCCTTTCTTCTTTCTTTCTTTCTCTTTTCTTTTCTTCTCTCCCGAACTATCCCCTGTTACTCCTCATCTCGATCGATCGGGCCGGCCTCCCCCTGCTGCTGATGATCGAGGAAGAAGTTCACCAAGAGGAGCTCGGTAGACCAGAGCAGACGGTGGCGGCGCAACCACCAGATCCACGGCCCCAACACAGATCAACCAAAACAACCCCAAAAAAATCTAGATTAATTCCCTCTAAACAAATAAAAGAACTCATCGACCTCGATGGACCGTCGGACGCTCGCTGGAGAGGAAAGGAATGCGGGGAAGAAGACTCAATAGGCTCGGTTTGGCGACGCCGCGGAGAAAATAAAAGAATCCACCGATGGTCTTCGTGACATTTAAGGAAGGAAGATCGCTCAACTGGAGTCCCAAACTCTCCCGGACTCATCGCCGACCACCTCCCTCTCCCCTCACGACTCCTCCCTCGAAATCTTCGGCGAAAATGCTGGCCGGATAAGGGTGAAGAAGCCTCCCCTGTTCTGACACGAACTCCTTCATTTCGCTCTCTTTTTTTTCACTGGTTTGGGTTGAAGTCGGCTGGGCCTGCCGACTTCAACCCAAGTCCAAATATTACATTCTCCCCCTGTTAAAAAAATTTCATCCTCGAAATTTACGTACCTGGTGTTTCGAAAAGCTATGGATATTTTGCTCGCATCTTTGCTTCAAGTTCCCATGTAGCTTCTCTTTTACTATGATTGCTCCATTACACCTTCACATATGGTATGGTTCGGTGTTGTAACTCTTGATCCTTGTTATCAACGATTCATATAGGCACCTCCTCATAAGTCAGATCCTCCTAAAGTTTCAAGGGTACGTAGTCTATTTCATGACTGGGATCGGGAATGTACTTCCATAACATCGACACATAAAACACGTTGTGCACCCCAGATAAGATTGGTGGTAGCACTAATCAGTAGGCCACCTCACCAACCTTATCCAAAATTTGAAACGGTCCCACAATCTCGGGCTCAACTTGCCTCGTATACCAAATCGCATCACACATTTGTGGGAGACACCTTCAAAAAGACATGATCACTAACAATGAATTCCAACTCTCTCCGTCTCTTATCAGCATAACTTTTCTGTCGGCTCTGAGTAGTACGTAACCATTCTCTGATTATTTTGTATCTTTCCCACCGTCTGTTGTACTATTTCTGGACTCAATAATTTTCTTTCTCCTATATTATCCCAGCAGATAGGAGATCTACACTTCCTACCATATAAAGGGTCAAAAGGCACCATCTGAATGCTGGCTTGATAATTGTTGTTATAGGCAAACTCTATCAATGATAGATGACAGTCCCAAGAACCATCCAAATCCATAACACAAGCTCTCAACATGTCTTCCAAAATTTGGATGGTTCGCTCTGACTGTCCATCAGTTTGGGGATGGAATGCTGTACTAAAACTTAATTTGGTTTCCAATGCTTTATGAAGACTCTTCCAAAATTATGAAACAAACCTACTATCTCGATCTGATACTATAAAAACTGGAATCCCATGTAGTCTCATAATTTGTTCTATGTACAAGTTTGCTAATCTTTCCAGAGAAAGACCGACACGAAAGGATAAAAAATGAGCTGATTTCGTCAGCCGGTCCACAATCACCCATACCGCATTATTTTCCTTCGGAGTTTTGGGCAAACCTGTCACAAAATCCATGGTAATGTGCTCCCATTTCCATTGAGAAATCGCAAGAGACTGCAATAGTCCAGCAGGTCTTTGATGCTTGGCTTTCACCTGTTGACATACAAAGCATTGAGCCACAAATTAAGCTGTCTTTCTTCATACCAGGCCACCAAAAACTCTCTCTTAAATCTCAATACATCTTTGTACTACCTGGATGCATTGTATATGCTGAACCATGCATCTCTTCTAGAATCTCTTTCTTTAACTGGAAGCTTGGGAACACATAACATGCTACCAAACCTCAAGGTATTATCTTCATATATAGTAAATTCTGACTGAGCACCAGACTCAACTGTCTCTCTAATTCTCTGAGGCTCTAAATCTTCCTTTTGAGTTGATTTAATCCTGTCAATCAAGATAGGTTGTACCATAATACTTGCTAATTGAATTCCAGAATTATGAATTTGTACCTCAATCTTAGACCTCTCCAGATCCATTATGATTTGATTAGTAATTAAAGCTGCTAATTTACTTGGGAACTTCCTACTCAAGGCATCTGCTACAATATTTGCCTTGCCTGGATGGTAGTTGATAGTCAGGTCATAATCCTTTAATAACTCCAACCATCTTCTCTGTCTCAAGTTCAACTCCTTCTGAGTGAATATATATTTTAAATTTTTATTATCTGTAAAGATTTCACAGCGACTACCATACAGATAACGCCTCCATATTTTTAAGGCAAAGACTACTACTGCTAGCTCCAAGTCATGAGTAGGATAATTTGATTCATAAGACTTTAATTGTCTAGAGGCATAGGCTATCACCTTTCCATTTTGCATTAGGATACAACCGAGACCCTTTCGAGATGCATTACTATATATGCTTAAATCTCCTAACTCTGCAGGAACAGTCAGCACTAGGGCAATGACTAATTATTTCTTCAATTCTTGCAAACTTTGCTCACATTCATCTGTCCATTTAAATTTTGTTCGTTTCTGGGTCAGGCGAGTTAAAGGTATAGCAATAAGAGAAAATTCTTCAACAAACCTTCGATAATAACCTGTCATTTCTAGAAAACTATGAACTTCAAACATGTTAGTGGGTCTCTCCCAATCTACCACTGCCTCCACTTTCTTTGGATCTATAGAAATACCATCCTTAGAAATAACATGGCCAAGGAAAGAAATTCTATCAAACCAAAATTCATACTTTTGTAGCTTGGCATACAACTTCTCTTCCTTGAGTATTTGCAATACTATTCTTAGATGTTCCTCATGTGCCTTTGGACTCCTTGAATAAATTAGTATATCATCAATAAATACCACTACAAACTAATCTAGATATGGTATGAACACTCATTTCTTAAGATCCATGAAAACTATGGGTGCATTTGTCTGACCAAAAGGTAAAACCATAAACTCGTAATGTCCGTATCTGGTTCTAAAAGCTGTCTTAGGCACATCTTCTACCTTTATCTTCAATTGATGATAACCAGAACGAAGATCAATCTTTGAAAATACCTGTGCTCCCTGTAGTTGATCAAATAAATCATCAATAATTGGTAAGGGATATTTGTTCCTTACTGTCACTTTATTCAACTCCTGATAGTCAATGCAGAGCCGAAAACTCCCATCCTTCTTCTTTACGAATAGGACCGGAGCACCCCAGGAAGACACGCTTGGTCCGATAAATCCTTTGTCCAACAATTCTTGCAATTGCTCCTTAATCTCTTTTAATTCTGCCAGAGCCATTCTATAGGGAGCTTTGGAGATGGCACCTGTACCTGGTATAAGATCAATAGAGAACTCAATCTCTCTATCAGGAGGTAATCCTGGCAGATCATCGGGAAAGATCTCTGGAAATTCTTTCACAATGGGTATGTCTTCCAACCTAAGCTCCTGCTATCGAGTATCTATCACCACTGCTAGAAATCCTTCACAACCTTTCCTGAGGAGTTTCTTGGCAATAAAAGCTGAGATTACTCTCCTCATAGGGGTTAGCTTATTACCCTCAAAGTGAAACTCTGGCTGATCAGGAATCTAAAATCTCATTATCTTCTCAAAATAGTTGATGGAAGCATGATATGCTGCTAACCAATCTATTCCAAGGATCACATCGAAATCCTTCATTATCCAAGACTATCAAATCGGCTTCCATCTCCCTACCTTCGATATTCAATCTACACTCCTTGTAGATTTGATTAACCATAAAAACATCCCCACTTGGAGTGAAAATACAGAGTTCAAATTCTAAAGGTGCCGAGGTTAACTCATTGCTTTCTCTAACCGATCTAACAAATATGAAAGAATGCGTGGCACCCGCATCAAACATAGTATAAACATTGGTAGAAAATAACTTAATCATACCTGTCATTATTGAATTGGATGTGTTGGCATCTTGCTGCGTGAGTGCGTACACCCATCCTTGGGTACCCAACTTCTGTTGTCCTCCCTGCTAATATCCGTCATGAGATGCTTGAGGCGCTTGATGCTATGACCCCTGACCAATACGACACGTAGCTGTAGTGTGACCCTCCTTTCCATAATTGTAACATTTCCCTCCTAGCCAGGTACAGTTTCGCTTAAGGTGCGGTCCACCACAGCGGTAGCACTGGATATCATCCCTTTGTCTAGTTTTGTTATTCGGTGCAGCGATGTCAGGTTTCCTTGTCTTTGCACTGATATTTTTGTTTGATTGACTTTGATAACCTACCGATCTGGATCTCTTCTTCAAAACCTTTTCCCTCTCTGCCTGAGCAGCATCCAATCCTCTTTCTATTATCAGTGCCTTGTTGACAACCTCCTTATAAGTGGTTAGCTCGAAAGCAGTCACCTGATGCTGAATCCGACCTTTAAGTCTATTTTCAAATTTCTTGGCCCGGATCCCTTCATCTGTTATCAGTGATAGAGCATATCTAGATAATTCTTCAAACTTTGCAGCTGAGAAACAGTTAAGCTACCCTGCTCTAAGCGATCAAATTCTTGAAATTTCTGTACCCGAATACTTTGAGGAAAGTACCTCTCATAGAAATTTTTTTTGAAATCTGCCCAGGTAAAAGGTACATCAGTCGGTCCTTGCTTCCCAAGCTTTAACTCCCACCAAGCGGCTGCCTCATCTTGCAATAAGAAAGTAGCAAATGTAACTTTTTCCTCTACCGGGCACCGCAAAGCCTAGAATACTTTCTCAACGGCTTTCAGCCAACCCTCTGCCTCCATGAGATCTGATGTTCCCTTGAATACCAGTGGCGCATATTTCTTGAAATCTATCAAGATGATTTGTCATTCTTGTGGAATCCTAACTTCTGGCTGTTGCTGCTATAATAATAGCTGCTACATGAACTGTTGCTATTGCTGTTGCTGCATAAACTATTGTTGTTGTTGTTGTGCTTCCATTAATCTTAATGTATCAATTCTTGCAGTAGCTTGTTGATGCGCTAAATATTTCATCAGCTGAGGAAGACCCACTTGGTCTCCAGCTGAACTCCAGATCCTCCCGGAGTTCCTGCTTCTACAGTCCCAGTCTCCGGGGTGTTGTCCATGGGATTGGGCGTTGGTTCCTGTGGATGCTCCTCATCACCAGATAAGATCCCAGTATCCTTGTGCTGCTCTATAGGATCCCAAGCATTTGCTACATCCACAAATCTTGTGGGCCTTCTAGCATGTCCATGCCCACTACCACGTGCCATGGAAATCCTACACCAATCATTGTTACTATACAACTAACACTTAGATGATCAAAAACATGTCACATTATCTACCCCACCTATGAATCAACCCACACTCTCTCGATGAGCTTATACCCTAAGATCATAGAACCTGGTTTGCTCTGATACCACTCTATCACGTCCCGAATCCAGCATCGGAATCGGCTACGTGACCAGCCATACAAATCCTAGATTTTATCCTAGAGATCATGCAAGGCCTAGGTACACAAGAGTCATTCATTTAAAATCACAGCAATTATATCAGCATGAATTAAAAGCATGAATATAATTAAACAATTCTTTTATTCAAATGAAACTACTAATGGTCCACTGATCCATAATAAGTATTAGCAATAGAAAAACTACATAAAACTAACTAACAAACTAAAAATGGATGTTCTGTCACATGCCCAACCCAAACCTTGCTACGCATCTTGAGTCTCTGAAAAATCAAAAAGTAGGGGGTGAGCTATGCAGCCCAGTAAGATTTCCATATAATCACACCAATAATAATATACATTTTTAAAAATAGCAAAATACCAGTATATCATGTCATGCAGTCAAATAATCCAAGCCTCATGTATGACAAAACCTTGATAACTTTACATTTTTCTTTTAGAATTTTCATCATTTAACCTTTATCTTTAGGATTCTGGACTAGCTATGATCATGTACCAGCTCATGACTAGCAACCGCAAAGCGACCATTTATATTGTGGTCGGTCCTGCTCATGTACAAAGCCCGTGGCTCGGCTGTGCCACGTACTAACCGCCCGTGGCCAGCTCCCACGTACAAAACCCGTGGCTTAGGCTGTGTAACCACGGTGCTATCGTAGTATGGCTAGTCCAAATATCATATTTACTTGATTTACTCTTCATCAATGTAGTCAAAATATGCCTTTTACGATTTCTCAATAACCAGTGTCATGGTCCAACCTATTCAATAACCGGTGTCATGGTCCAACCCACTCAACAACCGATATCATGGTCCAACCCATTCAATAACCGGTGTCGTGGTCCAACCCAGTCAACAACCGATATTATTTTCCAACCCATTTAGCAATCCGGTATCATGGTCCAACCCATCCGGATATCACTTTCCTTTAAAACATGGTGTATGAAATACAGATGATAATAATAATAATAACCATAATGTCCATCACAAAAAATCAACTATATCATGCGAAATAAGACCATGCATGCAAATGTATACATATATATATATATATATATATATATATATATATATATATATATATATATATATATATATATATATATATATATGCTCAGATCAAGCCAGGCCACGTAAAATACATGCATAAATGGGTGATCAATACAGAATTCCTTACCTGAATTAGTCCGTACCCAAAATTCGTGCAACACTTTCCTGCTCAGGAGACTGTTCTCCTACAATAAATAAATTTATTCAAATCAAATTTCTAGTTGAACGAATTTCGAGAAAAAAACCTCTCGATCCTCTCTCTCCTGTAATAGTATATTATTATTATAAAATTTTTATTCTCCCTCTTTTTCTCCTTACGTTCTCTCTCTTTCTTTTTTTCTTTTTTTTTTCCTGGACCGAAACCAAAACTTCCCTTTCTTCTTTCTTTCTTTCTTTCTTTCTTTCTCTTTTCTTTTCTTCTTTCCTGAACTATCCCCTGTTACTTCTCATCTCGATCGATCGGGCCGGCCTCCCCCTGCTACTGACGGTCGAGGAAGAAGTTCACCGAGAGGAGCTCAGCAGACTAGAGCGGACAGTGGCGGCGCAACCACCGGATCCACGGGCCCAACACAGATCAACCGAAACAACTCCAAAAAAATCTAGATTAATTCTCTCTGAACAAATAAAAGAACTCACCGACCTCGGTGGACTGTCGGACGCTTGCTGGAGAGGAAAGGAATGTGGGGAAGAAGACTTAATAGGCTCAATTTGGCGACGCCGCGGAGAATATAAAAAAATCCACCGACGGTCTTCGTGACATTTAAGGAAGGAAGACCGCTCAACTGGAGTCCCAAACTCTCCTGGACTCATCGCCGACCACCTTCCTCTCCCCTCACGACTCCTCTCTCGAAATCTTTAGCGAAAATGCCGGCCAGATAAGGGTGAAGAAGCCTCCCCTATTCCGACACGAACTCCTTCATTTCGCTCTCTTTTTTTTCATCGGTTTGGGTTGAAGTCGGCTGGGCCTGCCGACTTCAGCCCAAGCCCAAATATTACAGGGCTACTCAAAAAATGGTGCAGCGTTGCTTCCATTAAGCAAATATGAATAAATTTTTTATCCAAAACGAGGGCAGAGGGACTTTATCAATGATGGTGGCTCAGATGCATCGGGAGGACTCAAATGGAAGTGATGATGAGAGGAGAGGATCAGGAGAATTTGGGGTGTGATGGGGAAAGTGATGATGGGAATTAAGGAAGAGGGTGTTGTAAGAAGGTATATAAGATTTACGAAAATTCCATTCGTTTATATACCATTTATTTTAGCAATATCTAGTGACAAATTCTCCAACCCAGGGGACTCTGTTGGAAGAGCTCAGGTGAAAAATGTATTTTGTTCTAATACTTTATCATCAGAAAATTTGAAGATAATGCATGTTGATGCCAGTGAACTAGTTTTAGTATCACTACTGCATTTGCGGTAATATTGTGGATAATATTTCTTGAGGATTTATTCTCTTTCACTCACTGTCGCCCAAAGTCACATAATTGGTTCTTGTTCTTCTTCACTCAAAGGAGTTGAACTCTGACTGACTAATATATTTATAGAATGAAGTACATTAACTTACCCAGAAAAACTCATGTCACGGATTTCTATCGACCCTCAATTGTAACCGTAAGTTTATTGCTGGAAGACCAATCTCTTTCCATCAAAGGAGTGGCTATGCAAAAGCCTGGCCTTTGAGGTTGAGGTAGCGGTCCATTTTCAGTGCCTAACATGACTACTACCTCTGCCATTATTGGTCTATCTTCACTCCCTTCTTGCACACACAAGAGAGCCACTTGGATGCACCGTAATACTTTAGATTCTGGATATGCGCTTCCCACTGCTTCATCAAGTATTTCCAAACATCTACCTGCTATCCACAATCTCCATGCCTGTGACAATCCATGTATGTTTAGAATGAAAAACAAGAAGTTATATTAAGAATGATGACATTATTGCATTCGAGTACTCACATGTCCTAAAAGGTTTACACGAGCTTCTGCTTGACTGATCATTCTATTCTTCTTACCGCTTAAGATTTCTAGTACTAGAACACCAAAGCTGAAGACATCTGATTTCACTGAAAAGATACCATCCATTGCATACTCCGGTGACATATATCCACTGCATGTCATTAGCAAAGTTAGTTTAGGCAACTAGGATATTGCACTCAGATTTATACTTTATGAGTTGATACACTTATGTACTTACATTGTCCCAACAACCCTTTTTGTATTCTCTTCAGTTTGATCAACCTTAAAAAGTCTTGCAGTGCCGAAGTCCGAGATTTTTGGGTTCAGCTCCTCATCAAGAAGAATATTACCGGCCTTCAAATCTCTGTGAATAATTTTCAACCTAGAGTCTTGGTGAAGGTAAAGAAGTCCTCGAGCAATTCCTAAGATGATGTCAAGGCGCTTTTCCCAGTTCAAAAGTGCACTTCTTTTCCTATCTGGTCCAAAGTTGCACTCCTCATTAGTTGGCCAAACGTAGTCTGAAATTCAACTTAACTACTCGTTCTTGACCTTTTTCCCTTTGAGATAAGTCCACTATATATTTCAAATAAACATAATCTATCATTTAAAATTATTATACTCTTAAATCCATGGTTAACTTTATAATCATATGTTGAACTTATATTTAGCACAAGGAAGAATGCCTTACATGCAAATTCTTATACGAGATGAAATAAAATTGTTTTGCACCATGGTTTATTAGTGATGATGTGAGGTTGAGATTCTGCCCATTTCATTTCAATAGGAGAAAATACATGGTGGTGAGATCAAGGTTTAAGGAAGTGCCAAGTTAAAGGAATCAGATTATCTACTGCCACCATCACCACCACCTCTGCTCAGCTCTTAAAATAACCAACTTGATTTATCTACTGTCATTAATTTCATTCCCTACAAATTCATACCATATACCCCCTTTTTTTTAATGATAAAAATCTATATAGTGCATGAACAGTCAGATGGATATTCTTGATGGCAGTCTAATTAGCAATTATTATGTTTGAAATAATTTAATCTGATATGGAAGAAGAATGTATATATCCATCTTAATTGTTAATCCCTTGCCTCGCCAATCCAGTCTTAGTTTTCTAAAATCCTGCATGATTGACCTACTCAGAAGACCAAAGCAGAAGTCTGAGTATATATGATGATCAACTAAATCAAATTAGTCACTAAACCAGCAAGATGTCTATCAAACATTGCATCATATATAGAGCAAAATCTAGTCCAATGGTGCAAGGATAAAGGCCAAACCGAATATGAAACAGTCCAGACTTGTATTTTGCAAGAACTCATACACCAGCAATCGTTCCTCTCCTTCAATGCAGCAGCCAAGAAGGCGAACAAGATTTCTGTGCTGAAGTTTGGCTATCAGCTGCACCTCATTCATGAATTCACGTATGCCCTGCAAAGAATCTTTGGACAACCTCTTGACTGCAATCTTTTCTCCGTCTTCCAACTCACCCTGCTAATTGCTACATTTAGGTGAGTTCCACGAAGCCCTTTTTACAGAGAGTTTGTATCTCGCGGTAACTGTGGCATTAAATAACAGTATGCCTTGTAGCCAAAAAAATTACCTTGTAAACGGTGCCAAATCCACCTTCTCCAAGTTTATTATCATCAGAAAAGTTATTCGTAGCAATTCTGATTGTGTGTATACCAAATAAAGGTAACTCTAGCTCGTTCCCTCTGCTTTCCAGGTTGTGGGTACTAATTGTTTTACCTGGCATGAAAATTTAGTATGACAAAATCAATTATGCGAGATTCTTGAATTCAACTGTACTTGCATCTCCATCCCCAAAAAAAAAAAATAATACTTATAAATAGAACTACAGCAATTTCATTCAAGACAGCAATTATTTTAACTAAGTCACAACTATGTATTCACAGGGGTACAAATGTGGAATTCATGGTTGACAGAGTGCTAGGTTTCAGGAGCTAAAGAATATACTAAGGTAACAATCAGAGCTCAGCAAGGTCTGTCGTAGAAACCGTGCATAGACTGTTTAAAGCTTGGGGGTCAGTCTGCACCGGAAAGAAAGCTGAACGTCATGCCATGGTTCGGTAGAGATTATCGAATATATTGTAATTTCTTCCTTTATTAGCCTACAGATATCATTTATGCTAATGGATTATGGAACCCCAATCCTTGTCTTTCCTCATTAGACACACGTATATGTACCTAATTAGCAGATTAATGATTAAACAATATTGAGGTATAATAATATTGTAGTCATTTTCCAATGTAGAACAAGCCTAAAAGCAAATGCAACAAGCCATGCAAGTTTGCTTTCAAAATAATATGCCAAGGAAATGTAGATGGTTGGAGTTACAACAAATGTAGGTGAGTAGAGTTACCAACTACCAAGGGCAACATGTGAAGAAAAATATCAGAACTCAGAACTCAATATGTAAAAACAATACTTTTGAGAGAAGTACGAAAATAAATAGGTAAGATTTGGATAGACAGATTTTTGACCTATCCTGTATTCAACCCGATCTGATTGACATCCCTAATTACATTGTGTTTGACATTTGCTCATATGTTTTGGTTCAAAAGAGTGAAGTAGGAAAATAAAACTTTCCATTCCTTCTTTAGTTTTTCTTAGACATCAATTCCAAGGAGGATTGTGATGATGAATCAAGGCATCCATAAACTAGGTCTACATCAATCAACTAGAGAATTAACATGGGAGCGAAATGCTTGTAATTTGACTAAAATAGTTTGACAGTGATTAAGTGGTCCTTGGTGCCTTGAATTATGTAAAGAAAGCTATTTGGTGCACAGGACCAATACATATTGCACTTCTAACGGACTCATGAACGATGTCAACTTAATTATTCTATACATTGCACGCCCTGAATGAAATCATATTACTTGTCAGCTCGAGCATCGAATAATATTGTACTTCACTATTAGGCATAAAATTATTTGATGGATTCTTAGTCCCGGATGTTGACGAAATATGTTCTGAAAAATGTTGAAGAAATCAATGGCAATACAAAAAGTAAAATTCATTAATATTATATAATAGCTGGTATAAGTGATGGATCATGTCTGTTTGTGTAGGAAAAGGGTGGGTACCTTGTTTTTTTTTCCTGTTCTTCTTCCACAGAAGTCGAATAAAGCACACAAATAGAAGAAACCCTGCCAGCGAAGAAATGATTATGACTATCACAGACTTCTTCTTATCATGCTTATGCCTTGTCGGATCTGCACAACAAATTTTTTTTGGAATCAGGACTTTCACTCAGGGCACATTTCTTATGATACGGATTGTCAGTTAGATATTTTAATCGTTCTGCACTAAGCTATCATATAAATGTGTTTCGTGACATGAATGTTAGAACTGGTATGCATACTAAGTATATTTGCATTTTGTCATAGGATCATGCACGTTCCTGGATTCAGTGTGCTGACCATCACCAAGTCACATTTGCTAATTAGAATCATATATATAAAGCAAAATAATATGGTTATTTTGACAAAACCAACAAAATACGTATGTTATAAGAGCTCTATGATAATCTCTTTAGTCATCTACCTCCCTTTCACTCTAAGCAAAGTTAATCCCTTCAGTCATCCGATGCAACCCAACAGCAATAATGTCCAGCTCCTAATTAAAATGTTCCAAATGTAGTCTATTATGTATGAACCGGTATATTACTAAACTAACTCCTACCTTTTTCCTTCCCCTCTCGGGAAATAATCGTTACCTAATTCGGAAGATGCAAGCCGAAGATATAGGTTCTCCCCTCCATCGGTGAACAGTCTAATATCTACAAGATCTCCGGTCCATGTTACACATCCACTCCCTTGAAGGACAGCATAGGCGCTGCAAGTGCAGTTATTCAGGCACCAGTCTGCACACTCTTCCTGACTTTTGCTGCCGTGAACGGTGGCATTCGATGTATCAGGCAACTTCACTTGTTGCAGCTCAAAGAAACCATCCGATGAACAATTTAATGCTGTCGTCCTTGCACAGCCGTCAGAATTGTTTCTCATCATCCAGTTTCGAGGAGACTTGGGACTGAATCCCCTCAAACAATCGCAGGCAGGTGAGTAGCTTGTACTGCAAATGCCATTAGCTCCACAGTTAGCATACTCGTCGCACGGGTCTTTTGGAAACCACCAGTAAAGGTCCCATGCAAGGTTTTGTTTGGGTTGCACCCAACGCTGAACCACTCCAGCCTCGTTCAACAAGGCACGACATAGAATAGAACTGTCCAGTACTTCGTAGGCGTAGGTGGTCTCGTACTCATTGGAAGTTAGATTAAACCTGAACATGTTATTTGTTTTCGTCTCTGGAATGCCATTAAATCCACCTCCATTCCAGGGTCCGGTGCGATATATTTGGACAGATCCTTTCAATATGACAAGCTCTGGTACTTCTGTATCCATACGTATCTTGTAGGAGTAGTCCCCTGGAGAAGGGTCAGAGGAACTCTTCCATGACGTGAGATGCCAGTCGAGATTGGTTCTTATATCCCATCCAAGCTTCATACCTTGTAGAAGCGTGTTACTTGGATGATCGAAGCTCTGCCACGATATATTCTTCGAAGTTCCTTCGATCAGGACAAGATTTCCCGAGTCAAAGAGCTGTACGACGGGATTGATTGCATTGGATGTGTCTGTCGACCAAAAAATATATCCGGTGTTATCTACGAGGACCAGATTTCCATCACCCGTGAGATTGAGAACCCCGGTGGAGCCATTGAGGGGAGAGATTCTATTGGCAACCCACACGACTGTTTTATCTGGAGTGCCTTTGTAATATATCCCCAAGTATCGATTATTCGAGTCGCCGAGGCTGAAGAAGCCCAGTTCGAAGGTCCCACCCGACGAGATTAAGGTTTGTCCTTGTCCATCTACGAGCGCTTTGGTCGGCGTCATTGTATCTCCTGCAATGGATACAGGGGAGAGATTATAAAAAGAATGAAATAAAATATTATATAAAAATATCATATATATTATATTATACATTATTCTATAATCCAATAATAATACAATATAATATATTATTATTATCATTCTTATAGTGTTAAGAGTATTTTAGGAACAAAATAATAAAGTTATTTTTCTGGAGATGGGAAAATAACTTATCATTTAAGATTGTCTCCCTCTCCTTTCATGGATAAACTAGTATGTAACCGCTACAAAATTTTGCTTGAAATAAACAAAATATATCTTTAAAAAATGTAATGCTACCATGGAACGGGGGCTGATCATTTTTACTAGCTACTTTTAGCGCATTAAAAAATATCACCATAAATCTTTAGTATAGCCCTCCAATTGTAATATGGTTTAAACCACCAATCACAGGAGGTATCAATTATTTTTAAATTTGCTTGGCATATAATTTTTTTAAAAAATAATTAAATAATTTAAAATTTTTTGTTTATGCAAGGTATTGGACATAATAAAATATTATGTTGTATCTGAAATATTATCAACCTGATCCTAAACGAATCCCTAGTTGAACCAACAATATACCCAAATTTTATTTAAGAAAAAAACTCTATATTTTAATCTAATCTTGGCCACTAATTTTTAGATTCTTATCTATAAAATAATACTAAACCGATGTGGCACATGTCTCGACTAGATCTAAACTCATAAATAGATTATTTATTATTAAAGAAAAAATTTTAAAATCAATTAGCAAATATAATTCATAAGTTTAAATTTATTTTTTAAATGACCAGTTTTCTAAATCAAATATATATATATATATTTCAATCAAACTATCTTGTGCTAATCTTTGAATATTTCTCAAAAATATATAAAAAATTTAAATATTTCTATATGTTTCAACATAGGATCATAAAATTAATTTTAAAATCATAATTTTTTTTTGATGAATTAGTGTCATTGAATTAATACAATCAACTTTATTTTTTAATCTTTTAATCTTTTTTATCTGTATACAATAAATCCAAATATTTTATGCAGTTTCAGAGATTTTTCCTTATATCAGTGCTTCTAGCGATGAGCCAGAAAAATGCAAGTTTCCTCGATACCTTGAAATCCCAGGAGTGGGATTTGGATGGATGCCCTGCATATATAGTATTAGGAGGATGAGCGAGAACAATCATGGACTGGTTTTCTTGCAGATTCTTGTAGTTCATTTTGCCTTCTCTACCTCCTGAGCCCTTAGGATAGGTTTAGCGATAGTTGCATTTGCTTGTAATCTCTCAATTTTCATTAATGAAAGTATTGGTTTTGTCATTGCATATTTGAGTGTGTTGGCTTGTCATTTTCTTATGCTTCTTGTGTGTTTAGCTTGTTTGCAGCATTAGTTTTCTATTGCTGGCATGTATCGACTGGCTCCTTTGTGCAAGTAATATTAGAGTACCATATGAATTTGGCCTAGCAAAAGACTAGCCTCGTGACAAGTGGTATTAGAGCCAGGTTTGATTGTGGACATTGGTACAACTCAAATGGGTCACAAGAATGAGGGAGAGAGGAGGTAATAGTTGCCACACCGGTCCCAATAGATGTGCAAGCTGATAATACAAAACCGCGAAGCCACAAGGAGCAGATGTCTACAATGGAGATGTAGTTGTCCCAAATGGATGAGAGCAAGGCACATTTGTTCTTGATGGTGGATCGTGTTGCAAACTTGGAGTTGAGTCAGAAGTAGCTCGTGGAGACGGTGGACAATCTCAATGACAATACTCAAGAGTTTATCAAGCTCTTACAGGAGCAACTGAATGATTTGACCACTAGGGTTGCAGTGCTAACTCGGGCAGTGGGTACCATGCTGACTCCAGGTATTGGAGACAGTGGGGCGGCCGGATGAGAGCACCAGAGCCTAGAAGCTACAACAGAGCTTGTGATGCAAAGGAGTTGGAGAACTTCTTATTTGACATCGAGCAATACTTCTGGGTGGTGCAACCTGACTCAAAGGAGATAAAGGTCATCTTGGCTACCATGTACTTTACCAAGGATGCCAAATTAAGGTAGCGAACTCGGTATGAAGATATTCAAGCAGGTTGTTGTATCATTATCAGCTGGGAAGACTTAAAGAGGGAGATTAAGGCACAATTTTTGTAGAGAATGTGGACTTCATTGCTCGGCAAAACTTGAGGCATCTCCAGCACACTGGGATTATTCGAGAATATGTAAAATAGTTCTTAGCACTAATGTTGGATATTAGGGATATGTCCAAAAAAATAAGTTATTCTACTTTTTGGAGGGTTTGAAGCCATGGGCCCAGCAAGAGTTACAACGGAGGGGTGTCACAGACTTGACATATGCTCAAACCATAGTGGATCACTTGATAGATTATCTCCCCTCTGACCACCAGAAGAGGAAGCCCATTCAAAATACCTCTAAGAATCAGAAGCTGTTAAAAGGAAAAGGTGTGGTGAATGAGAAGAAGAAAGACTCTAAGACTAAGGGGCTAGAGTCGTCAAGGATCCTAAAGTCTGGGTGCTTTCTGTGTGGAGGGCCACACATGATGAAGAACTGCCCCCAGAAACAGGTTCTCAATGCCTTGCAAGCTAGTATGCAGTGAAGCCCAACTAACCAGGAAGACCACAGTAGTGATAGTGAGGAGGAGCAGGATGAGGATCCTCGTATGGGTGCCCTCAGGTTGATCAATGACATCAAGGGTCAAACGGGGGAGTAGCCTAAGCCATCCAAGCAGCAATGACAGTCAAAGCCATACCAAACTCACCAACATGCCAGTCGATGAACCAATGAACTTATGTATATGCAAGTGGAGCTCAACGGTCGTAAAACCCAGGTAATGGTGGACACAGGGGCAACCCATAACTTTGTTGCTAATTATGAAACTACCCGCCTTGGATTGAAGCTAGAAGGGGATTCCAATAGAATGAAGACAATGAATTTAGAAGCTCAATCCATTGTTGGACTTGCAAGAGAGGTGTCAATGCGAGTCAGAACTTGGTACGGAAAAGCCAATTTCATGGTAGTACCATTGGATGATTTTCAGGTGATTTTGGGTATGGAGTTTCTTCAAGCAGTTAGGGTGGTTCCTATGCCATTACTAGATGCATTGTGCATGATGGGGGATGAGTCCCCTTGTGTTGTTCCTACTACTCGGCAAACTCAGGGAGGGATGCAATACATCTCTTCTCTTCAATTAAAAAGGGGAATGAAAAAGGGAGAATTAACCTATGTAGTTGCTATGAAGCTAGAATTAAAAGCCAAGGACATGAGTCCCTTGCCTCCTGGGGTGGTTAAAGTCCTGTAGGAGTTTGAAGATATAATGCCTCCCAAGTTGCCGAAGACTTTACTGCCTCGATGGGTGGTGGATCACAAAATTGAGCTTGAGGCAAGTGCAAAGCCTCCTGCTGGTCCGCCTTATCGAATAGCTCCACTTGAGCTTGCAAAACTCTGGAAATAACTTGATGAGTTAATAAAGGGAGGGCTCATTCACAGCTCAAAGGCCCTCTTCAGAATCTGGTACTTTTTTAGAAGAAACCTGATGGAAGTCTTTGCTTATGTGTTGATTATCGGGCCCTGAACAAGGTGATTGTGAAGAATAAGTACCCAATTCCTCTAATTGTAGACTTATTTGATCAACTGGGTGGGGCATGATATTTTTCCAAGCTAAATCTAAGATCTGGGTATTAGCAAGTCTGGATCGCAGAGGGAGATGAAGGCAAGACTACTTATGTGACGAGGTATGGGACATTTGAATATTTGGTAATGCCTTTTGGATTTTTGGTAATGCCTTTTGGATTGATCAATTCCCCAGTCATGTTTTGCACACTAATGAACCAGTTGTTCTATGATTATCTTGACAAATTCATGGTGGGTACCTTGATGATATTGTTGTGTACAATCATGCACTGGAAGAACATGCGAAGCACTTGCGGATCATCCTTCAAGTTCTGTGAAAGAACTTCCTCTATGTGAAGAAGGAGAAGTGTTACTTTATCCAAAAAGAAATTTTGTTCTTGGGACATCATGTTGGTGGCGACATGATCCAAATGGACCAGGAGAAGGTCCAAGCTATACAAGAGTGGCAGGCCCCTACTAAAGTGACAGAACTGCGATCTTTCTTGGGGCTTATTAACTACCATAGGTGGTTCATTGCAGGTTACTCTCGTCGAGCTGCGCCACTGGCTGAATTATTGAAGATGGATCAATCGTGGGATTGGTCTTCAAGGTGCCAAGAAGCTTTCGAGAACTTGAAAGCCACGATGATGGAGGAGCCCATGCTGCGACTTCCAGACTGTAATTTACCTTTCAAAGTCCACATTGATGCCTTAGACTTTGCTATTGGAGGGGTCCTGGTTCAAGAGGGCCATCCAGTAGCATTTGAAAGTCGGAAGCTGAATGACACAAAAAGGTGATACACTGTTCATAAGAAGGAGATGACAGCAGTGGTTCACTATCTAAGGGTGTAGAGATACTTTCTTTTTGGATCATGATTTGTGGTGCAGATTGATAACGTGGCCCTCAGCTACTTCCAAACATAGAAAAAGCTATCTCCAAAATAAGCTCACTGGCAGGATTTTTGGGCGAAGTTTGATATGGTCCTGGAATATAAGCCATGGTGTATGAACCATGCGGTTGATCCTTGAGCCACAAGGCAAAGCTTGTCGCTCTAAAAGTGGAGGAGTAAGGGCGAGTCAGCCAAGTCCAAGCAACTCTTCTAGTAAAGATTCGAGATGGAATGCTGAAGGATCCCACAGCTATTGCCTTGAAGCAACTCATTGATGAAGGAAAAGCACGGCGATTTTGATTTGAAGATGGGCTCATTTTGATAAAAGGATGTTGAGTGTATATGTCTTAGGTGGACAACCTTGGAAGAGAACTATTACAGGAAAGCCATGATACTCTTTAGGTCGGTCACCTAGGAATGCACCGAACTCTTGCCCTCTTGGAGAGGGTGTACTACCAGCCGAAGATGGGAGAGGATGTGAAAGAGTATGTCCAAATGTGTCTTATTTGCCAACAAGACAAGGTAGAGCGAAGCAAACTTGGTGCCTTCTTGAACCCTTGCATATGTCGGAGTGGCCATGGGAGAGCGTCTCTATGGACTTCATCAAGAGTTTGCCAAAAGTAGAGGAGTGTGGATCGATCCTAGTGGTGGTAGATCGGTTCTCGAAGTATGGCATCTTCATCTTAGCACCCCTGTATTGTTCTGCGGAGGAGGCAGCTCGGCTCTTCTTGAAGCATGTGGTGAAGTACTAGGATATCCTTCAGAACATTGATAGTGACAGAAACTCCAAGTTCTTAGGACGATTTTGGACTGGGCTTTTTAAGCTATTGGGACCCAAGTTATACTTCTCCACTAGTCTCCATTCTCAAACTGATGGCTAGATGGAAAGAATAAATGCTCTTCTTAAGCAATACTTGCAGTACTTTGTAAGTGCCAACCAAAGGAATTAGGTGAAACTGCTTGACATAGCCCAATTTTCCTATAACTTGCAACGGAGCTCTGCATCAAGCAAGAGCCCCTTTGAAATTATCACTGGATAGCAACCATCCACTCCGCATGTGGTGGTTGTGGGGTACACTGGGAATAACCTGTCGGCTTATCATCTGGCCAAAGAGTGGCATCGCAATGTTGAGATTGCACGAGCATACCTGGAGAAGGCTTCCAAGAAGATGAAGAAGTGGACCGATAAGGGAGGAGACCTCTAGATTTCAAGAAAGGTGACATGGTGCTGGTTAAGCTCCAACCAGCCTAATTCCGGTTCTTTTACAAAGTGCATAAAGGACTGGTTGGCAAGTATGAGGGTCCTTTCCCCATCCTTAAAAGGGTAGGAAATGTATCCTACCGGGTGCAACTTCCTGCATGGCTCAAGTTATATCTAGTGTTCTACAGAAGCTGCATCAAACCATACCATGCCGAACTAGAGGATCTCATGAGGAACACATCAAACCATCCAACCCGTACTACTGCCTCCTTAGAGAGACGGGTTGACAACATTTTGGTAGATAGAGTCCATGTTCTATCCAATGGTGCATAGATAATCAAGTACTGGTATAGTGAAAAGGACTTCCCAAGTCAGAAGTAAGCTAGGAGCCAGAGGACTCATTGCGGCATGAGGATGATCGGGTCAAAGCATACAAGCAGAGCATGTCAACGAAGATGTCGACCTGATCAAGTGAGGGAGTCTGTCAGGGCCATTTTGCCAAGCATTTTGCTTGGACATGGTCTTTGACACGATCATGTACATACTTATAAATAGATGTCATGAATAACTGCTACTAAGGTATTTTTCCCCTGTTTTACCTAGTTTTTGGGATTTTTCTGTGTTGGGGCTTCTAGCGATGAGCCAGAAAAATGCAAGTTTCCTCGATACCTTGGAACCCCATGGGTGGGATTTGGCTGGATGCCCCGTATGTATAGTAGTGGGAGGGTGAGCGAGAACAATCGTAGGCCAATTTTCTTGCGGATTCTTGCGGTTCATTACTGCCTCCTCTATCTCCTGAGCCCTTAGGATAGGTTTAGTGATAGTTACATTTACTTGTAATCTCTCCATTTTATTAATAAAAGTACTGGTTTTGTCATTGCACATTTGAGTGTATTATCTTGCCATTTTCTTATGTCTTTTGTATGTTTGGCTTGTTTGCGGTATTGATTTTCTATTGCTGGCATATATCAACTAGCTCCTTTATGCCGGATATATTGGGCACCGCACGAATTTGGCCCAGCAAAAGACTAGCCTCGTGATAGCCGGAAGCGTTCCTAGACTCTTCATATTGGATAGGTATTACCTATTAAAAATATAAAAACATGAATAAATTATAACAAAAAATTGATCGTACATCAAAGAACAAGTTTTTAATTGACCTCGAGGCACTTTGCCCAAGAAACCTGATCTCCAGGCACAACCATTGTATCTAAGACTTTACCATTGCTTTGAAAGTCCCGAGGAACCTTGGTGGTCAGTATTTTCTTAGGTTATTCGCTTCTTGGTTTATGTGGTTCATATATATATATCCTTTATGTACGTGGCTTATGTTCTCAGGATGATATGCACTCTCTGTACTCTTTCTTTTTAAATTAATGTAAGTTCAGTCCTGTTTCTTATAAAAAGAAAGTCCTCGAGGTACCATCGAATGGATCTAGTTCCCCAACATATGTACTTAAAATTTCACAAAAAAATGTCCCGAGAAGCACGGCTCGATTACCTTTGAGTCATGCTCCTGGTCTTTATTGATAATTTTCTTATAAAAGGAAGACTTGAATTATGCGATGAACTTTTCTTTCTCACTAACTATAACTAATCAAAGAAATAATAGTGCTTTCAAAATCGTTCATCAGGCTTACTCCGGGAATTTAAAAATGAATTAACGAAAGAAAGAATGAATGAAAAAGGTAAGATAAGCAACTATATTTGGGCACAAGCATGGAAATTTTCAACATGATAATATGCACTCTCTCTTTTGCCCTTGGGAAATCGTTCCATCAACTATATGAAGCATCTAACCAAAGAAATTCATGGCTTGGCATGATGCCATACCAGGGATCTACTTCTGCATTTTTAAAGACTAACCTACCCTTTTGTTGATAAAAAGAAAAAAAATACTTACCTGCTCCAGGAAATTTCCATGATGCAATTTTTTTATTGATTCTGAAAGATTTTAGAGAAAGATTTTGTAGAAATATCACCTTATTCATCATTGTAAGTCTGCTTATATTATAAAAAGTTTTGATATGCATAATAATGGTTACAAGAGATTAGAAATCAAATATAAATTCAAACATTCTTAATTTATAGATTACAAAATCATGATCGATTTCTTGATTTATTTTCAATATTATCTCTATCAAACAAATTCAAACATTCCTAATTTATAGATTACAAAATAGTGATTGATTTCCTGAATTATTTTCAATATTATCTCTACACCCACCTGCAAGGGCAATAGGGAGATAACCATGCACATTGAGCTTGGACCGAAGAATTCTAAAGTAGGACGAAGAAAGTCCTCTTGTGAGACCATTTGCAAGTTGGTCATCGGATCCAATGAATCAAACAACCAATTGCTTTTGAAAAACATACTCTTGAATAAAATGATAGTCAATTTTAATGTATTTGGTCAATGCATGAAATATTGAATTAATTGTAAGATAGATAACAGATAAATTATCACACCATAGGGTAGGAGGATGATATATCTGGAGGCCTAACTTCTAAAGAAGAGATTGGATCTAGATGAGTTCAACAGTAGCATTAGCTAAGCTTTTGTATTCGGACTCTGTACTATAATGAGCTACAGTACACTACTTTTTTGAGAACCACGAGATGATAATCGGTCCAAGAAAAATAGCAAAACCACTGATAGAGCATCTATCATCAAGATTATCGATCCAATCAGCATCAGAAAATCCATGCAAAGAACTAATAGAGCCTAGATGAATAAGTAGTCCATGTATAATAGTACCCTTCAAATAGCGAAAAATACATTTCACAACTACCCAATGAGTTGTGTTGAATTTGTGCATAAACTAATAAACCTGATTGACTGCATAAGCAATATTTGGTCTCATGAGTATGAGATACTATAGGCTACAAACTATACTTCGATAGAGAGAAGGATTGTCAAATAAAGTACCATCATATAGAGAAAGACAAGAACTAGTGGTGGTAGGAGTACTAAGTAGTTTGCAGTTAATTATACCACAGCGAGTGAGCATGTCATGAATATGCTTAGACTGCATAAGATGTACATCAATGGAACTATAATGAGCCTCAATACCAAGAAGAAAATGAAGTGGTCTCAAGTCCTTCATGATAAATTTCTGACCAAGGACAGTAAGAAGGGATGAAAATGGTGCGCTAGGAGTACCAGTAAGAATAATATCATCGACTTAAACTAAAAAAAATATCATATAATTGGAGCTACATAAGATAAACAAAGAAAAGTTTGCCAGAGAACAAAAAATTGAGATGCTGAAGAAAACCACCGAGATGTTGGAACCAAGCTCGTGGTGCTTGCTTGAGGCCATAAAGAGATCAACACAGTCAGCAAACAAAGTATGGTCAAGAGGTATCAATAAATCCTGAAGGTTGCTACATATATACTTCCTCTGTCAAGTACCCATGTAAGTAAGCATTCTTCACATCAAGCTTCAGATAGGCCACCCTAGAGAGACTGTAATGGATAAAACAATCTAAATAGTAACTAGTTTGATTACCAGGCTAAATGTTTTCTCATAATCAATACCTTCCTACTTATTAAAGCCTTTAGCAACTAGTCGAGCTTTGCACCGATCAATCATACCATCAAAATTTTGCTTGACCTTATAGACCCATTTGCAGCAATGACATTTTGGTTGGTAGGCAGAGGGTGGAACAAGTTTTCAGGTCTGATTTTGAAGAAGGGCATGATATTCTTCCTCCATCACCTGAACCCACTTGGGATCTTTATGAGCCTAAGCATAAGAATTGGAATCTTGTAGATTAGTAGATATAGAGAAGGCAGCCGAATGTCGAGATATAACAAATTGAGGTAAAGAAATGGAACCATCATAGGATCGGGTGACCATCTGATGAGTCCCAGAGGAGGAACCATATGGCATAGTATTCACATATGCATAAGCAGAAGGCATTGGTGGTTCAGAGGACTAAGTAGTAGACTGCGGTGACGTACTAGAGACATCGGATGCCAAACCAGTCTGAGAGAGATGAGCAATCACTAATGGAGCAATAGATGGTTCGATAGTGGAACAGAAAGAATGGAGGTTGAAGTGGATGGGGTTGCAGCGGGAGCGTTTGTGGGAGCAGAGGATGGTGTATTGATACCTACTGAGGTAGAGGACTAAGATTCAAAAGAAAATGAGTGTTCATTGAAAACAACCATATAACATACAAAGATACTACCAATGCCGAGATCTAAATATCTATACCCTATGGTAGAGAGGAGGATAACCAAAGAAGATGCACGGATGAGATTGTGGTTCAAGTTTGTGTTGCATATAGGATCTCAAATAAGGAAAATATAGACAACCAAAGATATGAAGATAAAAGTAATCTAGAGAGCAACCATGTAAAAGTTGATATGGAGACTAAAAATGAAGCAATTTAGTGGGTAGACGGTTAATAAGAAATACTGTAGTTTCAAAGGCATAATCCCAGAATTTGAGAGGTGAGTGAGAATGAGTAAGGAGAGCAAGCCCCATATCCATAATGTGGTGGTGTTTGTGCTTAGTAGAACCATTTTGCTAAGGTATGTGAGAATAGGATATGCAATGAAAAATGTCATGATTTTGTAGTTTATTTTAAAATGCATGTGATAAAAATTTCTTGGCACCATCGGAATTTAGGTATTTAATTTTATAGCCAAAGAGAGTTTCTATTTGTGTTTGGAAGGCACAAAATATATGAGTGACATCAGAACGTTGTTTCATGACAAAAAATCACAAATATTTACTAAAATCATCAACAAAGTATATGTAGTGTGAAGACCAAAGTGTAATAGAATCGGTGCAGGACCCCTTATGTCCGTATGAACAAGTTCAAATAATGTTGTACTTTTATGCATGGTAATAAGAAAGGAACAATTAACATTTTGCTCACTTGGCATGTAAAACAAACATGTGAAGCATGCATGTTCTTTATTCAATAAAATTTTAGAATTTAAAATCCATTCAATAATGGAAAAGGTAGGACGACCTAAACACTGATGCCATAAAATACTTGAAGTAGAGGTAGATAAGAAAGCCTGTGGGTCAAGAGAGCATCTAAAACTCGAATGGAAGCAGTACAAGCCATCTTTAACTAGTTCCCAGAGTAGCTCCTAGTGTGTGCGAAGGTCCTTAATAATGAAATAATCGGGGTGAAGTTCAAAATAACAAGTATTATCATGCATTAATTTAGAGATAAATAATAATTTTTTAAAATTTTAGGAGTCTAAAAAATATTTTTCATATATAAAGGATGAGAAAATGTATGTAAAGTGAAAAAACTAGAGGCAAGGACAAGCAAACCTGAGCCATCACCGATAAATACATGATTTGTGCTAGACTGATCATCTCTGATACTCAGATTGGCAAGATCAGATATCACATTGTGTGTCACGCTGGAGTCAACGTACTAGTTCAAGTCATGTATTCCAGAGAGTCATGAAGAGAGTGGGCCTATATTAGGAAAAAGCCCTACTAGCAAAATAAAGTGGTGTGTCTAGGCTTGTTACACAACTAACAAATAACTTGAGACCCATAATAATTAGAAGTGTTATTGGACCCAAAAGACTCCATGTGATGGGCAAAATTATTTTAGCTAGACCTAGAAGAATAAAACTGTATTGTGTGGTCACCAAGTTCAGACAAGTTGGGCCAAGTTAAGTAAGTAGGCCCATGTGGAAATGATGAAGGGCCTTTATGGTAGTGGGCTGCACAGGAGAAGATCCTTGTGCATGCCGAGAAGAACCACCGTGTCCACCATAGCCACCATGCCATCCATGAGAAGAATGACTATCATTGTAAATGGAGGCACTACGTTTGTCAATCCAGTTCATGGTCGATGATGGGTGGGTCCAAGAAGTCCAGAGAGGCATGGTGATTGCTCGGTTGCAGCAATGAAGTTGCGTCATGCCTCCTTTTGAAGAAGAAGAGCTTGTAAATCATCAATGGTTATGATGTGCAAT
The DNA here is from genome assembly GCA_021397845.1 of Areca catechu. Lineage (NCBI taxonomy): Eukaryota > Viridiplantae > Streptophyta > Magnoliopsida > Arecales > Arecaceae > Areca > Areca catechu. The sequence goes on from CM038039.1 coordinate 63,808,431, forward strand.
GTCAAAACTAAGGCTAAGACCAAAAGTTTCCATTCTGAGCTAAGTCCAGTGGTGATTCGACAATTCAAGCCGGCAAGAGAAACAAGTTTGCCGATTTGAGCGACGTCCTTCATTGATTTTAGGTATTCAGGCATGGTTTTACCATATTTGCTGAGTTGTTGCGACTGATGGTTGATGAAGTCAGCTTGGACCATTGTTTTAGAGTCGAAAAGCTTGGACAAAGTCAACAAACATCATGCATAGAGGAGAGTCTGACAAGGTTGGCCGTGATGTTATGATCGATGGAGAGGAGGATCATGAATGTAAAATGATCATGAACCATCCATTGTTCATACGCTAGATTGGAGATTAGGTTGTTGTCCTTGTCATGAATCATGGTTGGTGGTGCTGGGATAGAGCCATCGGCATACCCGAGAAGACGATATGCATGGAGAAGAGCCGACATGATATTTTTTCATATGTAAAAGTTGGATCCATCAAGTTTAATGGCTAGATATTGGATTGTTGAAGGAAGAGTGGACGTAGATTGCATAGATGAAGAGGATTGAGCGATTAGATGAAGATGGAGAGATTGAAAAATAAATTATGAAGATTAGGCAAATTTAAAAAATTGTAAAAGAAAATAAGAAAAATTGGTGAAAGTTAGATAGAAGATGGCTATGATACTATAAAAGATTTTAAAGAAAGAATTTGTAAAAATCTCACATTATTCATCAGGATGAGTTTGCTCATATTATAAAGAGTTGCAATACGCACAATTATGATTACAAGAGATTAGGAATTAAATATAAATTCAAATATTTCTAATTTACATATTACAAAATCATGATTGATTTCCTGATTTATTTCCAGTATTATCTCTATCATACAAATTCAAATATTCCTAATTTATATATTATAAAATCATGAGTGATTCCCTGATTTATTTCTATTATTATCTTTATCAGATTCCATGATGCAACTTTTGTGCCTATAGAAGAACCACAGGTGTTGAACTCATAAATTTCTGTGAACAAATAGCACTCCAAGCCAACCTTACGAAAAATCCTAGAAAACTTAGGTGGAGCCGCAAGAAGGGCCCATATACTGATAGAGGGAATCAATGCTGAAGAATCGGTTAACTAGAGTACTCTAATTTCAGACAGGTGGAAAGAAAAAAAACAAGGGATATCTTTAAACTAGTGCACAGTTGGGCTTTCTTACTTCCAATGCTGTAATTTTGAAAGAAATAGTAGAGCGTTCAATTTTGAAGCGGTATCGCTTGCCAAGTTTTTGCTTCTCCTACAAAATTGAATGTCGCTACACCAAGAAAATATCTTACCCCAGTTAAAGCACTTCTAGAATTCCTCTTGAATCACAATTTGTGCCTTGAAAGGATTATTAGTTCTCGCCAAAAGCAAACACACAAAAGAATCGTAGAATGGCAAAGTAGAATGCAGTGCAATGGCCGGCATAAAAAGCTAGCCTAGAAGCCAAGTAGAATGCAGCACGATAGAATAGAGGGCTAGCCTAGAAGTGCAAAACTCCACGGAGTATACCGATTCTCATATGTAGTCTCTAGTTCATCTCCTTGTTGAACTGGTTTTTCCTACCAGTGGAATCTAATATGTCTAATCTTTTACACCCCATCTATCTCTGTATCTGAACATCTCGCACCTTCCTTACTTTTAATTCTATAAATATTTCCTGTATTAATAAAACTCGGTGGCAAGTGAAGGGCTTACCTCTCTAGCCTCTTTGCCCACCACCCAGAAAAAAAAAAAAAAAAAAGAAAAGAAAGAAAGATAAAAAAACCTGTGCTTTTTGTATCAAACTAATGAAGCAGGGAAATAATAAGCTCGGATACACACTAGCATTAATTCATACCTGGCTGGCCATGAACCAGTATTGCAGCTGCCAAGATTCCAAGCACTAGAAACAATTCCACCAGTGCCATTTCTCTTTAGCTTCGTGGCACCTAGAAAGTCTCATCTATTTATACCATTTGTGATGTAGCACCAAGAGCACAAAAAAACAAACGGGAAAGAAACAAAAGTAAATAAGATGAAAGGAAAATAAAAAAAATCAAGAAAGAAATAGAATTAATATCATATAAGATTTTGAATTAATCATCCAGAGCCATCTGATCAATACAATGAAAGCCTTTAAATAAATTAAAATAGAATGATAGAAACGATATAAAATCTCTCAAATAAAATGAAAATATGATCATATCCTAATAAAAGTGGAAACCATGTTTTTTTAATAAAAACAAGATAAAATCTCTCAATTATATTATTTAAAATTTTACAATTCCTAAATTACGATATTTCTATCTGAAGTATGCGTAGAATTCTCGATTTTCATCAATTTGTCATATTATAAGCCAACGGCTTTCTCACGGAAGGAGCTATAAAAGAATAGTTCAAAGTGACAAAGCCAGTTGACTTACCTAAAATTACCCAAAAAAAGATAGGACTCTAATCCAGTAATAACCGCTTGAATAAGCTCTCTTGAAGGGTAGGTGGAGATGATGAAGATTAAACAAATAAAAAAATGAGCAGAAGCTGCAGATACTTTATGATGTTTTGCGATAGCAATGAATCTCTTGACTTCAGCAACAATCTGAGGTAGACCCTTTTAATAACTAATAACAATGATAGGAATTTTAGACTTTGTTTATCCAACTTGCCAGGAACTGATTCATATTATTAGTTGAGGAGATCACTGTACAATATATTGAACTGCGAAAAAATCTGCAGAAAGAACCAGGAAACGTAGATCTTGTACTATACTTTTCTTTCTTCTTTATTTGTTGAATGAAAAAGAGGCAGAAGATGCCACCTAAATTAGCAAGGACAAGAGACGGAAAACTATTTACATGATAGCAGATTGCGTCAGCGATCAAAAGGCAAACACAAGCAATAGGTTCGGCAATACAACAAAAACACGGCAGAGGACCAGAATTGAATATATAGAGTTTCGTCTGCTGACGAACATCAGCTTACGTGATCAGCATCCTTAAATTTATATATATATATATTTCTCGGCATGTAGGTAAAGCTCCAAGAACAAGTGCCAGGCTGATCCATGTCCTCTTTTTCAGCATACCCCACGGAAATTTACAGGCCTGCGTTACAAAAGAACAGGTGAGAAAAGTTTCAGATTGATGCAACAACATTCAGGTGTATGAGTCGCTTTAAATTGCAGTAAGAGACTCCCGAGGCCTATTTGCGTGGACCAGAGATTTCAGGTCATTCCAGATTTGATGATGACCTTCAGTAATCCTCTGCGAACCCAAGTGGTCCAAAAACCGGAATTAATGTAGGATCTTCTGTAACACAGAACAAACAGAACCGTTTTTGTCGAGGAAAATTTTCCTATTTCTATTGCGATACATTCCAACACGACGTTATCACCAGCTGATCTCAAGCTCGATGAAGTGTTTTGCGAATTTCCCAAAGGTTCTGAAAATTAGTAGGCCATCTTCTCAAATTGAGACAAATCTTCGAAGTGGTCCAAATGCTTCTCGCAAACGGACAGTTGAGGAAGAGATGCGGAACAATCTCCAAAAAGATAAAACACTTGCATCATACTTCTCTAACATGGTCTACTCAGCATTTGAAGAAATATAAATTTACTTTTTTGGCAATTACTGCAAGGCACTTCTGCTCTAATAAAGGTATTTCTTTCTTTTTTTGGAGTAGAAGCCCCTAATGTAGTTGTTGTCTTGGAGTATTTGTTGTCTTGGAGTAATGTCTCGTTTGAATTCTCAAATAAAACCTTGCAAGATAATTAATCCTTCATCTTCATGGTCAGGTGATGACTTTTCAACTTCACTTGGCCCCCGAGTCCGTGTCCTTCTGGTCTTTATCTCCTTGGTCATATCTCCTCGTTCCATACCTAAAAATCATAGGAGAGCAATTGAATGCGTAATCCATATAGCTATTGTAATAACTTTTCTTTTACGGAATTCCTTGTTTTAATAATTGCAGTGCTTGGATGATGAATAGCTGACAGCACGTTGCGACGCACAGCTACTGTGGTCTTATGATATTGATGAGGACAAGGTTATGTAGAAACTCCTATAATATTGGGCCAGAAGACTGCTTTTGGTCACACAATTGATAGAATATTGATGCTATAATTACATCTGCATGCAAGCATTCAAATGATCATAGAAACAGGCATGCGTTCCAAAAGAAAAAATAATCCCTTTCAATGGATGAGATGCTTTCAAAATCTGCCGCAGCATGTGGATGTTTATGGAAATATACATTTTGATGATGTAAGTTTATTCTACTCAAATCAACTCAGCTCTTCAAAGAATCAGACTACTAAATATGCCAAGTAGAGTAACTATCATATGCGTTAAGACTTTATAAAAAAGAAAAAGAGGCAGAGACCAAGGGAAATGAGCATTGAATATCGATGTTGGAGGCTGGAAAGACATCATGAATAGGTCACATAATACAAGCATGTTATTGTGCCAAATCTGTTTACTATATTTTTTTTTTAGTGTAAAATATGTTTACCATCTATAACGTGTATCGGGTAACATGCAAGATACAAGATGCTTGTAATTTTCTTTTATGAGAAAAAAAAAAAAGAAAAAAGCTCAGATTAATGTTGGTACCTGCCACTTTTATGCCGTGTTTGATTACTTTCAGGAAATGCCAAAATGAGATTGAATTGAAAGATAAAAAAAAAATCCAGAAGGTTTTAAAGTCCAAGTTGCACTTGGACAACTAATTAATTTAAGAGTTCCCGGATGGTTGCTTTCTTGCTGTATGATACCAACCATTTCTTTTAATTTCTTTATCTTTATATACTTCCACGACTCCTGTACGTCTTGGTTTTTTCCCTTTTTCCCTCGTACTTCTATCCGTTTTAATTTGTTCTCACCTAACTCAAAACATTAAAAAATATATATATATATACAAATCCATGAGCATAAACAAAATTTTGTGAAAATAGATTGTCATAGTTGAGGTAATTGATATGCACGCGACTTTCTCTCTTTGATTGGATTTAGTCCAACCTTTTACTAAAATAATGAATTTTCTCAGCTACCACATATTTTATAGTCGATAAAAAGGTAATTAGCACGCATCCTACTGCATCGATTCTCTCATTACAAGCTTTTCTATACCCATTAGTACCCCACTTAAATACGTGCCTTCTATCTTCATCCTGGCCGTTCCCTGCAGCTTCAGGGAGATATAAATTTGGAACAACTAGCGATCCTCCTGATTGAGTGCAGCCAAAATCTAACCGACAACTTGACCAATTTTATTTTCTTTTTGGTTCATAGACCAATTTATTCGACATCGGCATCATTGATGGAACTTGATCAAATGCAGTTTTCTGGCCAACCTTGATAGCCCCTCCATTTCCAAATATTCTAACTCTTGGACAAGCATTAACAACATGCTGTCACTTTTTCCTTTGACGGGTAAAATAAAATATTAAATGAACCCCTTTTTTTTATATATATTTTGGTATGATTAATACTGACTCTTGACCTTGGATGTCTTCATCTTCTTGTTGTCTATTCTCTCATGCTTTCAATTCGGGGTTTTTTTTTATCCATTTGCTTATCCCGTTGAAATGATCATCCGATAGAGCACTTCCATCCTCGGCTACTTGTTTTCATCTTTAATCTTTCTACTTTCGAATTTTAGATCCATTATTTTGTTCTTGCAATTTGAGATTTCTTTTGAATGTCTCTAATTTTAAAATCATGAGTTTATCTTTTAAATATAAATATATTTTAATTTTTAAAGTTTAAAATCTTAGGATTTTTTGACTAGATTCAAATGTTCACAAGTTTTTTTTTTCTTTTTTTTGATGGTAAGGGAGGGAACACCCACCCAAATTCAAATGTTCAAAAGTTAAAAATTGCAAGAGAATAAGGAGATTGAGATGTGCCCAAAAAAAAAAAAAAATCAAGAGCAAAAGATTTGTTTCATGATTTAGAATTGAGTGTAAGCTGTTAGATTAACTTTGATCAAGGAAACTTTTCTTCCTCAGATACAATGAAGTAAAAGAGGAGATATGGCTACACTTTTGCGCTTAATTTAAAATAGTTGCCATAGAAAGCCCTTGATTTTCTTATTCCACTCTTTGGGAATGGAAGGTAGGAGCAGATGTCAACCTTGTTGCACCGTGACTGAAGTTGCTTTTACAAGGCTTTTGCCCTTCTTCTTTAAACATCGCAACCAACTAAAACCAACCGGCAAGCATCTCAATTAGTATATGATAATCAGCTAAGGTGTACTCAGATCAATGTGGAAGGAATGATGTTCTTGTCACACCCCGAATTCAGTATCAGAATCGGCTACGTGACCGGCTGCATAAACTCTAGAATACATTCTAGAGATCATGCAAGGCCTAGGTACACAAGAGTCATTTTATTTTAAATCACAGCAATTATACCAACACATTTTTTTTTATAAATATAACTAAATAATTCTTCTATTCAAATCAAAAACTACTAAATGGTCCACTGATCCATAAATATCAGCAACCGAATAACTGAACAAAACTAACTAAAAAACTATAATTCTGGTATTTGATCTCATGCCCGACCCAATCCTTGCTATGCATTATCTCACCATAAATCCAATCCACTACCAAGCTCGAATATCTTGCACAACTCTGAGAATGAAGAAAGTAGGGGGTTATGAACTTTACAGCCTAGTAAGGTCTCTAAATAGTCACACCAATAATAGTATAACTTTAAAATAACAGGAAAACAATAGTTTATCAAATTGCGTAACCAAAATAACTCAAATGTCAAGTTTAACAAAACCAATAATAACATCTTATTTTCTTTTAGTGTTTCCATTAGTTATCCTTCTTCTTTGGGGTTCTAGACTAGCCACGGTCACACTCCAGCTTGTGACTAGCACACTATTATCACACTCTTGCTTGTGACTGGCACACTATGCCTTTGATTGACAATACATGTTACAATCCCGCTTGTGACTGGCAATTTGAGTAACCACGGTACCGCCGTTGCATGGCTAATCCAAATATCGTATTCTCTTAATTAACACTTCAGTTTTTATTAGTTATCATTCTTCTTTAAGGTTCTGGACTAGCCACGGTCATACTTCAGCCTGTGACTGGCATACTATTGTCACACTCCCACCTGTGACTGGCACACTATGCTTGTAATTGATAATATTTGTCACAATTCCATCTGCGATTGGCAACTTGAGTAACCATGGTACCGCCATGGCATGCTGTCCAAATACCATATTCACTTTATTAATACTTTATCATTTCACACCTTATAGTCAAATCATGTTATTTATAGTTTTCAAAAAAAATGGCATCATGGTCCAACCCATACAAAAATAACTTTACTTGATAAAACATAGTATACAGGAACATAGCTAGTAACAACAACAATCATATTGTCCAACATAAAAATCAAACTATTCCATGCAAAACTAATCATGCATGCCGATGCTCATATGCACGGATCAAATTATGTCATAATAAATATATATATATAGCCGGTGATCAGGTCCAGAAATTCTTACCTCACTAGAATAACTAACATGCCTTATACTGGTCCGTATCCAAAATCAGCACAATACCCTTCTGCTTAGAAAGCTGCTCCCTACAATAACCATTTTTTAAAACATAAATAATTCTAAGAAAATTTGTAAATTAAAATCTTTTACCTATAAAACCCTAACTTTATGAATTCCAAGAAAGAGAGCTTTTCGATCTCCCCCCTTCATTATTTATATTTTTCTCTCTCCTCTCTCTCTCCTCTTTCTCTCTCTCTTCTTTCTCTCTCATCTTTCTCTCTCTCCTCTTCATCTTCTCTCTCCTTTTTCTCTCTATACTCATCTTTACTCTTCTTTCTCTCTCCTCTTTTTTTCATCTTCTCTCTCCTCTTTCTCTCTCTCTCTCTCATCCTTTTTTTTCTTTTTTTTTTTTTTTTTTTCTTCTTTTTTTTTCTTTCTTTCTTCTTCTCTTCTCCTGAACTCCTTCCTATTTCCTCGGCTCGACCGAATCGAGACCCCCCCCCCGATTGTCGGTGACCAAGGAAAATGGTCACCGGGAAAGGAGGTAGACAGACTGGAGGAAGATGGCGGCATGGCCACCCAGCGATTCATGGCCCACACAAACACAAAAATCTAACGTAAAAACCAATGAAATTCTCCTAAAAATTGGAACAATCGGACTCACTGGCAATGAAGAGGCCCTCGGTCACTCATCGAAGAGTAGGAACGATGGCTTGGAAAGGGTTTGAAGGCTCGATTGGGTGACAGTGAAGGAAGATTTAAAGAGAACTCCTGATGGTTTTCCCCGCCATTTGGAAAGCAAACAATGCCCGATCAAAGTTCCAACCCACTCCAACCACGTCATCGACCACCCCCTCCCCTCCATGGCTCCCCTGACTCCTCCAGCGAAATCCCCGGTCGGATAAGGGGAAACGAACTCCCCTATTTCAACACCCCTCTTTTTTTCCTGCTCTAGACAATTATCATCTTCTGTCCTTCCAGTCATTGCACACCTGCGTATAGTAACCTATCATTCAGAGATTGTCTTGCATGGTTTACTTAAGTCGATCACTTTTTTCAGAAAGGAATTTGAGACAAATCATTAACCATGTGATTAGCTTTGTCTGTCTGTAATTTCATTTTTATCATTTTTTTTCTTAAACTTTTATCTGCATCGTGTTTCAAGGGAAAATATTGCATTTGTCTTTGGTTCTTCAGCATTGTCTGATAAGTTTTCAATGCCAAACAATGCTAAGATCATTCCTATATGTAGTTTCCTATTGAAGTTCAATGTCCATTTTGGATTAGTATCTTAGATAAACACCTATCATAGGTTTTTTTGGATAGTCTGTCAAACCTCAAACTCAGCACCCAATTTGGCCATACGATCGGCCACATGAATCCTAGAATATATCCTAGAGATCATGCAAGATCTTAAAAAATCTATTACAATTTTAATTTTCAAGAATATTATTAATCATAATTTATAATAAAATACTTAATATTTAAGAAATAATATAATTTGATAATTATAAATTTAGTCATTCTTCAATCATCCGATCGGTATCAATAACTCTTTATATTTTCATCATTTCATTAATGAATCCAAATCATAGCCAAATTGAACATCTCGTAATTCTAGAAAAAAAGAAAATAGGAGTTTGAACTTTACATCCCGGTAAAAATCTCCATACACTCATATCAATATAATATAATATAATACAAAATTAATAGTAAACAGTATCAAATAAAACATAAATCTCAAAACTCATGTTAAGAGGTCAAGATAACTCAAAATCAAAATACACATCAATTAATGTCAAATATTCATCTTTTTAAAAAGTAAGATATCATATATGTCATTAAGTAAAATCTTGCTTTTTACTTAATTATGATTTCACTTCTTATTATCCACATCTCATTAACATGATCCAATCAATTAATCATTATTTTTAGAATATTGGACTAATCACGATCACGCCTCATCCATAATCGACAAACTCAAGTATCTACCATGTATTTACCTATGGCTAGGACATCATCAATATATTATATCACATACTAACCAATCGTGGCTAGGCTATTCCACGTACTATCCATCCGTAGCGATTTCATGTATTAACCATCAGTGGCTAGACTATTCTACGTACTATTACTCGTAGCTTAGTGATTCTATGTATTAAGTATTCATGGCTCGATAATTTCACGTATTATCCGTCCATGGCTCGATGATTGTATATATTAACCACCCATTGCTCAGTGATTGAACGTATTTTTCATCCGTGGCTCGGCAACTCTATATATTAATCACCTATAGCTCGACGATTCTTCCTAGTCCAAACATCCCTTTCTTGATTACTAATTTATCAAATCTCAAACATGTCAAATTATATCCTTTTTAGGATTTTCAATAGCTGGTATCATGATCTAAATTATCTAAAAAATAATCATGTTATACAAACATATTATGCAAAAATTATAATAAACATATATTGGTAATTCATAAAATAAAAATACATCACGAGAAACTGAAATCATGCAGTGTATAAATAATCATACATGCTAATGATCGTGTTCAAGGATCAAATCGTGCAATGTAAAAATATATTATAAACTGGTGATCATATCAAGAATCCTTATCTTTACTGAAGATGGATTTAATATACCAGATATCAATTTGTACTCAAATCCTCAATCTAGGTGCTAAGAAACTCACTCAATATCTTTCAACCCAAAAATTATTCTTCAACAAAATCAATCCTAATATTAAAAATAATTTTATGGTTTAGCAAACATATATCTAGAATCTTCTACTATGATTCATCAATGGTGTTCCCACCAATCCATGATCCTAACTTCATAATCTCTCTAATCCCTAAGAGAGAAACCTTTAAATAGAGAAACTAAAGAAATAAAATATTTTAAAGAGAGAAAGTCAATGGATCATCAATCTTGGAAAGGTAAAGGGAGGAGAGAGGGAAGAGAGAGAATTTTTTCTTCCTTTTTTTTTTTTCTTTTTCTTTTCTTTCTTTTCTTTTTCTTTTTTTCTTTTCCTTTTCTTTCTTTTTCTTTTTTCTTTTTTCTTTTCTTTTCTTCCCTTATTCTTTTCTTCTTCCTCTATACCAGTAGATGGGGGGACTTCTTTGAGCCCCTCTTTCCTGAGTTTCTGAGAGGTTTTTATCTAACAATGGTGACCGAAGCTATAGGCCATGGCGGTGCAGCCACCACTACCACATCCAACAATCAACGGCGATGGGCAACACTGACATCAAGGGAAAAAGAGAGAAAAAAAAGGGAAAAAATAAAAGGTTTCTTCCAAGAAAAATCTCGCGATTCACCGGTCCAATCAACGACAACCCACCCCTCTAACAACTGGAAGGAAGGAGAGGAGGAGGAGACTAAGCTAACCTTTGTTCCGGTGGGATTGATTGTGAATCCGACGGGTCTAATGAGAATCATCCGAAGTAGGAAAGAAGAAATCAAGGAAAGAAATGGCACAAGGAAAAGGGTTCTCCGGTTATGGGAATTCATGGATGGGAGAGAGTCTTTATAAGGATATTGGCAATCGATGAGTCCATTTTGCTATCGGACTTTGAAAAGAAGAGTCCTGTTGTTTCTCTTGGACTCAAAGAAAGAAGGTGATTCCTGTCATGAATCTTTTTTTTTTTCGCATTGGACTAGCTATTGCATGGTCCGTGTTATATTGCAAATGTTTGACATGCATGAAATATTTCTTACACTTATGCATTATATTTCTTTATGTGTTGTCCTCGGCAGCTCTTGCAATTTCCACTCTATTGGCATATCATATTGAACACCTGCATCAACAGTTGTTTCCTTCTTGACAACTTAGGGTTCCCCCTGATCAACTTGAATGTCATGAGGTCTTAAATTTGCAAATACAGAGGTCTCTTCCATCTGTATATTATGTTCTAGAAGCTTGTTATATTGTTCCATTTATGTCTTCTAGTTAGAGATACGTGAATATCTGTACATGTTTATATATCAGCATGTTTTTTTTTTTTTTTGATATTTCTTTCTAATCCAAATAATCATCAAATATCTGTTCCAGTGCCTACATTCAATGCTGTGCCTACATCCATGCGAGGTCTTACTTATCAATCAAGTTACAAAGAACATGCTGATTTTGATTGAAATTTCTTTATAATTTCTTCTTCTTCTTCTTCTTACGGAACAGAGTATTCAAACTAGAGATCTAGTATGGATACAACTAAAAAGTTAGAAAAGATAATATGTCAGAATGGAGTAGGAGCTTCACCCATCTGAGTCCAGAGAATATTACCAAATGGTTAGCAACAAAGGAAGCCATCCAGTCTGCCACGGAGTTGGCCTCCCTATATACATGATGCACGATGATCTCCGTGCAATCGTGCAACAGAAGAGTATATCCCAGATAAAAAGATGTGGAGGAGAAACTCGCTCAGCCTCCCAGATCCAAGCTATTGACCCCTGGAATGATTTTGATGATAACAAAATATTGGAGCATGCACTTGATTAATGACTACTTTCAAGTGTTTTGTAAGTTTTTGTAAGATGTCTTTAATAAAAATCCACTCTTCCTACAATCTTGATGTATGACAAGTTTATTTTGTTGAAATGTAATATGTAATGAAGAGCCCAAAGATAAATCAATTATGTATTTATGAAATTGGACTATTTCTATGTATTTTTCTAGCTTAAATCTCTTAGATTTAGCTTTGATAGAGTTGGAGAGCTTTTGGAATTGTTTGGATGTCTCTAAAGAAATCTGAAAAGTTTGGAAAGTTTTTGGACCTAAGTCACAAGAGCCGACTCAAAGCAGAGAGCCGACTCGAAGTCTGGCACAACACTCAATTTTCTGGCACGCAAACATTTGAACCGACTTGAGAGTGAAGAGACGACTCGGGCAGAGTTCAACTTTTGAAGTTCTAAGAACTCGAGCCGACTCGAGGGAAGTCGAGCCGACTCATCCATAGTGAAGATTCCTTAGACAGACAACCGAGCCGACTCAAGTATAGACGAGCCGACTCTTCCAGAGTTTACATATTTTTAGTTCTGAAGAACCAGCCAGGCGAGCCAACTCGATCAGAATAATGTTTTGACCTGTCTGAGAATCCGAGCCAACTTGAAGTATCCGAGCCGAGTCGAAGTCTAGTTCCAGGTGAGTAATGGCTAGTTCCAGAACTCTTTTTTTTAATCCAAAACGATCTCCACGGTCATATTTCGAATCCCAATGGGCTACAATGGCTATATCCACTTGAATTCAGTTAAAGAAACTATTTATGAGGGATTGGAACTACTTTTGAAAAAAAATAAGAGAAATTAATAAGTTTTTGAAAGAACACTCAAGAGAGCATTCAAGACCATACCAAAGTTCTATCTGATTTCTTGAGGTATTTATTGAAGAATCTAGAAGCCTTGAAGAGCATTCAAAGAGTAATCAAGAGGGCTTCTCAAAAGCTACAACTGCAACCATCCGACAACGATCGGTTTGTTATAGAGTTGCTTTGTTTTTTATACTCTTTATTTGAGTTGTTCCAAGTACAATAGGTGCTGTAACTTGGGATTTGTATAGGTTATTGGTGAGTCTTTTAAAACCAGTGTGGGTTGTTAGTGAGCCCAGTAAAACTAACATTGTATTGGATTTTTGTGAGCCCGAGATAAACCAAGTTTGGATTTTTGGTGAGCCCGGGATAAAACCAAGTTTGGGTTTTGGATTATGAGGCAGTAAAAAAAATCCGGCTGTATTCCAGTGTGAATATAGTAAAATTTCCAGTGATTTCTTGAGTAGTGGATGTAGGAGCGAGGTTGCTCCGAACCACTCTAAATCTACTGTGTTTGTAATTGTGTTCTTGTGCTTCTGATTTGCTTCCGCATTAGTTATCTAACTCACAGTACTCACCACACTAAATTAGTTTAAAAGGAGCACATATTTGAAAAAAATTAATTACCCAATTCAACCCCTCTTGGGTAAGCCACCTGGGCAACACAGGCAATAACGGTTACTGAGTCACCCTCAATAATGAGCTGATCCAAATAAAAATTTGTTGAGCTATACTAATGCAGGACAACCCGATTAGTATTTATTATAGAGGATGGTTGGGTAGTTGGTCGTTAAGAAACGATCGTTAGGCTAGGTCAAACAAACCTAATTTTGACAAATAGTAAAGAAACCAATTTAACCCATTAATCCCCATGCTTTGAGATCTGTGTTATAATCTAATCTATCTTTTAGGGAATTGCTTTGAGATCCCTATAGTTCTGAGATCCGTGCAGCTCTGAGACCCGTGCAGAACTTGAAGTCGGTAATAGGGAGCGAAATAGCTTTCACGTTCATGCAGGGTCTCCTTCTCTACAGCTGATGGGAAGGTGGAGCAGGGGAGATGTCTTGGACAGAGGGGAGAAGGCGACTACCGATGGGCTCGGAGGGAATTGTTCACCGAAGGAAGGGAGGTCTGGTGGGAGGCGGCGTCGATGAGTCTTCTTGGGAATGAGGAGGGAGTGGGCGGTGGGTGCTTCGACGGCGATATTGGAGGAGAAGCAAGAGATCTTTCCAGTGGGCTCTAGGTGAGATTCGTCTCTGATCGATTGGAGGCTTCACAAACAGAGGAAGAGGGGTGAGGCCGATCAGAGGCGGGGTTTGGAGGGAAAGATGGGCACTGGGCTGCGGTGGTTCTTCCTTGGATCCAATCAGGAAGAAGGAGGAGATGGGGATGGGTGAGATGGAGGAAGATGCAGCTAGCACTGTAGTGATGCAGGAAATGGAGCGGCCGAGGACGATGATGGCGATGATGGGGTCAAGGGTGGTGCAATGGTCGTAGATGAAGAGGGACCCGGGAGGCCCTGTGAGGGTGGTGGAGGCGGGGAGCCACGGATGGAGAGGCGGATGCCGATGAGCCGGTAGGTGTGCAGACGTAGGCGAGCGGCATGGGGAGGTTGGGGAAGACGTGGAAGATGGAGAGGGTGAAGCCCAATGGGAACTAGAGAAGGGTGAGAAGGGAGGTGCCTAGGCCCGGCCTCTGGACCAGCCGGCCGTCAGGGAAATGGTGATGAGTGAAATAGAGGAGGTTGTCACGGGTTTTAGATGTTTGTCGTGGTTTGATGATGAACTCGGGGAGTTGATTTCTCACTGCAGGAAGTAGTCACATAAAAGAAAGAGAAGAGATGAGGAATAAGATGAGAATAATAGGACGAGAATAAGGGGAAGAGAAGAATAGAGGAAGAGAATAAGAGGAAGGGAGAGAAGGGAAGAAGAGAGAGAAGAATATGGGAAGAGGAAGAACCAGATGAGGGAGAGGAGAGGAGAAGGGAGAGAAGAGGAGGAGGGGGGAGGAGTTGGGTTGCACCCAAACTTGGTTTTCAAAATTCTCTTCAATCCCTTTATTGGAATAACAAAACACCTTAAATAAACCAACTAGAAATCTAACAAATTCCAAACAACCGACAAAGATAAATCCCAAATAATTAATAATTTCTAAATAATCGGAACAAACCGAAATAATAAAAACAAACTAGAAAGATAAACTAATCCTAATCATAACAATAAAAACAAACTAGGAAGATAAAAACATTCCGAACAACTAATTCTAAAACTCTTATCCCAAATCCCATCAGGATTCATGCTGGCAATGTCTTCAGGATTGGTACTGGGTATGCATCGGGATCTATGCTGCATCGGGATCTATAATGTATCGAGATCTGTGTTGCATCAGGATCTATACTGTATCGAAATCTGTGTTACATTGGAATCTATGCTGCGCGATGTTATGATATCCTTATTTTATTTTAATTAATTGCTGAGCTATTCTTTAGACCAATTTTAATTTTTGCTTTATTAGTCAAATCAATATGCAAAGAAAAATATCTCCTGGACTTGACAAGATTCTACTATCTACAAAACGGAATATTTTGTATCTTCGCTTCGTATCCTTATTTTGGTCCGAAAACTATGCCTAACATCTTTATGTCTTCAGCTTCATATTGTTGTCTTGGCCCGAAGACCAAGCCTTTCCATAAACATCTTCAGCTTTATTCCTTCAGCATAATCCGAGGAGCATGTTATCTTATATTCAAGAATGTAAGTGTCTATCTATTTTTCTTTATTATTTCCAAAGAAACTCTTCTGAAGTGTATAGCTAACATTCCTTAAGGAGCGCTACTAAAGAAAATGTTGAGCTCAATCATATCTACTATAGAAAGAGAGACATATTAAACATGTGGGCTTTTCCAACCCCGAACACTTGAAGTTTGTTCTGGTAGTTGCAAGCACCCACATGATCGAAATCTTCAGATTGGATAAGATCCGAAATAACTAATTTTTCAACTGCCATTACTTACAGTTTATGAAGAGTGTTGTATTGGTCAACTCTCATAACCGTAAGTAGTTATATTGGAGCCTATAAATACTGGTAAGAGGGACGCTCGAGGTAGGCCAAGCTCATTGCCAGAAATTTGAATTCTTTTCTTTTCTTCTCTGCTTTCGAGCTCTCCATTCTGTTGCCTGAGTTCCTTCTGACTTTGGCATCGAGTGTCCCCCGCCAGAAGATTTCCGATCAGTGGATCTTTTTTGCAGGTTTCCGGGAGACGGTGAACCAGCGGGCGAGCCACCCATCCGGCCGGCAGGGATCAGTGTTAACACATATACATATATATACAGATATACATATATATGTATGTATATATGTATATATGCATATATATATCGTATATGTATATATATGTATATATATGTTGCCGATCTTACCGCGGTGGCCTATAGCTTGTGAGCTGGTGCCCGGTTCTTGGACTCTCTCACCTCGAGATCTCCAAGCTTCCGGTCCTGCAAAACAAAGTCAGAGACCCGGGCTGGGGATTCCGCGGGGCACTCCAACGTCAAGTCGAGAGCGGCAAGATGGAACAGATCCTCTAAGGTGAGTTCCCGAAGGATTCCCATTCTTAGAGGAGATGTAGATGAAGAAGTATGGGGAAGAGAGGAGTTGATGCCCGCTTCCTGCGCTGGTTCACTGAGCTCAGCCATGCCTAGGACTTCTTGGGGTCCCCAAATCGTTCTCTCGATATTCTCTCCTCTTTCCGACTTACCTTTCCGTTCGCTTCTTCTCCGTCCCTTTTATACCACCGACTGCCTTCCAGCCCACGTCCCCTCCGGAGGCTCCAGGGATCTCTCGATCTTTCCTCTCTCCTTAAAGTCTGGAGTTAGTGCCCGGCACGCCTCGTCCGCCGTGTGTCACGAAGGGGAAGACTGGCGAGACCTTGGCCAAGTGTGGGAGCTCTCCTTTCGGGGTGTTGATGGTGGGCTTCTATCCGTTTCAGGCTACTACCCACAAGGATTTCATTCCTTGGTTATGGGGCCTTGTTTAACTGATGTAAATGAGATTTCGCGTATCACTGCAGGCCATACTGGCACCTCATACGGGGCGCGGCATGCATCGGCCCTATGGCGACCTCGCGACAGTATCTCTGCCTCCCGAGCTTCGTAGAGTAGGGCGATTCGGCTAGGTAGACCGCGCAGGGGGTCCACCTGGCAGAGGAGCAGGGGCTGCAAGCATCGGTCGAGGTGGACCCCTCTTGGGTGGACACCTGGTGAGTGGTAGAGAGGTGCTCGACTTCGACCGAGGTGGACCCTTCTGGGGTGCCACCTAGCGAAGGAGCAGGAGGGCCCGGCTCGACCCTCGTAGAGTTGGCCCGTCTTGGGGTGCCACCTGGCGAGGGAGCAAGGGGCCCGCCAGCTCGACCGAGATGGACCCCTCCTGGGTGGACACCTGGCAGAGTGGCAGAGAGGTGCTCGACTTTGGTCAAGGTGGACCCGTCTGAGGTACTAATAGGCAGAGGAGCAGGGTCTACCAGCATCGGCCGAGGTGGACCCCTCCTGAGCGGACACCTGACGGAGTGGCAGATAGTGCTCGACTTCGACCAAGGTGGACCCGTCTTAGGGTGCCACCTGGAGAGGAGCAGGAGTGCCCAGCTCAACCTCGGCAGAGGTGGCCCGTCTTGGGGTACCACCTGGCGAGGGGCAAGGGTCGCCAGCTTCGACCGATGGGACCTCTCCTGGGTGGACACCTGGCGAAGTGGCAGAGTGGCTCGACTTCGGCCGAGGTGGATCTTCTTGGGTGTGCCACCTGGTGAAGGAGCAGGAGGGCCCGGCTCGACCTTGGCAGAGATGGACCCATCTTGGGATGCCACCTGCGAGGGAGCAAGGGCCGCCAGCTTCGATCGAGGTGGATCCCTCTGGGTGGACACCTGGTGGAGTGGCAGAGAAGTGCTCGACTTCGACCGAGGTGGATCCATCTTGGGATGCCAACAGGCGAAGGAGCAGGAGGGCCCGGCTTGACCTTGTCAGAGGTGGACCCATCTTGGGATGCCCACCTGGCGAGGGAGCAAGGGACCGCCAGCTTCGACCGGGTGGACCCCTCTGGGTGGACACCTGGCGGAGTGGCGAGAGGTGCTCGACTTTGGCCGAGATGGACCTGTCTTGGGGTGCCACTTGGCGAATGAGTAGGAGGGCCCGGCTCGACCTCGGTAGAGTGGACCCATCTTGGGGTGCCACCTGGCGAGGGAGCAAGGGGCCGCCAGCTTTGCCGAGGTGGACCCTCCTGGGTGGACACCTAGCGAAGTGGCAAAGAGATGCTCGCTTCGGCCGAGGTGGACCCGTCTTGGGGTTGCCGCCTGGCGAAGGAGCAGGAGGGCCTGGCTCGACCTCGGTAGAGGTGGACCCATCTTGGGTGCCACCTGGCGAGGGAGCAAGGGGCCGCCAGCTTTGGTCGTGGTGGACCCCTCCTGGTGGGACACCTGGCGGGCGTAGAGAGGTGCTCAACTTCGACCTAGGTGGACCCGTCTTGGGTGCCACCTGGCGAAGGAGTAGAAAGGCCGGCTCGACCTCGGTAAGGGTGGACCCATCTTGGAGTGCCACCTACGAGGGAGCAAGGGGCCGCCAGCTTCGACCGAGGTGGACCCCTCCTGGATGGACACCTGGCAGAGTGGTCAGAGGTGCTCGACTTTGGACGAGTTGGACCCGTCTTGGGGCGCCACCAGGCGAAGGAGCAGGAGGCCCCGCCTACCTCGACAGAGGTGGACCCATCTTGGGATGCCACCTAGCGAGGGAGAAAGGGGCCGCCAGCTTCGGTCGAGGTGGCCCCTCTTGGTTGGATACCTGGCGGAGTGGCAGAGAGGGTGCTCGACTTCGACCGAGGTGGACCCATCTTGGGGCGCCACTTTAGCGAAGGAACAGGAGGGCCTGGCTCAACCTCGACAGAGGTAGACCCTCTTGGGGTGCCACCTGGCGAGGGAGTAGGGGCCGCCAGCTTCGACCGGAGGTAGACCTCTCCTGGGTGGACACCTAGCAGAGTGGCAGAGAGGTGCTCGACTTCGACCGAGGTGGACCATCTTGGGGCGCCACCTGCGAAGGAGCAAGAGGGCCCGGCTCGACCTCGATAGAGGTGGACCCATCTTGGGATGCCACCTAGCGAGGGAGCAAGGGGCCGCCAGCTTCGGTCGAGGGTGGACACCCTGGCGGAGTGGTAGAGAGGTGCTCGACTTCGACCGAGGTGGACCCGTCTTGGGGCGCCACTTGGCGAAGGAGAAGGAGGGCCTGGCTCAACCTCGGCAGAGGTAGACCCGTCTTGGGGTGCCACCTAGCGAGGGAGTAAGGGGCCGCCAGCTTCGACCGAGGTAGACCCCTCCTAGGTGGATACCTAGCGGAGTGGCAGAGAGGTGCTCGACTTCGACCGAGGTGGACCCGTCTTGGGGTGCCACCTAGCGAAGGAGCAGGAGGGCCCGACTCGACCTCGATAGAGATGGACCCATCTTGGGGTGCCACCTGGCGAGGGAGCAAGGGGCCACCAGCTTCGACCGAGGTGGACCCCTCCTGGGTGGACACCTAGCGGAGTGGTAGAGAGGTGCTCGACTTCGGCCGAGGTGGACCTGTCTTGGGGTACCACCTGGCAAAGGAGCAAGAATTTTGAAAGAAAAATCCACGTGGCACCGATGGCATCCAGCTGGATCTGACACACATTCCACATCAGCGAAGTAGCCATATCAGTTGCCCCCCATCCCCAGGTCCCATCGAAGCGTCGCGGCTTGGGGCGTGAGGAGTTAATGTGGAATGACATGGAGAAGGCAGAAATCTCGTGCATAATTGCCATGATCCCTACCGCCGCTTCTATTGTGCTCGAGACCTAGTGGGAGGCTGCCACATGCACGCGTCTGACGGGCCATTAATAACGCCGTTTCAAAAACGAGGCAGTTTCCATCAAACCGAAGCGTCGATGTCGGGCGTGCCTCCACATGGCAGTCATCTGATGGCCCAGGATGGAAAGAGGCATACGAATGCTGTTGATTGAGTTTGAAAAGGAGGGGAACTTTCCGGAAATGAAGTCTCTCGGCTTTCTCACACCTCGCCGGCAGTTGCAGCGATCTCCCTACACCTCCCAAGGGTTGCCAATCTTTTGGTACAATCACTTCGGTGAGTGCCTGCGACCCCTTCTCTTCTTCTTCTACCTCCAGCCTCTGTGTCACCATGATCCAATTTCCTTCTTGCTCTTCTTCTTCCTTATGGCACGTCGTCGTCATGTTTCTTCCAACCCGGATGAGGCCGGTCCTTCCCTGCTGAGGACTCCATCATCTTCCTCCTCAAAGGGGGAAGAGATTCCGGACGAGGTCCGGAGGCAGCTCCAACTTGGGGCCGTGACCATAGGCATCCCTAGGGGTCTTAGGTCTCCTCCCATAGTTTTCCGCACATCCCATTTCTTCTCTTCCTCCTGTGGTGGTAGAGGTTTCTTCTTCTGGTCCCTCCGGTACGCCTCGACGATGACTGGGGATGACCTTTCTGGATTCGATACCTATGGGGTCCCGGGTCAGTTCGTCTTTCCTCCCAAGACCTAGGGACCAAGTGACCTCGAGTGGCCCTGGAAGGGTCGCCTTCTACGAAGACTTCCTTGTTGGGGGTCTTCGTTTCCCCCTTCATCCCTTCTTCTTTTCTTTCCTCAGTCACTATCGTCTTGTCTCGGTCTAGTTGGCTCCCAATGCCATCCGGTCATCTTTGCTTTCATCATCTTCTATCACTTCCACGTTCGTTACCCGTTTCTCCCTCTTCAGGGCCCTCTTCATCCTGAAGCGCTACTCTGCCAATGATGGCTGGTGGTATATTTCACCCTGGCCTAGGTGCCTTAGGTTCGACCTCCCCTCGTCGATCAAGAGTTGGAAGAACCGCTTCTTCTTTGCCTCGATCGAGGACGTTGATTGGACCTGGAGCGAGCCAGACCATCCCCGAATCGAAATTCCCAGGTCGAGCCAGCGGACCAAGATGTCTTCACGCAGTTGCTGGGTGACGTGGTTCCGGCTCTCGAGGTTCTACTCTCGGAGCAGAATTTATTCAAGGCAGGAATCAGTCCCATCCGGGAGTTGGGTGAGATCCCGATCTCCTACTATTGCCTTCATTTTTACTCTGCACTTCTTTTTCTTTAAACTGGCCTAACTGACCTTTTTTCTAGGAATGAAGTTCTCCGTCAAGAGCCTGTTGGAGGGTGCCCTGAAGAGGGACACCGCTGAAGGATCGAGGAGACCCCGGCGAAGAGGGCTCGCACTGAGACGACCGGGGGCCCGCGCCCACTCCTGCTGCTACCGGGTCCTGGGCAACGGTTCTGTTCTCAGGCCACCCCAAACTCGTGCGCCTGATGTCCCCGTCGTTGAGCTCGACAGGGCCGGGGAGGAGAGGAGGCCGGACCTCATCGGGCAACACCTGCTCCAGTTGCCGTGCCGGTCATCTCCACGGTGGCCACCAGAGCAACGGCGGTCCCACCAATGGCCACATCGCCCAGTGAAGGGGTGGCTGCCCAACCTACTACTAATGCCCAATTCCTCCTCCAAGTCTCGTCGCCAACTCCTCCGTCATCCGTGACCAAGGGCTCACGGAAAGAGTGATGGAGTTCGCCAGCACCTCCCGGGACCGCCGTCTGAGGGGCCAGCCGGGACTATGCTGACGCGCTGTTGGGGATCCTCCCTCAGCTCTTCACGGTATTCCGAGCTCTCCTCCTTAAAGTTCCAGTTGGATCTTACTGACATCTTGTATCTTTTTCGATGCAGATCTGGACGGACATTCTCCTATTGAGGAACTTCCTCTCGGGCTATGCCAAGAAGGATGCTAAGAAGGAGAAGAGGCTCGGCAAACTGGCAGCCGACGTGAAGGACCTCATTGAGAAGGGGTCGAACTGCGGGGGAACAATCAGGCCCTCCGAGCTAACCTGGATCGTGCTGAGGGGCGCGTGAGAGAGCTTGAGACCTCTCTGTCTGAGGAGAGGATCTTGAACCAGCGTTGTGCCAAGGACGACGCGGCAGAGATGGCGCATCTCAGGGCCCAATCCCGTTATTGGAGCACCGGGTCGAGGAGGTCCTGAAGGAGCTGAGCACGTCCAGGGAGCAGACCTCCCGAGTCAGCAGGATGCTGGAGGCATATAGGAAGGAGGCACAGGAGGCTGTGACGAGGTTCCGGGCCTCCGAGGACTTCAGGGTAGAGGTGCATGAGGCGGCCATGGACTCCTTCCTGAAGGGCTTCCAGGTGTGCCGGAGAAGGTAAGTTCCTTCTTCCCTGAGCTCGACCTCAGTGGGGTTGTGCTGGGCGGCCAGAGGGAGGAGCCCGCCGAGGGAGCTTCAGCTGCAGTAGGTGCGAGGTGGTGGCTCCCGAACAGCCTCCAGACGACGGCGTCGGCGGAGAGGGTGCCCCCCAGCCCGAGGATGACGCGACCGCACCGAAGTAGCCTTGCGGCTCTATTTCTTTTTCTTTATCATGTATTCCTTTTCTTTCTTTGGGATCTTTCGGCCTGTCGGAGCCCTTTTTGTAAGGAACTTTTGTTTGAAATGAAGGACTTCTTTCAAGAATTTGTTCTTCATTTTCTCATTTCTTCTCTCTCTCTTTTCCTTTTCTTTTTTTTTGTGCATCTTCCGGATTGAACCCCGGCGCTTGCCACTGGGACTAAGTCTCGTGGTGCGTTCCGAGCTGAACTCCAGGATTGCATGGGCGAACTGGGTTTCGCTCCACCTTCCAGACCGAGGTCCGGGACTTCGCTTTGGAACTCGGTTCCTTGAGAACTTCTAGACTGAACCCGAGGTCGCAGGCTGGAATTGAGCCTTGCACGGCTTACCGAGCTATTCTCAGGATTTTGTAGGACCGTGACCTAAGCACCGGGACCTCTTCCGGACTAAACTCCGGGGCTGCATGTCGGAATTTAATTCCATGCGACGCTCCAGACTGAACTCCGGGATTTTTGCGATATGAGACTTCGCGCCTTTGCAGACCTTTCGCTGTGCTCATGCTCGCTGAACTTAGACCTGGATGGCTTTTATCCTACGAGACAAAAGTAGGTGTTTGTTAAAAAAGATTTTATTGCTAAAGTTTAAGGAGCCTTACACTATTGGTAGTACATCCTCAAGTTTGAGGCATTCCAGGTCCGAGGGAACCGGGATCCACCTAGCTCCTCCAGGTAGTACGCCCCGTAGGGGAGTGCCTCCACACCTATAAGGGCCTTCCCAATTTGGGGAGAGCTTTCTACACTCCCGAGGTTGGGAAGCTTCAGCGCGGCATAGTACCAGTCTCCCTAGCGGAAGGACTTCAGTCGCACCTTGGAGTTGTAGTATCTGGCCACTCGTTGCCGGTAAGCCACCATCCGGACTCGGGTCCTGTCCCTCATTTCTTCAAGGAGGTCAGGTTCAGCAGCATCTTGGCAGGGTTCTCCGTCTCGTCATACTGCTCCATGCGCAAGGTTGGTAGGCTGAGCTCAACTGGGATAACCGCTTCCGTCCCGAAGACAAGGTTGAATGGGGTCTCATCCGTAGCCATCCTTGGAGTAGTGTGGTGTGCCCAAAGGATGCTCGGGAGCTCTTGTGCCCACCTCCCCTTGGCCTGGTCTAATCTTGTCCGGAGGCCTTGTAAGATGGTCCTGTTCGTTACCTCGGCTTCTCTATTTGTCTGAGGATGTGCTACCGAGTGAAACAATGATGGATTTCGAGGTCATAGCAGAACTCCTCAAACTCCCGACAATCAAACTGGCATCCGTTGTCGGTGATGATGGTATGGGGTAGCCGAAACGACAGATAATCGACTTTCAAAGAAACTTGGTGACATTTGCCTCCGTGATCCGAGCCAAGGGTTTGGCTCGACATACTTCATGAAGTAGTCGATAGCCACGATCAAGAATTGTCATTGCCCGAACGCCGGAGGAAAAGGTCCTAGGAGATCCATGCTCCATTGAGTGAACGGCCATGGGGTGGAGAGCTGGGAGAGTGGAGCAGCAGGCTGACGCTGCACCGCAGCGTGCCCTTGACACCGGTCGTACCTTTTTACGAAGTCAGCTGCATCTTCTTTCATCATTTCCCAGAAATAACCTTGACAGAGGGCCTTATACGCCAGCGTCCTACCCCCCACTTGATTCCCACAGATACTCTCGTGGATCTCCTGGAGCACGAGTGCGGCTTCTGCAGGTTTCAGACACTTGAGGAGCGAGTAGGAGTAGGATCTCTGATATAGTAGCCCATCCATCAACACGAACCGTGCGGCCTTCCTCTTGATGAGGCAAGCTGCCACGCGATCCTCTGGCAAGGTGCTGGTGGTGATGTACTCGATGTACTTATCCATCCAACTAGGCTCGGGGTTGACTTGCTGGACCTTCATGGGTGTCTCGTAGCTCGGGGCTTTGAGATGCTCGATGTAAGCGCGGTCCAGTGATGAGTCTGGCAGGGTTGCAAGGTGGGAGAGGGTTTCTGCATGAGCATTTTCCTCGTGAGGGATAGGGTGACGCTGAAGCACCGAAATCCTGCCGTGCTCGTTCGTACGAGCTCCAGGTACTTCGCCATTTGGAGGTCTCGTGCCTCGTACTCCCTCGAGACCTGCCCGGCCACCAGCTGCGAGTCTATGAAGACCCTGAGGCAGGCCATGCCCAGCTCGTGGGAAACTCTCAGTCATGCAAGAAGTGCTTCATACTCCGCCTGGTTATTGGTGGCAGCAAACTAGAAGCGGAGCGCACACTCGGCGATGACCCCTTCATCGTTGGCAAGGATGAGTCCTGCTCCGCTCCCGCTGGAGTTTGAGGCTCCGTCTACGTGAAGGATCCAGGCATCCTCCCCTGGTCCTGGCTCTGGCTACCAATTTTGGGGGCTCTCTTCTGGCCCCTCACCCAGGCCTGCACACTCAACCAAGAAATCAGCGAGAATCTGTGCCTTTATGGCCGACCTCAGTCGGTAGGTGATGTCGAACTCGCTGAGCTTGAGCACCCACATTGCTAGGCACCCAAACGTGTCAGGTCAGCTGAGCACCGCTTTCAGTGGTTGGTCCATCAAAACCGTAATGGGGTGCGCTTGGAAGTAAGGCCTGAGATGCTGAGCGGACACGATTAGCACAAAAATCAGTTTCTCAGACCGAGAATACCTGAGTTCCGCATCGCAGAGGAGTTTGCTCATGTAGTACACCGGTCTCTGCGTTCCTTTGTCATCCATCCAAACCAGGACTGAACTGATGGCTTCTGGTGTGACCGCCAGGTACAGAAGGAGCTCCTCCCCTTCTTCTGGCCTGGAAAGCAATGGCAGAGATGCTAATGTCCCCTTTAGCTCCTCAAATGCCTCCTGGCACTCCTTCGTCCAGGTAAAGTCGTTCATCTTCCTCGGCACCTTAAAGAAGGGTTAGCAGCAGTCAGCGGACCTTAAGATAAATCGACTCAGGCGGCTATCCGGTCGGTGAGTCGCTGCACTTTCTTCTTGGAGGTGGGCTGCTCCATGTCTAGGATCGCTTGGACCTTCTCCGGGTTGGCCTCTATCCCCTTTTGGGTTACCATGAACCCCAGGAACTTTCCTGCGGAGATGCCAAAAGCGCACTTCGCAGGGTTCAACTTTATCTGGTGAAGCCGGAGGTTACTGAAGGTCTCCACCAGGTCGCCGACATGGTCTGAAGTTGGCTTGCTCATCACCAGCATGTCGTCCACGTACACCTGCATGTTGTGGCCGATTTGGTCCTTGAAGACCTTATTGACCAGGCGTTGGTACGTGGCACCTGCGTTCTTGAGGCCGAACGGCATTATCTTATAGCAGTAGATTTCACGGTCGGTGACGAAGGCGGTGTGCTCCTCGTCCTCCGGATGCATTTGGATCTGGTTGTATCTGGAGAAGGCATCCATAAAAGAGAAAAGGCGATGTCCTGAAGTGGTGTCCACGAGCTGATCGATCTTCGAAAGAGGAAAATTATCCTTCGGGCAAGCTCGGTTGAGGTCGGTGTAGTCCACACAGATCCTCCACTTGCCATTGTTCTTCTTCACCATCACCATGTTCGCCAGCCAACTAGGATACTGTACCTCTCGTACAAAGCCGGTGACGAGAAGCTTCTCTACCTCCTCATTGATGGCCTTCAATCTTTCCGCAGCGAAACTTCTCTTTTTTAGCGGACTGGGCGGCTCCTCGGATCAATCTTTAGTTGATGGGTGATGACCTCCGAGGGGATACCTGGCATGTCAGCAGCAGACCAAGCGAACACGTCAGCATTCGCTCGAAGGAATTCCAGCAAGCGAGCCCGCTCTTCTTCCGGGAGCTGGGCTTTTATCTGCACTGTTTTCTGAGGGTCCGAGCCAAGGGGGTACGTCAATAAGCGCTCCACGGGCCCTCCCCTGGGATCTTGCACTCTTAGATCAAGGTTGTCGACGTCGGAACTGACCTCGGCACTCCGGGCCCCTGGGACCGTCTGCAGACAATGCAAGATGGTTTGGGCCGTCCCTCTCATCACTCCCGTCCCAGAGGCGGTAGGAACTGCACCAGCAACCTCTTGGTGGAAATAACTGCATCCAGGTGGTTGAGCCCTGGAAGACCTAGGATAGCATTGTAAGGTGATGGGAGCCTGACTATGGCAAACGTCATCATGACTGTACTCTGCCGAGGTGGGGATCCGGTAGTGACAGGGAGAGTGATCTCTCTCTCGACCCCCACAGAATCTCTGGTGAAGCCCACAAGAGGGGTGTGCACCGGCTTTAATTGATCATGAGACAAATTCATTCAGGAGAAAGCATCATAAAAAAGTACGTCAGTAGAGCTCCCACTATCCACCATAATGCGATGTACAGGATGCTTAGCGATGGTCATCTCAACCACCACCGCATCATTGTTTACATTTTCATTTGTATTCTCCTTTTCAAAGGGGAGTACATTCTCCAGGTCTCCCACCTCTCGGGCTCTTTTCGGCGCGCTCCCTATCCCCCAAGAAATCATGCCCACCGGCTTCTCCGTTGGATGGTTGTCAATTGCAGGGATCGGGGAAGGGCTGCAAGCGGCTGACCCTCCGCCGGGGCTTCGTTCCTCACGAACTTCCTGAGGTAGCCCCTCTTGATCAACTCCTCGATCTCCCACTTTAGATTGTGGCACTCCTCCGTGTCGTGGCCGTGCTCGCGGTGAATTGACAATACTTTGTCTTGTCATGGATGTTCCTTGGGTTCTGAGGAGGAGTCGGTGGAGGTAGTACTCACCCTCAATCTCCATGAGGATCTTCGTTGATGCGGGACTAATATGCATGCAATTCTTTTTATATGTTTTTATATGTGGGGCTAGGTGATTAATTCCCGAATTTCAGATCAAAATTAATTATAGGGGATTTTGTGTGAATTTTTGAAGCCAAGCATGTAGATTAGAACCTAGAAAAGTACTAAAGAAGGATCGCCGGGACTGAAAAGCCTCGGTTAGGACAAGTTCTCCTACAATATAATTACTGGATGTAGAGGGGGTGTACCTGACAACATTTGAAGTGCCCAGTGAAGATCACAGCGAAGGAATCTCTCGTTCTTCGATGGATGCGGCCTGGAAAATCGAGCCAAAGACCCGCGGATACCCGACTTTCTGCTCGATGGTCCGATTGAGGCTTGGCTGGAGTCGTTGGATTCGTAGGAACTCAGGACCTGCAATGACCTATCAGGGGTTAGAAAACTCAAAGGAAATCAAGAAAACAAAGGAAACAGTAAAGGGGAAAGAAATTTTGGAGTGGGCGACCAAGGCTCTGGAGGATTGGCTGGCGGCAGGATGATGGTTGCAGCACCGAGAAGAAGAAACTCTCACACCCCTTTATGCACACAGCAGGGTAACACTCAAAGCAATAGAAGAACTCAAGGTTTATTTCATATATCAAAATCTATCCTCATACAAGAGACTAGGGTCCTTTAAATAGACCCTTAGTCTTAGGCTCCAAGTAAGGATACATTAGTCTTTACATAAGAATCCTACTCCTACTCAAACCCTAGCTAGAAATAAGGAAACATTAGATAGAAAAAATCCCTAAAAATTCTCTTGACTTGGTCAACACTCCAAGGATGCCTAGGGGGTGTGTTGGGCTTCTAACAGCAGCAAAAGGATGGCCCAAAGGGGCTTGGCCACATGGGCTTGGGCCTTTGGAAGCTGGGGTGGCCTGGTAGCCAGGTAGCAAGAATATTCCTTGGTATCTTGCTTCTTAGGGGCTTGGGCTTGGCACCTGGGCTTAATTTCTTTGGGCTAGGATGCAGGTGGACCTCTAAAATCATGGATGCCTTGGTCTATAAATATATTTTGGCATCTGGAAGGAATCTGGGCATCTGGAGGGCATCTGCAAGGAATCAAGGTTTCTGATTTTCCTCCTGGTCTTCAAATCTTCAAGCTGGGTTGGACTTGGGCTAAACTTCCATGTCTTTAATCTAGTTGGACTTGGTCTTCACTTGTATGATGTGATCTTGAGTCTTCAGTATGCTTGGACAGGACTAAAAAAAATAAAATTAGCTCAATATGAGCTGACTAGCATTGGACTGAACTAGCTTAACATGAGCTGACTAGTACAGAACTGAAATAACAACTCAAAGACTCAAATAACAACTAAAATGGACTCAGATGGGCTAAACCCTTATTACAGATGGACTCATAAATTATTGATCAATCGACAGAGGGTTGAAAAGCCTCTGTCTTATTCTGGTGCCTTTGGTGTCTCCACCACTCGATGGATCTTCGACGTCCTAGAGCTGGGCCCGGGGACGCCTTGAGTTGAGAGCTACGTGGCTCGATGGTTCTTCGACATCCTGGAGCTGGGCCCGAGGGCGTCGTGAGTTGAGAGCTATGTGGCTCGATGGTTCTTCGATGTCCTGGAGCTGGGCCCGAGGGCGTCGTCGATCGGGAGCAGTGTGGCTCCTTGACCCCTTTGGCGTCCTGGAGCTGGGCTCGGGGATGCCATTGGCATTCTCCTGCAAGACAAACATACACTTGCACAGGAAAAAACCATTGTTATTCATTGTTGGAAATCCTTACATTATTGATAGTATTTTCGCAAGTTGCAGGCATTCCATGTTCTGGGGAACCTGACGCCGTCAAGATCTTCGAGGTAGTAGGCCCCTTGCAAGAGGGCTTCAGCCACTTTGTAGGGGCCCTCCTAGTTTGGGGAGAGCTTGCCGCACTCCCTAGGCTGGGACACTTCCGCCCACCGTAGCACCAAGTCTCCGGGCTTGAAGGCTTTTGTCTGGACGCGGGCATTGTAGTACCGGGCCACCCTTTGTTGGTAGGCTACCATCCGTAGGCAGAATTTGTCCCTTGCTTCTTCAAGAAGATCCAGGCTGAGCAGGAGGTGCATCGAGTTTCGTGCTTCATCATACTGCTGCACCCGCAACGTAGGCACGCCGAGCTCGACGGGGATGACTGCTTCGGCACCGAAGACGAGATTGAAGGGTGTTTCATTGGTCGCTGTCCTGGGCATCATGTGGTAGGCCCACAGGATGCTAGGGAGCTCTTCTACCCACAAGCCCTTAGCTTGATCCAACCTGGTTCGAAGCCCTTGTAGGATGGTCCGGTTGGTCACCTCGGCCTCCCCGTTTGTTTGGGGGTGAGCTACCGAGGTGAACCGGTGCTGGATGCCGTGGGCTGCACAGAACCCTTCGAACTCATGGTTGTCGAACTGTCGCCTGTTATTGGTGATGACGCAATAGGGGAGCCCGAAGCAGCATATAATTGACTTCCAAAAGAACTGATGGACATTGGCTTCTGCGATCTGAGCCAGCGGCTCTACCTTGACATACTTGGTGAAGTAGTCGATCACCACTAGCAGGAACTTTCGCTGCCCTGATGCTGGGGGGAATGGCCCCAAGATGTCTATTCCCCACTAGGCGAAGCGCCAAGGGGCTGAGAGCTGGGAGATCGGCGCAGCCAGCTGGCGCTAGATCTTGGCATGGCACTGGCATTTGTCGCACCTCTTGACGAAGTCGACTGCGTCTTCCCTCATAGTCTCCCAAAAGTACCCCTGGCAGAGAGCTTTGTAGGCCAGTGTCCTCCCTCCCACGTGATTCCCGCAGAGGCCTTCGTGTATCTCTTGGAGCACAAAGATTGACTCGGTGGCCTGAGGCATCTCAAGAGTGTGTAGGAGTAAGATCGGCGGTAGAGTTGGCCCTCCATCAGGGTGAACCGAGAGGCCTTCTTCCTGACGAGGGCAGCTTCCGCGCGGTCTTCCGGGAGGGTGCCGTCAGTGATATACCGGATGTACTTGTCCATCCAGCTCGGCTTGGGGGTGACTTGATATACCTCTGTCAGGCTCTTGTAGCTGGAGCTTTCAAGGTGCTCGATGTAGGCACGTCCTAGTGACGAGTCCGGCAGGGTCGTGAGTCTAGACAGTGCATCCATGCGTGCATTCTCTTCTCAAGGGATGTGGAAAATGCTGAAGCACCGGAGGCCTGCCGTGCTCGCTCAGACTTGCTCCAGATACTTCATCATCTAGGGGTCCATTGCTTCATATTCCCCGGATACTTGTCCGGCAACCAGTTGGGAGTCAGTGAAGACTTTCAAGTCCTACACACTCAGCTCGCGGGAGACTCTTAAGCCCACGAGGAGTGCCTCGTACTCCGCCTGGTTATTGGTTGCGGCGAACTTGAAATGGAGGGCGCATTTCGCTACAACCCCATCACCATTGGTCAGGATGAGGCCAGCTCTGCTCCCGCCAGAATTGGATGCTCCATCTACGTGAAGAATCCAAGGCTCTTCTCCTATCCTGGGCTCCGTTGCTGTTTGCTCTGGCTCCTCAGCGAACCCGGTGCACTCGACCACAAAGTCGGCCAGAACTTGGGCCTTTTGTGACGACCTCGGTCGGTATGCTATGTTGAATTCGTTGAGCAGCAAGGACCACTTAGCCAACCTCCCGGATGTCTCGGATCAGGTGAGGATGGCCCTCAGCGGCTGGTCTGTCACCACCACTATTGGGTGTGCTTGGAAATAGGGCCTGAGATGCTCAGCAGACATTATTAGTGCAAAAATGAGTTTTTCGGAGTGAGTATACATGATCTCCACATCGCAGAGGATTTTGCTGATGTAGTACACCGGCTTCTGAGATTTATCCTCGTCTGTGTGGACGAGAACTGAGCTGACAGCTCCCGGTGTCACCTACAGGTACAGTAGGAGTTCCTCCCCTCTTCCGACCTGGAGAGCAGTGGGGGGGAGGCGAGGAAGTTCTTCAGCTCCTCGAAGGCTGTCATACACTCCTCGATCCAGGTGAAGTCATGCATCTTGCACAATGCCTTGAAGAATGGCTGACAACGGTCGGCCGACCTCGAGACGAATCTGCTGAGGGTGGTGATGCATCCCGTCAGGCGCTGGACCTACTTCTTGGAGGTCGGGTGCTCCATGTCGATGATGGCCTACACCTTCTCCGGATTTGCTTCAATGCCCCTTTGGATGACCATGAAGCCGAGGAATTTTCCTGCGGCCACCCAAAAGGCGTACTTCGCCGGGTTCAGCTTCATCTGGTGCTGCCGCAAGTTATGAAAGGACTCGATGAGGTCAGCTAAATGGCTCGAGCCCAGCCTGCTCATGACGAGCATGTCGTCCACATACACTTGCATATTGCGGCTAATTTGGCCCTTGATGACCTTGCTGACCAAGCGTTGATAGGTGGCCCCCGCATTCTTCAAGCCAAAGGGCATCATCCTGTAGCAATATGTCCCCTGATCGGTGATGAAGGCAGTGTACTCCTCGTCCTCCGGATGCATACTGATTTGATTGTACCTTGAGAATGCATCCAAGAGGGAGAGCAGCCGGTGGCCCGAGGTGGCATCCACCAGCTGGTCGATCTTTGAGAGAGGAAAGCTGTCCTTCGGGCAAGCTTTATTGAGGTCGGTGTAGTCTACACAGATCCTCCATTTGTCATTATTCTTCTTGACCATCACCATATTCGCCAGCCAGCTAGGATATCGGATCTCTTGAACGAAACCGGCCGCCAGGAGTTTATCTACCTCTTCTTTGATGGACACCTGCCTCTCCGGGGCAAAACTTCTTTTCTTCTACCAAACTGGTTTGTGCTTTGGGTCGATGCTCAATCTACGGGTAATGATGTCAGGGGGAATGCCTGGCATGTCTGCCGCCATCCAGGCGACACATCCGCGTACGCCCGCAAGAATCCCAGCAATCGGGACCTCTCCTCCTTGGACAGTTGGGCTCCAATCTGCACCATCTTTGCTAGGTCATCTCCAAGCGGGTAGGAAAGTAAGCGCTCGACCGAGCCTCCTCTAGGGTCTTAGGCCCTTTGGTCGAGGTCATCCGTGCTAAGGTCACCCTGAGGGACTTTGGCCCCAGGGAGGGTCTGGAAGCAATGCTGCACCGGCTGGGGCGCCCCTCTCATCTCCCCGACATAGTAGGGAGTTGGGAACTATACAAGCAGCCTCTTGGTGGAGACAACGACATCAAGCAAGTTGAGCCCGGGTCGACCCAATATCACGTTGTAGGCGGAAGAAAGCCTCACAATGGTGAAAGTCATCATGACGGTGCTCTGCCAAGGTGGGGTTCCGACAGTGACCGGGAGAGTGATTTCTCCTTCTACTCTCACAGAATCACCCGTGAAACCGACAAAGAGTGTGTGCACGGGCCTAAGCTGATCGGGGGGAAGATTCATTCTGGAGAAGGCATCATAAAAAAGCACGTCTGTGGAGCTTCCACTATCAACAATGATGTGCTTTACAGGGTGCTTCGCGATCATCATTTCGATGACCATGGCATCATTGTTTACATTTTTTTCCCCGTCTTCCCCCTCATAAAGGGGAGTACATTTTCGGAGTCCCCTACCCCTCGGGCCTTCTTGGACGCGCGCGCTGCTCCCCAGGAGATCATGCCCACCGGCTTCTCGGTGGGACGGTTATCGATGGCTGGAGCTGGCAGGAGATCGACGAGCGCCTGGGACTCCGCTTGAGGTCGGCCCCCCATGAATCTCTTGAGGTAGCATCTCTTAATGAGTTCTTCAATCTCCCACTTGAGGTTGTGGCATTCTTCGGTGTCGTGGCCATGGTCACAGTGGAAGCAGCAGTACTTCGTCTTGTCACGGCCAGCGTAAGGCTTCAATGGAGGCGGATGCCTCAAGTAGTCCTCGCCCTCAAACTCCATAAGAATCTTTGTCCTTGAGGTGAGGAGAGGGGTGTAGTTTTCCTTAGGGACAGGGGTCCCTCTCAGTGTTGGCCGGTCCCTCCGGGAGCTCTGTGCCTGGGGTGCTGGCTTCCGAGTCCTGGACACTTCAGCGGGGGCCGACTTCTTCAGGGATCCCCATCGAGCTCCCGCCTTGTGCGGTCTGCCTCCTCAGCATGGATGTACATTTGGGCTCGGAGAAGCAGCTCAGCATAGGTCTTAGGGGGCTTCTTATCCAGCGAGTAGGTCAGGCGGAAGATCCTGAGCCCTCGCTTCAGTGCCAGCATGGCCACTGGCTCTTCAAGATTGTAAATCTCCAACACGGTGGCCTTGAAGCGGGCCACGTAGTCTCATAGGGGCTCGCAGTCCTGCTGCCGGATGGAGAAGAGGTTGTCTGCCTCCCGTGGTAACTTCCTACAAGCATCAAAGTAAGCCACAAACTTCTGCCCTAGCTGGGTAAAAGAGGTGATGCTCTCCGGCTCAAGACGGGTGAACCACACCCGGGCTGCCTTCCGAAGAGTAGAAGGAAAAGCGATGCAGAGAAGAGCGTCGGTGGCTCCCTGGACCCTTATGAGAGTCTGGTAGCTTTTCAGGGGTCCAGGGGATCGGTGGTCCCATCATAAGGATCCATCTACGGCATTCGGAACCGGTGTGGGATCAGCTTCGCTTGGATTTCTTGGAAGAATGGGGGACGGGCGTCATAGCCCGCTGGCTCAATAGCGGAGCCCGGCATGCTGGCGAATCGGCGATCAATCTCCGCCAGCTTGCGGTCATGTTCCTCCAGGCGCTTGCCCATCTCATGCCTGGCGGCTTCATCAGTGGACCCCTCCGCTGAAGGAGACGGAGAAGGTGACATGGATGCATGGCACCCGTGGCGGAGGGTCTTGCTTTTCTTGCCTCGGTGGGGTCTGGGCACCTCCCGCCCGAGGTTTGATGAGCGGCTCTCTCTGTCGGCAGAGCCGGCCCGTTATCTTTTCGCCGGAGCTTGATGGCTGCCCCGATTTTTCGTGGTGGCCCGTGGCTGCGATGGCCTTCCTTGGAAGGAGCACAAGCTATCGCGGGGAGCTGCAGCATAGGCCATCGGGATCCTTGGCTGCTGGTGGGCAGCCATGGACTGGTGCTTATGCTGAAGCTGGCACACTGTCGTAGTGAGAACTTGCATCTATTGGGCGAGTGCGGCCAACTGGGCTTCTGGTGGAGGTGGCAGGATCGGAGCGGGTGGTTCCACTTCTTGGTGGTGCGTGTTTCCCCGAGAGGGGGAGTCCCCCGCACGACTGGTGGAGGCCTCCCTTGCCCTGGTCATTACCATCCTTCCGCCTGGCTTGCTTACAGAGAAATGGAGGGCTTACTCAATGCCCCTACCTGGCGCGCCAATCTGTTGCCGCCAAGACCGTCGTGGCCCGTAGCTGCCGCACCGGAGTGCGTTCCTCTCGCCGCCTGCCAGTCCTCTGCTCCTGGACCTGCGAAACAGGGGTTAGTGACCCAGGCCGGGGTTTCCGGCTGGGGCACTCCGACAGTCAAGTCAGTGACGATCCAGGAGAACAGATCCTCTTGGTCGGGCCCCTCTTGATGGACTCCGCACCAGGAGGAGTGAACAGGTGTGTCGATGAAGGAGAAAAGCAACAGGGGGAGAGTGATAGCGGGGACAAAGGGGTTCCATGTTCCTCCGCTTCTCCTTGTTTCCCGGTGACTTTCCTTCTACCGTGGTGTTAGTGGTAGCGCTCTGCTCTCTCGGTTGAGCTTGCACTAGTATTTTTTGTTGTTGTTTTGTTGTTGTTTGTTACCTCTCCCCTTCCAGGGGTGCCGATTATTCTTTGTAGTTGAAAACTAGCCGTTGAGAGCCTGCCTCAGGATACTCGCTAGGTTGGTAGGCGCATGGGACAGGATTTCGTGCCGTGGACGGGACTTCTTTCCTGATAGGTGGTAGGGGAAGCTTCCATTCCTTCTAACATCCTCTATGGTTGCCCCATTTCGGGAAGTCTGGGAGAGTCTCGATCAGGGGGCCGCCGCCCTAGGTGTGCGTGCTCTCTGGCTGGCCCATCCCGTGGAAGTACGACCGGACAGGTAGTTATGGTAGTATGGGGGGCGTTGTTCCGTGGTCCTCGGGCGGCTCGCCGGTGTCTTGGGACAGCAGGGTCTGCTTCGGTCTGGGTGCTCCGAGCTCGTGCGGTCACCTTAGTGGAGAAGGGAAGAGTGCTGGCCCGGTCCAGAGAGGGCACGCTCGGAGAGGCTCCATATCGACGGGCGAGCTCTCTGCTCGACCTCGATCGCAGGGCACTAACCTCTGAGGGTCTCCTCCAGAGGGTGAAAGGCGGACCCGGTCCAGAGGGCGCGTGCTCAGAGAGGCTCCACATCGACGGGTGAGCTCTTGGCTCAACCTCGACCGCAGGGCACTAACCTCCGAGGGTCTCCTCCGGAGGGCGAAAGGCAGAACCGGTCCAGAGGGCGCGCGCTCGAAGAGGCTCCACATTGGCGGGCGAGCTCTTGGTTCGACCTCGACTGCAAGGCACTAACCTCCGAGGATCTTGCTCTGGGAGGAGGAGGACAGCTCCGACTTAGGCGTCGAGCTCACGAGCTCGACTTGGCGGAGGACTGAGCTCGACTTGTTATCCTGGGAGAACTCGACTCAGCTCGGCGAAGTGCCACGAATTGAGCTGTCGCCTTGGCGCCCGCTGTGATGGTCTCCTTTAACGTGGCGATCGTCAGCTACCCACGTCACCGGTATTGCCACATCACATATATACATACATATACATATACATACTTATACATAAATATATACATACATATACATATATACATACATATACATATATACATATATACATACATATGTATATATATATACATGTATGTATGTATATATATACATGTATGTATGTATATATACATGTATGTATGTATATATACATCCATGTATGTATACATACATACATACACATACATACATACATACATGTATACATACATACATACATACATGTATACATACATACATACATACATGTATACATACATACATACATACATGTATGCATACATATATGTATACATATATGTATGCATACATATATATACATACATATATACATACATATATACATACATATACATACATATATACATACAGATACATATATATATACATACATATATATATACATACATATATATATATATATATATACATACAATATACATACATATACATATATATATACACATACATATACAAATATATATATATACATACATATACATATACATATTGATGTGGTGGGATCGTTGACGTGGGATCCCTGTCTGATGCCTCATCGGACGAAGCTACCACGTGGGATGTCTCTGCCTGGAGTCCTTCGCCCGGCCACACTCCCTCCGGGTCGAAACGCCAAGGTTGAAGTCGAGCTCCGCCTCTCCTTCGCCCGGCCGCGCTCCCTCCGGGTCGAGACGCCAAGGCCGAAGTCGAGCTCCGCCTCTCCTTCTCCCAGCGCGCTCTCTCCATGTCGAGATGCCCAGACCGAAGTCGAGCTCCGCCTCTCCTTCGCCCGGCACGCTCCCTCCGGGTCGAGATGCCGAGGCTGAAGTCGAGCTCCAGATCAGCTCCACCTCGGATGAGGAGATCTACAATCGAAGGAAGTCGTCGCTCTCCCTGGATGGTGACCCAATGCCTGAGGACCACGAAAAGTGCCTGCCAGGCCATGATGATGATCCCAGCTGCCACTTACACCAAAGCGAAACAAATCCTTCGATCGAGGCTCTGTATTCTTCACCAACCATTTGCATCCCCCAAAATTAGAAGTCAACCAGTAAATCCGGATCTAGGAGACGGTGGCCCGCCAATCGAGGCCCTGCCAAGATTATCCAAAAGGGAGCGACCAGAAAGAATGTCAGAGGAAATGGTAGCTTCCATACCACCAAAATGGAAAGGCAACCCGTCTACGGCATGAAACATCGCCGCACGTGCCCGTAAGCATGGGGAAGATCCCGAGGTAAGCGGTGCGCAATACCCCCAGCTAAAAGGGGTCTCTCAGATTCAAACAAGGTAAGTTTTTCAAGTTCTCATTCAAGCTAAGATTCAGTCAAGTGAGGTCCCACGAGCAAGAAGGGGGCA
The DNA here is from genome assembly GCA_021397845.1 of Areca catechu. Taxonomy (NCBI): domain Eukaryota; kingdom Viridiplantae; phylum Streptophyta; class Magnoliopsida; order Arecales; family Arecaceae; genus Areca; species Areca catechu. The sequence goes on from CM038039.1 coordinate 63,845,442, forward strand.
GCTCACAGGAAGACGACGCTTGAGGCTACCACGAAACCTTCAGGAGGGGTCTAGATGGACACAGCCACTCAGTTCAAGCTCTCCTCTACTGTCACTCCCATAATCTATGCTCGGCCCATTTGTACTCTCTCATCTCATAAATTCTCCTCCTAGCATGGAGTCCACTATCGTGGCTCGACCAGGAAGATCTATTCCCCTGGATCGTTATTGAATTGACCGTCGGAGTGCCCCCGTCGAAATCCCCGGCCCGAGTCACTGACTCTATTTTGCAGGACCGGTCGTCCGAGCAAGATCTCGAGCGACAGAAGCAAGTTCCAACCTCGACCTCAGCTATAGGCCACTACAATCTTGGCGGCAACAGCTTGGCGTGCCAGGTAGGGGGGCAGGACACATTCTGATCTAACCCAATCTCCTTGTAAGCAGCTCACCGGGAGGATGGTGACGACATGAGCGAGAGAAGTCTCCATCAGATATGTAGGAGATCCCCCTTCCCGTGGGGACCCACACAGTCCATAAGGGGAGCTCCCTGCTCCAGCTCAATCACCTCCGATGGAAACTCAGCTGGCCACACTCGCTTAGCAAATACAGATTCTCACTTCAACAGTGCACCAGCTCCTTTACTAGCACCGGTCCTTGGCTACCCACCAGGAGCCAGGGACTCTCGCGACCTATGCTGCAGCACCCCGTGATAGCCTGCATTCCTTCCAAGGAAGGCCTTCGCAGTCACGGGCCACCATTGACCACCGAGGAAGCTTTGGACATCGACAAAGAGGCAACAAACCGGATCTACCGATCGGGAGAGTCGGTCCCCGACCCTCGAGCGAGTAATAGCTAGACCCCACCGAGGTCAAAAAGGCAAGATTCCATATCATTTGCCTCACATGTCACTTTCTCCAGCTCCATCAGCCTCCGTAGAAGGTTCAACCGATGAGGCCATCAGGCACATGGTGGAGAAGCGCCTAAAGGAACAGGAATGCAAGCTGGCGGAGCTATCCCACCGATTTGTGAATTTGCAGGGCTCCACCGATGAGCCAGTGGGCTATGATGCCTGACCCCCTTTTTCCCTAGAAGTCTAAGAGGTGCCGATTCCGCATGCCGCAGGTGGATCCTTATGACAGGACCACCAACCCCCTGGATCATCTTTAGAGCTACAAGGCCCTCATGAGGGTCCAGGGCATGACCGACACCCTTCTCTACGTCGCCTTTCTTGCTATTCTCTGGAAGGCAGCTCGGGTATGGTTTACCCGCCTCAAGCCAAAGAGCATTAGTTCATTCGCTCTGCTAGAGCGAAAGTTCATGCTCACTTCGATGCCTACCGGAAGGTGCCACGAGAGGCAGACAGCCTCTTCACCATCAGGCAGCAGGACCACAAGCTCCTGCGGGACTACGTGGCTCGCTACAAAGTTGCCGTGCTGGAGATTTATAATCTTGATGATCCAGTTGCTATGCTGGTGCTGAAGAGAGGGCTCAGGACTTCCCGCCTGACCTACTCTCTCGACAAGAAGCCCCCCAAGACTTACTCTAAGCTTCTCCTTCGAGTCCATAAGTACATCCACACCGAGGAGGAGGATCGCATGAGGAGGGAGCTGGATGGAAGGCCTCTGAAGATGCCAGCTCCCTGGGAGACCTTCGGGACGTGGAAGCCCAAACCAGCCACATCAAACTTCCGCCAGAGGCTGAAGCCGAGGAAAGACCCCATCCCGGAAGAGAGTTATACACCTCTCCTTGCCGCGAGGATGAAGATCCTCATAGAGATCGAGGGTGAGCGCTATCTGAAACACCCATCTCCACTGAAGCCATCTGCTAGTTGCGATAGGATGAAATACTACCAATTTTATCGCGACCATGGCCACGACACCGAGGAATGCAGGCACCTCAAGAAGGAGATTGAAGGACTCATAAAGAGAGGCTACCTTGGAAGGTTCGTGGGGGGTAGACCCCCAGCGGAACCTGAGGTGCTTGCTGCTCTCCCTCCAGTCCCTGCAGTCGACAATCACCCCACCGAGAAATCGATGGGGATGATATGCTGGGGGGTCGAGCGTGCTTCCAAGAAGGCCCATGGGGGAGGATTTTAATAATGTACTTCCCTTTGTGAGGGAAAGGGGGTTGAAAATAAAAATGTAAACAATGATGCCGTGGTCGTCAAGATGACGATCGCGAAGCATCCTGTAAAATGCATCATGGTTGATAGTGGAAGCTCCATCGATGTGCTTTTTTATGATACTTTCTCCAGGATGAACCTATCCTCTGCTCAGCTCAGACCTATGCACACACCCCTCGTAGGTTTCACAGGTGACTCTGTAGGAGTCGAGGGGGAGATCACTCTCCCCGTTACTATCGGGATGCCACCTCGATAGAGTACCATCATGATGACCTTCATGGTTGTCAGGCTCTCCTCTGCCTACAACGTGATCCTCGGGGAGATGAGGGGGGCACCTCAGTCAATCCAGCACTACCTCCAAACCATCCCCAGGGCCAAGGCTGTCGAGGACGACCCCAGCACAGACGACCTCAACCAAAAGGTGCAGGACCCCAAAGGTGACCTGGTCAAGCGCCTGCTGTCGTATCCCCTCAGAACTGACCCGGTGAAGACGGTGTAAATTGGGGCGCAGCTGTAAGATGATGAGCGAGCCCACCTGCTGGAGTTTTTCCGGGCGAATGCCGACGTGTTCGCTTGGATGGCGGCCGACATGCCTGGGATCCCTCCCACCAGAAGTCATCACTCACAAGTTAAGCATCGACCCGAAGTATCGTCCTATGCGGTAAAAGAAAAGAAGTTTTGCACCGGTGACACAATGGGTGATCAACGAGGAGGTGGACAAACTCCTCGCGACCGGCTTTGTTCGGGAAGTACAGTACTCGAGCTAGTTAGCGAATATGGTTATGGTAAAGAAGAATAATAGGAAGTGGAGGAACTATGTGGACTACACTGACCTCAACCGAGCCTATCCAAAGGATAGCTTCCCTCTGCCTAAGATCGATCAGTTAGTGGATGCTACCTTGGGACACCGCTTGCTCTCCTTTATGGATGTATTCTTCGGATACAACCAGATCCGGATGCATCCAGAGGACGAGGAGCACACTGCCTTCATCACCAACCGAGGGATGTACTACCATCGGATGATGTCGGTCGGCTTGAAGAATGCTAGCGCCACATACCAGCACCTGGTCAATCGAGTCTTCAGGGACCAGATCGGTAGGAACATGTAAGTCTATGTGGACGACATGCTCGTCATGAGCAAGCCAATGTTGGACCACATCGCAATCTCGTGGAAGCTTTCTAAAATCTTCGGGAGCACAAGATGAAGCTGAACCCGACAAAATATGCTTTCGGGATAGCAGTAGGGAAGTTCCTTGGCTTCATGGTGATCCAAAGGGAAATCGAGGTGAACCCAGAGAAGGTCCAGGCGATCATCGACATGGAGCATCCAACCTCAAAAAAGCATGTGCAATGCCTGACGGGTCGGATCGCAGCATTGAGCCGATTCATTTCAAGGTCGATGGACCGCTGCCTTCCTTTCTTCAAGGTGCTGCACAAGATGAATGACTTCACCTGGATAGAGGAGTGCAAGGTAGCCTTCGAGGAGCTTAAAGACTTCCAGGTGTCACCACCACTACTCTCTAGACCGAAGGGGGGAGAGGAGCTCCTACTGTACCTAGCGATCATCCCTGGAGCCGTCAGTTCGGTCCTAGTCCGCACGGATCAGGACGGGTCCCAAAAATCGGTGTACTACACCAGCAAGATCCTCCAGGATGCTGAAATCAAGTACACCCGATCCGAAAAATTCATTTTTGCTCTTATTTTGTCTGCTTAGTGTCTCAAGCCGTACTTCCAAGCGCATCCTATCGCGATCTTGACAGACCAGCCCCTGAGGGCTATGCTCAATCATCCTGACACATCCGGACATTTGGCTAAGTTGACACTAAAGCTCAGGAGTTCGACATCACCTACCGACCAAGGTCATCTCAAAAGGCCCAAGTGCTGGCCGACTTTCTGGTCGAGTGCATAGGACTTGCTGAAGAGCTAGAACAGACTACCTCGGAGCACCAAGTGGAGCCCGGAGCCGAGGAGGAGTCCAAGATCCTCCATGTCGATGGTGCCTTCAACTCGGGCGGAAGCGGAGCAAGTCTCATCCTCGCTAATAGCAATGGAGTTATAGCTGAATGCGCACTCCGCTTCAAGTTCTCCGCAACAAATAACTAGGTGGAGTACGAGGAACTTCTCGTGGGCCTTAGTATCTCCCGTGAGCTGGGTGTACGAAGCCTGAAGGTCTTCACCGACTCCTAACTAGTGGCCAAACAGGTTTCCGGAGAGTATGAGGCCAGAGATCCCCAGATGATGAAGTACTTGGAACGGGTCTGCTCAAGCATGACAGATTTTCAATGCTTCAGCATCTCTCACATCCCCCGAGGTGAGAATGCTCATGCCGACACACTATCAAGACTCGCGACCTTGCCGGACTCGTCGCTGGGGTGCGCCCACATCGAGTACCTCGAAAATCCAAGTAACGAAGCTCCCGCAGAGGTGCAGCAAGGCATCCCGGAGCCGAGCTGGATGGATAGGTACATCAGATACATCATCGATGGCACCTTGTCAAAAGACTAAGTAGAGGCCAGTCTTATCAAGAAGAAGGCCTCGCGGTTCGTCCTCATGGAAGGACAGCTCTATCGCCGATCCTATTCCTATCCGCTTCTGAAATACTTGAGACCTTCAGAGGCAACCTTCGTGCTCCAAGAGATACACGAAGGCCTTTGCGAAAACCATGTTGGGGGAAGGACTCTTGCATACAAGACCCTCCGACAAGGATACTACTGGGAGACCATGAGGGAGGACGTCGCTGACTTCATGAAGAGGTGTGATCGGTGCCAGCACCACGTCCACATACAGTGTCAACCAGCAATGCCACTCTCCTAGCTCTCCACTCCATGGCCATTCGCCCAGTGGGGAATGGACATACTGGGTCCATTTTCCCCTGCATCCGGGCAACGGAAGTTTTTGATAGTGGCCATTGACTACTTCACCAAATGGTTAGAAGCAAAGCCACTGGCACGGATCACAGAAGCCAAGGTCCACCAATTCTTCTGGAAGTCGATCAACTACCGCTTTGGACTTTCCCATAGCATTATCACTGATAACAAGCGGCAGTTCGACAACCGGGAGTTCGAAGAATTTTGTGCCGAGCTTGGCATCCAGCATTGTTTCACCTCAGTGGCTCAACCCCAAACTAATGGAGAAGCCGAGGTGACCAACCAGACCATTCTCCAAGGGCTCAAAATCAAGCTAGACCAAGCCAAGGGCAGGTGGGCAGAAGAACTCCCCAACGTTCTCTGGGCCTACCACACAACACCCAGGACAGAAACGGATGAAACGCCTTTCAACCTCACTTTTGGCTCAGTGAGGCAGAGAATCCGGCGTGCCCTCTTCTCAACTTGGACCTCCTCGAGGAAACCAGAGACAAGGCCCGACTTTAGATGGTGGCTTACTGATAGCGTGTGGCCCGATACTACAATATGCAGGTAAAGCCGAAAATCTTCCGTCCCAGTGACTTGGTGCTGCATCAAGTCGAAGCATCTCAATCCTGAGAGTGTGGCAAGCTCTCACCGAACTAGGAAGGCCCCTACAAGGTGGTCGAAGCTCTTTCACAAGGAGCTTACTATCTTGCGGGTCTGGATGGCGCCAGATTCTCGTGGACATGGAATGCCTACAACCTGAAAATATACTATCAGTAATGTAAGGCCTCTTCCTAACAATAATAAAGATCCCCTTTTGTGTAATCTTCTTTTGCCTTGCAGGGATATCGCTGCCTGGCCTGAGGTCTGGCATGCTCAAGCCCGGAGTCCAGCTCTTCAGCACCAAAGCCCGGAGCCCAACTCTCCGGCACTCAAGCCCGGAGCCCAGCTCTCCAGCGCTCAAGACCGGAGTCCAGTCTTTCGGCACCAAAGCCCGGAGCCCAGCTCTTCGGCACTCAAGCCTGGAGTCCAGCTCTCCAGCACCAAAGCCCAGAGTCCAGCTCTCCGGCACTCAAGCCCAGAGCCCAGCTCTCCGATGCTCAAGACCAAAGTCCAGTCCTTCGGCACCAAAGCCCGAGCCCAACTCTCCGGCACTCAAGCCCGGAGTCTAGCTCTCCGACACCAAAGCCTGGAGTCCAGTCCTTCAGCACCAAAGCCCAGAGCCCAGCTCTCTGGCGCTCAAAATCGGAGTCCAGTCCTTCGGCACCAAAGCCCGGAGCCTAGCTCTTCGGCACTCAAGCCCGGATCCCATGCTCTCTGGCACCAAAGCCCGGAGCCCAGCTCTCCGGCACTCAAGCCCGGAGTCTAGCTCTCAGGCAACAAAGCCCGGAGTCCAGTCCTTGGGCACCAAAGCCCGAAGCCCAGCTCTTCGGCACTCAAGCTCGGAGCATAGCTTCCAAGCACCAAAGATCGAAAACCTCGGCACCAAAGCCCAGAGTCCAGCTCTCCGGCACCAAAGACCGATCGGCCCGGTACCAAAGCCCGGAGCCTAGCTTCCGGGCACCAAAGATCAGAAACCCCAGTACCAAAGACCAGAAACCCTGGCACCAAAGACCGAAGACCCCGGCACCAAAGCCCAGAGTCCAGCTCTCTGGCACCAAAGACCGGTTGGCTCGGCACCAAAGCCCGGAGTCCAGTTCTTCGGCACCAAAGATCGATCAACCCGGCACCTCAGGCCCAGAAACTTCTAAAGATCAAAGCCCCACAATCACCTGGCATTAATTCTAAGCTCGGCCTTGTCATGCACAACTGGAGTTGATCCCAGTGAGACCGAAAGGATCTTATCAAACAAAGCATTCAAAAACATTCATCCACTTCGCACACAAAGTAAAACCAACTCGGCAAGTCGAAGAACTTCTCTCTAACTTCATTGCATGTTCGGGACTCAAAAAAAAAGAAAAGAAAAGAAAAAAAGAAAGAAAGAGAAGGAGATTCAAGCAAGAGATAACTGAAGATGTTCCCTCATTGATAACCAACAGTTTAATACAAATGTTCTTGGGCCCTGACATGCCGGGTAGCCCAGACCAAAGGCAAGGAAATGAAGAAAGGAAAAATAGCCACATAAGCCCCTATCCTACTGGCCCGGCCCCTTTCCGAGATGATGTGCCGACGGGACGTTACTTTCAGGGGCCTCGGGCTGCGCGGCTTCCACTTCGGTGGCCACCACTACCAGAGCAGGTTCGGAAGTTGCAGCCGGCTCCTCAGTAGCATCCAAGCCTAGGGCCGACTCCCCATCCGAAGCCCCGGTATCTGAGGAACCTTCGGCCCTTATCTGAGATGAAGCCCTCCACCCTGGAGCGGAGATACATAAAGCCTTTGAAGAAGGAGTCCGACGCCGTCTCGTGGAACTCAGTGGCGAACTCCTCCAAAGTCCTGTACCTCACCACGACCTCCGCGGCTCCCTTCTTGGCAGCCTCGGCCTGTCCAGCCACCTTAGCAGCCTCCTTCTTTGCTGCCTTCACTGCCTCGACTGCCACAGCTGCCTCTTTCTCAGGGGCAATGACCCTCTTCTCGACAGCAATCAATCTCTCCCTAGCTACCTCCAGCTCAGCCTGGAGAGATTGGGTACGCCCCTTCTGTCGAAGAGCTTCGACATTGAACTCGGTCAGCCTCAACTTGGTTGCCTTGAGCTCCTATGCCTTGCTCTTTGACCGGTTCCGTTCCCAGTCAAGACTCCTGGAGCTCCTTCAAATGCCTCTCAGCACTTGTGAGCTCCCATTCAAGCTCCTTGTTCTTCATGCTGAGCTCCCAGGAGTCGTCATTCTTCTATCTTAGCTCGGTCTTCAAAGACTCGAGCTCTGCTGCCTGCTGCCAGTCCTTCTTCAACCAGTTCTTGCAGCAGTCTCTGATCAGAAGGAGCTCGACACCGAGCTGCATCAAAGAGGATGTTAGAAACAAATGCAGAAGAGAAAAGGAAGAGACGAAGTAGATGAAGTTGCTTACCAAAAAGGATGGGGGAATGTGCTGCCAATTGCATCCCCCAACAGTTTCCTGGCCTTTTCCCGCCGGTCGCATGACTGGATTGCAAAATCCATCATGCGCTCTACCAGGCCCTGGTCCCGGACCAGGGAGACATTTGGCACCAGCTTGAAGGGGACTCGACGGTAGTCCCTCTCCCTCCTGCTTGCCCAGGATGCGGAGTCGCCCGCTCCATTCGCAAAAGAGGCTTCAGGGGCGTGGTGGGAGCTCGGTGCCTCCTCGGACGATGCCCCTGGCACCAGCTTTGTTCCCCCTTGCACTTCCTCCTCCTCGACGATGACAATCTCTGGGGAGGAGGAGACATCATGGCGACGGCTGCGGTAGCGGCCCTAGCCCGGACGACCACCTCAGGCTTCGGGGCCGGGACTAGCTCTCGCCGCCTCAATCGCTCTGGCGTGGGCTCAGCAACCCTCTGGCCCTGCTCAGGCTTCACCTCGACCGCCCTCCTTCCTTGCTCAGGGATGGCCTTAGCTTCCCTTCTGCTTGGCTGAGCCGACGCGATGGGAGCGGTCACTGCGCCACTTTCATCGCAAGCCCTCTTCGAAGAGAACTCGTTGACTGCTGCAGGAGGACCTCTCTTCTTGGTGAAAACTTCATACCTGCACCCAGAAAAAAGAATGTCAGCTCCAAGCTCAAAAAGACAAAATAAAAGGCATAAGAAAAAAAGTTCGAGCCAAACTCACCCAACTCTCTTGTTAGGTCGACCCCGATCTCGAAGAGGTTCTGCTCTGATAGCAAAATCTCGAAAAAAGGAATTTGGATGGTGCGGAGCTGCTCGAAGACCTCTCGGTTAGCTGCTTCTACCGTGGAGTCTCGGTTAGGGGACCGATTTGGGTCGCTCCAAATCCAATCGACCCCCTCAACCGTTGCAAAAAAATATTTGCTCTTCCATCCTTTGATAGAAGAGGGGAGTTCAAACTTAATGCCCCTTGGGCGAGAAGAGATGAACCACCACCCCTCCTTGGAAGGGTGGCGCTTCAGGATAAGAAAGGCTCTGAACAAAGAAAAACGGGCTACAATCTCGTGAAAGTGACAGAGTACTATGAAGCAAAAAATGGTCTTCACAACATTCGGGATAAGCTGAGCAGGGACGTGACGGAAGTTGCTCAACACGAAAAGGAAGAAAGGATGGAAGGGAAACCGAAATCCTCCCGCGAGAGTCTCCTCGTAAAGGGCGATCCGGCCCAAGCCACTGGAGGTGACCCATTCTCCCGGTCGAGGGACCGAGAGTCGGACGGAGTACGGGATGCCATAGACATCCCGGATGGTTGCTAGTTCCTCAGCAAAGATTGTCGAAGCAACCCCGCCAGGACCTGTCGACCGAGCAGGTTCAGGGACGGGTTCAGGTGGAGCAGGTGGAGGGGGGCTAGATCTAGGCTCCCTAATGACGATTCCGGCTGGGGGGCGCCTTCTGCTAAACTTGAAGTGCATCTCCTCCTCCTCCTCGTCGGAGAAAGAAGGTGGCCTCGACCTAGAAGGCCCCCCCTCACCCCGGTTAGTTGAGGGATGGAAGTTGGGGCCGAAATGAGACATCAAGAGGATGAAGAAGATGAAGGCTGGAAGAGAAGAAGAAGAAGATGGACTACGTCCGAGAAGACCCTAAGCTTAAAAGGAAATCCTACCCTACTGGGAGACGAGGGAAGAAAGAGACGAACTTGGTTAACTGGGGAGTCTAAGATGGCCGGGGAAGAAGAGAAAACTATGGTACGATGGCGAGCACGCGAGATTTAAAAGAAGAAATGTTTTGGAAAAATTTGCCTTTCATTTCGAAGTGATCGGATGCCTAACTGTACCGTTACAGCACTTCCGTCGACGGATTTGCACCACGTGTCGACCATCGACGAATGGGACATTTTGCTTCGACCGTGGCTACTCTGAATTTCATGCCAGCAATAACTGCTCCTCGGACGTGTCCACGTGGCTCCTCCGCACTGGCTTCGAGAACCGTCTCATGAAGCGCTGGCGATCGTGGTCATTATTATGCTAAATTTCTGCCTTTCCATGTCAACACCGTAATTACTCTCTTCACCTCGAGCACCGCGCACCAACAGGCCTCAGGAGTGGGGGGCAAATGATGTGGCAGGATCGCTGACGTGGGACCCCTGTTAGACGCCTCGTCAGACGAAGCTGCCACGTGGGACGTCTTTGCCCGAACTCCTTCGCCGATCACGCTCCCTCCGGGTCGAGACGTTGAGGCCGAAGTCGAGCTCCGCCTCTCCTTCGCCCGGCATGCTCCCTCCGGGTCAAGATGCCGAGGTCGAAGTCGAGCTCCGCCTCTCCTTCGCCCGATGCGCTCCCTCCGGGTCGAGATGCCGAGGCCGAAGTCGAGCTCCGCCTCTCCTTCGCCCAGCGCACTCCCTCCGAGTCGAGACACCGAGGCCGAAGTCGAGCTCTAGATCGGCTCCACCTCGGATGAAGAGATCCGCAGTTGAAGGAAGTCGCCGCTCTCCTTGGATGGTGACCCGACGCCCGAGGACCATGAAAAGATGCCTGCCAGGCCATGATGATGATCCCAACTGCCAGTTACACCAAAGCAGAATGAATCCTCCGATCAAGGCTCTGCATTCTTCACCAACCGTCTACATCCCCCAAAATTGGAAGTCAACCAGTAGATCCAGATCCAGGAGGCGGTGGCCCGTCGATCGAGGCCCTGCCAAGATTATCCAAAAGGGAGCGACCAGAAGGAATGTAAAAGGAAATGGTAGCTTCCATCGCTTCCATACCACCAAAATGGAAAGGCAACCCATCCACGGCATGAAACATCACCACACGCGCCCGTAAGCATGGGGAAGATCCCGAGGTAAGCGGCGCGCAACACCTCCAGCTAAAAGGGGTCTCTCATATTCAAACAAGGTAGGTTTTTCAAGTTCTCATTCAAGCTAAGATTTAGTCGAGTAAGGTCCAACGAACAAGAAGGGGGTAGCACACAGGAAGACGATGCTCGAGGCTACCGCAATCTGCGCTCGGCCCATTCGCACTCTCACCTCATAAATTCTCCTCCTAGCATGGAGTCCACCATCGGGGCTCGACCAAGAGAATTTATTTTCCTGGATCATTACTGACTTGACCGTCGGAGTGCCCCCACCAGAATTTCTGGCCCGGGTCACTGATTCTGTTTTGCAGGACCGGTTGCCCGAGCAGGATCCCGAGTGACAGGAGCGCATTCCGACCTCGACCTTAGCTACAGGCCACGACAATCTTGGCGGAAACACATATATACATATATATACATACATATACATATATATACATACATATACATATATGTATATATATATACATATACATATACATATACATATATGTATATATATATGTATATGTATATGTATGTATATGTATGTATATGTATGTATATGTATGTATATGTATATGTATGTATATGTATGTATATGTATATGTATGTATATGTATATGTATGTATATGTATGTATATGTATGTATATGTATATGTATGTATATGTATATGTATGTATATGTATGTATATGTATGTATATGTATGTATATGTATGTATATGTATGTATGTATATGTATGTATATGTATATGTATGTATATGTATGTATATGTATATGTATGTATATGTATATATAGGTATATATATATACGTATATGTATATATATACGTATGTATATGTATATATATATGTATGTACATGTATATATATGTATGTATATGTATATGTATGTATATATGTATGTATATGTATATGTATATGTATGTATATATGTATGTATATGTATATGTATGTATATATGTATGTATATATGTATGTATATGTATATGTATGTATATGTATGTATATGTATATGTATACATACAAGGAAACTTTTCTTCCTCTGATACAAGGAAGTAAAATAGGAGATATGACTAGATATTTTCTCTTAAAGTAAAATAGTTGCCATAGAAAACCCCTGATTTTTTTATTCCGCTCTTTGGTAATGGAAGGTACGAGCAGATATCAACCTTCTTGTAATGCAACTCAAGGTACTTTTACAAGTCTCTGTCCTTGTTTAAGCATCACAACCAACTAAAAACAGCCAGCAAGCATCTCAATTACCATATGATAATCAGCAAAGGTATACTCAGATCAATGTGGAAGGAATGCTGCTCTAGAAAAAGATTGTCTTGCATTGGTTTACCTGAGCCTATCATTTTTTTAGAAAGGAATTTGAGACAAATCATTTGTCATGACCCAAACCCAATATCTGGATTGGCCATGCGATCGGCCGTACAAGTTTTAGAACATTGCCCTAGAGATCGTGCTAGATCTAAATATACAAGAATTTCTTCATCTCCAGAAATTGAAATTAAATAACCAAATACCATCAAAATAAATTCATAGTAATCAAATAATTAACTTATTCGATTATATTGATATCATAAATAAAACTAACTAATCGGTATAATAAATCTTGCACTCGAATCTTATGCTTGACTCGTCCCACGTTACGCATCCTGCAACTTTAAAAGAAAAAGAGAAGTGAAGGATGAGCTTTACAGCTTAGTAAAGATTTCCAGATACTCACACTAATAATAATATAAATTAAAATAATAAGAAAATAATAATAGAACTAGGAATTATAAAATATTATGTCATGCATCCAAAATGATTCAATCATCATATATGATAAAATCACGTCTCATTCTTTCTATGTTCCAGTTTAATCAATAGTTTTTTAAGGATTTTGGACTAATCATAGTCACGATACAATCCGTGACTGGTAATCTCAAGATTGATCATGTATTATCAATCATGGTCAGGCTATTTCATATACTATCTGCCCATGGCTTAGCTATCCCAGGTATTATCCATCCGTGGCTTGGTTATTCCATGTACTATCAGTATGTGGCTCTGCTATTCCATGTATTACCAGTCCGTGGCTAGGCTATTCCAAGTATTATCCGTCCATGGCTCGGCTGTCTCATGTACTATCTATCCATTGCTCGGTTGTCCCATATATTGTCCGTCCATGGTTCGGCTATTCCATGTGTTATCCATCCGTGACTCAACTATTCCAATACTCATGTCCGAGAATCAAAATCCGTAAAAAGACATACATAATAACTGGTGATCATGTCCAAAATCATTATTTTTATTGGTGATAAATTTGATACTCCAGATATCAATCTACACCCGGATCCTTGACCTAGATGCTAAGAAACTCGCTCAACATCCTCTGTCCGGAAAACTATCCTTTTACATAATAACCTTAATATTTGATAAACAATTCTATGACATAGCAAGTGTAGATCAAGAACTCACTATCCGAATTTCATTAATGGTTTACCCATCAATCCCTAGCCCCAATTTCACAACCTTTCCAAACCCTAAGAGAAAATTTTAAAGAGCAAGTCAATAGATCATCAATCTTTGAAAGGGAAAAAGAGATGAGAGGGAAAAAAAGCGATTTCTTTTTTTATCTTCTTCCTTCTTTGTTTTCCTTCTTCTCTTTTCTTCTTTTTATGCTCGGCCCGAATAGGGTACCTATGCTTCATGTTCATCCCCTCCAAAATATAGCGGATCTCATCAAAAAAGGATGGCCGGGGCTACAGCCCATGATGGCGCGGCCACTTTTCCCATCCAATGATCAATGGCAACGGGCAGTGTTAGAATGAAGGGAGAAAAGAGAGGGAAATGACTGAAGGTTTTTTCCGAGCACAATCCGACGATTCACCAGTCCAAATCCCATGCAACCCATCCCTTTAGCAACTGGAAGAAAGGAAAGAGGAAAGGCATCTAACCTATCTCAGTACTGATGAAACTTCACAGCTGGTTCATTGGAGATGCCTCAATGATCCTTGCCGAAATCAAGAACAAATAGTCGCCGGAGAAGCGTGAGATTTGGGGCATTGTGAGTGAACGGAGGAAAGGTCCTTTTGTAGGATTTTGGGGCTTCCCTTTCCTTGGTGGAGTCAGAAGAGAGGAGTCCCATTCCTCGTTGGAGTCGGAGAAGAGGGAGTCTTCCTCCCCCCCCCCCAACTTTTTTTTTTTGGTTTCGAACGGGTTATTACATCATTAAACATGTCATTAGCTTTGTCTGTCTGCATTCATTTGGCTTGGGTTCTTTAACACTATCTGATAAGCAATGCCAAACAATGTTTAAGATCATTTCTGTATGCAGTCTTCTATTGAAGTTCAATGACCTTTTTGGATGATAAGACATGATTTCTAGTATCTTGGATAAACACCTAGCATCATCTTAGTTTTTTTTATGTAGTCTGTGTTATCTGCCAAATGTATGTTTTACAAGCATGAAAATTTTCTTATGCATTATATTTCTTTATGTGTTTCCCTTGGCAGCTCTTCCAATTTCAACTTTATTAGCATGTCATATTGAATACCTGCATCAACAGTTGTTTCCTTCTTTACAACTTAGCGTTCTCCTTGATCAAATTGAATGTCAGGTCTTGCAGGGGCCTCTTCCATCTATATATTCTGTTCTAGAAGCATGTCACATTGTTCCATTTATATCTTCTAGTTCAAGTGGCAACAACTAGAATGGTCGGTCAAGCAGAATTCTGCTTAAATCTTTAAATGAGGACATGCGAGCACTCAAATGAATGCTATTAGATTTGTCTAAAACTATTTTTAATTCAACGATTCGTGACTTGTATATGAATCACTGTAGTTATAGAGACCATGGATGGAAAACACAATACTCGGAGCTTCTTGATTCTCGTTTCTTGTCTATGCAGGAAGTTAGTCTTGGACCGGCAATGGCAGATGTGGTTCTCATGCAAGGCAGTGAAGGTGCAATGCTACTCTGGCCTCAATGACGTGATTTCTGCATAGCAAGTACTTTAGTTAAAGGAGATTGGCCTTTGACCAATAAAATAACTGTTACAATTGGAGCTATATATCTGCCTGTGATTTTCCTTGTCTGGATATCCATCCACTTCGACAACCTACGGAAATGTTGAGTAGAGGTGAACTCTCTTTTTTGTATGATTCATGGTATGGTAGCTTTTTCTATAGACTCGGTATATACTAAATAATAATCACTCTTTTGCAGATCAAGGTACGTATATAACAAGTTGCTTTTCACTTGGTGAGTAATAATTTAGAACGAACCTTTCCTTTATAAAGGAGCACGATCAGTGAGTATCTACCAGGGACTTTATGTTAGCACATCAACTAAAAATGGTGTAAAACAGAAACAAAACCTCCATGCATGGTATATGTAGTTCGATGAGGGAATTGCCCGAAACCAACAACTTAGAGCTGGGCGGCCAATTTGCATCTTGCAGTCGTGAAAGATGATCCCTTGAGTTGCATGCCCATATTTTGACGACCACAAAATATATGGCTGGTTCATCGCCCCCAATAACTTTTTTGCTCGTGCTATCTCTGGCTGCAAAACTTCCTGCCCAATGATAGCCAGGTGTCAAATATGAATGCAATGGTGTGCCTTGTGCATAGACTAACGCTTCATTTAGTGCAGTTCTTGTCGCAGACTGACATTAAGGTCATGATCTGACGGTTCATCATTATGCTTTTGCGGAAATGTCATTATCGAACTCCATTTCCGTAGGTTTGTCTCCTCGTTATAGTTCCTGGCTTCAATATCTCTCTGTAAATCCACCTTCCTCCCCTACTAAAATACTTCTGAAAAACTAATTAACCCTCGTCTCGCACACTCCCAATTCCCACGAAAAAAAAAAAAAAACTAACAATCAAAACCTGGCTCTTTTTGGATTTTCTGGTGCCCTGTTGCGGCTTTTCACCGAGCCTCGTCGGCCCCCTCCTGACATCATCACGTCCCGAATCCAGTACCGGAATCGGCTACGTGACCGGCCGTACAAATTCTAGATTTAATTCTAAAGATCATGCAAGGCTGGGGTACACAAAAGTCATTCATTTAAAAATTACAGCAATTGTATCAACATGAATTAAAAGTATGAATATAATTAAACAATTCTTTTATTCAAATCAAATTATTAATGATCAACTGATCCATAATAAGTATCAGCAACCAAAAAAAATTACATAAAATTAACTAACAAACTAAAAGTCGATGTTCTGTCTAAATCTTGCTACGCATCCTGAGTCTCTGAAAAATCAAAAAGTACAAAACCTTGATAACTTTATGTTTTTCTTCTAGAATTTTCATTAATTTACATTTATCTTTAGGATTCTGGACTAGCCACGATCATGCTCCAGCTCATGACTGGCAACCTCTCAAGCGACCATGCATACTGTGGTTGGTTCTGCTCACATACTGAGCTCATGGCTTAGGCTGTCCCACGTATTATCTATCCGTGGCCGACTTCCACGTATAAAGCCCGTGGCTCAGGCTGTGTAACCACGGTGCAACCATGGCATGGCTAGTCCAAATACCGTATTTACTTCATTAACACTTCATCAATGTAGTCAAAACATGTCTCTTATGATTTTTCAATAATCGATGTCATGGTCCAACCCATTCAATAATCGGTATCGTGGTCCAACCCACTCAATAACCAATGTCATGGTCCAACCCATTTAGCAATCCGGTATCATGGTCCAACCCATCCAGATATCACTTTTCTTTAAAACATGGTGTATGAAATACAGATGATAATTGTTACAGCCGTGACAGTGACGTGGCCAGGCTCAGGTATCGCCGAATGCGAGCGAGCCACGCGTGAGTTTTCCTGCCAGAATCAGCGCCACGTCCTCAAGGCTGGGTCGGCAAAACCGCACTGCCCGATACTGTCTGAAGCAAACAGCTCCCGCCGAGGTCGAGTTCGGCGCGAAGTTCCCCCACCAACTCATCTGCGCCCGGGATCGGGGGAGTCCGCCCCGTGTAAGGTCGGCCGACCCTCCGCCTTGCGCCAGGTGGCCACCCGGAGACGGGTCCACCTCGGCCGAAGCCAGGCGATCTTCTGCCACCTCGCCAGGTGTCCACACGAAGACGGGTCCACCTCGGCCGAAGCCAGGCGATCTTCTGCCACCTCGCCAGGTGTCCACCCGGGAGGGGTCCACCTAGGCCGAGGTCGGCTGACCCTCCGCCTTGCGCCAGGTGGCCACCCGGAGACGAGTCCACCTCGGTCGAAGCCAGGCGATCTTCTGCCACCTCGCCAGGTGTCCACCCGGAGGGGTCCACCTAGGCCGAGGTCGGCCGACCCTCCGCCTTGCGCCAGGTGGCCACCCGGAGACGGGCCCACCTCGGCCGAAGCCAGGCGATCTTCTGCCACCTCGCCAGGTGTCCACCCCGGAGGGGTCCACCTAAGCCGAGGTCGGTCGATCTCTCGCCTCTCGCCAGTTGGCCCCCGGAGACAGGTCCAACTCAGCCGAAGTCAGACCGCTCATACGGAGAGGCCCCCGGGGAAAGCGACGGGTCCCGAGGCCATCCCTCGGGCCGTACCGACCCCAGACGGCGTCCCGTACGGAGGGCGGCGGCACGCGGAACGTGACTTACACTGGCCCGACAGGTCCCGCAGTCGAGAGATCCGATCCTGACGGAACAGGCCCCGTAAACGGATGGCGCCCACGCTCGGGGAAAAGAGCACTCTCACGAAGCCCGAGGCCTGACGACTGGCCGCTCTGCCAGCGCCGCCCTCCCTCCTTTCCTCTTATGTCCTTGCCTTCTCCCTGCTGGGCCCGGCGGACGAGGTCGGAAAGCCGCCTGGCTTCCTTCACCAAAAAGGGAAAAGAAAGGAAGACAGGGGGGAGGAGTTTTCGAGGAGGAAAAGGACAAGCACACGACGGAGGGAGATAAAGAGGGAAGGATCCGGAGACTGCAAGGTAAGCCAACTAGCCTGGGACAAGAGGGAAGCACCGGCACAAGGCCTCGCTCCGAGGAAGAAACCAGAGATCCCGAGAGGGGAATACTGGACGCGAGCTCGGCAGGCAGGCCCAGCCGAGATCCCGGTCCCCGGCGCTTTCCCTTCACTAGTTAACTCTCCAAACCTGGGACCCTTTAGAGGGCCTGGGAGGGAGAGTCTGTTCCTCCTCGTCGTCTACTGACTTGACCGTCGGAGCCCCCTCGCCGGAATCCCCGGCCAGGGTCCTCTAACCCCTTTGTTGCAGGTTTCTCGCAGGAAGGGAGGCTCCCTTGCCAAGCGGTCAGGGAGGATCGGCTGATCCTCGGCACGGGCGCGGCGACGAGAGCGGCAACAGATTGGCGCGCCAGGTAGGGGGGCAGGACACTAACCCCCAGAGGGAACTAGCTTTTTGCAGGTGTCACGCTCTCCAGCAATGGTGGTCACTCGTGGTCGCGAGGCGTCCACCAGCCGTGTGGGAGAAGCCCACTCCCCTCCGGGGGGCCACACCCCCGAACGGGAGCTTCCGGCTCCCCCTCCTCTTCTGCAGCAGCCTACCCCGGCGGACGGTCCCTTGCGGCCATCGTCCAGCAGCTGCAGACCTTGACCTCAGCGGTCCGACAGCTTCAGCATCAGCAACGGTCCCTGGCCACTCAGCCGCAGCCAGGGACCCCCGCGGCCAGAGTCGCGGGACAGCACGGGAGCCTGCGCTCAATCCAGGGCAGGCCGTCCCATCCGCAAGCCATCTCCAACCCCCGAGGGAGCCGCCAAGCTCCCCCGAAGAGAAACTATTCCGGCTCGGAGGATCACGAGAGTCGATCCCCGGCCGATGGGGCCGAAACGGCGCATCGCAGCAAGCGACGCCGGGGCCAGACCTCGCGCCGAGACCGATCGGCGCCCCCTCACCTGCAGCCTCGGTGGAAGACTCCACCGATGAAGCCATCAGGCGCCAGGCCGAGAGGCGCCTAGAAGAGCACGAGCGCAAGTTGGCGGAGTTCGCCCGACGGTTCGCCGACCTGCAGAACTCGTCAGCTGACCCGGCGGGCTACGACTCCCGCCCCCCTTTCTCCGAAGAAATTCAGGCGGAACCGATCCCGAAACGGTTCCGCATGCCACAGGTGGACCCTTACGACGGGACCACCGACCCCCTGGACCATTTGGAGAGTTATAAAGCTCTCATGAGGGTCCAGGGCGCCACCGACGCCCTTCTGTGCATCGCCTTCCCTGCAACCCTTCGGAAGGCCGCTCGAGTTTGGTTCGCCCGTCTCGAGCCCGGATCCATTTGCTCCTTCCAGCAGTTGGAAGGAAAGTTTGTGGCGCATTTCGACGCTTGTCGAAAGGTGCCAAGGGAGGTGGACAGTCTCTTCTCCATCCGCCAGCAGGACCAGGAGCTGCTCCGAGACTACATCGCCCGGTTTAAGACCGCAGTCCTGGAGATCTACAGCTTGGACGAGCCCGTCGCTATGCTGGCTTTAAAGCGCGGGCTCAAGACGTCCCGTCTGACCTATTCCCTGGACAAGAAGCCGCCCAGGACGTATTCCGAGCTCCTCCTCCGCGCCCACAAGTACATCCGAGCGGAGGAGGCTGACCGCACCCGTCGAGAGCTAGACGGGAAGATTCTGAAGAAGTCAACCCCGAGGGACGCCCCGGGAGCTTGGAGGCCCGGGCCATCAGCCGACCCTCGCCCGAACCCAAGGCCGAGGGCCGAGTCTGCCCCCGAGCGAAGGTACACCCCTCTCCTCGCGCCTCGAGCCAAAATCCTCATGGAAATCGAGGGCGAGCGCTACCTCCGCCGACCTCCACCTCAGAACCCGAGAGCGCCCGAGACAAGTCAAAGTACTGCCAATTCCACCGCGAGCACGGGCATGACACGGAGGAGTGCCGCCATTTGAAGCGGGAAATCGAGGAGCTGATCGGGAGGGGATACCTCAGGAAGTTCGTCAAGAACGAGGCCCCCTCCGAGAAGCGGCCGCTCGCGGCCCTACCACCTGTCCCTGCAATCGACAATCGGCCAACTGAGAAGCCCGTGGGCATGATCTCGCGCGGATCCGGCCGAGCAGAGAAGAGAGCCCGGGAAGTCCCGGAGAATGTAATCCCTCCCAAAAGAGGGGAGTCTAATGACAATGTAAACAATGATGCCGTGGTGGTCGAAATGACCATCGCGAAACACCCTGTACATCGGATCATGGTGGATAGCGGAAGCTCGGCCGATGTACTTTTTTACGATGCTTTCTCTCGGATGAATTTGCCTCTCGACCAGCTAAAGCCAGTGCACACCCCACTGGTAGGTTTACAGGGGACTCCGTGGGAGTCGAAGGGGAAATCACTCTCCCAGTTACCGCCGGATCCCCACCTCGGCAGGCGACCATCATGGTAACTTTCACGGTCGTCAAGCTCCCTTCGCCTTACAACGCCATTCTTGGGCATCCCGGGCTCAACCAACTAGACGCCACCATCTCCACAAGGAGACTGCTGGTGCAGTTCCCCACGCCTTTCGGGTTCGGGGAAATGAAGGGGACGATTCAGCCAGTCCCGCTCTGCCTACAGACAATCCCAGGCACCAGGGGCGCAGAGCTCGCCCACGACGTCGAGGACCTCGACCTGAGAGAAAAGGAACCCAGGGGAGGGCCCGTAGAGCGCCTGCTCTCCTTTCCCCTTAGTTCGGACCCCCTGAAGACGGTGCAAGTCGGGGCCCAGCTCCCCGAAGAGGAGCGAACCCGCCTGCTGGAGTTCCTCCGTGCCAACGCCGATGTGTTCGCCTGGTCGGCGGCCGACATGCCGGGTATTCCGCCCGAGATTATCATGCACAGCCTGAACGTGGACCCAGGCAGCCGCCCGGTCCACCAGAAGAAGAGAAGCTTTGCCATGGAGAGGCAGAAGGCGATCGACGAGGAGGTAGAGAAACTTCTCGCCGCCGGTTTCGTCCGAGAAGTCCAATACCCCAGCTGGTTAGCAAACGTGGTCATGGTAAAGAAGAGCAGCGGTAAGTGGAGGATCTGCGTGGACTACACCGACCTCAATCGAGCTTGCCCGAAGGACAGCTTCCCTCTGCCGAAGATCGACCAGCTGGTCGACACCACCTCGGGGCACCGTCTCCTGTCATTCATGGACGCTTTTTCCGGATACAACCAGATCCGGATGAATCCGGAGGACGAAGAGTGTACCGCCTTCATAACTGACCGCGGGACTTTCTGTTACAGGATGATGCCCTTCGGCCTCAAGAACGCGGGGGCGACGTACCAACGCCTGGTCAATAAAGTCTTCAAAGACCAGATAGGCCGCAACATGCAGGTGTACGTGGACGACATGCTGGTAATGAGCAAACTTGACTCGGACCACGTAGCCGACCTGGCGGAGATGTTCGGCAACCTCCGGCGCCACCAGATGAAGCTGAATCCGGCGAAGTGCGCCTTCGGGGTCTCCGCCGGAAAGTTCCTAGGGTTCATGGTGACCCAGAGAGGAATCGAGGCCAACCCGGAGAAGGTCCAGGCCATCCTGGACATGGAGCAGCCAGCCTCCAAGAAACAAGTGCAGCAGCTGACCGGCCGGGTTGCGGCCCTTAGCCGTTTTATTTCCAGGTCGGCGGACCGCTGCCGTCCCTTCTTCAAGGTGCTGAGGAAGATGAATGGTTTCGCCTGGACCAAGGAATGCCAGCAGGCCTTCGAGGAGTTGAAGAAGACGCTCGCATCACCACCTCTGCTGTCCAGGCCAGAGGAAGGGGAGGAGCTCACCCTCTACTTGGCCGTTACCCCGGAGGCCGTCAGCTCTGTCCTGGTCCGAACCGACGACCACGGGATCCAGCGACCGGTGTACTATACCAGCAAACTCCTCCGGGACGCGGAGCTCAGGTATTCCCGGCCCGAGAAACTCGTCTTTGCGCTAATAGTGTCTGCCCAGCGTCTCAGGCCCTATTTCCAAGCGCATCCCATCGCCGTCTTGACGGACCAACCGCTGAAAGCGGTGCTCAGCCGACCCGACACCTCGGGGCGATTGGCCAAATGGGCACTGAAGCTCAGCGAGTTCGACATTACATACCGACCGAGGTCGGCAATGAAGGCACAGGTGCTGGCCGACTTCTTGGTCGAATGCGCAGGTTTGGGCAAGGAGCCCGAGGAGGACTCCCCGGCCCAACCGATGGAGGTCGGCACCAACGAGCCCGGAGAGGACGCCTGGATCCTCCATGTAGACGGAGCCTCAAACTCCGGCGGGAGCGGAGCTGGGCTCATCCTTGCCAACGGCGACGGAGTCGTCGCCGAGTGCGCGCTCCGTTTCCAGTTCCCCGCGACAAATAACCAAGCAGAGTACGAGGCACTTCTCGCCGGACTAAGGGTCTCCCGCGAGCTGGGCGTGACCAACCTCAGAGCCTTCACTGACTCCCAGCTCGTGGCGGGGCAGGTGTCCGGGGAGTACGTCGCTCACGACCCCCAGATGGCAAGGTATTTGGAGCTCGTCAAGGCGGGCGCGTCCAAGTTCCGGCGCTTCAACATCTTCCATATCCCCCGCAGGGAGAACGCCCGCGCGGATGCCCTCTCTCGGCTGGCGACCCTGCCGGACACGATGCTGGACGCGCTCATGTGGAGCGACTCGAAGTCCCAAGCCTCGAAGTACCGGCGGAGGTCCATCAGGTCAGCCAGGAGCCCGGCTGGATGGACAAGTACGCTGCGTACATCACCAGCGGCACCCTGCCGGAAGACCGAGACGCGGCTCGCCTCATCAGGAAGAAGGCCGTACGGTTTGTCCTGATGGACGGGCAGCTGTATCGAAGGTCCTACTCTTATCCCCTCCTCAAGTGTATTGGACCCACAGAAGCCCAGCTTGTGCTCCAGGAGATTCACGAAGGCGTCTGTGGGAACCACGTGGGGGCAGGGCATTGGCATACAAGGCCCTTCGTCAAGGCTACTTCTGGGAGACGATGAAGGAGGACGCCGCCGACTTCGTGAAGAAGTGCGACCGGTGCCAGCGTCACGCCACGGTACAACGGCAACCCTCCAACCCGATCTCTCAGCTCTCAGCCCCCTGGCCGTTCGCCCAGTGGGGGATGGACCTCCTGGGCCCATTCCCGTCGGCGTCCGGCCAGCGGAAGTTCCTGATAGTGGCTATCGACTACTTCACAAAGTGGGTCGAAGCCGAACCCTTGGCAAGAATCACCGAAGCAAACGTCGCCAAGTTCTTCTGGAAGTCCATCGTCTTCCGCTTCGGCCTCCCCCACACCGTGGTCACCGACAACGGACGCCAGTTCGACTGTCGAGAGTTCGAAGATTTCTGCAACGACCTCGGCATCAAGCATCGCTTCACTTCGGTGGCGCACCCCCAGACCAACGGGGAGGCTGAGGTCACGAACAGGACCATTCTTCAGGGCCTCCGCACGCGGCTGGACCAAGCCAAGGGCAGGTGGGCCGACGAGCTTCCCAGCGTTCTTTGGGCATACCACACCACCCCAAGGACGGCTACTGACGAAACCCCATTCAACCTCGTCTTCGGGGCCGAGGCAGTCATCCCGATCGAGCTCAGCATACCCACGCTGCGCGTGGAACAATACGACGAGGCAGAAAACCCGGCCAGGATGATGCTCAACCTAGACCTCCTCGAAGAAACAAGGGACAAGGCCCGAATTCGAATGGCGGCATACCGGCAACGTGTAGCCAGATATTACAACTCCCGAGTACGGCCGAAGGTTTTTCGTCCCGGGACTTGGTCCTCCGGCGTGCAGAAGCCTCCCAGCCACGAGAGTGCGGCAAGCTTTCACCCAACTGGGAAGGCCCTTATCGGGTAGCAGAAGCCCTCCCTCACGGAGCATGTTACTTGGAAGAGTTGGGAGGTGCCAGGTTCCCCCGGACATGGAACCCCTCGAACCTGAGAATGTACTACCAGTAATGTAAGGCTCCCAGTTTCTCTAACAAAGCTTCTTCACTTTAAACACTCTTCTCTAACTTCAACAAGAAGGCCTGCGGCATCGAGCTCAGTCCGGAAGATCCTGGGCCTTAGCCTGGAAGGTGGCGTCGGACCCGCTTCGCCCATGCAAGCCCGGAGCGCAGCTCAGCAAGCCGCGCAAGGTTTGAGAAAGCCTGCGGCATCGAGCTCAGTCCGGAAGATCCTGGGCTTCGGCCTGGAAGGTGGCGCCGAACCCAGTTCGCCCACGCAAGCCCGGAGCACAGCTCAGCAAGCCGCGCAAGGTTTGAGAAAGCCTGCGGCATCGAGCTCAGTCCGGAAGATCCTGGGCTTCGGCCTGGAAGGTGGCGTCGAACCCAGTTCGCCCACGCAAGCCCGGAGCACAGCTCAGCAAGCCGCGCAAGGTTTGAGAAAGCCTGCGGCATCGAGCTCAGTCCGGAAGATCCTGGGCCTCGGCCTGGAAGGCGGCGCCGAACCCAGTTCGCCCACGCAAGCCCGGAGCACAGCTCAGCAAGCCGCGCAAGGTTTGAGAAAGCCTGCGGCATCGAGCTCAGTCCGGAAGATCCTGGGCTTCGGCCTGGAAGTTGGCGCCGAACCCAGTTCGCCCACGCAAGCCCGGAGCACAGCTCAGCAAGCCGCGCAAGGTTTGAGAAAGCCTGCGGCATCGAGCTCAGTCCGGAAGATCCTGGGCTTCGGCCTGGAAGGCGGCGCCGAATCCGCTTCGCCCGCGCAAGCCCGGAGTTTTAGCTCAGTGAGCCGCGCAAGGTTTAAGAAAGCCTACGGCATCGAGCTCAGTCCAGAAGATCCCGGGTTTCGGCCCGGAAGATGATACAGGAACTGTGTTGTCCGCGCAAGCATAAGGCGGCCCAAAGTCGGACCTGCTCAAGATTCTTGCCTTGCCGCGACGCGGCTTTGCAGACCCCGTCCTTCGATTTAGTATAGAAGGACCAGGCCCGCAGTTGTCTCAGGTGCCCCAGACCGACATCTCAGAAACAAACAAACAAAGAAGAAGAAAAAGAAGAACCAAAGATGATAGACAAGTTGTAATAGAAAGTAAGTCTTCATTAAAACAGGTACTCAGTACAAACCGGGAGCCCCGACAGGCCGGGACCCCCCAAAAAGAAGGACAAAGAAAGCAAAAGTACAAGGTGAGGTCACTGGAGCGCAGGGTCGGCGCCGTCCGCCAGAGGTGCGGGCGCCACCTCTTCAACCTCCACGACAACGGCTTCTGGGGCTGTGTCTGGGCCGCGGCATCATCAGTCGGAGGTGCTGCAAGTGTCGCCTGAGGCGTCGCCTGGGTCGTGCCGGAGACCCTGCCCTCGCTCCCGGTTTCCTGCCACCGACGACGACCCCACTCAGGTCCAGCTGGGGAAGAAGGCCCCACCTTTTCCCGGCACATCCGGAACCCTTCAGGAAGGAGTCCACGGCGGCCTCCCGGACTTCCGACGTGAACTCGTCGGAAGCCCGGAACTTGGGGACGGCCTCCTGCGCTTCCCGCTTCGCCGCCTCCAGGAGCCCGTTGATGTAGGAGCTCCGGTCCTTCGCCGCGGCCACCTCTCGCCGGGCTTCGCCAGTTGGCGCTCCAAAAACAGAGAGTGGGCCTGCAGGCGGGCTTCTCCGCCGCGTCCTCCTCAGTACGGCGCTGGTTGGAGGTCCGCTCCTCCGCCAAGGAGGCCTCCAGTTCCTTGTTCGCTCCTCGGAATGCGCCAGGTCGGACTGGAGGGCCTGCTTCTCAGCTCGCAGCTCGGCCCCTTGTCCATCAAGTCCTTCACGTCGGCCGCGAGTTTGCCAAGCCTTTGCTCCCGATCGGAGTCCCGCTTGGCGTTCCCTACGAGGTAGTTCCTCAGTAGGAGGACGTCGTTCCCGATCTGCAAGGGCAAAAAACGCACATCAGTACCAAGGCAGAAGGCCTCGGATCGGAAGAAAAGAAGAATCAAAGCTCAACTTACCGTGAAAAGCTGGGGCAGGATGCCGAGCAGCGCGTCCGCATAATCTCGGTCGCCCCGAGCTCGGCGGTCCGGGCGGTGGAAGCGTACTCCATCAACTTCTCCGCCAGTCCTCGGTCGAGGATGACCGAGTCTCGGTGCGAGATCATCGGCGCTGGGCCCTTCGGGCCGACCCCCGTGACAGCTGCCCCCTCTGCTGAAGCTGCAGCCGACGGACGGCGGTCGCCACTGGCGGTGCCGTTGGGCTGCCTACAGGAACGGGCCCGGCGATGGGCAGAACGGCGGGCGCCGGAGCACTCTCGGCAGAGCCGCCAGGCCGTGGGGCGAGGCGCCAGGGGCGCCACCTCGAGGAAGCCTGGGCGGGGAAACGGCAGCAGCTGGGCCGGGCACGGTCGCCGCTGCGACCTCCCGGCTCGTCTCTGTGCGAGCCCTCTTCGCCACGGGCTCATCCACGTCGACGACCTCCCTCTGAGCCGCTCCCTCCAGCAGGTTCTCCAGGGAAAACTTCATCCCTGCAAAGTGAAGAAATCAGAAGGTTAGACGGTTCAATCTTAAAAAGAGAGGGGGGGCAGAAGTTAATGCGGGACCAAATCTCACCGATCTCCCGGATGGGACTGATGCCGGCCTTAAAAAGATTCTGCTCAGAGAGCAGAACTCGAGCGCCGGGACCATGTCACTCAGGAGCTGGGTGTAAGACTCCTGGTCCGCAGGCTCAACTCGGGAATTCCGGTTCGGCGACCGGTCCGGTTCGCTCCAGGCCCAGTCAACGTCATCGACCGAGGCAAAGAAAAACCGGCTCTTCCATCCCTTGACCGAAGAAGGGAGGTCGAACCGGAGACACCTAGGCCGGGGCGAAATGTACCACCAGCCATCATCGGTGGAGCACTTCTTCAGGGTGAACAGGGCCCTGAAGAGAGAAAAACGGGCAACAAACCCGTGGAAATGGCAGAAGACGATGAAGGAGAAGATGACCCGGATGGCGTTAGGAGCCAGCTGGGCCGGGACGAGCCGAAAATGGCTGAGGAAGGAAAGAAAGAAAGGATGCAGAGGAAAACGAAGACCCCGAGGAGGAAGTCTTCGTAGAAGGCAATGCGGCCGGGGCCACTCATGGTGACACGCTCCCCGGACCGCGGAGCAAACAGACGGACAGATCCGGGATGCCATAGGCATCCCGGAGCAGAGAAAGATCACCTTCGGTCATGGTAGAGGCATGACCGGAGGGACCGGCGGGAAGAAGTGGCGGAGCCGGAAGAGAAGCCAAGGTGGGGAGTGAACGGAGGGGCACGGCAGGCGCAACCGGAGGGGACCGGACCCCCTGGGGATGCCAATAGTGACACCCCCGGGTTGCAAGCGCCGGCGGACCTCCTCTGGAATTACCTCCTCATCCGAGGAGGAAGAAGATGGAGTCCTCGGCCGGGATGGACCGGCCTCGTCCGAGTTAGAAGGGACATGGCGACGGCGCGCCATGGAGAAGGAAAGGAGAAGGGGGCTGAATAAGAAACGAGAGAGAAGGAGAAGAAGACACTTACCCAAAAATGCACAGACGGGCGCGAGCAGCAGAAGTTGTTAGCCTGCAGCGAACCGCCCACGAAGCAAGGGAAAAGGCCTCGTTCTGGAAAGTCCCCTCCCTTTCAAACTCAGCCGGCAGCAGCCGTACCCATCATTCCGCCTCAGTCCACTGGATGGTCGCCACGTGGGCACACGCCCGACACCGACGCCTCGTTAGCAGAGTAACGGCCTCTGCCCCGAAGCGATGCATTGATTGCGGGCAAGTGGACGACGCGTGGCGACTCCCCATAGGTCTTCAGCCGCATCGAGCCACGACGAATGGAGATCGTGCCAATTATGATGCAAGATCTTCGCCTCTCCACGTCATGTCAGCAATTAATCCCGACGTTCCGTTCTACGATGCCCCGACGGAACGGCGGGCTGGGGGGCAACTGTTACAGCCGTGACAGTGACGTGGCCAGGCTCAGGTATCGCCGAATGCGAGCGAGCCACGCGTGAGTTTTCCTGCCAGAATCAGCGCCACGTCCTCAAGGCTGGGGTCGGCAAAACCGCACCGCCCGATACTGTCTGAAGCAAACAGCTCCCGCCGAGGCCGAGTTCGGCGCGAAGTTCCCCCACCAACTCATCTGCGCCCGGGCTCGGGGGAGTCCGCCCCGTGTAAGGTCGGCCGAGGTCGGCCGACCCTCCGCCTTGCGCCAGGTGTCCACCCGGAGACGGGTCCACCTCGGCCGAAGCCAGGCGATCTTCTGCCACCTCGCCAGGTGTCCACCCGGGAGGGGTCCACCTAGGCCGAGGTCGGTGACCCTCCGCCTTGCGCCAGGTGGCCACCCGGAGACGAGTCCACCTCGGCCGAAGCCAGGCGATCTTCTGCCACCTCGCCAGGTGTCCACCCGGGAGGGGTCCACCTAGGCCGAGGTCGGCCGACCCTCCGCCTTGCGCCAGGTGGCCACCCGGAGACGGGCCCACCTCGGTCGAAGCCAGGCGATCTTCTGCCACCTCGCCAGATGTCCACCCGGAGGGGTCCACCTAAGCCGAGGTCGGCCGATCTCTCGCCTCTCGCCAGTTGGCCCCCGGAGACAGGTCCAACTCAGCCGAAGTCAGACCGCTCGTACGGAGAGGCCCCGGGGGAAAGCGACGGGTCCCGAGGCCATCCCTCGGGCCGTACCGACCCCAGACGGCGTCCCGTACGGAGGGCGGCGGCACGCGGAACGTGACTTACACTGGCCCGACAGGTCCCGCAGTCGAGAGATCCGATCCTGACGGAACAGGCCCCGTAAACGGATGGCGCCCACGCTCGGGGAAAAGAGCACTCTCACGAAGCCCGAGGCCTGACGACTGGCCGCTCTGCCAGCGCCGCCCTCCCTCCTTTCCTCTTCTGTCCTTGCCTTCTCCCTGCTGGGCCCGGCGGACGAGGTCGGAAAGCCGCCTGGCTTCCTTCACCAAAAAGGGAAAAGAAAGGAAGACAGGGGGGAGGAGTTTTCGAGGAGGAAAAGGACAAGCACACGACGGAGGGAGATAAAGAGGGAAGGATCCGGAGACTGCAAGGTAAGCCAACTAGCCTGGGACAAGAGGGAAGCACCGGCACAAGGCCTCGCTCCGAGGAAGAAACCAGAGATCCCGAGAGGGGAATACTGGACGCGAGCTCGGCAGGCAGGCCCAGCCGAGATCCCGGTCCCCGGTGCTTTCCCTTCACTAGTTAACTCTCCAAACCTGGGACCCTTTAGAGGGCCTGGGGGGAGAGTCTGTTCCTCCTCGTCGTCTACTGACTTGACCGTCGGAGCCCCCTCGCCGGAATCCCCGGCCAGGGTCCTCTAACCCCTTTGTTGCAGGTTTCTCGCAGGAAGGGAGGCTCCCTTGCCAAGCGGTCAGGAGGATCGGCTGATCCTCGGCACGGGCGCGGCGACGAGAGCGGCAACAATAATAATAATAACCACAATGTCCATCACAAGAAATCAACTATGTCATGCGAAATAATACCATGCATGCAAATGTATATACATATATATGCTCAGATCAAGTCAGGCCACGTAAAATATATGTATAAACGGGTGATCAATACAGAATTTCTTACCTGAATTAGTCCATACCCAAAATTCGCGCGACACTTTCCTGCTCAGGCGACTATTCTCCTACAATAAATAAATAATTTTATTAAAATCTAAATTCCTAATTTTCATGAATGTCGAAGAAAATTTCTTGATTCTCTCTTTTTTTTCTCTCTCCTCTCTTTTCTCTTCTTCTCTCCCGAACCCACCCTGCTTCTACATCGGCCAGACCGAATCGGCCTTCCCCCGGCTATCGGTGACCAAGGGAGATGGTCTCCAAGAAGGCTCGACGGATCGGAGAGGAAGGCTCGACGGATCGGAGAGGAAGGCTCGACAGACCGGAGCGGACAGCGGCGCAGCCGTCGGTGGTCCATGGCCCCAAGACCATGACAAAATTTTATATATAATTGGTCCAAACTCCCAATTAACCTTCCTCGTAGGGCACTTGTTTCGCAAGTCTTATATATAACAAAATTTTATAAAATTTTAATTTGATCTATTCCATTTACAATCCATCTCGAATTTTCTCGAGCTCTTCAAAAAGAACACTTATCTTTCGATGTCACTATAATTAATTATCTTTGACCAATTCTACAGAATTTCATGATAGCCCAACCTTAGATATACATAATTAACATCATCCTCAAGTTGCTGTATGATCCCTTTCTTAGATCATTTTCTTCATAAGTCCATAACAAAATTATACCACATCTCAATTATTGCTCCTTATGATTCATGGTACATAATGAATTCTCTTAATTTCTTCCAAATGAACATTAACACCTCAATCTCAATATAAAATTCTTTGCTCTTGAAATTTATTTCTCTTGATTAACCTCCACATGAAAATCATAATCGGTCTACTCTATTCTTAACCAAAAATTTGAAGAAGACTTGAGTATTAGACATTTACCATGGTCTATAACATTCTTTCTTCTCTTACACCTCTCCATGACTTTACAATCAATCCTTAATCTTATAGAAACCTCAAGCCCTCCTTAAATGGAGAAATCATAATATCAGGTGCCACAAATATTCCCGATCCAAATCGGGTAAAGGACCAACACTTCTTTATTCTAGATTTAGTGATGTCCAAAATTCTTGTTTACTATAGTCCTCTACACCAGGGAACCCATTGAGAAAAATTATCTGGCAACACCTATAGACTAGCCAAGGATCATCAATATTATCTTTTCATTTTGTTACTGAAATTCAAATCAGTACTTTCCATTACAATACTTCTAAAGTTAGAGTTAACATTCATAATTGATTTCAAAATAGCTCAAACCACTATACTTCCACTACGCACTCTGATAAAAATTACTAATCCATCTAGGTTCACCAGATGAATCCCTCCAAACTTATCTTACATTCGTACCAGAAAGATCTCAAGTTACTAAAGTAAAGCTTTTAAATCTCTTTATCATGTCCTACCTTAGGCATATCCTTTCAAGAGTTACCCTAACCCAATTTCTGTATTGGAGGTCCTTGCATAAATTTTATCATTATTTTTACGATACCAATACCTCTAGTTCAAGTCCGGATTAATCATACTCTTCTTGACAATTTAAATAGACAATCTAGATCAACTTTTCTCTTGAAAAGTTATCATTAACTCTAACGAGATAAATGACTTTCAATCAATGCTCTTATGATTAGAATCAATTATCTTATCGTTCATAAAATGATCTTACCATAACTCTTAGCATCAATTAACAAACTATCTAAAATATTGTCCTTATAGGCTAAACCCATATGGATCTTCCAATACCAAATTCTATACTTACTATAATTCATATAAGTTATCCAACACCAATTTCTTTGCTCAAAACAACATCAGTAGTAGGGCAACTAAAATATTTTCATAGATCTTAAATTTAACTTAAGTTGAACACACCCAATTCTCAACAATTATAAGGATGATCAAGTAGTTTAATCCAAGACCACTAACTTAACCCATCAAACATACTACCAAAATGTGCATGACATGCTCATCTAATATCATTGATACCACTAATTGCAAATCTATGTATATGCCAAACACATTTTTCATTTCATAATTTCATTAATAATCCATATACAAATTCATCGAAAGAAAATTCTCCTTCTTAATATCGTAAACTCTTTTATAACCTATATCTGAAATATCTTCTTGCAAGAATTCCCAATGATTCTAGGATAGATTCAGTAATCCAATCCAAACTACAAATATCGGCTATCAAGATTCTATCAAAATAATACATGCCAAGTTGTCACGATATAATCTAATCCACCAATATAGAGAAACAAACTATACATCATCCCAAACATATTTTTTTTATATATTTTCAATCATAATCCACATACAGATTATCAAAAGCATATCCTTTCTAATATTATTGAAATCTTTCATAACTTATACTCTAAACATCCTCATACAACAGTTCATATTAATCATAACTCAAATTTCATAATCATTCGAATTGTATCCCAAGAACTTATATCACAATTTTAAGTGATCATAATTTAAATTTTGATATCATTCACATCATATCCCAATCACTTATGTCACAATCCTAAGGGATTATACTCTGACTTCGGTATTATTCATATCATGTCCAAACTATTTATATCATAGTCCAAGTAATCAAAAACTAAGGTTCAACATCATTCATATCATGTCTTAATCACTTACATTACAATCGTTAGTAAACATGAGCTAAGC
This sequence comes from Areca catechu, assembly GCA_021397845.1. Taxonomy (NCBI): domain Eukaryota; kingdom Viridiplantae; phylum Streptophyta; class Magnoliopsida; order Arecales; family Arecaceae; genus Areca; species Areca catechu. Next base: position 63,877,272 of record CM038039.1, read on the forward strand.
TTCAATATTCTTTATGTTATATCCCAATCACTTATGTCATAATTCCAAGTAATTATAACTGAAGTTTTAATATTATTCTGCCACGTCCTAATAATCATCACGTTATTTCCTAACTATTTGTACCACAGTCCTAAATGATCATAAATCAAACTTTGATACCATTCTGTCATGTCTTATTAATCACTATATCAATGTCTTAATCTCTTATATCACAGTCTCAAACAATCATAACCTAAATTTCGATGTCACTCATATCTATTATAATTACTTATGCCACAGTTCCAAGTCATCATAACCTAAGCTCTGACACTATTCTCGTCATATCCTATTAACCATCGTGTCATTATTATTTTAATCACTTATATCACTATCTCAAATGATCAGAACCTAAGCTCTGATACTACTCTATCATGCCCGAATCCAGTACTAGAATCGGCTACATGATCAGCCGCATAAATCCTAGGTTTTATCCTAGAGATCATGCAAGGTCTACGTACACAAGAGTCATTCATTTAAAAATCACAGTAATTATATCAACATGAATTAAAAGTATGAATATAACTAAACAATTCTTTTATTCAAATCAAACTATTAATGGTCCAATGATCCATAATAAGTATCAGTAACCGAAAAAAACTATATAAAACTAACTAACAAACTAAAAATCGATGTTCCATCTCACATCCAGCCCAAACCTTGCTACGCATCATGAGTTTCTGAAAAATTAAAAAGTAGGGAGTGAGCTATATAGCCTAGTAAGGTTTCCATGTGATCACACCAATAATAATATTATTTCTGAAAATAGCAAAATACCAGTATATCATGTCATGCAGTCAAATAATTCAAGCATCATGTATGACAAAATCTTGATAACTTTACATTTTTTTTCTACAATTTACATTAATTTACCTTTATCTTTAAGGTTCTGGACTAGCCACAATCATGCTCTAGCCCATAACTGGCAATCTCTTAAGCGACCATGCATACTGTGGTCGGTCCTGCTCACGTACTAAGCCCGTGGCTCAGACTATCCCACGTACTATCCGCCCATGGCGGCTCCCACGTACAAAGCCCGTGGCTCAGGCTATATAACCACGGTGCGACCGTGGCATGGCTAATCCAAATACCGTATTTACTTCATTAACACTTCATCAATGTAGTCAAAATATGTCTCTTATGATTTCTCAATAATCGGTGTCATGGTTCAACCCATTCAATAACCGGTATCGTGGTCCAACCAATTCAATAACCAATGTCATGGTCCAACCCATTTAGCAATCCGGTATCATGGTCCAACCCATCCAGATATCACTTTTCTTTAAAACATGGTGTATGAAATACAGACGATAATAATAATAACAACCACAATGTCCATCACAAGAAATCAACTATATCATGCGAAATAACACCATGCGTGCAAATATATATATATATATGCTCAGATCAAGTCAGGCCACATAAAATACATGTATAAACGAGTGATCAATTCAGAATTCCTTACCTGAATTAGTCCGTACCCAAAATTTGTGCAACACTTTCTTGCTTAGGAGACTGTTCTCCTACAATAAATAAATAATTTTATTAAAATCTAAATTTCCAATTTTTACAAATCTTGAGAAAATCCCTTGATTCTCTCTCTTCTTCCTCTCTCTCCTCTCTTTCTCTCTCCTCTCTCTCTCTCTTCCTCTCTTTTCTTTTCTTCTCTCCTGAACCCACCATGCTTCTCACTCAGCCCGACCGAACCGGCCTTCCCCCCAGCTGTCGGCGACCAAGGGAGATGGTCTCCAGGAAGGCTCGATGGACCAGAGCGGATGGCGGCGCAGCCGTCGGCGGTCCACGACCCCAAGACCAAGACAACCCGAACAGAATGAATCTAGAAGAAATTGATTAATCCCTCTTATCAATAAAAGGAACTCACCGGCCGGCGTTAAGGGATTCTCAGTTGTTCGTCGAAGAAAAAGAAGGTGCATGAAGGGGCTCGATGGGGCGGCGGTGTGAAAAATTTAAAAAAAATGCCCGATGATTTTCTTGTCGTTTGGAAGACAACCACCGCTCGATCGAATGCCAATCCCTCGCAAATACGTCACCGGCCACCTCCCTCTCCCTCCATGACTTTTCCCTCGCGATTACCAGCGACAACTCCTACCGGATCAGGGAGATCAAATCTCCCCTGTTCCAGACTCCTCTTTGACATCTCCTTTTTTTTTTGTAACTGGGCTGAAGTCGGCTAGGCTTGCCGACTTTGGTCCAGTGCTCGGGTTTCACAAACATCATCCACCGCCCCTTGCTCACCAGCATTGTTTGACAATATGATCAAATGGAATATCCAAAAAACCATGTTGCCTTTCCCCTTGATAGATTCTCTTCTTTGACCTTACTATTCACCAAACCACGGTCCCCATATTGCGCCCCGTATCTAATCACTCCTTCTCCTCGCACTTACCCAATACAAAAATCTCCATTTAAAAGCCCTCAAATCTCATTAGCACTTGGAAGCCCCAAAAGTGAATCCCAAAGTTTGAGGGCAAGCGAATGTGCGGACATCCAACAAAATTTGGGTTAGGTTTGGACCCAGGTTCTTGGGTTGAGAGGTCTAGCGGAGAGGTCTCTGGTCCTTTTGCAGCGTCCGATCCGGGAGATCCTTGGATTGTAAAACATGGAGGTGCATTACATTATCTCGGAGTCCCAGTTACGGGGGGTACATTGTTAAAGATTGATTATTATCACCTGATTAAGGTAGTTCATGATAGGGTGGAAGGCTAGCAAAGCAGAGCTCTCTCTTATAGGGCAAATCACTTTGATCAAGTCGGTACTCACATCATTATCGGTTTACTTGCTCTCTCATGTTGTCCTTCTAAAATCTGTGGTTCTCAAATTGGAGCAAGTTATTCGAGCCTTTTTGTGGGATTTAATATTTGGTCGGAGGGCCATCCATCTCCTTAGCGAGCACATGATTTGCCAGCCCTGTCGAGATGGAGGTTTGGGCATCCTTTCCCTTATTTTGATGAGGGAAGCCTTATTTGTTAGACATGTTACCAGATTCCTGTTATATCCGAACAGTCTCTGGATGTGGATGATGAGGCATAGATATGGCTCGTTGTGTCCTGGCGAGGACTATCGACACCGCTAGAGATATTTTGCCATTTGGAGAGCGATGATGGCCAATGCTCATGTTGTCTCTCCCCACACCAAATAGGTTCTGGGGGATGGTACTGCCTTCAGCTTCATGTCTGATCCTTGGATTGCTGACATGCCATTATCTTGCTAATCGACTTTCATTGCTATGGACATCATTGACTCCCTTTCCATTCCTGATTTGTTTTTATGGATGGCTCGTAATGGAATCCAATACTAGTTACTCATGTGTTTGGTGATGTTATGGGAGCCCAGATCTTATCGATCCCCCTGCTTATTTATGCTTGCACTGACATTAGGGTATGGAGGACCTCCTATATTCCTAAAGTTACCGGGTCTAACTTGCTTCCCCTATTTAGCCAAGCACTACAGGGAAGTCTTGATCTTGCTTGGAGCTGAAGGATTCGGGTGCATCCTAGGATAAGCCTATTTTTATAGAAAGTGGCCTGGGATTGTCTCCCTACTAGAGCAATCCTTAGCTCTAGAGGGGTGCACGTCCCTTTGCACTGTCTGGTATGCAAGGTAAAGGAGGAGACTTTGGTCCATGTTCTTTTTTTATGTCAGAGGGATGATCAAATTTGGAGGATGGCCAGTCTCCAAGCATTATTCATGCATGTTGCTGATATGTTGATTACTTCCTGGGATTACTTCACCTGGCTACTGGTCATCCTGTTGCCACATTTATTGCCTACACTGCCTATCATATCTAGTTCACCAGGAATGATATTGTCTTCAACTCCGTGAGCCACTCAGCCAGGCTCATTATGGAGAGAGCTCGGATTCATGCTGATGAGTATTTGATGTCGACCGTGGTGTCTTCGGAGACCTGGGGCTTCCATGCCGCTCCTTGAGTGCCCTGCCGGGTTTTTATCTCTTAGGAGTCTCCACCTCTGAACTACTTCATGGTCAACTTCGATGGGAGTGTCATGAACACTCACGAAGGAGCTAGCTTCGTTATCCGCGGTCCGAGTCTCGGTATCATCGCTGTCAGGGGACATTATATCCTTGAGTTGACTAACCCAGCCACGAAGCTGTGTGGTGCCTAAGCCGGGATTATCTACACTCGAATGATCCTGTAGGTTGACCACCTCATCATGAAGGGTGACTCTGCTATCGTCAAAGCTTGGATTCAGGAGGTGAGAAGGTCGAGGCTGGTGCATACTCTTCTTTGTGATATCGCGCTCCTACTTTAGGATTGTTCTTCTTGTATTATCAGACATGTGTACTGGAAGGCTAACTCTGCAGTAGAATGGGTTGCCTTCTTTGTTGTCCATCACTTAAGCCCTGTTCTGTGGACCGACCTGGGGCATACCTCAAGGTCGTTTTATGATATTATTCTTTCTGACTTTCTTGATTTTATTCATGCTAGAACCCTAATCTGAATGCAACAATTTATCAAAAAAATATATAAGACACTGAAATATAAAGAAGATTTGCATATCAACCGGCGTTTGCATCTCAAACAAGAGAATTAAAAAATAAATAGAATTAGAGAAAAAATGTAAAAAATAAAAATTCAGCTAATTGAATTCATTTAATATATTCTTTACTTATCTGTATCTTGGACCATTTCGAATCAACTTTAACGGAGGAATTAGGCGGTTCTTTTTTTTTTTTTTTAATGATGTTTGCTCAACCTGGTGTCACGCCTAGCACATAGTTATTTCATGTTTAAACCATACTAATATCCAAAGAAATAGACATTGTTTATCATTATAAAGGAAATAATTGTTGATATTTACCTAGCTTGACGCTAAAAGATAGATTTTTTTTTTTCTTGGAACAGAAAATACTTGAACCAACAGACACTATTAATCATTTTAATGGGTAATAATTGATTGCCATAGAAATATAACGATGTTGTTCAATTTTTTGGTAAAAGAATGTTATTCGTTGAGGACGCTACCATGGACATTAAAAATAATATTTTTATAGCTGGTATTGAGTTAGAAGTTCGGAAATATTACTTCACCGGCATGAGAACTACGGATTTCAAATAATAATCGTGATTTTCTATGATATAACTGCAGTTACACCACACTAGCGGCCAAGCAATGGCTGTTATTTACAATCTTTATTGTGTCCTCCATAAACCATTATAACTGCAGTCAACTTTGCACTTCCGCCAAAAGTATTATTGAAGCAGAATGCTTTGATAGGATCCTGAACCTACCATATTGCAATCGTCCAATCTCAGTTTACCTTTTTTCTTTTTTTTTTCTTTTTTTTTTCTTTTTAATGTAAAATCCCAGTTTACCATGATGCCGATCCGCCTAGCAGGGTCGGGCTCGGCACAGCTGGGATGGGGCCCAACTGTTTGACCAGTCAACCTTTGACCGGTCTGGGTAATCAAGGGACCTCTTGTTCTTTGGCAAACAATTTCCCTCTTTCCATGCACCATTCCTTTACGTAATGGAATTGGCACCATTGTTAATAAATGTTAAAGCTACCGTCTTGAATTGACACCCACTAGTCCTAAAAAAATAGCCGAATGATCGAGGTTGCAAATGATTCAAGCTGCTGCTCAGAGTCAACCTGAACAATAATCACATATGGCGGGTACTTTAAGATATCATTTGAGACAGATTTTATACTTCATCATATTTTTTTAATATCAATTTTAAAATTAAATATTTTTATTAATAAAATTATTATTTTTATAATTATGATTTTTTTAATTTTTATTTTTAATATATTTTTAATATATATTTTTTATCAATATATAGTATATATTAATAATATTTATTATTTGATCATGTACTGTGTATTGATAAGCATCATGTTTTAAAAATTATGTATTGATTTATTTAATGATATATATTAGAATATCATAGTAATATTTTATTAGTATATATCAAATAATCATATACTATATATTGATGAATACTATATTTAGAAAATTATGTATTAATATATTTATAGGTATATATTAGACCATTACCAACTATGTATCAAAAAAGTTTATAATATATATTAATAAGTCATAAAGTATATTATTTGATTATGTACTGTATATTGATGAGTATCATATTATATAAACCGTGTATCTATTTATATAAATATGTATATTAGAATATTAAAAAATATTTTTTAAAATATGTATCAACCGATCATATATTGTATAATCGGGAATACTGTATTCAAGAAATTATGTATTAATTTATCTGTAGCTATATATTAGATTCTTGCTGGATGTGTATTGTTGCCGCCAAGATCGTCGTGGTATGTAGCTGCTGTCATGGTCGGATGGCTCCTCCAGTTCTCTTGGAGTATTCTGCTCCTTCGAACCTGCAAAAACAAGGTTAGTGACCCAGGCCGGGAATTTCGGCGAGGGCACTCCGACGGTCAAGTCAGTAACGATCCAGGAGAACAGATCCTCCTGGCCGAGCCCCTCTTGATGGACTCCATGCAAGGAGTGAGTGGTGTGAGAGTGGAGTGCAAGTGCATTAGGAGGATGGTGGCCGAGCTAGAGGGATTCTCTATATGGCCTTTTCTCCTTTGACTTGCTTAAGTTTTGTGTTTTTCCTGCGTACCTCCCCGTGGTGGTGCCGATGGTTCTTTTAAACCATGGTGATCGTTGGGCACCTACCTCGGGATCTCCCCAGTGTCAGCAGGCGCGTGCAGGGGTATCCTGTGCCGTGAACGGGACGCCTTTCCCGGTTCGTGATAGGAGAACCTGCCATGCGCTTTGACATTCCTTCCAGTCACTCCATTCCGGGAAGCTTGGCAGTGCCTCGATTTGGGGGCCATCGCCTTCGGGATTCGAATCTCCTGGTTGACTTCCTTTTCTGGGTGGTTCAGGTGGTCGGTGAAGAGTGTGGTGCCTCGATCACAGGGCTCCTCCCCTTTTTGGTATAAGTGGCGGCCACGGACAATTATTGCAGCCAGGTGGGCGCCTTTCGGCGACCCTCGGGCGGCTCACTAGCCTCCTGGGATGATGGTGCCGCCTCCTTGCTTGCTGGTATCTTCGCATGAACTAGAGGCCGAGCTAGAGAGGCAGGGCTCGACTCCGAGGGGCTTGGCCTCGATGCGGCTCCACTTGGCGGAGGAGGGCTGAGCTCGACTCCGAACCAAGGGAGCCCGACTTCGGGCGAGCTCGACCTGATGGAGGAGGGCAGAGCGCGGCTCCGGCCTAGAGGGCTCGACCTTAGAGGGGCTCCATGTGGCAGAGAAGGGCTGAGCTCGACTCCATACCACGGGGCTCGACCTCGAGGGGCTTGCTCTAGGGGATGCCGCTCGACTCCGGCCTAAGCTTCCCGAGCTCGTGGGCCTGACTTGGCGGAGGGCGGAGCTTGGCTCCGGTGGGCAGCCCCATTATTCTGAGGGAGCTCAGCCCGGTGAAGGAGTCCGGGTAGAATATCTGAGGTGGCGGCCTTCTCTGACGTGGCGTCTGACAGCTACTCCATGTCAGCGATCCGGCCACATCATTTGCCCCCCACTCCCGAGGCTCGTTAGTGCGCGGTGCTCAGGTCGAAGGGAGTAATTGCGGTGCTGACGTGGAGAGGCGAAGATTCGGTGCAATAATGGCCATGATCACCGGTGCTTCATGAAGCGATTTTCTAGGCCATTGCGGAGGCGCCACGTGGCCACATCCAAGGAGTAGTTATTACCAGCATGGAATTCAGAGCGGCCAGGATGTCTTACCCACTGATGGCTAGTACGTGGCGTGAATCCGTTGGCGGAGGGGCTGTAACGGTATGGATGCGCTTGGTCATTTCGAAATGAAAGGAAGTCTTTACCCAAAATACCTATTCTTTCGAATTCTTCGTGCCCAGTGCCGTACCCAAGCTTCCTCTTCTTCCTGATTGCCCCAGACCCTCTAAGGAACCAAGTTAGTCTTCTTCTTCCCCTTATCAGAGTAGGCTTCTTCTTTCGAGGTTAGGGCCCTCTTCTGACAGAGTCTATCCCTTCTTCCTCTTGAGTTTCTTGCTTCTTCTACCTCCATAGATGTCTCGTTTCGGTCAGGGCTTCCATCCTTCCACTAATCAGGACGAGGCCGGTCCTTCTGTGCTGAGACCGCCAACTTCTTCCTCCGATGAGGAGGAGGGGGTGCGTTTTGAGTTCAACAAGAGGCATCCTCCCGGTCCCGTAGCTATTAGGGAACTTGGGTCTGTTCCTTCTCGTCCTTCTCGTCCTCCTTCCCCGCCTGAACCCGTCCACGAGCCCATCCGGTTGACAGGTCCTGGTGGGGGGCGCTTCGATGATCTCTACCGATGAGCTGGGGACCATCCGGGATGTCTATGGCATCCCGCACTCTGTCCAGCTTCTAATCCCCCGACCAGGGGACCGGGTTACTTCTAGTAGCCCGGGCCGAATAGCCTTCTATAAGGAGACCTTCTCTGGAGGGCTTCGCTTCCCCTTTCATCCTTTCTTTATGTCCGTGTTGAGCAACTACCATTTGGTTCCCACTCAACTTGTACCAAATGCCATTATGACCATATTCTCCTTCATTACACTCTGCCACTTCTACGGGTTCGTTGCCCTGTTTTCCTTATTCAGGGCATTATTCACCTTGAAGCACCACCCAACCGAAGACGGGTGGTGATCTTTGTCCTCTCGCCCGAAGGGCATTAGGTTTTAGTTCCCCTCTTCTATCAAGGGATGGAAGAGTAAGTTTTTCTTTACAATGGTCGAGGGGATTGATAGGGTCTGGAGCAACCCGGATCAGTCCCCTAACCAAAGTTCTATGGTTGATGCGGCTAACCAGGATGACTACGAGCAGCTCCGCACTGCCCAGATTCTATCCCTTGAGTTTCTGCTGTTAGAGCAGAACCTCTTTGAAGCCGAGGTCGACCCAACGAGGGAGTAGGGTGAGTTCGGCTCGAGCTTTCCTTTCTTCTATGCCTTTTATCCTGTCTCTTCTGAGCTCTAACCATTGTGTGTCCTATACACAAGCATGATCTTCTCGAAGAGCAACTTGCTCGCGATCATCGGGAAGAGGCCGCTGGCCGGACTAGTTGAGGAGCCCCCCTCGAGATGAGCTCGGGGCGAGAGCACGTCGACAGCGACCCCCGCCGCACCAGCCGATCCAAGCAGGATGGAGGCTGAGGCCGCTCCCGCACAGGCGGAGAGGACAGTGTCCGCGATGCCTGGGCCGAACTAGAGGACAGTCAGGAAGGTACCGGAGCGGTCGAGGCAATAAGAAGCAGCTCCTGTCTCGGAGCCTGAGGTGGTAGTCCAGGCCAGGGCTGCAGCTGCTGCCGCCACCGTGTCCCCCGATCCTCCGAGGCCTGCTGCCGTTGATGTCGAGGAGGAGGAGGTCCGAGGGGGAGCCGAACCTATGGCCAAGGTGCTACCTAAGAGGAGGCCGAGCTCCCAACCCGCCCCGGATGGCGCCCCCACCAGAGGGGCAAGTGATCCGGCTTCTGAGGCGAGCAGGAGGGAAAGGGAACACCGCCAGGTCCCTTTCAAACTGGCGCTGGAGAGCTCTTTGCTCCGGAACCAGGCCTTGGCGAAGCTCATGATGGATTTCTCCATCCAATCATGCGACCGGCAGGAGATAGCCGGACAGCAGCTGGGGGATGCGATCAGTAGCATCTTCCCCAGCTCTTCTCGGTAAGTGACTTTGCTACTTCTTTTCTTCTCTCTCTTTTTTCTTCTTTTTTGTTTGTCTGTTGATGTAATACCCGGGCTTGGGCTGAAGTCGGCAGGCCCCGCCGACTTCAACCCAAACTAGTTAAAAAAAAAAAACAGAGGAGTTTGAATCGAAGAAGAAGAGGGAGTCGGAACAGGGGAGGCTTCCTCTCCCTTATCCGGCCGGGGTTTCCGCCGGTGATCTCGGTGGAAGGGTCGTGAGGGGAGTGGGAGGCGAGCGGTGACGGGTTTTGAGAGGAATTAGGACTCGTTGGATGGTGGTTGTCTTCTAAACGGCAAGGGAACCAATCGAAAGTTCTTTAAATCCCCTCCACCGTCGTCGAAACAAACCCATCGAGTCTTTCGACACCATCTTCTTCCTCTCCAGCGAGCGTCAGGTAGTCCATCGAGGTCGGTAAGTTCTTTTAATTGGGAATTTATCTAGATTTTTTTTATTTGGGGCGGTTTTGTTGATCTGTGTTGGGGATGGATGGTTGCGCCGCTACCGTCTGCTCCGGTCCGCCGAGCCCTCTCAGTGAACTCCAACCTCGGCCGTCAGTAGCAGAGGAAGACCGGTCGATCGATGGAGATAGGGAGACACAGGGAGGTGGGTTCGGGAGAAAGAAAAGAAAAGAGAGAGAAGGAAGAGAGAGAAGGAAGAGAGAGAAGGAGGAGAGAGAAAGAGGAGAGAAAGGAAGAGAGAGAGAAAGAGAGAGAGAAGGAAGAGAGAGAAGGAGGAGAGAGAAGGAAGAGGAGAGAGAATCAAGGGATTTTCTTGAGATTCGTATAATTTGGGAATTTAAATTTTAATTAAATTATTTATTAATGTTGGGAATCAGTCTTCTAAGCGGGAAGGCATCGCCTAAATTTCGGGTACTGACTAGTATCGGATATACTAGGATTAATGCGTTAAGGTAAGGAATTCTGTATTGATCATTCCATGAATTTATTATAGCCTGGCTTGATCTAAGCATATATGTTATATGTATTTGCACATGTGGTACTATATATTATGGCATAGTTATTTTCTTGTGATAGACATTATGGTTTTATCATTTTTTTATTGTCGGTATTTCATGCATGATGTTATAAAGAAAATTGATATCCGGATGGGTTGGACCATGATACCGATTGCTAAATAGGTTGAACCATGAAACTGGATATAGAGTGGGTGGGACCACGATATCAGTTATTAAAATGGATTGGACCACGATATCGATTATCGAGTGGGTTGGACCACGATACCAGTTATCGAGAGGTCATAAAAGATATGTTTTGACAAGTGTTAATGAAGTAAATACGGTATTTGGTCTAGCAATGCTATGGTAGCACCGTGGTTATACAGCCTGAGCCATGGGCTTTGTACGTGGGAGCCGGCCACGGGCGGATAGTTCGTGCGACAGCCGATCCACGGGCTTAGTACGTAAGCAGGACCGACCATAGTATACATGGTCATTTTGAGGTTGCCAATCATGGGCTGGTACATGACCGTGGCTAGTCCAGAACCCTAAAGATAAAGGTTACTTAAAGGGAATTCTAAAGGAAAAATATAAAATTATCAAGGTTCTGTAATACATGAGGTTTAAATCATTTGATTGCATGACTTAACATACTGATATTTTATTGTTTCAAAAAATTTATATTATTATTTGGAGTGATCTTATGGATACCTTACTGGACTGTATAGCTCACTTCCTACCTTTTGATTTTTCAGAGACTCAGGATACGTGACAGGATTTGGGCTGGGCGTGAGATAAAGCTTCATATATGCTGAGTTAGTTAGTTAGTTAGAGTTAGTTTCGGTTACTGATGTTTGTGAAACAGTAGTCCAATTAGTAATATCGACTTAATAAATGGATTGTACAATTGTTACTTGATTGTTTATATAATATTAGTTTTAATTTGATATGGTTGACTTTTGGTATACCTAGGCCTTGCATGATCTCTAGGATAAAACCTAGAGTTTGTGCGGCCGGTCACGTAGCCGATTCCGGTGCTGGATTCGGGGCGTGACAGAGTGGTATCAGAGCAAACCAGGTTTTAGGATCTTAGGATATAATCTCATGGAGAGAGAGTGTGGGTTGATTCATGGGTGGGGTAGATATTATGTCATGTTTGTTTTGACCATCTGAATGTTAGTTGTTTACTAATAATGACTGGTGTAGGTTTTCCATGGCGCGTGGTAGTGGACATGGACGTGTTAGGAGACCCACAAGATTTGCGGATGGAGCAAATGCTTGGGATCCTATAGAGCAGCACGAGGATACTGGGGTTCTATCTGGTGATGAGGAACATCCACAAGAACCAACACCCAATCCCATGGACAATGCTGGTGATGAGGAGCATCCACGGGAACTGGCGCCTAACCCTTTGGACAACACCCCGGAGATTGGAACTGCAAAAACAGGAACACCGGGAGGATCTAGAGTTTAGCTTGGGGACCAGGTAGGTCTTCCTTAACTATTGCAATATTTAGTGCAGCAACAAGCTACTGCAACAGCTGATACATTGAGAATAATGGAAGCTCAACAGCAACAGCAGCAATTCATGCAGCAGCTACTATTGCAGCAGCAACAGCCAGAAGTTAGAATCCCACAAGAACGATCAATTACTTTGATAGATTTTAAGAAATATGCGCCACCAGTATTCAAGGGAACATCTGATCCCATGGAGGCAGAAGATTGGTTGAAAGCTGTTGAGAAAGTTTTCCAAGCCTTGCGGTGTCCAGAAGGGGAGAAGGTTACATTCGCTACCTTTTTATTGCAAGATGAGGCAGCTGCTTGGTGGGAGCTGGAGCTTGGGAAGCAAGGACCAAACGATGTACCATTTACCTGGGTAGATTTTAGAAGGATTTTCTAACTTTCCTCAAAATGTTCGGGTACAAAAATTTCGAGAATTTGATCACTTGGAGCTGGGTAGTTTAACTATTTCTCAGTATGCTGCAAAGTTTGAAGAATTATCGAGATATGCTCCATCACTGATAATAGATGAAGGGATCCGGGCCAGAAAATTTGAAAATAGACTGAGAGGTCGGATTCAGCATCAGGTATCTGTCTTCGAACTTACCACCTATAAGGAAGTGGTGAACAAGGCACTGATAGTAGAAAGAGGATTGGATGCTGCTCAAGTAGAGAGAGAAAAAGCTTTAAAGAAAAGATCCAGATCAGAAGGATTTTAGGATCAATCTAATAGAAACATCAGTGCAAAGACAAGGAAACCTGACACCGCTGCACCAGATGACAAAACTAAACAAAGGGATGATATCTAGTGCTACCGGTGTGGTGGACCACACCTTAAGCGAGACTGCACCTGGCCAGGAGGACAATGTTTCAATTATGGAAAGGAGGGTCACACTGCAGCTGTATGTCGTCTTGGTCAAGGGTCATAGCGTCAAGCGTTTCAGGCATCGCGTGACGAACTTTAACAAGGAGGACAACAGAAGTTAGGTACCCAAGAACGGGTGTATGCACTCACCCAGCAGAATACCAACGCATCCAATTCAGTAATGACAGGTATGAGTAGGTTATGACCATTTTGGATGGTAATACGAGTGATTAAAATCATATTGACATGGTGATTATTAAGATATGACAAGAATAGTGTTAGACCTTAGATTATGATGATTTAGAACTGTGGTATAAGTGATTTTGATAGATGTGAGTGATATCAGAATTCAAGTCATGATTATTCGAGACTGAAAATTTGTGATTTGGAAATCACCTAGTGGTTGTTAAGACATAACATAGACTCAGAACTATGACATAAGTGATTAGGATATGGTTTGAATGTCAAAAAATTTAATTTGGATTATAAATGAAAAAGGATAATGTTTTGAATAAGACTTGGGAAGTAAGTACCTTAAGAGGTGACTAATTGGAAGTTGGAGATCGAATGACATGAGGGTTGGTTATTCTTAAGGTTTAAAAAAATCTCAATCAAGCTAATTTCGAGGACAAAATTATTTTAACGGAGGGAGAATGTAATACCCGGCTTGGGCTGAAGTCGGCAGGCCCAGCCGACTTCAACCCAAACTAGTTAAAAAAAAAAAAAGAGGAGTTTGAATCGAAGAAGAAGAGGGAGTCGGAACAGGGGAGGCTTCCTCTCCCTTATCCGGCTGGGGTTTCCGTCGGTGATCTCGGTGGAAGGGTCGTGAGGGGAGTGGGAGGCGAGCGGCGACGGGTTTTGAGAGGAATTAGGACTCATTGGATGGTGGTTGTCTTCCAAACGGCAAGGGAACCAATCGAAAGTTCTTTAAATCCCCTCCACCGTCGTCGAAACAAACCCATCAAGTCTTCCCACACCGTCTTCTTCCTCTCTAGCGAGCGTCCGGCAGTCCACCGAGGTCGGTAAGTTCTTTTATTTGAAAATTTATCTAGATTTTTTTTTATTTGGGGCGGTTTCGTTGATCTGTGTTGGGGACGGATGGTTGCGCCGCCACCGTCTGCTCCGGTCTGCCGAGCCCTCTCAGTGAACTCCAACCTCAGCCGTCAGTAGCAGGGGAAGACCGGTCGATCGATGGAGATAGGGAGACACAGGGAGGTGGGTTCGAGAGAAAGAAAAGAAAAGAGAGAGAAGGAAGAGAGAGGAGGAGAGAGAAAGAGGAGAGAGAAGAAGAGAGAGAAGGAAGAGAGAGAAGGAAAAGGAGAGAGGAAGAAGAGAGAGAATCAAGAAATTTTCTTGAAATTCATGAAATTTGGGAATTTAGATTTTAATTAAATTATTTATTAATGTTGGGAATCAGTCTTCTAAGCGGGAAGGCATCGCGTAAATTTCGGGTATTGACTAGTATCGGATATACTAGGATTAGCGCGTTAAGGTAAGGAATTCTGTATTGATCATTCCATGACTTTATTATGGCCTGGCTTGATCTAAGCATATTGTTATATGTATTTGCACGTGTGGTACTATATGTCATGGCATAGTTGTTTTCTTGTGATAGACATTATGGTTTTATCATTTTTTTATTGTCGGTATTTCATGCATGATGTTATAAAGAAAATTGATATTCGGATGGGTTGGACCATGATACCAGATTGCTAAATAGGTTGAACCATGAAACTGGATATCGAGTGGGTGGGACCACGATATCGGTTATTAAAATGGGTTGGACCATGATATCGGTTATCGAGTGGGTTGGACCACGATACCGGTTATCGAGAGGTCATAAAAGATGTGTTTTGACAAGTGTTAATGAAGTAAATACGGTATTTGGTCTAGCCATGCTATGGTAGCACCGTGGTTATACAGCCTGAGCTATGGGCTTTGTACGTGGGAGGGCTGGTACATGATCGTGGCTAGTCCAGAACCCTAAAGATAAAGGTTACTTAAAGGGAATTCTAAAGGAAAAATATAAAATTATCAAGGTTCTGTAATACATGAGGTTTAAATCATTTGATTGCATGACTTAACATACTGATATTTTATTGTTTCAGAAAATTTATATTATTATTTGGAGTGATCTTATAGATACCTTACTTGGCTGTATAGCTCACTTCTTACCTTTTGATTTTTCAGAGACTCAGGATGCGTGACAGGATTTGGGCTGGGCATGAGACAAAGCTTCATATATGCTGAGTTAGTTAGTTAGTTAGAGTTAGTTTCGGTTTCTGATGTTTGTGAATCAGTAGTCCAATTAGTATTATCGACTTAATAAATGGATTGTACAATTGTTACTTGATTATTTATATAATATTAGTTTTAATTTGATATGGTTGACTTTTGGTATTCCTAGGCCTTGCATGATCTCTAGGGTAAAACCTAGAGTTTGTACGACCGGTCGCGTAGCCGATTCCAGTGCTGGATTCGGGGCGTGACAGTTGATAGCTGACCTCTTGTGTGGTGCAGATCGGTGCCGAGGTCCTCTTGATCAGGGACTGCTACCAGAACTGGCTGAAGAACGATCAGCAATGGGCAGCTGAGGTCGAGTCTTTGAAAGCCAACCTGAAGGAGAGATCCGATGCCAACGGGGCACTTGACCTGAGGGTCAAGGACCTTAAGAAATAGCTCGCCGGTGCTGAGGGGCGAGCGAAGGAGCTCTAGGAGAGCCTCGACCAGGAGCGAGGCCGGTCGAGGAGCAAGGCCGAGGAACTCGCGGCCACCGAGAAGAGGCTTACTTCTTTCAATGCCGAGGCAGTTCGGCAGAAGTGGATCGCCCAGTCCCTTCAGACTGAACTGACAGCGGCGAAGGAGAAGTTGGCCGCAGCTGAGAAGGAGGCCGTGGAGGTGTCCAAGTTGGCAGAGGAAGCAAGGGAACGAGCCGTCGAGGCGAAGGAGGCCGAAGGTGCCATGGCCAAGTACAAAGCCGCGGAGGAGTTTGTCGTTGAGTTCTTTCAGACGGCATCGAACTCCTTCCATAAGAGTTTCATGTACCTGCACTGTCGAGTCGAGGTGCTCATTCCCGACAAGAGCCTCCACTGCCTCAGGTATCCTCAAGCTTCGAACGCGGAGCCGGACCCGGACATTGATGGTGCAGAAGTCGTCGTTCCCTAACCCTCTCAGGCGGTGGCGATCGTCGAGGCCGGAGCTGCGCCGTCCAAGGCCGAAGCTACACACCCAAGGGCCCCTGGGGATGAAACTTCATGGTCTCGCAGTCCTGCCGAAGGAACAGCCCGGGTAGATTAGGTCTTTCTTCTGCTTTCTTGTTTTCTTGTTCATTCAGCTTTGGCCCAGGTTACCCGGTATGTCGGGGGCCCGAGAATCCTTGTAAATGAACCATCTATTTTTTCAATGAATTGAAAATTTTTCTTCAACTGTTCTGACTTCAACCTCTTCCTCTTCTTCATTTGTTCTTTCTTTTTTCTTCTCTTCTCTCTTTTTTTTTACACATGCATAAATGTGAGGGGATAAGAGGAGAGGTCTTTGCCTTGTTGCTGGATGCCAAGGGTTTCGAAGTCTTGGAGCTGGGCTCAAAGACTTAGTGGCCGGAGATCTAAGCTCCGGGTCTTTGTGTTTTGGAGCTGGGCTCAAAGGTGTGGTGGCCGAAGATCTGAGCTCCGAGCCTAGATGTCTTGGAGCCGGGCTCGAGGACTTGTTGGCCCGAGAGCTGGGCCCCCAGTCTTCCTCATCTGAGAGCTGGGCTTGGGTCTCGGTGATTTCTTAGTGATCGGAGATCTGAGCTCCGGGTCTTTGTGTCCTGGAGCTGGGCTCGAAGACTCAGTGGCTGGAGAGCTTGGCTCTAGGCTTTAAGGTCTCGGCGCTGGGCTCTGGGACCTGGTGGCCGGAAAACTTGGTTCCGGGCTTTGATGTCTTGGAGCTGGGCTCGAAGACTTAGTGGTCGGAGAGCTTGGCTCCGAGCTTTAAGGTCTAGGTGCTTGGCTCTGGGACATGGTGGCCGGAAAACTTGGTTCCGGGCTTTGATATCTCGGAGCTGGGCTTGAAGACTTAGTGGCCGGAGAGCTTGGCTTTAGGCTTTGAGATCTCGGTGCTTGGCTCTGGGACATGGTGGCCGGAAAACTTGGTTCTGGGCTTTGATGTCTCAGAGCTGGGCTCGAAGACTTAGTGACCGGAGAGCTTGGCTATGGACTTTGAGGTCTCGATGCTTGGCTCTGGGACCTGGTGGCCAGAAAATTTGGTTCCGGGCTTTGATGTCTTAGAGCTGGGCTCGAAGACTTGGGGGCCGAAGAGCTTGGCTCCGGGCTTTGAGATCTCGGCGCTTGGCTCTGGAACCTGGTGGCTGGAAAACTTGGTTCTGGGATTTGATGTCTTGGAGCTTGGCTCGAAAACTTGGGGGCCGGAGAGCTTGGCTCCGGGCTTGAATGTCTTGGAGTTGGGCTCAAAGACTTGGTGGCCGGAGAGCTCGGCTCTGGGCTTGAATGTCTTGGAGCTGTGCTCGAAGACTTGGTGACCGGAGAGCTTGGCTCCGGGCTTGGATGTCTTAGAGCTGGGCTCGAGGACTTGGTGGCCGGAGAGCTTGGCTCCGGGCTTGAATGTCTTGGAGTTGGGCTCGAAGACTTGGTGGCCAGAGAGCTCGGCTCTGAGCTTGAATGTCTTGGAGCTGGGCTCGAAGACTTCGTGGCCAGAGATCTCGGCTCCGAGCTTGAATGTCTTGGAGCTGGGCTCGAAGACTTGGTGGCCGGAGATCTTGGCTCTGGGCTTGAATGTCTTGGAGCTGGGCTCGAAACTTGGTGGCCGGAGAGCTTGGCTCCGAGCTTGGATGTCTTAGAGCTGGGCTCGAAGACTTGGTGGCCGGAGAGCTTGGCTCCGAGCATGGATGTCTTGGAGCTGGGCTCGAAGACTTGGTGGTCGGAGAGCTCGACTCCGGGCTTGGATGTCTTAGAGCTGAGCTCGAAGACTTGGTGGCCGGAGAGCTCGGCTCCGGGCTTGAATGTCTTGGAGCTGGGCTCAAAGACTTGGTGGCTGGAGAGCTCGGCTCTGGGCTTGGGTGTCTTGGAGCTGGGCTCAAAGACTTGGTGGTCGGAGAGATTGGCTCTGGACTTGGATGTCTTGGAGCTAGGCTCGGAGACTTGGTGGCCGGAAAGCTCGGCTCCAAGCTTGAATGTCTTGGAGCTGTGCTCGAAGACTTGGTGGTCGGAGAGCTTGGTTCCGATGGTAATATTCCTGCAAGGCAGATAACCTTTTACGTAAAGGAAAATCTTTATTATTAACGGAAGAAAGCCTTACACTATTGATAGTATCTCCTCAGATTGCAAGCATTTCATGTTCGGGGGAACCTGGGACCATCCAGGTCCTCAAGGTAGTAGGCCCCATGCGAGAGGGCCTCAGCCACCTTGTAAGGGCCTTCCCAGTTTGGCGAGAGCTTGCCGCACTCCCAGGGTTGAGATGCTTCAGCTTGGTGCAACACCAGATCTCCGGGTCTGAAAACTTTTGGCCTTACCCGTACGTTGCAGTACCGGGCCACTCGTTGCCGGTATGCCACCATTCAGAGCCGAGCTTTGTCCCTTGTTTCTTCGAGGAGGTCTAAGTTGAGCAGAAGGTATGCCAAGTACTGCGCTTCATCATACTGTTGTACTCGAAGCGTGGGTACGCTGAGCTCAACCAGGATGACTGCCTTGGCACCGAAGACAAGGTTGAATGGCGTCTCGCCAATTGCCGCTCTAGGCGTTGTGTGATAGGCCCATAGGATACTTGGGAGCTCTTTTGCCACCTGCCTTTGGCTTGGTCCAGCCTGGTTCTGAGCCCTTGAAGGATGGTCCGATTGGTCACCTCGGCCTCCCCATTCGTTTGGGGGTAGGCTACCGAGGTAAAGCGGTGTTGGATGCCGTATTCAGTGCAAAATCCTTTGAACTCCCGGTTGTCAAATTACCACCCGTTGTCGGTAATGATACAGTGGGGGAGTCCAGAGTGGCAGATAACTGACTTCCAGAAGAATTGGCAGACATTGGCTTCAGTGATCCAAGCTAAAGGTTCTGCTTCGATCCACTTGGTGAAGTAGTCAATTGCCACTAGCAGGAACCTTCGTTGTCCCGATGCCGGGGGGAATGGTCTAAGGATGTCCATTCCCCACTGAGCAAAAGGCCAAGGGGATGAGAGCTGGAAGATCGATGCCGCCGGCTGGCGCTGTATATGGGCATGGCGCTGGCACTTGTCACACCTCTTGACAAAGTCGGTGGCATCCTCCCTCATGGTCTCCCAGAAGTAGCCTTGGAGAAGAGCTTTGTACACCAGCGTTCTCCCTCCCACGTGGTTCCTACAGAGGCCTTCGTGTATCTCCTAAAGCACGAAGGCCGCCTCTGTGGGCCTGAGGCACTTCAGGAGCAGGTAGGAGTGAGAATGGTGGTAGAGCTGGCCTTCCATCAAAATGAATCGGGAGGCCTTCTTCTTGATGAGGTTGGCTTCCATGCAGTCTTCTAGCAAGGTGCTATCAGTGATGTACCTGACGTACCTGTCCATCCAGCTCGGCTCTGAGGTGACTTGTTGCACCTTCTCTGGGCCTTCGTAGCTTGGATTCTCAAAGTACTCGATACAGGCATGCCCCAGAGATGAGTCCGGCAATGTCACAAGCCTCGACAGTGCATCTGCGCGTACATTCTCCCCCCGAGGGATGTGAAAAATGCTGAAGCGCCAGAAGCCTATCGCGCTCGAGCGGACTTGTTCCAGGTACTCATCATCTGGAGATCTTTGGCCTCATATTCTCCGGAGACTTGCCCGGTAACTAGTTCAGAGTCGGTAAAAACTTTCAAGCTCTGTCACCCAGCTCGTAGGAGACTTTCAGACCCGCGAGGAGTGCCTCATACTCCGCCTGGTTGTTTGTTGCGGTGAACTTGAAGCAGAGAGCACATTCCGTCACCACCCCGTCACGATTAGCGAGGATAAGGCCCGCTCCACTCCCGCCAGAATTGGACACGCCGTCCATGTGGAGGATCCAGGGCTCCTCTTCTGGTCCGAGCTCGGCCTGGCACTCCGTCATTATCTTCTCTGGCTCCTCAGTGAGCCCTATACATTCGACCACGAAGTCGGCTAGGACTTGAGCCTTCTGTGAAAACCTTGGTCAATACGCTATGTCAAACTCGCTCAGCAGCAGAGACCACTTGGCAAGTCTTCTAAAGGTCTCGGGGTGGCTGAGCATGGTCCTCAGTGGCTGGACCATCACAACGATGATGGGGTGTGCTTGGAAATAGGGCCTGAGATGCTTAGCTGATATTATTAGTGCAAAAATGAGCTTCTCGGAGCGAGTATACCTGATCTCGGCATCATGGAGGATTTTGCTGGTGTAGTACACCGGCTTCTGTGATCCATCATCGTCCACATGGATAAGGACCGAGCTGACTACTCTGGGTGTGACCACCAAATAAAGCAGGAGCTCCTCCCCTTCCTCCGGTCTAGAGAGCAGCGGAGGATTGGCCAGGAACTCCTTCAATTCTTCGAAGGCCGTTCTGCACTCCTCCGTCCAGGTGAAGTCGTGTATAATGCGCAGCGCCCTGAAGAAAGGGAGGCAACGATCGGCCGACCTCGAGATGAACCGGCTCAGCACTGCGATCCACCCCGTCAAGCACTGGACCTGCTTCTTGGACGTCGGGTGCTCCATGTCCACGATGGCTAGTCCTTCTCCGGGTTGGCTTCAATGCCCTTCTGAGTGACCATGAAGCCAAGAAACTTTCCCGTCGCTACTTCGAAGGCGCACTTCGACGGGTTCAGCTTCATCTGGTACTTTCGGAGGTTATGGAAGGCTTCGGTGAGGTCGGCGATGTGGTCCGAGCTCGGCTTGCTCATGATAAGCATGTCGTCCACATACACCTGCATGTTCCGGCCAATCTGGTCTTTGAAGACCCTATTGACCAGATGCTAGTATGTGGCCCCGGCATTTTTCAAACCAAAGGGCATCATCTTGTAGCAGTATGTTCCCTGGTCGGTGACAAAGGTGATGTGCTCCTCGTCCTCTGGGTGCATCCGAATTTGATTGTATCCGGAGAATGCATCCATAAAGGAGAGGAGCATGTACCCTGAGGTGGCGTCTACCAACTGATCGATCTTTGGCAGGAGGAAGCTATCCTTTGGGCATGCCTTGTTGAGGTCGGTATAGTCCACACAGATCCTTCATTTGTCATTACTCTTCTTTACCATCACCACATTCTCTAGCCAGCTCGGATATTGCACCTCCCAAACGAAACCAGCAACGAGGAGTTTGTCTACCTCCTCATTGATGGCCGCTTGCCTCTCTGGGGTGAAGCTTCGCTTCTTCTGCCGAACTGTCCTGCACTTCGGGTCAATGCTTAACTTGTGAGTGATGATGTCAGAGAGAATACCTAGCATGTCGGCCGCCATCCAGGCGAACACATCTGCGTTCGCCTGCAGGAACTCCAACAGGTGGGCTCTTTCCTCCTCTTACAGCTAGGCCCCAATCTGCACTGTCTTCTCCTGATCGATCCTGAGCGGGAAAGACAACAGGTGCTCGGCTGGGCCACCTCTGGGGTCCTGCGCCCTTTGGTCGAGCTCGTCCGCCCTAGGATCTTCCTCGGGGACTTTGGTACCCGGGAGGGTCTAGAAATAGTGTTGGACTGGCTGAGGTGCTCCTCTCATCTCCCCGACACTGTAAGGGGCTAGGAACTACACAAGTAGTCTCTTGGTAGAGACGACGGCGTTGAGCAAGTTGAGCCCGGGTCGGCCAAGGATCACGTTATAGGCTGAAGGGAACCTGACAACTGTGAAGGTCACCATGACGCTCTATCGAGGTGGGGTCCCAGTGATGACCGGAAGAGTGATTTCTCCCTCAACCCTCATAGAGTCCCCTGTGAAGCCAACAAGGGGTGTATACACAGGCCTGAGCTGTGCAGGAGACAAGTTTATTCTGGAGAAAGCATCATAAAAAAGCACATCCGTGGAGCTTCCACTATCAACCATGAAGTGTTTTACATGATGCTTAGTGATCGTTATCTCGACAACCACAGCATCATTATTCACATTTTCTTCCCAAACTTTCCCTTCTCTCATAAAGGGGAGTACATTTTCAGATTGCCCTACCTCCCGGACCTTCTTGGATGCGTGCTCGGCTCCCCAACTTATCATCCCCATCAGCTTCTCGGTAGGGCGGTTATCCACTATAGGAGCTGGCGGGAGAGCGACGAATGCCTAAGGTTCTGCTTGAGGTCTGCCCTCCACGTACCTCTTAAGGTAGCCTCTCTTGATGAGTTCCTCGATCTCCTTCTTAAGGTTGCGGCATTCCTCGGTGTCATGGTCATGGTCGCGGTGGTAGCGACAGTACTTCGTCTTGTCACGGCTGGAGGATAGTCTCATCGGAGGCAAGCGCTTCAGGTAGGGCTCACCTTCGATCTCCATGACGATATTCATCCTCGGGGTGATGAGGGGGGTATAACTCCCCTCGGGAACGGGAGCGCCTCTCATCCTCGATCCCTGCCGGAAGCTCAAAGCTGGAGGTCTCGGCTTGCACGTCCCCGACTTCTCGACGGGGGCAGGTTTCTTCAGTAGCTTCCTGTCGAGCTCCTGCCTTGTACGATCCGCCTCCTTGGTGCGGATGTACTTCTGAGCTTGGAGGAGAAGCTCGGAATAGCTCTTGGGGGGCTTCTTATCGAGCAAGTCAGGCGGGAGGTCCTGAATCCTCGCTTCAGTGCCAACATGGCAACTGGCTCCTCGAGGTTGTAAATCTCCAATGCGATAGCCTTGAAATGGGCCACGTAGTCTCGTAGGGGCTCGCGGTCCTGCTGCTTGATGGAGAAGAGGATGTCTGCCTCTCGTGGCATCTTCTGACAGGTGTCGAAGTGGGCCATGAACTTCTGCCCCAGCTGGGCGAAGGAGTTGATGCTCTCCGACTCCAGACGGGTGAACCACACCCGAGCTGCTTTTCGGAGAGTAGCAGGAAAGGCGATGCAGAGGAGGGTGTTGGTGGCCCTTTAGACCCTCATGAGAGTCCTGTAGCTTTCTAGGTGGTCCAGGGGGTCGGTGGTCCCATCGTAAGGATCCACTTGCAACATATGGAACCGATATGGGATCGGCTCCTCTTGGACTTCTCGGGAGAAAAGAGGACGGGCGTCGTAGCCTGCTAGCTTGCTAGTGGAGCCTAGCAGATTGGCAAACCGGCGGGATAATTTTGCCAGCTTGCGGTCATGTTCCTCCAGGCGCTTCTCCGCCATGCGCCTGACGGCTTCGTCAGTGGACCCCTCCACCGAAGGAGACGAAGAAGGTGACATGGGTGCATGGCGCCTGTCACAAGGGGTCTTACTTTTCCTACCTTGGTGGGGTCTGGATACCACCCGCTCAAGGTTTGGTGAGTGGCTCTTTCTGTCAGCAGACCCGGCTCGTTGTCTTTTCGTCAGAGTTTGGTGGCTACCCCGGTTGTCAGTGATGGCCCGCGATTGCTAAGGCCTTCCTTGGAAGGAACGCTGGTTGTCGCGAGGTGCTGCGGCATGGGCCGCGGGAGTCCCTAGCTGCTGATGAGTAGCCAAGGACCGGTGCTGGTGCTGAAGCTGGCGTACTGCCGTGACAAGGATCTGCATCTGCTGGGTGAGTGCAGCTAACTGAGACTCCAGCAGAAGCGGTTGAGCTGGAGCAGGTGGCTCCACCTCTGGGTTGTGCGGGTTCCCCCGGGAAGGGGATTCTTCTGCACGACTGGTGGAGACCTCTCTCGCCCGCGTCGTCACCATCCTCCCATCAAACTGCTTGTAAAGGGGTTAAAGCTGGATCAAAGATTGCTTTGCCCCTACCTGGTGTGCCAATCTGTTGCCACCAAGATCGTCGTGGCCTGTAGCTGCTGTCATGGTCGGATGGCCCCTCCGGTTCTCTTGGAGTATCCTGCTCCTTTGAACCTGCAAAAATAGGGTTAGTGACCTGAGCCGGGGATTCCGACGGGGGCACTCCGACGGTCAAGTCAGTAACGATCCAGGGGAACAGATCCTCCTGGTCGAGCCCCTCTTGATGGACTCCATGCAAAGAGGAGTGAGTGGTGTGAGAGTGGGGTGCAAGTGCATTAGGAGGATGATGGCCGAGCTAAAGGGATTCTCTATATGGCCTTTTCTCCTTTGACTTGCTTGAGTTTTGTGTTTTCTTGCGTACCTCCCCGTGGGGGTGCCGATGGTTTTTTTAAATCATGGTGATCGTTGGGCGCCTACCTCAGGATCTCTCCCATGTCAGCAGGCGCGTGCAGTAGTATCTCGCACCATGAACGGGATGCATTTCCCGGTTCGTGATAGGAGAACCTGCCATGCGCTCTGACATTCATTCCGTTCGCTCCGTTCTGGGAAGCTTAGTAGTGCCTCGATTTGGGGGCCACCCCTCCAGGATTTGAATCTCCTTGTTGACTTCCTCTTTCGGGTGGTTCAGGTGGTCGGTGAAGAGCATGGTGCCTCGATCACAGGGCTCCTCCCCTTTCTGGTGTAGTGGTGGCCGCAGATAGTTATTACGGCCAGATGGGCGCCTTTCGGCAACCCTCGGGCGGCTCACCGGCCTCCTAGGATGATGGTGCCGCCTCCCCACTTGCTGGTGTCTTCGTCTGAGCTAGAGGCCGAGCTGGAGATGCAGGGCTCGACTCTGAGGGGCTCGGCCTCGACGCGGCTCCACTTGGCGGAGGAGGGCTGAGCTCGACTCCAGACCAAGGAAGCCCGACTTCAGGCGAGCTCAACCTGAAGGAGGAGGGCAGAGCGCGGCTCCGGCCTAGAGGGCTTGACCTCGGAGGGGCTCCACGTGGCAGAGAAGGGATGAGCTCGACTCCATACCACGGGGCTCTACCTCGAGGGGCTTGCTCTAGGGGATGCCGTTCGGCTCCGGCCTAAGCGTCCCGAGCTCGCGGGCCTGACTTGGCGTAGGGTGGAGCTCGGCTCCGACGGGCGGCCCTATTATTCTCAGCCCGGCGAAGGAGTCCGGATAGAATATCTGAGGTGGCGGCCTTCTCTGACGTGGCGTCTGACAGCTACTCCACGTCAGCGATCCGGCCACATCATGTATTAGAAAAATTTAAAATATATATCAGTAAGTCATTAAATATATAGCATATAATCTTATATATTGATGAATATTATATCCTAAAAATTATGTATTAATTTATCAAATAATTAATTTATTTATTATATATCATGTGATCATGTAATATGTATCAATAAAAAAATAAATATTTAATATGAAAAAAAATAGAGAATAATATAATTATGAAATTAATAATTTTATTAATAAAAAATATATTTAATTTTTTAAATTTATATTTTAATGTTTTTATTAAGTAAAACTTGAAAAGGAGGCGGAGGAAAACGACCGGCTTTTGGGTCAGCTTCCATGTGCACAGGATATGGTTAGCGGCGCTGCAAGTGGCTACTAAACTAAGGCCCCTTCCACCTAGAGATGCATTCAAAGGATTTATTGCGGGAGAAAAGTGTGAAAGTATATTCAAATCATATCATAATTCTCCGGAAGCGTTCGTCCAACCTCGGGCCCCATGCAAGGCGGCGGCGCCAAAAACCCTTTATATTAGGTAATATCAAACAGTCAGATAGGGCGAAATATCAAAGAATGGCATCCTCTTATCTCCTCCACCACCATCCATCAAAAAAAAATCTCCTTCACCACTACCTCCTCCAGCCTCTCCTCCTCCCAATTATACTGATAATAATTAGCCCAACTTACGCTCAAACCATTTCCCACAGCAATATTATAAGCTTGCGCTCCTCCTTCACTGCTCGGACCGGCCAAACCACCGCCTGGCTCTCACCTTCTCGCGACTTCGCCTTCGGGTTTCGCCCCCTGGAAGCTGACGGCACCCACTTTCTCCTCGCCATCTGGTTCGACAAGATAGATAGCAAAACCGTTGTTTGGTGTGCGAACGGGAACAAACCGGTTCAAGCTGGAGCCACGGTGGTGCTCGCCGCCGACGGGCAGCTATCGCTCATCGATCGTGACGGCCAAGAGGTGTGGAATGCCGGAGTCAACGGTACTGTTGCATATGCTGCCATGCTTGACAACGGCAACTTCATTCTAGCAAGCGGCGACGGTTCGGTCCGATGGCAAAGCTTCGACCACCCCTCGGATACCATCTTGCCCTCCCAAGAATTGGGTGTAGGCATGGGGCTTCGGTCCCGTCTGATGGACACCAATTACTCCTCCGGACGGTTCGAGCTCGGCGTTCAAAGCGACGGAAATCTAACCTTTTATCCGGTTAATATCATGACAGGCTATGAATATGATCCTTACTGGGCTACCAACACTACCGGAAATGGATCACGGCTGGTCTTCAACGAGTCCACCGGAACCATCTACCTGGCTCTAAATAACACCAACATCAATCTCTTGCCAGAGAGAATATACTCCATGGAAGATTTCTATCAGAGGGCAACACTCGATTTCGATGGGGTCTTCAGGCGATACATCTACCCAAAGAGTGCGAAGAGCAGTGCCGGTTGGACTACGGTGGGTTTCCAGCCTCCAGATATCTGCCGAAATCTCACCACCAAGACTGGCAGCGGTGCATGTGGGTTCAATAGCTACTGTATATCCGGTGGTGGGAATCAAAGTGTGGATTGCGTGTGCCCACCCGACTATTCTTTCTGGGATCCAATTATGAAGTACAAAGGGTGCACCCCAAATTTTGCAGCCCAGAACTGCAAGGGGAAGTTCACGTTGAGAGAGATGAATAATGTCGATTGGCCTTTATCCGCCTACGAGCACTTGTCTCCCATAGATGAGAACAGATGTAGAAGAGAATGCTTGGGGGATTGCAACTGTGCCGTAGCGGTTTACGAGATTGATGGTCGGCACTGTTGGAAGAAAAGGCTCCCTCTCTCCAATGGAAAGATGGGCGAATATGTGGACCGAAAGGCCTTCATCAAAGTACCTAAAGGTAATTTTACCTCCTGCATTTGACTCCGCTGGGTTTTCCACGCCCATCCTAAGCCATCCCAAAAGTCAAAATATCATATCCGAAGGGACCCTTTTTTCTTTTTTTTTGGGTAAACATGGGCTATGGAGCTGTTGGGTTCATTAATTTCAGGGCAAATTTTCTGCATTGCCTTCATTTTTTATTTTGGACAATAAAGTCGATATGATTAATCTTCTGTTTTTTATTTGCACTTAATAAAGGATGATGTCAAGCTATCGTAATATTGTTCATATTTAAATACATGCATGCCTACGCACACCACACGTGCATCGCTGTGCGGTGTTTGCGTGCACTATAATATTTTCATGGTTCGTTTTCCTTTTCTCCGACTGCTAAAAACTCGAGTTTAAAATTTAAGAAACATAAACTTAAGTGAAAGCCCTGATTTTAAGGAACTGTTATGCAGGTTCGTCAAATGGTAAGAAGAGGATTGTCATGGTCACAACTTTGGTGCCGGCACTCCTCCTATTGGTATGCCTTGGTCTATTTTTTTGGAAGAAGAACAGAAAACGAGGTATAATCTTTTACTTTACTTTTAGATATTCAAATGTTTATAATTACTAGGAATTGGCACCAATGTTCCTATTCAAATTCTTTTGTTGCATTTCTATATAAATGGATCAATTAATTTTCTGCAAAATAGTGAAATGTGGTAATATGCACACCTCATCCAACAGGTGTCTGGTATCATGTAGCGTTGCAGCATGTATATCATAAGGTGGCATCATTCATGTCTCAATTAGAAAATTTAGTGATGTGTTGTTTTACCAATGTGCATCAACTAACCTTTTTTTTTTTAAGGTAAAAGATGTCCATATGGCATGAGCCTTTATAATAACCTGAATCGATTAAATTTGAATTACTAGCAATTCACATTTGCCTTCACCATCTAAGCGAGATGGTTTAATTTGGGTATACCCGCTCCATCTGCCCTCCTGCATAACCCATCAGGAGAGTGTTCTTCCAAAATTGATCTACAGGGCATGCTAGGTATGCTTGCAGTGTACACGATTAATAAGAAGTTATGCCCTATGTAATTCCAGAGTAGTACAGAGAACTACTTTTCTTTGATGTTATGTTCTTAATCATTATATCCATGAAGTTTTCTTTGTTATACATTAAGGTTCGTTTTTACTTTTCACATGTTCCTTTTTGGTCTATCGATCAACATTTTCTAATTGTAAACTGGCCAAATGCCACACGGGTCATATACCTCCTCCATGTGGTGGAGTTTCCAGGTTCAAGCCCTGTGAGGTGAATATCTAAGACTTGGATATACAGAGTACATCAGCTGGGCTCCTCTGTGTCTCACTGTCCTCTAACTTAAGGATTTCAATATTTTCCAAGCTTAGCATCGCTTTTTATTATTATTATTATTATTTTAAGGTTAAAAGGAGGCTAAGAAGGCAGCCACCTAGCTTTTATTAAAAATAAAGAAGAATACAAAAGAAGAGTTACAAGGAAAAGAGAGAAAAAATCATACAAGACCTGTCAGCCATTAAAAACCATAGAAAGCATTTAGGCCTTAGGAGAGATAAAAAATAAGGAAGCTACGGGAATAATACAATCATGATCCATGGACTAAGATGGGGACCGTCCGCAGTTTAGATGAGGTAAACTTCTGAAGTAAAACAACCGAAACTATCACCAAGTCTCTGGAAATGAATATAGTAGCCATGATAAAAATTATTAAACGAGAGTAGGAATGAATTTCACAAAATACCAAATTTTGCCTAGCTCTCGTAATAATTTATTATTACAAAGAAAAGACCAGCTATTAAAAGGTTACACACTTTTAGAAGCTATAGGGACCTGGGATACTTGAAGACCAAGAAAAATTTTAGCATTCCTTTCTTTCCAACAGCTCTAAGTGAATGCCCCGATAAGCATTAGTTGAAAGGATGAGCATCACACGTTGAATATGTACCTACGTCGAACATTGAAGCCTTCTCAACAATTAAGGGTCCTCCCAAGTATTTGAAGTATTACAGCTTACATTCAAATGCAAAAATGTTTCATCCATTTATATATTACTATTTACAAGTTCGTGGTACCATAACATAGACTCCAAGGTTATACTACATTTTGTGTGCATACTAATTGGGCACGTGTACATATCAATATAAGTCAATATATCGTGGCATTTCATGTGTAACTTCTTTTAGGTCCAAAAATTCAATGGTGCCTATGCTCTTGTCCATATATGGTAGTTTTCAATTAATTAGGAAAATTTTTCATGTTTTGTTGCATTTTTTTACTCTACTTATATTATGTAACAATAATTGGAGTATAAGAAATTTGATCAATGTTCTCATGGTTTGCTTGGTTACTTTTGAAGTTCCCATGTTAGGTGTACCAATTACCTCCTCCAAAGAAAGTAGAGGAATGGAACTGGAATTGAATTTATTTGACGTGTTTACAATTGAAAGTGCCACTGATAACTTCTCCATTAACAACAAACTTGGAGAGGGCGGGTTTGGCCCCGTTTATAAGGTAATCATCTATTTGACATGTTCTTTCTTTATTATACATCTAATTAACATATCTTTTTTTGTAAATTAAATCCTTAATATAGCAAATTTCAGGGTCAATTGGATGATGGACAGGAGATTGCAGTCAAGAGATTGTCCAAGGATTCCGTGCAGGGTCTGAAAGAGTTCAAAAATGAGGTTATGTTAATTGCTAAACTGCAGCACAAAAATCTTGTTCGGATTCTTGGTTGCTGCATTCAAGGAGAGGAAAGAATGTTGATCTATGAGTACATGCAAAACAAGAGCTTGGATGCCTTCATTTTTGGTACCTACATTTCTTTACTCTCTTTTTGCACTTTTACCATTGCAAAGTTGATTGCATGTTGAACTAAATTAAGCGTGACATGTCTCATGGCTGTACTGTATAATAAAAAAGAAGATAACGATTTGGCAATTTGAATTTAATAATTAAGATGGGCCTATCTCATCAAATTGAATGAGTTCAAATTTGGAAGGAGGAGGTGCTCTTCACCTTATAATTTCAAGAATAAGGAGATTGATTTAAGCGAGGACCGGGAAATTTTATGAGGTTCATGATATTCTCCAACAACTCAGTACATAACTTAATTGTACCTTATATGCTGATAATTACATAAAGAACTAGGAACATGATAATAAATTTTAATGAATGCGTGCGTGAATTATGAAGCTCTAATCTTTAATGTTGAAACTCAATCATGTAACAAATACCGATATGACTCTATTTTTTCTCTTTTTTTAGGAAAAATTGGACATCAAAAGTGTCCAATACTATAATTAGTTACACCTTAAAATGTTAGTTACATTAATTTAAATTAGTATCTAGACATAAAAATTTAATATTAGTTAAAGAAAAACTGTATACATTCAATGATTGTATCTATTAGACTACTCAAATCATCCCTCATTATACATCAGGACAGGACCTAGGACTAAAAGGAAGCAACCTTACCTCAACAAATTTTGTTATAACTGCCACTGATATGAATGAAATAGATTACCTCGAGTACATAACGATGAACTTGTTAGATTGGAATTTTAGTGTTATCATTGTAATCCTGCTGAAGAATAATATGTTGGACCAGATAAAAAACAAGGGGCATTGCTGAATTGGCGAAAGCGTCTTGACATTATTATAGGAATCGCTCGAGGTCTTCTTTACCTTCACCAGGACTCGAGGTTAACAATAATCCACAGGGACCTCAAGGCTAGCAACATTTTGCTTGACGAGGACATGAATCCGAAAATCTCAGACTTTGGCACTGCAAGAATTTTCAAAGGAGATCAAAATCAAGAGAAGACAAGGATGGTCATCGGAACGTTGTGAGTGCATCAATGCAATTGTTAACATGTCTCACTCTCATTAGATAATTTACTGAATTGCTAATTGATGGCATGCAGTGGGTACATGTCGCCAGAGTATGTCACAAATGGTACCTTTTCAGTGAAATCTGATGTTTTCAGTTTCGGAGTTCTAATACTTGAGATCTTAACTGGTAGGAAAAATAGAATGGTGCATCAATCAGGATATTCTACGAACCTTATAGGTCATGTAAGTATTCATTCAAATGCAATAATTCTCCTTGTTTTTCATATTATTGTTGATACTAATTAAAATTTCATTTTGATATGTATATTTGGCTTCTTTCAGGTGTGGAGAGTTTGGGCAGAAGGTAGATGCATGGAGCTACTTGATGAAGCAATGGGATGTTCATATCCTATATCTAAGCTACTTCGATGTATGCAAGTTGGACTATTGTGCGTGCAAGACGGGAGCAGAGATAGGCCAACAATGGCAGAGGTGGTTCTGATGTTGAGCAATGAAGGTGTGGCACTACGACAGCCTAAACGGCCTGGTTTCTGCATGGAAAGCACTCCAACAGAGCAAGATTCATCTTCCTGGGAACAACATTCAGTTACACCGAATGAAGTCACGGTTACAATGGTTGAAGGCCGATAAGACACTCATCAAAATAAGCATTTCTCTATCTTTGGACAATTTAAGACAAGCATCAAAGCATACAGATTAAGTTTGTTTCATTGTAGAGGTGGACTATATATGATAGTATTACTTCAGTCTTAATTGCAGGATTTGCTTTCATCTGTAGGAGAGGAGTGCGAAACCCTAGTTTCTCCCCTGCTCCATGGTATCTTGTGAATGCTGTGAGGGAACATTTGGAGCTTGTAATAGGAGGAGAATGTTAGTTGTGTATGTATGTTTATTTATGCAATTTTAGAAATATTTGAAAAATATTTTTTGATATGCATAGCAGAATAAATTTGGTGTAACAAAATAATTTCAAATATAATGAAATAAAGTTAGGAAGTCACGAGACACGGATAGAACCACTATCCTAAAGAAGATATGGCTTCCTTCTCGTGCGAAGAACAATTGGACCACAAGCTCTCCTTCAAGGTACAACCCAGAAACCAAAAATTTCAATGCACGTCGGTGGCACGATCTCAAACGGACGTCGATTAGCTCGTCTTCAGTCCAAAAATTTCAAAGCGAGAAAAGATAGGAGAAAAAGAAATTTTAGAAATTTTTAAAATAGAAGAATAGAGGAGAGGGAGGGCTTGAAATTTTTTAGATGCTATGTAGGGCTAGGGTAGAGGCCTATTTATAGGCTCAAAATCTCAAAGGAACATCCAAAAGGCCCTCAACTAGATGTTATGGGAGTTAAAAAATTAATTACAAAATTAATTAAATAATTAAAAAAATGAAAAAAAAAGTAAAATGCATGAAATATAAAATGATAAAAAAAACACAATGCATGGAAACATGCGTGTGGATCGTGTACATTGCATGTGGAGGGATTTTATTTTATTTTTGGTTAGGTAATGTCAACAATCTTCCACAAAAATAAAATAAAATAATTAAAATTTTAATATTATTAAACTCGATAAATAATTTAAAATTTTTGGACTTTTACTATACTAAGTGCATGTGCCTTTTAGGTTTGAACTTATATTTAGTATAAAATATATACAGTATGAAAATGAGCTAATCATAATGCGAAATAGCGCTATCTAGGTCATGCGCTTGCCTTGATTTTTATGAGAGTTATTAGGGATTCGTCTTGATCCCATAGTCGTGGCCTCACGACTACTCTCACTAAGATAAATCCTCCAAAGATACGTGTAACGGAATCGTACCTTGCTGAACTCACAATCTTGGATCTATTGAAAGCTATGCTCAGCCTAACCGTCACAATAGAGCACCATACCATAGGAATGGGATAGAGACAGACTCCAAATCGGTGCTCCTAAACGTTATCTTATAGATCGTTTCTCTTTGAACCTTAACTATGGGGTTATCATGACGATAGAGATCCACTCTGGTGACTAATATATGATCCCATCCCCCTTAATTTCTTAGATACCGCAACCTTCGAAAGATCTTTGGTCAAAAGATCTGCCAGATTATATGTTGATCTTATAAATACAATGATATCACTTCTTTCTTTTTATTTCTAACAGTTTTATACCTGATCAGGATATGATTATTCATCTTTTATTAGTTGTCTATTGATTCAACAGATCAATTAGAGCTATATAATCATAATTTAAAAAGGTTTTTGAAACTTTTTAGTTAAAGAATTGATGTATCACTAGCCTCTAATTTTATTACTAAGAATCTATAGGCATTACTATTTTGGACATATATATAATCATAGTTCTTTTTTTTGGATTCAGGGATGTTAACCATGGCTAGGCACCCCCATGCTTTGAGGAATTTTAGGTTAGGAGTCCTCTCTTCCAAAGTTCATAAGGAGTTTTTTGGATCTCCAACTATATAAGCTTAGGGTCCAGAAGAAGCAGAAGGTTTGCGAAGAGACTCTTTCTTCTGATGAAAGTAGTCTCTTGCAAGATGGTTGATCCTTCCATACACAAAATAGAACCTTCTTTCACTTGGACCTTGGACAGGCTTGTTGGATCTAGTGTTATGGGCTTTAAAGGTTTTAACTTTGGATTTGAATTTGTTTAGGTTAAACTAGTTAGATTGGTTTGACTAGTATTGGTGGTTTGGTTAAAATCTAGGTTTTGATTTTAGTTTAGTATTGTCGTTGGTCTGGTATTGTTGGGTTAGATTGGCTTGGATACTTGAGATTCTGGTTTGCTAGGTTTTAGACCTATGTTGATCTTCTATCTTGATTGAGTTTAGAAGTTGGGCTAGGGTTAGCTCTCCTTACTTTTGGAACTGACTTTTGACAAAATCATTCCAAGAAGAAGGCATTTTATCTAAAAGGCTGGAGACCTTAAATCTTCATAGAATTTGTCTTCATTAGCTTGAAATTTTCTAAGGTACTCTTGGAATTGGTGAACCTAATCATTGATGAATTTATCTTTTACCATGTTAAATTTAAGAAATGATGTAGCGTTGAATCGTTCAACCCCAGCATCATTAAGGCCATATTCAGACTCTAGGATATCACATAATCCTTCATACTCTTAGCCAACTGGCAAATATCGTAGAGTGAGTTAAATAGGGTACTAAAAATTCTACCTTTACATAGGTAATCCTCTAGCTTCTGGGATAGTGGTGCAGTTGAACTGGAGGAACATGCAGACTGGTCAATCAATAACCAAAGTCTTAAGATAGTTAGCTAAAATTTCATTTAGCTTTGCTACCTCCTAAAATAGGATCCATCAATTTTTTAAATTTAAGATTAATGATGTCATCTCTAAGGATTGCCATTAGATCCAAATCAAGTTCAGAGAGGAAGATCCGGAGATCAAAAATAATTTTGCTAAGAATTTGTTTAAATAACTTAAATATTTTGTTGTATATGTTTTTAAAAATGTATCCTATATATTTTGTTTTTTAGAAAGTTAAGGTTTTATTAAAATGATCACTACTGTGATTGGACCTATGGTTTATTAAGATTTTTAATTGTGTTATTTATTTTTAAATCCTAAAAACTTTGATTAATTTATTGATGTAGTCTTTTAAAAATTAATTTACGTATTGCAGTACAGGTTCAGCGGGAATCTTCAATTAATTTTGTATAATATAAAAAAAATAGATATTATGCTATAAATAACCAAAAAATATAATAAAATATGGAAGATAAATAAATTATAATTAAGTACAAACAATTATATTTGTATAGATCGCTACAAACTATACCAAATCTCTTTTAGACTATTAGTTATGTATATATATATATATATATATATATATATATATGTATTTATGTAATTTTAGAAATATTTGAAAAATATTTTTTTGTGACAGAATAAATTTGGTGTAATAAAATAATTTCAAATATAATAAAATAAAGTTAGGAAGTCTAGTCTGGAAGGTGGATAAAATCACTGTCCTAAAGAAGATTTGGACCCTTCTCGTGCGAAGAATAGTTGGGCGACATGCTCTCCTCCAAGGTATAAACCGGAAGCCAAAAATTTCAATGCCCGTCATGGCACGATCTCGAACAGATGTCAATCAGCTCGTCTTCAGTCCAAAAATTTTAAAGCGGGAAAAGATAGGAGAAAAAAGAATTTTAGAAATTTTTAGAATAGAAGAATGGAGAGGAAGAGCTTAGAATTTTTTGGATGCTCTGCAGGACTAGAGTAGAAGTCTATTTATATGCTCAAAACTAGAAAAGAAATCCCTGAAAAATCCGAAACTAGTCATTATGGAAGTTACAAACTTAATTAAATAATTAAAAAAATGTAAAATGCATGAAAATGTAAAATGGTAAAAAAAATATAATGTATGGAAATGCGCGCGGATCATGCACATTGCGTGCAGAGGGGTTTTATTTTGTTTTTGATCAGGTAGCGTCAACAGAGAAGCATACTAGACTCTTGTTTTCTGCATGGAACTCCCCCAAATGAAACTCTCCATCTGTGCTGAACCTGTATAACTGACCAATCATTAGCTGATGCATATGTTCTTCTGGGTACACAACCATGTTTAGTCAATTGCAACATCCTTGAATATAGCATATGCAATATATATAGTATGATTATCAAGTTTTAGTTGGAGTCTCCAGCTCCATCCATCTATGGGACACTAATCACAATATTTCCTAAATGTTGGAATTATAAGATCTTGAAAACTTTTGTAACCATGATACTCCTCCCTTCCCTATTTTCTCCTTTGAGGACTGAGTTTAAGACTTTCATGTATTATTTGTTACACGTGGCAAAGAACATTGAATATCATATGTGTGAAACCCGGGCTTGGGCCAAAGTCGGCAAGCCCAGCCGAATTCAACCCAAGTCATAGAAAAAGAAAAAAAAAAGGGGCGAACGGAGTTTGGGATGGAGACGGAGAACAGGAGAACCATCGTTCTCCCCTATCCGACCGTTGTTTTCACCGGTGAAATCGGAGGAGAGGCCGTGGGGAGGAGGGATTTTCGTCGGCGTCATGTTTGGGGTGGTTAAGAACTCCGATCGGCCAAGTTTTTCCCATACGACGAGGAGAAGTTCCGTTCTTTTCTTTAAAATCCAAACCCCTGGATCTTCTTCCCCTTCACCCGCCGACGAGCTTAGAGTCTCCGTGGTGAGGACGATCGCCATGGATAGGATTGAGGGATTGGTCCGTGGACAGATGGGAGGAGAAGATTTGGGTGATGGAGCATGCATCGGGCCTCGTCGTCATTGAACGCGGGGCGTGAGAGCTTCGACGGGGGGGGGGGGGGGGGGGGGGGGGGGCGGTTCGCTAGTAGAGGAGGCGGTCGTCATCGAGGAAGCGGAGGGGGATGAGGGTCCAGAGGTGGCGCCATCGAAGGGGAGAGGGCGTTGGTCTGGGCGGAGACGATGGGAGAAGAGAACGGGAGAAAAAGAAAAAAAAAAAAGAGAAAAAAAAAGGGGATTTGTTTTGGTTTAAAAAAAATGAAAAGAAGAAAAATGAGAGAAGGAAGAGAGAAAGAGGAGAGAGAAGGAAGAAGATGAGTGAGGAAGAAGAGAGAATCAAGAGAATTTTCTCGAGATTCGTGAAATTTGAAAAACTAAATTTTAATAAAATTATTTATTAATATAGGGAATCAGTCTTCTGAGCAGGAAGGTGTCACGTAAAGTTTAGGTACAGACTAGTTCAGGGGTAGACAGTTGATTCTTAAGAGGTAAGGATTCTGAATGTGATCACCAGTCTATATATTATTTTACATGGCATGGTTTTGATCCGAGTACATGAGCATTGGCATGTATGATTTATTATTGCATGGCGTAGTTGAGTTTTTATGAAGGATAATATGACTATGGTTGTTATTATTTTATATTTCTGGATACTGTGTTTATCGAATAAAAATTATTTTGATGGTTTGAACCGTGATGCCGGTCATTGAGAAGTTTGAGATTTCAGGTTTGACATCGTGATACGATTTGATAAGATGATGTAGATGGTTAAATGATAACGGTATTTGGACTAGCCATGGATCTGAAGTTCCGGAGCCTCGGGCTTCGTACGAAGAATAGCCGGCCATGGGCGTTTAAAACATGGGACAGCTAGAATCACGGGCTTTGTACATGAGCTAGCCTAGCCACGGGCTTAGAATACATGGTTGATAGTATGGTTGCCAGTCATGGGTGTCGCATGACAATGACTAGTCCAGAATCCTAAAAAAGAGGAAAAGTTAATGAAAACATATAAAGGAAATATAATGTTATGAAAGGTTTTGATATGTGATTGGTTTTTGGATTGCATAACCGAAAAATTTATCGTTTTCCATTATATGATTGTGATCTTGTTGCTTTCAGCTTTTATATTAATACTGGTGTGATTATGAGGAAACCTTACTGGGCTGTAGAGCTCACAACCCTACTTTATTCTTTCACAGAGTCGTGCAGATATTCGGCTTGGTATTGAATGATATTTTTTGAGGTAAGTGACTTGTGTATCTAGGCCTTGCATGATCTCTAGGATAAAACCTAGAATTTGTACGACCGGTCATGTGCCGATTCTGGTGCTGGATTCGAGGCGTGACAATATGCTAACGTTCAAGAGACTAAACATCATTTCTTCCTAAGAGTTAGATCCAATATGAATTTTTCTTTTTTATTCGTGTGAATAGATGTGCCAGTATGTATGGAGCGCATATTGAACAAGATCACTCGGGATTTTAATATGATGAGACATGAGGCTTTGGCGTGGTATAAAGGCTTTGGCATTCATTGGATTTTAGCATCACAAGCGGGATTACATCTGATTTTATTTTAGATCTATGTTGCTTCATACTTTTAAAGGAATATAAACAAGGAAAAAAACTGTTTATGAAAAGAAAGAATAGGAATGGAAGGATAAAACGGATGGTAGAGAGAAGAATGGATTAAAGGAAAGAATAGGAAGATGAGAGAAGAAAAGAAAAGAGAAAACTTGGTTAGCAATGCATGCATGACAAAACTAATATTAATTTTTTAAAAATAATTTTAAATTGATACCCCACCTTATCTATGTATGCTAACTTCCCAAATATAGTACTATATAGTAATCCTGTACCAACCAAAATCTTGATAGGATAAATTATGATAACCTCAGTTGCGATTATATTCAAAATCTGCATGGATTCTACAACAAACAGTACTTGACAACTAAAATGCAAGCTCTGGGTACTCCAATGCCTTGTTCACACTTCTCGCTGGTAAATGTTGTTTGACAGAGGCATCTTTGTACTCTAGCACTAGTTTGATAAATCTCTGGAGATGAGTGTTGTCACATCCCGAATCTAGCATCGGGATTGGCATGCGACCGACCGTATAAATCCTAGATATTATCATAGAGATCATGCTAGGCTTAAATATATGAGATTTTCATCATTTCTAAAAATCACATTAATATAATTTAATAGTCAACTTGTTCAAATCAAGACCACTAAATGCTCAACTTGTTTAATATATAGATATCAGAACAGAACTAACTAAATAATCTAAAATTCTTCTGGTATTCAATCTCATGCCGGCCTTATTCTTGCTATGCATCCTGCATCTCTAAAAAAAAATAAAGAAGTGAGGAGTGAGCTTCACAGTCCAGTAAGGACTCCATATGTCACACCAATAATAATATAATTTAAAAATGATAAGAAAATATAAAATATCATGCCATGCAACCAAAACAACTTAAATACCATGTATAACAAAAATTTTGGTAAAATAATATTTTCTTTTTATGTTTCCATTTAATGATCCTTCTTCTTTAGGATTATAGACTAATCACGGTCATGCTCTATTCCATGACTGGTAATCTCAATATCACACTTTAGCTTGTGACTATCAAGCTCATTATCACACTCCAGCCTATGACGATCAATCTTATTTTCACACTCTAACATGTAATGGGCAATCTTATTATCATACTCTAGCCTGTGACAGTCAATCTCATTATCACACTCCAGCCTATGACTGTCAATCTCGATAACCACGGTCCTGCCCATGGCATGGCTAGTCTGAACATCTCATTCTCTTGATTAACACTTTATCAATTCATGTCATGCTATCAAGTCATATCATTTTAAGTTTTTCAATGACCAGTATTGCGATCCAAATCATCCAAAAATAATTTTACTTGATAAAACATGATATACATGAACATAAATAATAATAATAGCCATTATGCTGTCCATCAAAATGAGCCAAAATATATCATGCATAGATAATCATGCATGCCAATGCTCATATTCAGGGATCAAATCATGCCATATAAGATATATTTATAAAATTGATGATCATGTCTAGAAATCTTTACCTCCTAAAGACAATCCAAATATACCCAATATCAATCTGTACTCGGAGCTCGTTCAATGTCCTTCTGCTCAAAAGGCTACTCTCCTACAATAAAATTTTTAATATATATAAATAATCTTATAGTAATTGTAAATCTAAAATCTTTTATTCGAATTTTATCAATAGTCCACCCGCTGATAACCGTACTTCACAGATCCCAAGAGAGAGGAGCTTTTCGATCTCCCATTTTAATATTTATTTATTATTTTTCTCTTTCTCTTTCTTCTTTCTCTCCTCTCTCTCTCTTCTCTCTCCTTCTCATCCTCTTCTTTCTCTTTTCCCTCTTTTTCCTTCTTTCTTTTTCTTCTTTTTTTTTCTTTTCTTTTTTTTTCTCTTTCCAACTCTTTTTCCCTTTTTTTTTCTTTTTTTCTCTCTTCTTCTTCCCTTTTTCTTGCCCTCTCTTCTCCTTCTTCTTCACCAAACAAGGAGTCTCCCCCTTTTTTCTCTTCTCTTCCTCTTCTCTTCTCTTTTCTTCTCCTCTCCTTCTCTTTCCTTCTCCTCTCCTCTTCTTCCTCCCCTCTCCTCTCCTTCTTCTTTCCTTCTCCTCTGAAAAACAACGAGCTCACCTTGGTCTTGATGAAGTCCCCTCCCGGGAGACCATCGGAGACTTCCAAGGATCCATCATCGAGAATACTTGCGAATCAGGCCACCGGTGGTAGGTAGGTTAGGGTGGGATGAATAGAGGGGGAAGAGGTCTCTTTAATAGCTTAGGATACTAGGGTTTTGGCTACACCCCCTTCCTTCCTTCTGGCGTAGTCGGAGGAGAGGAAGACTCCCGAGCACCCCTTCCTTCCTTCTGAACCTCATCATGCCTTTAGTGAGAGAAACTTTTAGAAAAATGTGATCACCTACCTAAAATTCTAACTCCCTCCTTTTGTTAGCATGGCTTTTCTGCCTGCTCTGAGCTGTACATAGCCATTCTCTGATCACTTGTACTTTATCCACCGTTTGCTACACTATCTCTAGACCTAATAACTTCCTTTCTCCTACATCATCCTAGTAAATGAAAGATCTACACTTCCTGCCATACAATACTTCAAAAGGTGCCATCTAAATGCCGTCTTGATAATTATTATTATAAATAAATTTTATTAATAATAAGTGACTGCCCCAAGCACCACCCAAGTCCATGACACAAGTCCATAGTATATCTTTCAAAATTTAGATGGTTTGTTCTGATTGTCAATTAGTTTGGGAATAAAATGGTGTACTGAAATTTAATTTGATTCCTAGAGCTTTGTGAAGGCTCTTCCAAAATTATAA
Source organism: Areca catechu (assembly GCA_021397845.1). NCBI lineage: Eukaryota > Viridiplantae > Streptophyta > Magnoliopsida > Arecales > Arecaceae > Areca > Areca catechu. The sequence continues at coordinate 63,917,751 of CM038039.1, forward strand.
AATAAATCTAATATCTCGATTTGATACTGTTGCCACCTGGATCGTCATGGCCCGTAGTTGCTGATGGTGTCGGGTGGTCTGCGTCCACCCACCGGAAATGCCTCCGGAGCCTTGTGACCTGCAACATAGCCAGCATCAGTGACCCAGGCCGGGGATCCAGCAGGGGCACTCCGACGGTCAAGTCAGTAACGATCTAGGGGAACAAATCCTCCTAATCGAGCCCCTCGAGATGAGCTCAATGCTAGGAGGAGTGAGTGGAGTGTATGAGAGTATGAGTGAGCTGGGAGATGTGGTGGCCAAGGTGTCTTGCCCTCCTCTTTGACTTTCCTCCCTTGTGTTGTTTTGGTTCCTCTCTTGGATTGAAAAGTATGCAATGGATGTTGTTATGGGTTAGATGTCGATACCTCTTTTGCTTACCCTGGCGGGATCTTCTACCTTGGTTTGCTTTGGGATCTCCCCCTGCTGTCATGTATGGTGAGGTACCGTGACGTAGACGGGACGTCTCTCCTATTTTGACAGTTGGGGAAGCCTCCGTAGATCTTTGACATTCCTTCTGCCCATCCCTCTCCTGGGAACCTGACAGGGCCTCGATCGGTGGGCCGTCAGTCTTGGGACCCGCACTCTCCAGTGGGCCTTTTCTCCGGTTGTACGGCAGATCGATGGAGGGCATGGTGCCTTGATGTGAGCTTTCCTTTCTTTCTGAAGTGAGAGATGATCGTGGGCATTAATTACAGTATGGTTGGTGTTGTCGCACGGCCCTCGGGAGTATGGTCACTATCCTCGGAGGAGAGGCTTGGCTCCCATGGCGGCTGGCGCGTTGGTTTGAATTGAGGGCAAAGCTGGAGGGGCAGGGCCCATCTTCGGTAGACTCGCCTCGGTGCTGCTCGGCAGGATGGAGGTGGACTGAGCTCGACCACGGAGGGACGCCTCATGGCGGAGGAGGTTGAGCTCGACTCCTGACCATGGGGCCCGACTTCAGGCGAGCTCGGTGCCGGGGTGCCGCCCAGCCCAGGGGACCTGAGCTCGAAGGGGTGCCTCGTGGTGGAGGAGGCTGAGCTCGACTCCTGACCACGGGGCCCGATCTCGAGGGGTTTGCCTTGGGCAGGCATTCAGACTCGGCTCCAGCCTAGGTATTCCGGGCTGGCGGGAACGGACCTGGCGGAGGACGGAGCTTGCCTTCGGCGGGCAGAGGTGTTGCTTTAGGGAAGCTCAGCCCGGCGAAGGCGCTCATGTTGAAAGCTTGTCGTGGCATCTGATGGGGGCTCCATGTTAGCTGTCTCGTGCCACATCAGCATTCTGGCCACATCATTTGCCCCCCACGCCCGAGGCCCATTGATGCATGGCGCTTGGGGCGAAGGGCGTAATTATGGCGCTAACATGGAAAGGCGGAGAAATCGGGCGCAATAATGGCCAAAATTGATGGTGCCTCGCTCTGTGGTCCTACGAGCTTGTGGGAGGATGCCACGTGGCCACACAGGAGGGGCCGTCGAGGCGGGAGCGGAAGTTGAAGCGATCGCGATCGGATGGGCGTGTGGGCCCAATGGATGGTTGACACGCGGCGGGCACCTTCTAGGGGGCCACAAAGGTACGGTCGGGCGTAGGCAGTTTAGGAAGGAGGGATAAGTCTTTTCGAAGCTTACCTTCGTTCAAACTTTGCGCGCCCGGCATCCTACAGGAGCATTCTCCCTTTTCTTCCTCCCTTCTGGCCGTCGGTGACTCTTTAGAGGTCTAGCAGGTTAGCCCCCCCTTTTCTCTTCCTTTAGGGGTCATCTTAGGGTTTCTTCTATCCCTTTCTCTCTTTTTTCTTCTTTCTTTTCTCCATGGATCGCTTCGGTCCGGAGTTCCGTCCCTCTTGCCAGGCCGAAGGCGGACCCTCCCGGCAAGGACTCCCTCCTCCTCCGATGAGGAGATGGAGGCGGCGAGGTATGAGTTTAGTAGGAGACCCGCCCAGGGTCCGGTGACCATTAGGAAACCCGGGTCTTCTCCTCCTGCACTTCGAGTCTTTCTTGCTGCTCCCCTTCCTAAGCCTGAGGCTTCTCGGTCGACAGGTCCCGGAGGGATTACTTCGGTGATCATCGCTGAGGACCTCGTGTCTATCCGGGAAGCTTATGGCATCCCCGAGTCCATCCGGCTCTCCATCCCTCGTCCCGAGGAGCGGGTTACCTCCAGTGGCCCTCGGTGGATCACCCTCTACGAGAAGACCTTCGCCGGGGGTCTCCGCTTCCCTGTACATCCTTTCTTCTCTTCCTTCTTGGCCAACTACCGGCTTGTTCCTGCCCAGTTGGTCCCCAACGCCATCAGAACGATATTTTGTTTCATCGTTCTGTGCCACTTCCATGGGAAACGCCACCCTACCGAGGACGGGTGGTGGTCCCTCTCTTCCCTCCCTCGAGGCATCAAGTTTGTACTCCCCTCTTCCATCAAAGGATGGAAGAGCAGGTTCTTCTTTGCCTCGGCAGAGGGGATCGACTGGGTTTGGAGCGACTCAGATCGATCTCCGAATAAGGACTCCTCTGTCGAAGCAGCTGACCTCGACTTGTACGACCTGCTCAAGTCGACTGAGATCCCTCCGCTCGAGGTCTTGCTGTCAGAGTAGAACCTTCGCGAGGCCGGGGTCAGCTCGGCGCAGGAGTCGGGGGAGTTCGACTTGACCACCCCTTTTAATTTTCTCTCTTTTCTTTTTTTTTTCGGGGTCTGACCTTATTTCTGTCTTGGTGTAGCAATGAAGTTATTGATGGACGAGCTACTTTCGTTCTCTGAGGAGCGGGAGCAAGCCATTGAGGCTGTCGAACCAGCACTGAAGAAAGCCCAAACTGAGGACGGGGCGAGGCCAATGCAGGCTGGGGTGGACACACCAGTGCAGGAGCGCAGACAGAAGAGGGCGGCCGAGCCCATCCCTGAGCCTTCCGGGCAGCGCGAGCCGGTAGCAGTGTCCAAGCCCGAGGTGGTTGTCCATGCAAGGTCAGCCGCCACTGCAGCCAGGTCGGCGCCCCCCACCCCGGAGGTCGCCAACGCGGAGGAGGATGGAGGGGCGCAAGAAGTCAGGTCGGCGCCCAAGTCTGGTTCGATGTGGTGCCAATCTCCCAGTTGGCACCGAGGGAGCCTTCCATCGCCAAAGGAGCTGAATCGGCGAGAACACAAGAGAGGGACTACCACCGAGTCCCTTTCCGGCCAGGCCCAAACATGTCCTTGGTGAAGGATGCGAGCCTAGCGGACCGCATGATGGACTTCTCGGTCCAGTCATGCGACAGGCACGAGGGGAGTGGGCGACTCCTTGGTGACGTCATCACGGCGTCATTCGCCCAACTATATGCTGTAAGTAGCTTCTCTTTACTTTGGTGTCCTTTTACCTTCCTCTATTGCTAATTTGGATCTTTCCACTGCAGCAAGGGCAGGAGCTAATTCTTATAAGGGATTACTACCGCAACTGGATGAGGAGGGATAGAGAGCAGGGAGCTGAGCTCACGTCCCTCAAGGCAGAGGTAGGCCAGAAGGATACGAAGGTCCAGGAGGCTGGCCAGAAGGTGAAGAGCCTCTAGACCGAAGTTGCTGATGCAGCCAGAATGAGGAAGGAGCTCGACAGTGAGCTCGAGTCCAAGAGGGCCCGGTTGATGGAGCTCCGGGCTGAGTCGGAGGCGACCAGAGAGAGGGCCACCTCCGCTGAGAAGAAGGTGGCTGCAGCCGAGAAGAGGGCTGCCGATGCGGAGGAGAAGGCTGCTCTTTCCCACCGTTCCACCGAGATCGTCGAGAAGGCACTGGCGATGGCCGTTCGTCTGTCCGAGCACCTGAAGGTGGAGCTCTAGGAGGTCCGACGCCGGGCCGAGGCTGCAGAGAAAGTAGCTGCTGATGCTGTGGCTGCTTTCAAGGTGACCCTGGAATAACTCAAGGACTTCCAGGAAGCAGCGACAGACTCCTTCGCTAAGGGGTTCGCATACTGCCGGTCCCAGCTGTAGGGAGTTCTGTCCGGGGAGCAACTGGCCCCCTCCGAGTCCCGGGGAAGAAGGCTTCTTCTGCAACGACGATGGTGGCGGCAAGGCAGGGAGCTGCACCGATCGAGGCTCAGGCTCCAGTGACCTCAGAAGTGCCCGGCCCCGGGGAACCGACACCGGCGACGGCGAGGGCAGCACCTGTGCCATAGCCGGAGGCAGCTGATCCGGCCCCAGCGACTCCAGCAGCTGAACCTGCTCCTCCTGCAGAGGTGGAGGAGGGAGAGATCCCAGACGTGCCCATCCGGGGAAGGAGCCAGCCTCTTAGGGTAGGATCTTTCTCTTTTTTATACTTGTACTTCTCTTCTTTTTTTTTCTGATCGGGTCACCGGGCCTATCGGGGTCCGGAAGATAGTGTAACCAATTTCTCCAGTAATGAAATCCATTTTTGCAGTCACTATGTCTCCATTCTTTGTAATGTGGAGTGTCTCTTCTCTCTCTTCTCCTCTCTTTTTTGCTTCTTCTTCTTCTTCGATGCGGGGAGGTCCGAGAGAGGAACTGAGGACTCCAACTGGCATGGACCCGGCATTGAGCTTGAGATCATGCCAGTGATGGATGTTGACCTTGGACTCAGCTGCTGAGGGGCATACTTCAGTGGTCGCCACCTTGGAGCTGGGCTCGGAGACGTCGGAGGCTGAGATCCCTGGTATTGGAAGTTTGAGTCTTGAACCTTAGTGTCTCGGAGCCAATCCCAAGGACGTTGATGCTTGGGAATTGCGGTGCTGGGAATCTGAGTTCTAGGCCTTGGCATCCTGGAATTGGGCTTGGAGGCACTAAGTGCCTGGGGGCTTCCCATGTCCTTGCCGGGGAGATGGGCTCGCCGGTGCCGGAGGGTCATCCAGTCTTCGGTGCCAGAGGGTCATCCGGTCTTTAATGTCGGGGAGCTAGGATCGCCGGTGCCTGGGGGTTTTCCAGGTCTTTGTGCCAGAGGACTCTTCTCTAGGCTTTGGTGCCGGGAAGCTGGGCTCGCCTGTGCCTGGGGGCTTCCCAGGTCTTTGTGCCAGAGGACTCTTCTCTAGGTTTTGGTTGGCGACGATACTGCCCGGCCCAGGGGACCTAAGCTTGGAGGGGCGCCTCGTGGCGGAGAAGACTGGGCTCAACTCCTGACCACGGGTCCTAACCTCGAGGGGTCCGCCTTGGTTGGGAGTTCACGCTCGGCTCCGGCCTAGGCATCCCAGGCTAGCGGGAGCTGACCTGGTGGAGGACGGGGCCCGGCTTCGACTATCATCGTAGAGCCGGTAGGGGCATCATTGATGACGAGCTGCATGGTTCCGAGATGTCCTTGGTCGGAGGTCTAAGCCCCGGTCGTGAGCAGGCATCCTGGAGCTGGGCTCGGGGACATTGATGATTAGAATTTCTGGTGCCGGGAGCCGAGGTTCCGGACCTTGGCATCTTAGAGCTGGGCTCAAAGAATTGGCGCCGGAAGATGTCTTCCAGGATTTTGATGTTGGAGAGCTGGGCTCGCCGGTGCCTGGGAGCTTCCCAAGTCTTTGTGCCGGAGGACTTTTCTCCAGGCTTTGGGTAGCGACGACACTGCCTGGCCTAGGGGACCTGAGCTTGAAGGGGCACCTCATGGCGGAGGAGGCTGGGCTCGACTCCTGATCACGGGTCCTGACCACGGGTCCTGACCTCGAGGGGTCCACCTTGGTTGGGAGCTCGCGCTCGGCTCCGGCCTAGGCATCCTGGGCTAGTGGGGACTGACCTGACGGAGGACAGTGCCCAGCCTCGGTTGGTGTCATTGTGCCGGGCTCAGGGATGTGGTGGCCTGAGGGCTAGTCTCCAGGACTTGATGTTCTGAGGTCGTGCTTCAGGAATTGTCGCCTTGGAGCTGGGCTCAAAGACGGTGATGGCTGAGGCGATTCTTTTGGCCGGAGATCTGAGCTCCGGTCTTGGACTGGCATCTGGAGTTGGGCTCGGGGATGTGAGAACTTGAGATGGCACCTTGGAGTTGGGCTCGTAGGCGCATCGTTGAGAGAATTCCCTTGGCCAGAGATCTAAGCTCCAGTCTTGGGAAGGCATCCTAGAGCTGGGCTCGGGGACATGAGAACCTGAGATAGCGCCTCGGAGTTGGGCTCGCAGGCACATTGGTTGAGAGAATTCCCTTGGTCAGAGATCTGAGCTTCGGTCTTGGGCAGGCATACTAGAGCTGGGCTCGGGGACGTGAGAACTTGAGATGGCATCTCGGAGTTGGGCTCGCAGGTGCATTGGTTGAGAGAATTCCCTTGGCCGGAGAACTGAGCTCGGTCTTGGGCAGGCATCCTGGAGCTGGGCTTGGGGACGTGAGAACTTGAGATGGTGCCTCGGAGTTGGGCTCGCAAGTGCATTGGTTGAGAGAATTCCTTGGCCGAAGATCTGAGCTCCAGTCTTGGGCAGGCATCCTGGAGCTGGGCTCGGGGACATAAGAACTTGAGATGGTGCTTCAGAGTTGGGCTCGAAGGCGCTAAGTGCCTGGGGGCTTCCCAGGTCCTTTGCCGGGGAGCTGGGCTCGCTGGTGGAGGGTCATCTGGTCTTTGGTCCGGAGGGTCATCTAGTCATTGATGCTGGGGAGCTAGGCTCGCCAGTGCCTGGGGGCTTCCCAGGTCTTGGTGCCGGAGGGTCGTCCAGTCTTTGAGGCCAGGGAGCTAGGCTCGCCGGTGCCTGGGGGCTTCCAGGTCTTGGTGCCGGAGGGTCGTCCAGTCTTTGATGTTGGGGAGCTAGGCTTGCCGGTGCCTGGGGGCTTCCCAGGTCTTCGGTGCCGGAGGGTCGTCCGGTCTTTGATGCTGGGGAGCTAGGCTCGCCGGTGCCTGGGGGCTTCCCAGGTCTTCGGTGCCGGAGGGTCGTCCGGTCTTTGATGCTGGGGAGCTAGGCTCGTCGGTGCCTGGGGGCTTCCCAGGTCTTCGGTGCCGGAGGAGGCTGAGCTCGACTCTTGACCACGGGGCCCGATCTCGAGGGTCCGCCTTGGGCGGGCATTCGGACTCGGCTCTGGCCTAGGTGTTCCGGGCTGGCGGGAATGGACCTGGCGAGGACGGAGCTTGCCTTTGGCGGGCAGAGTGTTGCTTTAGGAAGCTCAGCCCGGCGAAGGACGCTCACGTTGAAAGCTTGTCATGGCATCTGATGGGGGCTCCACGTCAGCTGCCTCATGCCACATCAGCATTCTGGCCACATCAGATACTATAGTACTGGAATTCCATGCAATTTCATGATCTATTCTACGTACAAGCCAACTAATATTTCCAAAGAGAAATTATCTAAAAGGCTAAGAAATGAGCTGATTTTGTTAGTCGATCTACAATCACCCACACTACATTATTATCCTTGGGGGTTTTGGGCAAGCACGTCACAAAGTCCATGATAATATGTTTCTATTTTCACTAAGGGATCATGAGAGATTGCAGCAATCTGGCAGGTCTCTGATGCTTGGCTTTTACCTATTAATACACCAGGCATTGAGCCATATACTGTGCTATATCATTTTTCATATCAGGCCACCAAAAGTTTTTTTTAAATCTGGTACATCTTTATACCTCCGGGTGCATTATATAGGCTGAACTATGCACCTCTTCCAAAATCTCCTTTAATTCTGGAACCTTCTGAATATACAATCTATTATCAAACCTCAAGGTATCATCCACATATATACAAAATTCAGACCGGGTACCAGACTCCACTATTTCCCTATCCTTCGTAGCCCTAGATCCTCCCTTTGAGCTAATTTAATTATTTCAATCAAGGTAGGCTATATCATAAAATTAGCTAGTTAAATTTCATGATCATTTAACCGTACTTCAATCTTAGATCTCTCCAAATCCAACATGATATATTTCTGATTAGTAAGTAAAGCTGCCAACTTACTCAAAAATTTTTGCTTAAAGCATCTGCTACAATATTTGCCTTTTCTGGATGATAGTTGATGGTTAGGTCATAATCCTTTAGTAACTCCAACCATCTTCTTTGTCTTAAGTTCAACTCCTTCTAAGTGAAGATATATTTAAAACTTTTATGATCTATGAAAATCTCGCAACGACCACCGTACAAATAATGCCTCCATATTTTTAAAGCAAAAACCACAACTACTAGTTCTAAATTATGTGTAGGATAGTTAAACTCATATGGCTTCAACTATCTAAAAGCATAAGCTATTACCTTTTCATTTTGCATTAGGACACAACCAAGATCCTTATAAGATGCATCACTATATATGATGAAATCTCCTATTTCAGTAGGAACGGTCAGCATTAGAGTTGTCACCAATCATCTTTTCAACTCTTGGAAACTTTGCTCATATTCATCTGTCCATTCAAATTTTATTCATTTTTGATCAAATGGGTTAGAGACATGGCAATGAGAGAGAATCCTTTCACAAATCTTCGATAATATCTTGACATTCCCAAAAAACTACAAATTTCAGATATATTAGTGGGTCTTTCCTAATTTACTACAACCTCAACTTTCTTGGGATCCACAGAAATACCTTTCTTAAAGACAACATGTCCGAGAAAGGCGACTTTGTCCAACCAAAACTCATATTTTTGTAACTTGGCATATAACCTCTTCTTCCTAAGTGTTTGCAATACTATTCTTAAATGTTCTTCATGTGCTTATGGACTTCTTGAATAAATTAGCATGTCATCAATGAACACCACTACAAACTAATCTAGATAGGGTTTGAACACCCAATTTATGAGGCCAATGAAAGCTACAAGTGCATTTGTTAGACCGAAGGGATGACCAGGAATTCATAATATCCATATCTGGTTTTAAAGGCTGTCTTAGGCACATCCTCGACCCTTATCTTTAGTTGATGGTAGCCGGAACGAAAATCATTTTTTGAAAATACTTGTGCCCCTATAAAAGATCAAATAGATCATCAATCCTTAGTAAAGGATATTTATTCCATATTGTCATCTTGTTTAACTCCCAATAGTCTATACAAAGTCAAAAACTACCATCCTTCTTCTTCACAATAATACCGGAGCATCCCAGGGAGACATGCTCGATCTGATAAATCTTTATCAAGTAACTCTTGCAATTGCTCATTAAACTTCTTCAATTCAGCCGAAGCCATCCTGTATAGAATTTTGGAGATTGCCCCAGTGCCAAGTATGAGATCAATGGAGAACTGATTTCTTTATTAGGAGGTAACCTGGCAAGTCATCTACGAAGACCTCTAGAAACTCTTTCATAATAGGAATGTCTTCTAATTGAGCTCTTTTTGTTATGTATCTATCACTACCTCTAGGAATATTTCACAACCTTTTCTGAGGAGGCGGTTGGCATTAAAAGCTGAGATCACCCCCCATTGAGAGGTTAACTTGCTATCTACAAAGTTAAACTCTGGCTGGCCAGGGACCCAAAATCTTGCTATCTTCTCAAAGCAGTCGATGGAAGCATGATATGTCATTAACCAATCATTTCAAGGATTTCATCAAAGTCCATCTCTAGGATTATTAAATCTACCTTCATCTTCCTACCTTCAATATCCAATTTACAATCCTTATAGATTAGGATAACTAGAATGACATCTCCACTTGGTATAGAAACACAGAGGTTGATTCCTAGAGGTTTCAGAGATAACTCTTTATTTTTCCTAACCATACTAGATGATATAAAAGAATATAGACCAGCATCAAACAAAACATAAAGACTACTGGATAGTAACCTAATCATACATGTCACTAACAAATTAGAAGCATTGGCATCCTGCTATGTCAGTGCATATACCCATCCTTGGGTGCTCGACCTCTGCTGTCCTCCTCCTTGTTGATGTCCACCTTGAGATGCTTGCTAGTAGGGGTTCCTCGAGAAGCTTAAGGTGCTTGGTGCTCTGACTCCCTTTCACTGTGACACATAACAGCCTTATGACCCTCCTTTCCATAGTTGCAACATTTCTCTCCTAGCCATGTGCAATCTCGTTGATAGTAAGGCCACCGCACTTGTAACACTTGACATCATTCTTTTGTTCAGCCTTGTCATTTGGAGTAACATTATCAAACTTTCTAATATTTATACTAGTATTCTTATCATGTTGACCTTGGTATCCTCCTAATCTGGACCTCTTTTCGAGGCTTTTCTCTTTCTGCTTGAGCAATATCCAAACCTCTCTCTATTATTAATGCTTTATTGATGACCTCTTTATAAGTGGGCAACTTGAAAGCAATTATCTGTTATTAGATTCGATCTCTAAGTCCATTTTCAAATTTTCTAGTCCAGACCCCCTCATCTGCTATCAGTGTCAGGGCATATCTGGATAGTTCTTCAAACTTCATGGCATACTGGGCAACTATCATACTACTCTGCTCCAAGCGATTGAACTCTCGAAACTTCTGAATTTGAACACTCTAAGAAAAGTATCTCTCATGAAAGACCCTCCTGAAACCTCCCCAAGTAAAAGGTATATCATTTGGTCTTAGCTTTCCAAGCTTCATATCTCACCAATCGACTGTCTCATCTTGTAGCATGAAGAGAGCAAGATTTACTCTTTCTTCTATTGGGGACCACAAGGCTTGTAACACTTTCTCTATTATCTTCAGCCAACCCTCGGCCTCCATAAGATCAAAAGTTTTCTTGAATGTCGGTGGGGCATATTTCTTGAAATCTATTAAGTTATTTGATGCTCTTATTGGACCCGACTCTCGACTATCGTTGAAAAGTTTCTTACTGTTGTTGATGTTTTAGAAGTTGCTGCATAAACTATTATTGTTGTTGAATGAGTTGTTATTATTATTATTGCGCCTCCATTATCCTTATCATATCGGTTCTAGCAGTGGCTTGTTGTTGCACCAATAGTTGTATAAACTATGACAGGCCTACTTGGTCCTCAAGCTAAACTTCAAGTCCAACCGAGGTTCTCGTTTCTACTGTCCCAATCTCGGGGTATTGTCCATGAGATTGTATAATGGTTTCTATCGATGCACATCACTACCTAGTAAGATCCCAGCATCTTCTTACTGATCTAAGAACTTCCAAGCATTTAAACCATTCACAAATCTTGTAAGCCTCCTAGCATATTCATGTCCACCTCCACGCGCCATGGGACCTTACGACCATCATCATGAGTGTTCACATATCACCTAAGTATACATGAAATATATTATATTGTCAAGTCCCAACTCAATGATTGACCCACTCTCTCTCTCTGTGTGAACTTGCACCCTAGGATCCTACAATCTAAGCTCTGACACCACTCTGTCATGCCCCGAATCCAGTACCGCGATCGGCTACGTGGCCGGCTACATAAATCCTAGGTATCATTGTAGAGGTCATACTAGACCTAGGTACATGAGATTTTTATCATTTCTAAAAACCACATTAATTAACTAAACATCATTAAATAATTAATAATAACCGAATAGTCAACTTATTTAAGTCGAGACCACTAAATGGTCAACTTGTTTATTACACAGATATCAGAAGCAGAACTAACTAAATAATTTAAAATTCTGGTATTCGATCTCATGTCCGACCCGATCCTTGCTATGCATCCTGCATCTCTAAAAGAAAAATAGAGAAGTAGGAAGTGAGTTTCACAACCAGTAAGGACTCCATACAGTCATACCAATAATAATATAATTTAAAAATAATAAAAAAATAATAGAATATCATGTCATGCAACCAAAATAACTCAAACGACATATATAACAATTTTTGGTAAAATTATTTTTTTTTATGTTTCCATTTAGTTATCCTTCTTCTTTAGGGTTTTGGACTAACCATGGTCATGCTCCAGTCTATGATTGACAATCTTAATGTCACACTTCAGCCTGTAACTGGCAAGCTCGTTGTCACATTCCAGCCTATGACGGGCAATCTCATTATCACACTCTAGCCTGTGATAGGCAATTTCATTGTTACACTCCAACCTGTGACTGGCAATCTTATTGTCACACTTCAATCTATGACTAGCAATCTCGGTAACCACGGTCCTACCCATGGTATGGTTAGTCCAAACACCTCATTCTCTTAATTAATACTTTATCAATTCATATCATGCTGTCAAGTCATGACATTTTAAGTTTCTCAGTAACTGACATCGCGATCCAAATCATCCAAATATAATTTTACTTGATGAAACATAGTATAAAGGAATATAAATAATAATAATAGCCATCACACTATCCATCAAGAGGAGTCAAAATATATCATGCGTAGACAATCATGTATACCAATGCTCATATTCAGGGATCAAATCATGCCATTTAAGATATATTTATAAAATTGGTGATCATATCTAGAAATCCTTACCTACCTAGAGACAATCTAAATATATCCGATATCAGTCTATATCCAAAACTCGCTCAATATCCTTCTACTCAGAAGGCTGTTCTCCTATAATAATAATTTTAATATAAATAAATAAATTATAGTAATTATAAATTCAAAATCTTTTATCCAAGTTTTATCAATGGTCCATCCGTTGATACCCATACTTCATAAATCCCAAGAGAGAGAAGCTTTTCAATCTTCCCTTTTTAATATTTATTTTTTAATTTTTTTCTCTTTTTTCTGTCTCCTCTTTCTCTCTCTTCTTTGTCTCGTCTCTCTCCTCTTTCTCTTTTCTTTTTCTTTTTTTTTTTTTTTTCTTTTCTTTTATTTTTCTCTTTCCTTCTCTTTCTCTTTTTCTTTTCTTCTCTTCTCTTCTCTCCCCTTCTTCTTCTCTTTTTCTTCCCCTCTCTTCTCCACCGAACAGGGGTCTCCCCGTCTCTCTCTTCTCTTCCTCTTCTCTTTTCTTCTCCTCTCCTCTCCTTCTTCTCTTTCCTTCTCCTCTCATCTTCTTCCTTTCTTTTCTTCCCCTCTCCTCTCCTTCTTCTTATTTGCTTCTCCTCTGGAAATTGGCGAGCTCACCTTGGTCTCGATGAAGTCCCCTGCCGGCCAACTGTCGGAGACTCCCAAGGATCCATCATCGAGAATACTTGCGAATCGGGCCGCCGGTGATAGATAGGTGTTAGGGTGGGATGAATAGAGAGGGAAGATGTTCTTTTATAGCTTAGGATACTAGGGTTTTGGCTGCACCCCGCTTCCTTCCTTCCGAGGGAGTCAGAGGATGAGAGTCTTCCTTCCCATCACTCAATTCTTTCCTTTTTTTTTTTTTTTTCTTGGGTATTACAAGTGAAGGAGAGTAATTTTAAAAATTAATAATCATGTTATTCCTGACCGATCATGGAGACCATCAAATTTGACCTCTATCGATGGAGCTACACTACAACTCAAGCTACAATGCAATTTGAGTTTTAGGCACTCTTCCAGCACCCCTATTTGATTGACTCTGCGGTTGGAGTTAGGGGTCAAGGTGGAGGAAGGAGGGTTAGGGAGAGAGAAAGTGGAAGTAATAGTAAGGATAGTGGTCAGGACAAGCGGTAGGAAAGGAGTTGGCAATGATGGAGTGATACAATATAGTTTGGTAGCAAGAGGGAGGCTAGGGTAGGAAGCAAGAGGAGAGGGCGATGACTGGTTGATCTTGTGATTTTGGAGGTCACCCACGATGTTGCTATCTTCGAAGGAGGTGGATTGGCAATGGTGTGGTGGCCTACCTGTCCTTGGGCTTTTCCACTGCCATGGAGACCAAAGGCTCTTCATTGGCTCGTTGGAGGGGTTGGTGTGTGGCTTTTAGGAAGGGGGGGAATGTATCTTTTGCAAGGATGGGTGATTTCCTCTTTGGCAAGGATTTTGATTATATCTTTTGCACAAAAAAAAAAAAAAATACTGATCTTATTTTGTAATGTCAATTATTAGATCGCATCTTGCAATCTCCATGCACTATAATTATTTTTCTCCATCTATCTACATGTATCTCGAAGCAAAATTTGTGCAATCTAATAATTGGCATCGTTAAAGAAGGGGAATATATCATTCTTTCACATAAAGGTACAACCTGAACCCCTATGGCAAGTAGTTTGATAAGGAAGTGAAGGTCAAAGGTTTTGAGTGGAGGTCGCAGCATAGTTTAGACCTATCAAGGATTCACATCAAATTGCTCAATGATCCATGGAGTCAAGTTGTCATGAAGGGAAAGGGATATGAACATGGAACCTGTAGGTTGTCCCGTGGCTGATTCCAATGTGGGCTGAGCTACAATAATTAGCCCGAGTTTGCAAGGATTGTGCAGTTGAACTTCTAGTTGCTCTTGAGTTATGGGCTAATAAATTAGCGCACTATTTCATCTTGTATTGCGTTACAGCATTGATTAAATCGTGCTCCACCGGATGCCATTAGGAGGAGGGACTCAAATTATTTTTTTATTAATAATGCTATAATTTTTAAAATAATTTGTTAAATATAGACTTATATTAGCAGTAGCTTATGTATATAAATACTAAAATATTTTATGAAATTGTTAGACTATCTATCGCACCATTATCTACGAGCAATCGATCTTACCATTTTTTCTTCTCATGTGTATAATAATATCGAAAATCTTGAAAAAAAATAAAAAAGTTAGGTAAACCGCCACAGGTGATACATGTTTCCGCCACTTGATTAAAGGAGGAAATTAAAAATTGCCATTAAAAAACGGCTCATCAATACAGCACTTATCGATGAGTTTAGGTAAAGTGCCAGAGGTGATGCCCGTTTCCGCCACTTGCTTAAAAGAAGGAAATTAAAAATTACCATTAAAAAACGGCTTGTTCCATTCGTTGCCAAACTCCATCATTGCCGCCAACCTGCAAAGGAGGAAATTAAAAATTATCATTAAAAATTACCGGACATCGAAGGAGTGTACGTACGGCAGACCAATCCTCAGGTCCGCAGACCGGCCAGGCCGCCACTTTGTGCTCGCCATCTGGTTCGACGAGACAGAAAAACAAAACCGGCCGTGGTTTGGCATGGAAATGGATGCCAACCGGTGCAATCTGGGGCCACGGCGGAGATCACCACCGATGGTAAGCTGTCGCTCAAGGGCCATGACTCCAAGGAGGTGTGGAATTAATGTCAAACCCAACTGTACTGTTACTTATGCCGCCATGCTCGATAACGGCAACTTCATATTAGCAAGCAGCGATGGCTCGGTCCGATGGCAAAGCTTCGACAGCCCCTCCGATACCATCTTGCCATCCAAGTTCTGGGTCCGGGTAAGTAGTTATGGACACCGATTACTCCGGCGGACGGCTCGAGCTCGGCATCCAAAGCAACGGCAATCTGACGTTCGATCCGGTAGATGTTTCATCTGGCTATAAATATTATCCCTACTGGACTATGGAAACAATGGAGATGGATAACGCTGGAACTGGGCCGGGCTGGCCCGATGGGCTTTGCACTGGCTCAATTTCGAATCGGATTTTGGGCTAGGCTTTTAATAATTCGGACCGGGTTTTGAGCTTTATAACAGAGCCCATTCAATTTTCGAATCATGCTTGGGCTCTCCTTTAGCCCAGCCCGGTCTAACCCGAATCTAGTCCAAAAGAGGCCCGCCCGAGCTAGCCCGATTGAATTGAGATTTAATGCTTTAAGCTCTCACGGTCTCGAAGCTCTCATGGCCTCCGGCTCCTCTCAGTGCTCCGCCATCTCGGCTCTCCGACATCTCGGCTCTCCAGCATCTCGGCTCCGTGCAACCCCACCGCCACCTTCGATTGTGTGCGATCAGGTTGCCACCCCGAGCTCCGATCACCCTCCCTCGAACCTGGTGACGAGCCCGACGCCCTCTCCGCTGTGCGATCCTGTAGATCTCTGACTTCGAGCACCTTTCCTAGCCCCGGCACACACACCCTGACACCCAACAACCCCTCCCCTCCACCCAGCACCCGATGACCCCTCCCTTAACTCCCGGCACGACCTCGCAGCCCTCCCCGGCCCCAACAAACGCACCCGACCATCCTGACGCCCCCCCGCAACCCCTCTCAGCTCTGATCTCCCTTCCCGGCCACTTCCCGGCTTTGATCTACTTCTCCCAACTCCAGCGACCGCACCTGACGCCCGGTCATGCCCAGATTTTTTTTCCGCAACCCTTTCCGGACTCGACGAACACACCTGACCGTCCCGACGCCCCCGTGTGACCTCGCAGCCCCTCCCGGCTCAGATCTCTCTCCCCAACGCCTTCCCAACTCTAATCTACTTTTTTTCGGCTCCAGCGACCGCACCGATGCCCAGTCGCGCCTAGATTTTTTTTGGAGGGCTGTTTCGATGATTATGGGCATGTTCGGTTCGGGTCGGCCCATTAGGCTCAAGCCGGGCTCGGGCCTGATATTTTACAAAAATTTCTGGCCTAAACTTGATCTAAAGCTCGAAATTTTTTCCGGGCCGATCTCAAATAGGGATGTGGCTCGGTCTGGCCCAATCCAGTTCAGCCCTAAAGATGGATTACAGCTTGTGTTCAATGAGTCTGGTACCATCTACTTGGCTCTCACTAACAACACCGTGCTCATCAATTTTACATTGGGGAGAATGGACTCGATCCGAGTTTTCTACCAAAGGGCAACGCTTGAACCCGACGGGGTCTTCAGGCAGTATGTTTATCCAAAGAACGTGACAACGAGCGGCGGTTGGACCGTGGTGGATTTCCAGCCCGCGGACATCAATCGAGAATTCAAAACCGTAATACTCAACCCAATCCAGGTCTAGCCCGATTTTTAAAGTTAAAAAAAAAAACTCTTCCAATAAAAGTTCTATCACGTCCCGGAATCGGCTACGCAACCGGTCGCACAAATCCTAGAATACCCTCTAGAATTCATACAAGCCTAAAACATTTTTCATTATAACCTCAATTCTTTATAATAATATTGATCATAATTCATAAGAAATTATCTAATACAAAGAATATAACACAACTCATATAGCGACAATCTCAGTCATCCTTCAGCCATTCAATTGATCGAAAAGACTCTCTAGCTATTCCTTATTCCTTCATGAATCCAATTCACCACCAAGCTTGAAGATCCTGCACAACTCTGATAAGGGAAACAAATAGGGGTTGTGAACTTTACAGCCCAGTAAGATTTTCATATGATCACACCAGTAATAATAATTTAAAAATAGTAAGGATATAAGAATATATCATATCATGCAACAAAACAACTCAACTGTCACATATAATAAAACCTTTTTGAAATCATGTTTTCTTTTTATATTTTCAATTTAAGCATCCTTCTTTAGGGTTCTGGACTAACCATTGTCATGCAACGCCCATGACTGGCAACCTTACAATCAACCATGTATTCTAAGCCAATGGCCAGGCTAGCTCACATACAAACCCCGTGACTCTGGCTGTCCCATGTTTTAAATGTCCATGGCCGGCTATTCTACGTACGAAGCCCGTGGCTCTGGCAACTTCAGATCTATGACTAGTCCAGATATCATTATCACTTTATCCATCCACATCATCTTATCAAATCGTATCACGATGTCAAACCTGAAATCTCAAACTTCTCAATGACCGACATCACGGTCCAAACCATCAAAAATAATTTTTGTCCGATAAACACAGTATCTAGAAATATAAAATAATAACAACCATGTCATATTGTCCTTCATAAAAACTCAACTACACCATGCAATAATAAATCATGCATGCCAATGCTCATTTACTCAGATCAAAACCATGCCATATAAAATAATATATAAAACTGGTGATCATGTCAAGAATCCTTACCATCCAGAGCCAATCCAAAATATCCGAATCAGTCTGTATCCGGAGCTCGCTCAACACCTTCCTGCTCAGAAGGTTGTCCCCCTACATGTACAATAATAACTTTTTATCAATAATCCTACGGTAATTATAAACCCAAACCTTTTATCCAAAATCCCTTTACGATCCACCTGTAAATCCTAATCCCACGAAATTTCCAGAATAAGACTTTTCGATCTCCCTTCCAATATTTATATATATTTTTCCTCCTCTTTCTCTCTCCTCTCTCTTTCTCTCTCCTCTATCTCTCTCCTCTTTCTCTCTCCTCTTTTTTTTCTTTTCTTTTGTTTCTTCTTCACAGAATCAAGGACTCCCCATTCTCTTCTTTTCTTCTCTGTAAACCTCATCCAAATCACCTAAAATCTCCCGCTACTTATCGCAATTGCCCTCCACCTAAGTCACACCATCGCCAGGGCCATCTGCCACCTCGTTCGCGCCCTCAGGACGGCATCCCCCCCATGACAGGCAACGACACGACGGCTATGGCTCCTCCTTTCGCTACCTCTTTGCCGGCAAGGACTTCTAGTCCTTCAGTCTCCAATGGCAGAACCACCTCAACAGCAGGCGATCTGAAAATCCAATCTTCATCGACAGCTCTATCCTTAGTGCCTCTGATGGGTACCACCGACAAAAGCTTCCCCTGCTTCGAAGAAGATGGCATAGACGACGACGACTCCACCTCTCCCATCTCGGAAGAACCCTTTTCAACTGCCTCCACGAAAACTTCACTGACCCGCCTGCACGCTATCGAGAGCCACTGTCGAAGGTGTGCTTGATCCGGATCCGATTTGAGCCGGTGAGGGAAGATATTTAAAGATAAAAACGATGGTTTCCTCACCGGATCGATGGGGTTTCTTTTCCCCAAACGGTGAGTAATGTAAGTATTCCCTTCTCGGCGACCTCGACGGCATGGCTGGCAACAGCGACCTTCTTCTCGGCCTCAGCGGCCCTCTTCTCTGCGGTCGCCACCTTCTACTTTGACTCGGCCCGGAGCTCCTTCAGTCGAGTCCTCTTCGATTCGAGCTCGCTTTCGAGCTCCTTCTTTACTCTGGCGGCATCCGTGACCTCAACCGTGAGGCTCTTGATTTTGAGGTTGGTCTCCTGGGCCTCCCCGTTTTTTCGGCTCCCTCAGCCCGCAGGGACTCGAGCTCGGTCAACCGCTCCTTCTCCCCCTTCGCCCAATTCCGGTAGAAGTCCCGAATGAGGAGCAGATCCCTACCTTGCTGTATTGAAGAAAAAAGCATGTTAATTATCAAGTGAAAAAGGAGCTCGGGAAAGACCAAAAAAGGGGCGAGAAGAAATTTATAGCATAGAGGTTGGCAAACGTCGAGCAGACGACGTCGCCCAGGAGCCTTCCGCTCCCGTCTCGCCGGTCGCAGGACTGGACAGAGAAGTCCATCATCCGCTCGGCAAGACTGGGATCCTTCACCAGAGAAACGTTCGGCCCCAGTCTGAAGGGGACCTTCCGGTAATCTCTGTCTCTGGTCCCCGCCGGCTTAGCTCCTCCATCGATGGGTAGCGCCCTCGGTGCCAACTGCGAAGCCGGCACAGCATCGGACCGCGCCTGGGGCGCTGGCCTAATCTCTTGCGGCCCCTCTTCCTCCTCGACGTTGACGACCTCTGGGGTGAGGGGTGCCGACATGGCAACGACGGCAGCTGATCTCGCACGGGCGACCACCTCGGGCTCGGCCGCCGCTACTGGCTCGTGCTTCCCGGCAGTCACGAGGACGGGCTCAGTCGCCCTCTTCCGCCGTCGTTCCTGAACCAGTGCATCCACCCCGGCCCACACCAGCCTTGCCCCAACTTCAGCTCGAGCCCTCTTCGGAGCGGGCTCACCTGCCTCAGCGGCCTGCTCACGTTCCTCAGTAAACGAGAGCAGCTCATCCATCAAAAACTTTATTTCTACGTCGGAAAGAATGAGGTCAGCCCAACAACAAAAAAAAAAAAGAGGGAGTAAAAGAAGAAAGAAAAAGAAAGAAAAATAAATAAGAAATGAGAGGGGGGTGGCCAAGCCGAACTCACCCGGCTCCCGCGTCGAGCTGACCCCGGCCTCGTGAAGATTCTGCTCCGACAGTATGACCTCGAGTGATGGGATCTCAGCTGATCTGAGCAGGTCATACATGTCGAGGTCGGCAGCTTCGACAGAGGAGTTCCTGTTCGGAGATCAATCTGGGTCGCTCCAAACCCAGTCGATCCCCTCTACTGAGGCGACAAAGAACCTACTCTTCCATCGTTTGATGGAAGAGGGGAGTACAAATCTGATGCCCGAGGGCGGGAAGAAAGGGACCACTACCCGTCCTCGGTAGGGTGGCATTTCAGGGTGAAGAAGGCCCTGAACAAGAAAAAACGGGCAACAATCCCGTGGAAATGGCACAGAACGATGAAGCAAAATATCATTCTGATGGCATTAGGGACCAACTGGGCAGGAACAAGCCGGTAGTTGGCCAAGAAAGAAATAAAGAATGGATGGATAGGAAATCGAAGGCCCCCGGGGAAGGTCTCCTCGTAGAAGGCAACCAGCCGAGGGCTACCAGACGTGACCCGTTCCCCGGGACAAGGAACGGAGAGTCGGACGGACTCAGGGATGTCGTAAGCACCCCGGATGGCCACCAGATCCTCGGCGGTGATCACCGAAGCAATCCCTCCGGGACCTGTCGACCGAGAAGGCTCAGGCTCAGGAAGGGAAGCAAGAGTGGAAGTAGAAACAAGAGCAGGAGCAGGAAGGAGAGCCAAGCGAGGAGGATGAGAAGACCCGAGTTCCCTAATGGACACCGAGCCATGGTAAGGCCTTCTACTGAACTCATACCTCGCCGCCTCCATCTCCTTATCAGAAGAAGAGGGAGTCTTCAGCCAGGAAGGTCCGGCCTCAGCTTGGCACGAGGGACGGAAGTTGGGACCGAAGCGGTCCATGGAAGAGAAAGGGGGAGAATGGAACAACTCCTAGACGATGAGAAGGAGGAGGCAAACAGAGGAAGACCTACGGTGACTTCTAACGGGCAAAAAGGGAGAACTAACCTGCTAAAGCTTAAAGAAAAAGCCGACGGCCGGAGAAGTAGAAAAGGAAGGCCCCTGCACGACTTCGGGCACGAAGAGTTTGAAAAAAGGTATGTTTCAAAAGGACTCACCCATCCATTCGATGCCCGCGGGATCACCACCACATGCCCCTTCGCCGGGCTGAGCTCCCGAAGCCAACGGAGCCGTCCGTCGAAGCCAAGCTTAGTCCTTCGCCAGGTCGGTACCCGCCAGGTCGGGATGCCTAGGTCGGAGCCGAGCTCAAACCCCACCAGAGGCAGGCCCTTCAAGCCCGAGGTCGGGTCCCGTGGTCCGAAGTCGAGCTCAAGCCTCCTCTGCCACGAGGAGCCCCTTCGAGGCCGGGTCCCCTGCCTGGGCGCACATCATCCACCTCTGCCAGCCTGAGCTCAGTTAAGGCTAGGCCCCCCGGCCTAGTGCCGAGCTCGGCCCTCCTCCACATAGCCGAGCCACTGCGAGACCAGTCCCCTACAAGTGGGCCCCATCTTCCCAGCTCGGCTTTCAACTCATATCGAGGCAACAACCACCATGAGAGAGGCACCTTCCCTCCGAGGACAGTGGCGCGCCCCCCAAGGACCGTACGGCGGCACTCGCCACGTCGTCATTAATGCCCATGGCCACTATTCATACCAGAAAGAAAGGAAGCTCACATCAAGGCCCCATGCCCTCCACCGACCTGCCATACGACCGGAGAAAAGACCCACCAGGGAGCACAGTCCCCGAGAGCGGCGGCACGACAGTCGAGGTCCCGCCAAGCTTCCAGGAAGGGCAAATAGAAGGAATGTAGAGGCATGTAGAGGCTCCCCCAGCTACCCAATAAAGAAGGCATCCCGTCCACGGCATGGTACCTTGTTGTACCTGTCTGACAGCATGGGAGAACCCCGAGGCAAGCCAAGGAAAAAGACCCAGCCATAATGGACAAAAGGAATGTAACAACACTCGTTCTTCCATTCCAGGCAAGAGCAACATTCCCTCGACAAGGGAGACACCCATTTTTCCAACAACACAACCACCACAAAGAGGAAGAGAAAAAGGGGGAGAGGCCAGAGAGGAGGGCAAGACCACCTCGGCCACCACACCTCCCAGCTCACACTCACACTCTCATACACTCCACTCACTCCTCCTAGCGTGGAGCTCATCCAGAGGGGCTCGACCAGGAGGATATGTTCCTCTGAATCGTCACTGACTTGACCGTCGGAGTGCCCATGCCGGAATCCCCGGCCCAGGCCACTGACGTTGGCTTTCTTGCAGGTCCCGAGGCACCGGAGGCATCTTCTGCAGGCGGACGCGGAACATCCAACGCCATCAGCAGCTACGGGCCACGACGATCTGGACGGCAATAGTAATAAATATAATTTTTAATATATTATTAAATATTATTAATTCTTTAAAGATAAATTATAGTGACATCCTTTTAACTATTTTTTTATAATTTACACTTATATTTCCAAAAAAAATTTCAATTAGATCCCAAAATTTATATATCTTTTTTACAATATGGCTTAACCACCTAGCACTGTCAGGATCCTTTGAATGATGAATTTTTTTTAAAATAATACTAAAAAAAATTATAAAAATAGGTATCGTACCGTATATTTATGGAAATAGGTGTTTTTGGCTGACGTAGACACACGATGCTAAAAACACCTGCCACGTGGCAGGTGAGTTGCCAGTTGGATTGAAATCGTCTTTGGAAAGACGATTTCAAGCTCACCCAGCCGCTCCCCCAGCCGCCCCCCGCTACTACGACACGTGGCTGCCTGAGAAATCATCTTTGGTTAAATCAATTTCTCAATTTGAAATCATCTTTACCAAAGACGATTTCAACTCAGCCAATTCCTTAAATATCCTTTCGAAAACCGAATTAAAATAACTAAGAATGACATTTTCGTAATTAAATAAATGGTATTTTCGTAATTAAACCAAATATTAGGAAGGGCATTTTGGGAATTAATTATTCGTCGCTTCTGTCCCAATTTTAAAAAATTTAATTTTCAAAATACCCTCCGTAATGTTTGATTTAATTACAAATATATCATTATTAATTACAAAAATACCATTATTTGAATTAGTTTTTCATAAGGGCATTTAGGGAATTAAATAAAAATCCCTCGTAAATCCCTCTGCAACACATAAATGTTATTTTTTAATTGAATTTTAATATAATAAAACTTAAAAAATATATAACGAAATTTAAAAAAATTATAACATTAATTAAAAATAAATTTAATTAAAATATATTATAATAATATATTATAATATTTTTATATATAATAAATATTTATATTCTAAAATATAATAAATTTATCATAATTTACTATATATATTATAATATAATATAAAAAAATTTAAAAAAATAAAAAATAAAAAATAATCACCATGTCGATACCATCCGATCGCCAGCCCGATACCAGTTCGGTCGACAGTCCGGTATCAGTTTGATTCCTTGCTTAGGATCGACAATCGGATCGGTGGCCAGACCCCAGTCCGACCCCCGATCCGGTCACCGATCCGGCCCCCGGTCCGACCACTGGTCCAGGTGTCGGTTCGGTCACTAGGGTCCGACTACTGGTCCGATCGCTAGGATCCTTCCACCAGTATAGCCCCGGTCATGCCACAGATCCGATCACCGGTCTGGTCGTCGGGATCCTGCCACGGTCCTGAGCAAAGGATCGGATTGACACCGGGCTGTCGATCGAACCGGTATCAGGTTGGCGACCAAATGGTATCGACATGATGATTATTTTTTTAAAATTTTTAAAAAAAATTATATTATATTATAATATATAATATAATAAATTATAATAATTTTATTATATTTTAGAATATAAAATATTTATTATAATAAAAAATATATTATAATATATATATACTATTTTTTAATTAATTTAATTTTAATTAATGTTATAATATCTTTTAAATTTTGTATATATTTTTTAAAATTAATTTAAAAAAATAGCATTATGGGTGGCAGAGATATTTATGACGGTTTTATTTAATTCTCTAAATGCCCCGATAAAAAAACGAACTCAAATAACTACGAATGGTATTTTTGTAATTAAATGAATGTCATTTTTATAATTAAACCAAAATTATGAAGGGTATTTGAAAATTAAATTTTTAAAACTCGTGTCAGAAGCAACGAATAATTAATTTTCAAAATACCCTTCATAA
This sequence comes from Areca catechu, assembly GCA_021397845.1. NCBI lineage: Eukaryota > Viridiplantae > Streptophyta > Magnoliopsida > Arecales > Arecaceae > Areca > Areca catechu. The sequence goes on from CM038039.1 coordinate 63,941,535, forward strand.
TGTTTGATTTAATTATGAAAATGCCATTCATTTAATTACGAAAATATCATTCTTAGTTGTTTTAATTTGTTTTTTAAAAGGGTATTTATGTAATTTAAGGAATTGATTGAGAAATCTTCTCTACCAAAGGTGATTTCTCAGGCAGCCACGTGTGCAGCAGCTGAGAGCGGCTGGGTGAAATCGTGTTTCCAAAAGATGATTTCAAGCCCAACGGCAACCCACCTATCACGTGGTAGGTGTTTTTAGCGCCGCGCGTCCACGTTAGCCAAAAATATCTATTTCCATAAATATATGGTACGACCTATTTAAAAGACGATTTCAAGTCCAACTGGCAACCACTTACCACGTGGCAGGTGTTTTGGTGCCACACGTCCACGTCAGCCAAAAACATCTATTTCCATAAATATATGGTATGATACATTTTCTTTTTTTTTTTTTCATCATTATTTTTTTAAAAAAATCCTTGAATGATAGCCACATAACTTTAGATAAGGAATACCAATAATACCTTTGTTGGCTAGAAATACCAAAATATCCTTATTGGAAATGGAAAGAGCTCATGTGGGATCATGTGATCCCTTTCATTCCTCTCTCTTTCCTATTGAATAAAGGCTTCCCCTTCCAAATCCAATTTCAATCCAACTAAGGAAGAGAAGAGGAAAGAGCAAACAAAGAAAAGACCCCGAGAAAATGAAAAGAGAAGGGACCAAAGAGTGCATGAAAAAAAGAGAATATGAAATTTCAATGGCTTCAAGTATGAACTCTTCCAAAATCTCCTTTCAAAGCTTCCATGAAAGCTCTTATCCACTCTTTCTCATTTTCTACAACTATGGGCTAAGGACTCTGTTAAAGATCTCATGAACCACAATAAATCTCAAGGCATCGGTTGGGATATCTACATATGAAGTAAGAAAAAAATGTTGTTTTTAATCATTTTTTTACAAGCAAAATGTCTCGCCAATCTCTTGTAGTTATAGGAGGTTTGTTGGTACTAAAACGAAGTACTAGAAAGTGAGATAGAATGGTTAATATGAACTATTTCAACTTAAAAGCATCTACATATATAGTAGTTAAGGGAGGGGTCTAGTACAACTTTTTAAAAATTTTATAATGTTCATGAAAACGGTGAATTATTGAAAAAAATATCTCTATAATTTTCTTGCCTTTTTTATTTTAAAATAAGAGGATAAATTAGTAATTTGGTAATTACCGTTAATAATATTAGATCTTTACTAAATGACTAGATCACATTACAACAAAAATCTATGTTTTGGATTCTAATTAAAAAATTAAAATTTTTGAAATGCAAATACAAAACATTAAAATTTGAAAGGATATCATTATATGTTGGGATGAAAGTGCCACAAATATAATTATGTCCAAGCTAAATTGTGCCCCCATATGCCAACTAAAATAGGTAATAACTTAATAATATTAAATCTAGCAAAATATAAATCAAGTCAAGCACAACGATATCAAATTTAAATGGAAAAACTTCTAATATGGGGATAAAAACTACAAGACTGAAGTTCAGATCAAACTTCTACTATTGCCAAATAATGGATATAGCAAAGTTTCTTTCTAGCATATTAGAGACTTTTAATCAATATACAATATTTATATGAATATAGTATATCAATATTATTAAGAAATACAAGGAGATAATAAGAAAGATCTTACCAAACATATAATTGGTTGAAACAATCTATAAAGAAGACTTTTACAGATCAAAACTATTCAACTTGTAGCTTTCAATGCTGAGAACAAAATATTAAAATTTTATTAAAATCATGATAGAATTAGCTCTGCGATCATCTGATAAAGTATCCCTTTTTATTTTCTTATTCCCATATTCTTATTTTGCCATCACCTCTCTTTTTTTTGCTCCTTTTTCTTTAGACTTTTTTACGCCTCCCCTTTTTATCGCACAAAAGTGTTAGAGCCCACTTGAGACCCTTCCTCTCTTTTTATTTTTTTAAGGTAGTGGGTCCCACATGAGGAGGGACCATACTAACAAATCTTCCCCTCCCGACTAATGTGGAGAAGACCAGCAAACCAGTACTAGCTTGTAGCTTGTAAACTTCTCTACAGGAAATAGCTTAGTGAGCATATTTGAAATATTGTCATCTATATGAATCTTTTCTAGCAAAAAAATTTTATTTTCAAAGCATCTTGTATCCAATGATACCTTACATTAATGTGCTTTAATCTTGAATGAAAAGTTAGCTTCTTGGTGAGATGAATTGCACTCCGACTATCAACTATAGGGCAAATTTCTCTTACCCCAAACCAAGTTTCTCATGATACTTTTATCTATAATAACTCCTTGCTGGCTTCTATCATTATGATATACTTTGCATCTATAGTTGACAAAGCAATATATTTCTACAATTTAGACTTCCATTAGATAGCTCCTCCTAAAAAGGTTAATATCACCTACCATGTCTGTTTCTATATATCCATCCAAAATAGATTTATCAGCACCAAAATATAAATATAATATATAAATTCCTTTGAGATACCTAAGAATCTATATCACTATAGCCCAATGCTCCTCAAGATTAGAGAAAAAATAGCTAACAATATCAATAACATGAGCAATATCTAGCCTAGTACATATCATAGCATGCATCAAACTCCCAATTGGAGATACATAAGAGATCTTTTGTATCTCCCCTTATCTTCCTCAGTAGCAAGACACTATCTGGAGCTCAATTTGAAATGGCCTATAAGTGGAAAGCTAAGTGGTTGGAGTTGCTCATCTAGAATCTCTCTAATACCCTCTTTATATATCTCTCCTGAGATAGCCATAATCTCTCATTTTTATTGTCACAAGCAATCCTCACCAAGTATCTATTTTGTTGATCCCAAGTCTTTCATAGCAAAGCATTTACTCAATTCAACCTTCAAGCTCAAAATCTTCTTGGCATCATTACCTACAATCAATATGTCATCAATATAACAAATAACTCTATGCTAGACTTTGGTTTATCTACTTTCTCTATATTCTCAATAGTCTGATTTTTAAAGAATACTATATTTCTTCTTTTGATTAGCTTCTTCTCTATGGGATCCTGTAGCCCACATACAAACTGTTCATGTTTATACCTAAGAAATATGCACTTTTGACTTATTATCAAGCTTTGACTACTCATCTTTGGGAATATGAACAAAAGCCATGCATCCAAATACTTTAAGATGGTCATAAGAAACTAATTTTCTATCCATACCTTCTCAAGAGCATACCATCAAGGACAAATGAAGGAGAGAGATTAATCAAGTTAATTGTAGTTCTTATAGCTTCACCCTAGAAAAGGCTAGGCAACTTCAAATAAGAAAGCATGCACCAGATTCTTTCAACAATGGTGTAGTTCATCATCTCTGCCACTCCATTCTATTGAGGTGTCTTAGAGATAATCTTCTCCAATCTAATGCTATGCTATATGTAGTATTTCTCAAACAGACCTCAATATTCATACTATTATTTATTTGGATGCATCTCAATTTTCTTTCCTTCTTCCTTTGAACACTAGCATAGGATTCTTTAAAATGTCGAATACCTAATCTTTAGATCTTAAAGCAAATGCCCACAACTTTCAAGAATGGTTATCAACAAAAGTAACAAAATACAGTACACTATCAAGCATCTTTGTGGTCACGGAGCATATACATCAGTGTGAATTAAATCTAATATATGTGATCTCCTTTGTAAAGATAGCTTATAAAATAAAACCTTATGCTACTTGCCATATAAACAGTGATGCAACATCTCAAGTGCATACCTTTTAAAAGAAATAAGTTATGCTTGGATAAAATATTAAGCCCTTCTCACTCAAATAGCCAAGTTGCCAATACCACAAGTCTATGGAGGTCTCCTTTGTTGTGGAATAGATCACAGTGAAATATAAAATTCACAGGAAAGAAAGAAAACCCGAAAATAATTTCTTGATGGAAGATCTCTTGCCTCCCCAGTTTTCTCTCTTTCTCTGCCTTTTTTCTCTCTTGGAAAAAGTCTTCAAGGTTGCTCTCTGCGTTCTCTGCGTCCAATTGCGTCCTCTTTCTGTATCCTTCATGCCACTGTATCAAGGTTGCTCTGATACCAATTGTTGGAGCAAACCCGCTCCACGGAATGCCCGGGATTCTCCTTGATGCCGCCATGGTGCAAAAGGAACAATCACCAGGAAAGAGATGGGGCGCGCCATCCGCTCCCGTCATGGAGGCGAGCCCCATGGGGCTACACGCACGAGAAAGAACCAGGAAGAAGAGAGGCTAGGGTTTTTCTGGAGGAGAAAAGGGATCGTGCCTACTCCTTTTTTTTATTTCCAGATGTTTCGTCGTTCTTTATACACATAAAGATATAACCTTAGGTCACAACCGACCTAGTCCTAAAAAACTTTCCCCTCTGAGTCACTCAAGAAAATCCAAACCCGAGCCCATGTACACCCATGTCTCACTGGTTCTCTCAATCTCAGACTCAGAGTATCCCTGGAACACCTCCAGGAAACCCCTGGAATATATCCAGGACCTGCTTGGGACACGCCCCCAAGCCCCAGGGATCGCCTCCAACATCCCTGTCATGGTCTCCAGTCTCTCCAAAGCTTGGGAGCACCATGCAAATCCCTACATCCTTAACTATATTTACCTCTCCATTGCATATCTTAGTATACAATCTGTAAAAAATAGCTTTCTCACATTTTGCTATAACTAAGGAATCTTTGATGAGTTTCTATTTTCCTTCACCAAAGTAAATGGAGTTGCCCTCATTATCTAAGACATAGGCAAAAATCAAGTGCAACGGGATATTAAAAACACATCTCACATTTCTCAACAGCAGTATGCACCTGGTGTTGGTCTTCAAGCAAACATCTCTCATGCCCCTAATCTAAGCTACCACATTATTTTCTATCCTAACATACACAAAATCACCTTTGGAGTAGATGAGAAGAAATCTCTCTGAAATGTAACATGGTATCAGGTAGCTAAATCAATTATCTAACTAAGTTCCTAGCATGTGAGATTATATACCCATCATCACAGGTAATCATGATCTCATTATCAAATGCAAATACTCTATCTCTCCTTTCTTTCCATTACTCTTATCCTAATCCTTCTTATACTTTCTGCACTCTCTATGAAATGTCATAGCTTACTACAATAGTAGCAAGTGACACCTTTCTTGGACTTTGACCGATCTCTGAATTTTTTATTATCTTTCCTATCATGGGACTCACCATCCATTTTTTGTAGGAGAGTCTGTTTTGCTTCCATCCCTCTACTCTGTAACCAATGCCTAGGGATGAAAATAGGTCGGGTCGGATCGGGTCATGAGTGACCTTGCTCTGACCTGTTTCTTTGATCGGGTTCTATTATTAGATCTAGACCCAATCCTATAGAAAATCGGGTAGGTATGGATTGGGTCGATGACCAAAATCTTCAATACAATAGGTCATTTGGATTGGATCAAGTCCATTTATAACCAAATCATAATTTAAAAAATTCAGGTCTAGATCGAGTCCATATCAAATATAATTAACTATATTTTAATTATCACTATAACTAACTAGTATTAATCATAGAAAATATACAAAAAACAATACTCTCAAAATAAATTATGATATAAAAATAATATAAATCTATTTTTATGTTAAAAATATGATCTATACAAGTTTTAAATTATAACTTAAATGTTCAAATAAGTTTGGATTATAATGGTATTACCAAGTTTGGATTGGATTGGATTGGATTAGGTTGAATCAGGTCCAAATTCAGTAAATCCAGATTTGACCTGAAAAAAGGAAGGGATCCAATTTTAGGTTCAACCCGAATCCATGGATCCTTGAAAATGGATTAGATCGGATCGGGTCTTGGATCAACCTGATCTATTTGTAGCCTTACCATTGCCTCAAAACCTATACTTGTCAAACCCTTGTTTTTCATCTATTAGTTTCGTTCAATACACTATTATTCATCATAATCAAGATAAGCTTGTTACTGGTAGTGAAATTATCAGTTTCACTATCAATATCTCTCATTTATCTAGTAAGGAACTTGACAAAATTAATATCTGCACCTCATCATCAAAAAATAATTTTATCATAACCAACTAATTTAAGATCTTTTGAAAGTTATTTAAATGCTCTATGACATTGTATCTATCCTTATGCTTCATGTTTATTAGTTTTCTGATCCATGCATTCTCTGGGGAGCTATAATTTGGCTTTATACCGTGTAATGAAATATTAGTTACTTGGATGCTTTTCTGTCCAATAAAATTTTGTTTTTATTTTTTTCTTTTCTTGTTTCGTCGCCATCTCCCTTCTCCCAATGCTTTTTTTTTTTTTTCCTCCGTGCTTTGAACTCAACTTCTTTTATTTTTCTTATTAAAATTAGTGGTCCCACGTGAGGAGAGACGACACTAATATTATAATTTATTCATCTTTTAATTATTTAATTCCTGCCATGCTCCCTAGCTCACATCATCTCCGCTAAGGCTGCGTTCAATGTTCCATAACCATAGCCTTAATATTATATTTGATAAGCAATAATCTATCTAAATTACTGATAATTTTAAATTAGATCCATTAGATAAGCATATTAGTATTTTTTTGATGATAGCCTATATTATAGTGATAATATGGATTACCTTTCATGTAGCAATCCGATTATCTCAGAAAAAAATGACGATCTAGATTACCAGAGATGTGGTAATCTAAATTATTTTTAAAAATTTGTCCCCATCCTTTTTTCTTCTTCATTGAGTCGTTCTCCCTCTCCTTCATCCGTCTTCCCATCCTCTTCCCGCACCGCTCCGCCTTGCCGTCGGTCCATCCTCCTCCTCCTCCGCTCACGTGACTCTCTACCATTCTCGGAGACCCGATACGATCCATTGCACACCTGCTAACTCGATCGCGGCAGCGGAGTATCCAGACTCACACTCCAAAATTAATCATGGAAGGAATGGCTCCGATTTTACCTTAGGCGTTGATGCCCTCTCCGGCAGATCCTGGCCGCCATCCTCTTCGTGGAGCCGCTTCACTCCAATCAAGACCCCAAAGAGCCTCGTACATGAGCTACCATTGTGCTTGTCACCTCCTCTGCCTTCACCCGCCCCTGTCCTCCACCGCCTTGCTAGAATCAGCTCCAGCACAGGCGGTGCCACCTCCAATACCGCCTGCTCTCCACCCTCTACTTTGCCTCCGCCCTGTTGCTGGCTGGAGGCGTACTTTGACATGAGAAGGACAATATTATTGCAGAGGTCTCATCTACGAAAGCTCGCGAGAGAGTCGCAATTCTCCTTAGTTTACTCATTCTCGTCCCCCGCTCAGCCGAGCTGCCGGCAGCCATAACCGGTGCTGGTAGCACCCCTGGGAGGAGTTCGAGGATAGTACTTGCTCCTCTCCGGAGTTCATCGCTATCCGGCCCAATTCTTTGGCATGACCACCGTGATTGGCATGGCAGCCGACATCGGGTTGGCACCACGATGGGCGCTGGTTGGGGGGCGTCTGTATCGTGGATGTCGCAAAGGAGCCGTTCTCGCATCGCAGAACAACAGTTGGCAAACTCCCACCGATCCGATATGATCTCACGAAATCCCTACCAAAAATCAAAAAAAAAATCAAGAAAAAGAACCAGAGCCGAGAGTAAAGATTAAAGACAGATTGGGTTAGAGGACTAACGTAGGTGTTCAGCTGACGAACGAAGCTGGAGAGTTGTTGTGCTAAAAGTATTTGGGGAGGAGTCGCGTGTGAACTCGACAGAGTGCCAACGATGAATTTAATAAATTTAACTTAATTTTTTTAAAAAAAATTGATGTTAGATTACTGATAATCTATTTATCATATCAAATACAGTAATCAATCTTACTGATAGGTTATCCTATATATTAAATATATTTACATTACTAATTGTTGCCGATTCGTCGTCGCACCTGTAGCTTCAGAGCTGGTGATTTGACCGACCGTCCTGCCTTGAGGTCTCCGGGCTCTCGATCCTGCAAGACAAAGTCAGAAACCCTGGCCGGGATCCCGGCGAGGGAGCTCCGACGATCAAGTTAGAAAACGGCGAGATGGAACAGGTCTCCAAGGTGGCTCCTGAAGGAGTCCCAGGCTTAGAGATTATCTTAACAAAAAGTCTCTAGAAGAGTGGAAATTGGGCCAGATTCCTTCACCGAGCTTGTGCCAAGGGACCCCTCTCGGGATCTTGGATCCTGCTCTCGGTACCTTTTCTTTCCCAGCCTTTTTTCTCCTTACCTGGTCGTCCGCTCTTCCCATCCTTTTATCCCATCACGCTGCCTCCGGCTTCCCGCCCTTAGAGGCCCCCTCTTTGCTTTCACCTCCTCTTCTCCCTCTCTTTCCCTTTCCCCCTTTGAGTCCAAGAACTAAGCGGCCTCCTTGTCTTGCTTGCCGAGCCCAGCGAGGAAAGGGTAGGGGGAGGATGCCGGCCAGACCTTGGGCCGAGCGTGAGCGCTCTCCTTCCCAGGTGCCGACAATGTCCGTTACCGGGTCCTGTCTTGCCAGGACTTCGCCTCTCGGCTGCGAAACCTGTCGGGCCGATGTAAACGAGTTTCGCGCGTTGCTGTTGATCGTACTGGCCCCCTCTCGAGATGCGACGCGCGCTGCTCGAGGGGCGGTCTCGGAGCTCGTGCTCCTGTTCCTCGGTGACCTCACCATGCTGGGCAGCCGACCTCGGCCAAGGTGGGCCCCTCCTGGGCGGACACCTGGCGGAGCGCAGAGAGGCGCTCGGCTTCGGCCGAGGTGGACCCTCCTGTGCGACACCTTGCGGAGCAGCAGAGGAGCATCGACTCGATCGAGGTGGACCCCTCCTGGGCGGACACCTGGCGAAGGAGCAAGAGGCCGCTTGACCTCGACCGAGGTGGAACCGTCTCAGGGCGCCACTCAGCGGGGTGCAAGGGGCCGCCGGCTTCGCCGAGGTGGACCCCTCTGGCGACACTGGCAAGCGGCAGAGAGCGCTCGACTTCGGCCGAGGTGGACCCCGCCTGGGCGGATACCTGCGAAGGAACAAGAGGGCGGCTTGACCTCGGCCGAGGTGGAACGTCTCAGGGCGCCACCCGGCGAGGGGGACCCTCCTGTGCGAACACCTGGCGAAGCGGCAGAGAGGCGCTCGACTTCTGCCGAGGTGGACCCCTCTTGGGCGGACACCTGGCGAAGGAGCAAGAGGGCCGGCTTGACCTCGACCGAGGTGGAACCGTCTCAGGGCGCCACCCGGCGAGGGGGCAAGGGCCTGTCGGCTTCGACCGAGAGGTGGACCCCTCCTGGGCGGACACCTGGCGAAGCGGCAGAGAGGCACTCAACTTCGGCCGAGGTGGACCCCTCCTGGGCGGACACCTGGCGATGGAGCAAGAAGGCCCGGCTTGACCTCGGCCGAGGTGAACCGTCTTAGGGCGCCACCCAGCGAGGGGGCAAGGGGCTGCCGGCTTCGCCGAGTGGACCCCTCCTGGGCGATACCTACGAAGAGTTAGAAGGCCCGACCTCGACTTCGGCGTGGTGGAGCCACATCTGATCTTGCTGGACTGTTCCCGTTCTGTCGAAAAAATCCATGCCTTCGGATCATGCTCGACAGAATCTGAGACATGCCACGTCATCGTAACGGCCGTAACACTAATAACCTATCTAATGATAATTTATTTTATAAATAATTAGATTATCAATCAGAATTTTCCTGGTTTTCTATTAAATGCAACCTAATGGTTTTGGCCCACTTGCTCGCAAAATAATCAGGCCACGTGACCTACTTTCAACTGAGCGTCGGTTGTGGGCCTATAATTATTGGTTGAATCAAAAGATCACATTCATAAACAGGTAATCAGGAATATATATATATATATATATAAAGGGTTAACGGTGAGGGCTCACGTGAGTTACTTCTTGCTTGCCGTATTTCCGAAACAATCCCTCAGTGCGAGGGATTGAATTAAATATCCTATCGGAGAGATTACCAATGAACTCCGTTTTATATTAGATAACACAATCTGGTCACAGTTTTGACGAGATTCCGATAACGCTTTTTTATATAATTTTTTGTTGCTGCACCTTTTCTGGACCGGACTCCACCGGCTATGCTGGAGAGCTCTTCTATCGATCGACCTGCACAAAGTTCTCTAAGCACCGGTGATGTTCCAGCAGGAACACTTCGATGCTTAGTTAGCAAAAGTCTATAATTTTTGTTGCTGCACCTTTTCTGGACCAGACTCCATCGGCTATGCTGGAGAGCTCTTCTATCGATCGACCTGCACAAAGTTCTCTAAGCGCCGATGATATTCCAGAACACTTCGATGCTTAAGTTAGCAAGAGTCTGGGAGCAACAGAATGAAGAAATAAAAGAGAATAGCACACGGAGAAAGGAGTGTACTTAGCCCCTAGCAGAGGTCCCCGGTCACCTTAAATACGTGTGGAATGCTGCCAAATTCTGTAAGGAGATAGGCTGAAAAGCCCCGATTTGCCTCTAGAAGAATGAGAGTGATGGCCAGGTAGCGCAGAGACATGGCCACGTCGTGGAGTCCGTTACAACAGAATTCGGGTACCAGCTGGAAAGGAGGCTTCTAGAGCCTTCGAGCGGTTCCCAGAAGGAGAACGAGTTGGTCGGACTCAACGGGAGCCCGTCATCCGGCCGACAGGAAGTATCTGACAGGGCTTTGAGGAAGCCGAACGGTAGATGTGGAAAGAGGTTTTCTGGAGTTTTCAAGATATCCTTGGAATGGATCAGCCATACCTTAGCAGTAGTGGGTCCGCTTCAGGTTGGTCGACCTTCAGGTTGGTCGGCCTTCTGGGCCTCCGTGATGGAATCAGTCAGGATCTCTGCGAGAGCCGATTGGTCGGACCTCGAAGGAAGCGGGTCGTTCGGATCTCTCCTTTCATGGATCAACCGGTCAGATTTTTTGATCGATCTAATTCAGGATCGGTCGGATGGGTACAACAGTTTTACAAGCACAGTTTAGCCTGTTTTGGACCGTCAGGTTTGGCAGTTTTCACAAGAAGAAACCGGACTGATCAAGGATCCGGTTCACCTATTGAAGGGTTGTCTGACTCGGATTTTATAATTACTAACATATTATCCATCGGATACACGAAATATATCTTTTATGTTAAAAAATATCATATTTTAAATATTAATTTATTAATTATATAATTTAAAAATAATATTATTTAAAAATAATTAATTGTTAAAAATTCAATTCATGAAATCTAGTATGCTGTAAAAAAATAATAAATAATAACAAAAGATCAAGATGGAAAGGCTTGCGATTAGACATTGAAAGCACTGCCTCCGATTTCCTCATCATAATCAAAACCAATATAAGAGAATGATTAATAATAAAAAAATATCAATTTCATATATTTCGATAAAAAAATTTTAAAAAAAAATAATAAAATAATTTTGAAGTTTCTGTTGGCAGGTGATAGTAAAAAAATTAAAGATATATATAATAAATTCTATTCACTCGCTGATACCATTATAATGAGATTGACGTACTTATTTTTGAATGGGGAATGGCTACGGAAAAATTAAATATGTCCTAACATATTCTGATAAAGTTCAGCATCTATATAAGGTAAAAGGGGATCCCGAGGTAAGCAGGCTCTTCTTCCTTACGAGCTATCTCCTTCGTGATCCCTCCATTCTGTTGTCCAAGTCTCCACTGACTTAGCCATCGGAGTATCCCCGCGGAACATCACCGGCCTGTGAAACCTTTTTTCCAGGAAACGGGAGATGCGCACTCCAGCAAGCCCGAGCAAGAGAGCCCGTCAGCCCGATTTGAGAGATTCAGCAGCAACAAGCTGGTCTATAATGGAGTAATTTGCTTGGTAATAAGATCACATGACCATTATTACGAAATGCGAAGTTCTATTATATAGCGACACATGAATATCGGCAAGTTATCAACGGAACTGTTTTGATCCCACCTATTTCTCCAAGTCGACATCAAGTCCAAGACTTTAATGTATTTCATATGCGAATTGTGAATCTGTTGCCGAGCATTCAAGAAATTTTTTTTGATCGTTTTGTCTCATAGTTAGCTCGAGTTTGAACATTGCGTATTGATTTGGTTGGAAAAATACGCCATGTGTAGACTATACAATGCATATAGTGAAAATGATACTCTCAAACACGGGCACATTTCTTTAATCATTGAAAAAATCACCAGTGTCCAGCTGAGATAGATGGTGCATGTATTCACCCTCGTAGTGGAAGGATCATATCTGGCATGAATCAAATATTTTATGATAAAATAGAGCACTCATGGTAAGACCTAGGAAGGATAGCTAGCTATGTTGGAAATCTATTTCCTTTTTTGTTTTTTTTTACTTTGAAAAAAAAAACACGTTCACATTGAAAAAAATATTTGGTGAAGCGGATGAAGATCATTTTAATAGTGTGGCAAATAGGGTATGCTTTATTTATGTGCATGCAGGATGATAATATTGGATTTTGCATGGGGTTATCTTTCTGTCAAAATTTTACTATTTATTAATCATAGTTTTAACTAAAAATTATGCATCAGTGGCTTGGTTGTACAACTATTAAAAAATATTTTGGGCAGTCGTTGCTACGATGCTTCCCATATTTGGATGGTCATCCAGCAATTTTCTCACTTTTTCCACGGCGGGTTTCACCGAACCATTGAAATTACTAATAAATTTTAAAATCTTTCTTTTATGCGTGATTTGACACATGCGGGCCAGCATCCAACAGTATTACAGAAATCTAAGTCAAAAGAGCGAGCGAAGGTGGGATGCCAAAAAAAAAAAAGGGAGGGGGGTGGGGGGCGGAGGAACAACAAGCTGTGGGTCAGCTTCCGTGCAGACAAACTAGTCTGTGATGCAGAAGTTAATGAAACGCTTGGAGGGCGCTTCCTGATCCACACAAAAGAATTCAGCTTATCTGGCAACTTAACATGGATTAATTTCCACTCACTGCGCCGTCAGCACGAGTAACAACACAATTCACTCGCGACACATGGCATGCATATGTCGTTGCGTGGATGAAAATGACCGCCCCAAGCGTTGCTTGTACTGGCAAAAAATAAATAAAATAAAACTCAGGGTGGGCAATTTAATACGCTGGAAAAGCATGCGAGAAAATTCCAACAACGCATGGAAGGTTCTGCGAACGTTCACACCCAACCCCATAGGCCCGGTGCAGACACAGTAATGGTCCTAAATGGTTTGCACTTATCCTGAGGTATGGAACAAAAACCCTGCAAGTTAAAACAAGAAAGCAGGAAATGGCGTCCGCGCTCCTCTACCCCCTCTTGCCTCTCATCCTCCAAATTATAATATTGATCGGTACTCCGTCATACACCGCAAGCGAAAGCGGAGGACGGCATAAGCTTGGGCTCCCCTCACCGCTCAGATGGCAGAACAACTGGCTGGTTCTCGCCTTCTGGTGACTTCGCCTTCGGATTTCGGCCCTTGGAAACCAACGACAGCTCCTTTCTGCTCGCCATCTGGTTCGAGAAGATAGAAAACAAAACCGTAGTTTGGTATGCAAATGGAAACCAGCCGGTGGAAGCCGAGGCCACGGTGGAGATCACCACCGACGGGCAGCTCTCGCTCAAGGATGATGGCGGCGAGAGGAGGTGTGGAATGTCAAAGGAAACGGTACTGTTACTTATGCCGCCATGCTGGATAACGGCAACTTCATATTAGCAAGCAGCGATGGCTCGGTCCGGTGGCAGAGCTTCGACGACCCTCCGACACCATCTTGCCATCCCAAGTTCTAGGTCCAGGTAAGGAGCTCCGATCCCGGCTTATGGACACCGATACTCCAGCGGGCGGTTCGAGCTCAGCATGCAAAGCGACGGCAATCTGACGTTCTATCCGGTAGATATCGTGTCCGGCTATAAGTATGATTCTTACTGGGATTCCGGAACAACGGGGAAGGGATTACAGCTTGTGTTCGACGAATCCGGTACCATCTACTTGGCTCGCACTGACGACACCGTGCTCATGAATTTTACATCGGGGAGAATAGAGTCGATCGGAGATTTCTACCAAAGGGCAATACTTGACCCCGATGGGGTCTTCAGGCAGTACATCCATCCAAAAAAACACGGCAACGAGCGGGGCTGGACCGTGGTGGATTTCCAGCCCCCGGACATCTGCCGAGAAATCACCACGGCGACAGGGAGTGGTGCCTGCGGGTTCAACAGCTACTGTGTATCTGGTGGGTGGAAATCGGAGCGTGGATTGCGAGTGCCCACCTGACTATGTTTTCTGGGATCCACAAAGGAAGTACAAAGGGTGTTTTTCAAATTTTACAGCTCAGATTTGTGGAACGAATGAGTCGGTGAGCGATACACCTTTTAAATTGATAGCGATGATCAATGTCGATGTGGCCTTTATCTGCCTATGAGCATTCGTCTCCCATGGATGAAGACCAATGTAGAAGTAAATGCTTGAGCGATTGTAACTGTGACGTAGCTGTTTACGAGGTTGAAGGTGGAAATTGTTGGAAGAAGAGGCTCCCTCTCTCCAACGGAAAGATGGGATCCTATGTGGACAGAATAGCTTTCATCAAGGTGCCAAAAGAATCTAGAGGTACCCATGCCGATTTTCCTTCTGCTATGAGTGAGAGAGATGCTGTCACTTGATTCATTGAGATAGCACAAGTATATATATATATATATATGATAAAATGTAGGCTTTATTCTTGCATATACCACTAATTAATTGGGTAGAGGCACAGTATTGAACATAATATGTAATCAGTTGTTTTGCCAAAATCATGTTCTATGTAGTTGTATTTAAGTCTTAAGATGCAGATTCCATGGCGGGTGATTCTAGAAATAAGAAGCACGTGATTATCATAATCCTTCCGTTACTTTTGGGATTTCTCCTATTGCTGTTCCTTGGACTGCTTGTCCGGGAAGAAGCTGAGAAAACAAGGTAAAGTTATCACCAACATGCATCGACATAAATAATCACTGAATTTGGTCATCAGCATTTATCCATTTCTTCACTGGCTTGGAAATCAAAAATCAACCATGATTTCTTTATTCTAAAACAGATTTCAGTAATGTGATACAAAAAAAAAAATAATTCAAGAATTTCAAAGGATTGATTTGGCTTATTTTTTGAATCCACCTATCAGGTATGTTACATGATTCCACTTTGATGAAAGCGGAGGGAAGGACCTGGACTTGCCTTTATTTGATATTTCTGTAATAAGAAGCGCTACCAAATGTCTTCTCTAATGATAATAAACTTGGTGAGGGTGGGTTTGGGCCCGTTTACAAGGTAACTTTGTGATTACTGGATAAATATTTAGCTCTACTTTGATGTATTTTCTGTAACAGAAAGTTTTGTAATGAAAATCTTAAAAAAAAACAATATGCAGGGTCGGTTGGTAGATGGACAATGTATAGCTGTCAAGAGATTGTCGAAGGATTCCATTCAAGGCTTGGATGAGTTAAGAATGAGGTTATGTTAATAACAAAATTGCAACACAGAAACCTTGTGAAGCTTCTTGGTTGCTGCATTCAACATGAGGAAAGAATGCTGATCTATGAGTACATGCCAAACAAGAGCCTGGACACTTCATATTTGGTTCGGCTTCAATTCTAATATTGTTTGTTTGGACTCAATTTATTTATGATGCAAGATTTATTGACATTTTGCAATGGCATATCTAACCATATTTGATTAACTTGATTGTCATGTGTACTATGAACATTCAATCTACATATAATTATAACAGATTGAGATGGTAATGTTTTATTAATTTGAGTTCGATAACGATTGTTGCTGTATGCCTCTGTGGCTGTACAATGGCCTTCAACTTGTTGCTCCCCTATCTCATACTACTAAGAGGGTGGGCTTGCCACCATTTTGCTCAAAGAGAAAACAAGCGTACTTGCTTACTGTTCAAGCTTATATTGGTCTTGAGGGATATATGGTTGACTTCACAAATCATGTATAGGACTTAATTTTGTTAGGATTATGAGATATATGACAAAAGGCATATCAGTGATCAATTAGGTTTTTTGGTCAAGCGAGCATTATGCAACATGAGCTTAAAACTTTTGGCTAGGTAATTTTTGAAAAGATGGTTCGCTTATGGGAAGGAATATGGTAAGAGTCTGAGTCAAATATCATCATACATGACAGTAGATTATAATCTTACAAGGTTCAAACATTAGCTTTTTGTTGCAATTTTTTATATTCATTAGCAGGAAACTTGTATCCCTGGATAAGCTAATGAATCTTAACTGAATGATCTAGCTCATAGTTATCTTTCCGTTGTCGATAAACTTGTTAATTGTTTTCCAATGCTTTGAATTTTCATTTTGATAACACCTCCCAAACTTATTCCTCAGTTGGCCTCTTGCAATGCATATCATGACACCCTTTTCATTTAATTGCATATATTTGAACTAAACCCTCATGACACTGGATTAGATGGAAGAATATAAGATCAAATTGGTGCAGTTAAAATTCTACTAGCAGCGTTCAGCTAATAAAGACACCAGTAAGAGGAAGGTACTGAATAAAAGCATAAAGTCATATTTTTAAACTTTTCTAACAAAAAGGAAAAAATGTCCTCGATCTCACCATCATTAACTTCTCACCAGAAACTCGAGATGTTTATTTTTTCACTGTACACATAAAATTAAAATAAAGGATAACATGAAGACACAACCAATGTCAGCAAAGAATCATAAAAAGTTCTGATGAAGTTTCTAGAAAGCATTTACTATATTATGTAATCCGCTCACAAGATGTTTATCATGCACAACATCAAAATTGCAAAGTTAATCTTTCAGATATATGAATAATCGAGTAGATGATATGCTTTGTGTGCATGCTAAACAACAAGCTAAGTTAGTAACATATAAGTTTACTAAGACTGACAAAACTTTACGTGGTGGACCAGATAGAACAAAAGATAGATTGTTGAATTGGCAAAAGCGATATGATATCATTATAGGAATTGCCCGAGGACTTCTTTACCTTCATCAAGATTCAAGGTTAAGAATAATTCATAGGGACCTCAAAGCAAGCAACATTTTGCTGGATAAGGACATGAATCAAAAATTTCAGACTTGGCACAGCAAGAATTTTCAGAGGAGATCAGAATCAAGAGAAGACAAGAAGAGTAATTGGGACATAGTAAGTTCTACCAAATAACTGCATTACCAATATTATGTATGACAATAATTAACCATTTTCTAATGGCATGCAGTGGGTATATGTCACCAGAGTATGCAATGGGCGGCACCTTTTCAGTGAAATCTGATGTCTTTAGCTTTGGTGTTATAGTATTGGAGATCTTAAGTGGTAAGAAAAATAGAACGCTGTATGATGCCGAATCTTCTGTAACGCTTTTAGGACATGTAAGCATTCAAAAGAATGAAATAATATTCATTAATTTTCATATCATTGTTAATTTGCAATTTCATTTCCATATGTGTATAAATTCTTACAGGCATGGGAACTATGGGAGGAGGGTAGATGTTTGGAGCTACTTGATGAAGCAATGGAATCTCCAGATCCTGTGTCTAGAGGATTGCGATGTGTGCAAGTTGGTCTCTTGTGTGCTCAGGAAGGGAGCACAGACAGGCCAACGATGGCAGAAGTGGTTTGATGTTAAGCAATGAAGATGTGGCACTGCCCAAGCCTAAACGGCATGTTTTCTGCTCAGGAAGAACTTTAACACAGCAAGATTCATGTGCAGTTTTTGAGAGTACAGCTACAATGTTTGAAGGTCGATGATCCACTTGCCCCAGCAAGCATTTTTGATAATTTGACCACTTGGTAACCAAAATATAAGTTGATCATGTTGGATGGGTTGCCTTTGTTAATACAAAAATTATTATTTTGCATGGTGGATGGACTATCTTGAAAACCTGACTTTCCCCAGCTGTATTATTTCTTACAAGGGCCAAGACACTTGCAGTCTGTAATACAGGGAGAAAGCAAACAATAATCATTGACTATTTCTGTTGTAATGTAGCTGGACTCATCAGATGGCTTCACATCGTTCACACCCATACCATATATTGCACAGTTTGTTGCTCAATATACTAAAAAGAAAGTATTCTATTGTTCAACTCCTCACCTATCAAGCTTAGGCTTCTGCTAGATAATTTCAGGAAAGTATCTCTGTGGCACCTGTGGAAATGAAAAACCATATTGCAGTACCTAATTCACTAATATTTGCATATCTAGTATGCATTTCCTACACAAAATATTTTGGTAAAAAGATCTCATCATTTTAAGAAGGCATATCTTTATTTGATATTTCTGTAATAAGAAGCGCTACCAATGTCTTCTCTAATGATAATAAACTTGGTGAGGGTGGGTTTGGCCCGTTTCAAGGTAACTTTGTGATTACTGGATAAAATATTTAGCTCTACTCTGATTATTTTGCTGTAACAGAAAGTTTTGTAATGAAAATCTTAAAAAAAACAATATGCAGGGTCGGTTGGTAGATGGACAATGTATAGCTGTCCAAGAGATTGTCGAAGGATTCCATTCAAGGCTTGGATGAGTTTAGAATGAGGTTATGTTAATAACCAAATTGCAACACAGAAACCTTGTGAAGCTTCTTGGTTGCTGCATTCAAATGAGGAAAGATGCTGATCTATGAGTACATGCCAAACAAGAGCCTGGACACCTCATATTTGGTTCGGCTTCAATTCTATATTGTTTGTTTGGACTCAAGTTATTTATGATGCAAGATTTATTGACATTTTGCAATGGCATATCTAACCATATTTGATTAACTTGATTGTCATGGTAACTATGAACATTCAATCTAATATAATTATAAAACAGATTGAGATGGTAATGTTTTATTAATTGAGTTCGATAACGATTGTTGCTGTATGCCTCTGTTGTGGCGGTACAATGCCTTCAATGTTTGCTCCCCTATCTCATTACTAAAGAGTGGTGGGCTTGCCACATTTTGCTCATGAGAAAACAAGCGTACTGGCTTTATGTTCAAGCTTATATTGTCTTGAGGGATATATGGTTGACTTCACAAATCATGTATAGGACTTAATTTTGTTAGGATTATGAGATATATGACAAAAGGCCTATCAGTTGATCAATTAGGTTTTTTGGTCAAGCGAGCATTATGCAACATGAGCTTAAAACTTTTGGCTAGGTAATTTTTGAAAAGATGGTTCGCTTATGGGAAGGATATGGTAAGAGTCTGAGTCAAATATCATCATACATGACAGTAGATTATAATCTTACAAGGTTCAAACATTAGCTTTTTGTTGCAATTTTTATATTCATTAGCAGGAAACTTGTATCCCTGGATAAGCTAATGAATCTTAACTGAATGATCTAGCTCATAGTTATCTTTCCGTTGTCGATAAACTTGTTAATTGTATTCCAATGCTTTGAATTTTCATTTTGATAACACCTCCCAAACTTATTCTCAGTTTGGCCTCTTGCAATGCATATCATGACACCCTTTTCATTTAATTGCATATATTTGAACTAAACCTCATGACACTGGATTAGATGGAATGAAATAAGATCAAATTGGTGCAGTTAAAATTCTACTAGCAGCGTTTCAGCTAATAAAGACACAGTAAGAGGAAGGTACTGAATAAAAGCATAAAGTCATATTTTAAACTTTTCTAACAAAAAGGAAAAAATGTCCTCGATCTCACCATCATTAACTTCTCAACCAGAAACTCGAGATGTTTATTTTTTCACTGTACACATAAAATTAAAATTAAGGATAACATGAAGACACAACCATGTCAGCAAAGAATCATAAAAAGTTCTGATGAAGTTTCTAGAAAGCATTTACTATATTATGTAATCCGCTCACAAGATGTTTATCATGCACAACATCAAAATTGCAAAGTTATCTTTCAGATATATGAATAATCGAGTAGATGATATGCTTTGTGTGCATGCTAAACAACAAGCTAAGTTAGTAATATAAGTTACTAAGACTGACAAAACTTTACGTGGTGGACCAGATAGAACAAAAGATAGATTGTTGAATTGGCAAAAGCGATATGATATCATTAAGGAATTGCCCGAGGACTTCTTTACCTTCATCAAGATTCAAGGTTAAGAATAATTCATAGGGACCTCAAAGCAAGCAACATTTTGCTGGATAAGGACATGAATCCAAAAATTTCAGACTTTGGCACAGCAAGAATTTTCAGAGGAGATCAGAATCAAGAGAAGACAAGAAGAGTAATTGGGACATATAGTAAGTTCTACCAAATAACTGCATTACAATATTATGTATGACAATAATTAACCATTTCTAATGGCATGCAGTGGGTATATGTCACCAGAGTATGCAATGGGCGGCACCTTTTCAGTGAAATCTGATGTTTAGCTTTGTGTTATAGTATTGGAGATCTTAAGTGGTAAGAAAAATAGAACGCTGTATGATGCCGAATCTTCTGTAACGCTTTTAGGACATGTAAGCATTCAAAAGAATGAAATAATATCATTAATTTCATATCATTGTTATTTGCAATTTCATTTCCATATGTATTAAATTCTTACAGGCATGGGAACTATGGGAGGAGGTAGATGTTTGGAGCTACTTGATGAAGCATGGAATCTCCAGATCCTGTGTCTAGAGGATTGCGATGTGTGCAAGTTGGTCTCTTGTGTGCAGGAAGGGAGCACAGACAGGCCAACGATGGCAGAAGTGGTTTTGATGTTAAGCAATGAAGATGTGGCACTGCCCAAGCCTAAACGGCATGTTTTCTGCTCAGGAAGAACTTTAACACAGCAGATTCATGTGCAGTTTTTGAGAGTACAGCTACAATGTTTGAAGGTCGATGATCCACTTGCCCAGCAAGCATTTTTGATAATTTGACCACTTGGTAACCAAAAATATAAGTTGATCAGTTGGATGGGTTGCCTTTGTTAATACAAAAATTATTATTTTGCATGGTGGGATGGACTATCTTGAAAACCTGACTTTCCCCAGCTGTATTATTTCTTAACAAGGGCCAAGACACTTGCAGTCTGTAATACAGGGAGAAAGCAAACAATAATCATTGACTATTTTCTGTTGTAATGTAGCTGGACTCATCAGATGGCTTCACATCGTTCACACCCATACCATATATTGCACAGTTTGTTGCTCAATATACTAAAAAGAAAGTATTTCTATTGTTCAACTCCTCACCTATCAAGCTTAGGCTTCTGCTAGATAATTTCAGGAAAGTCTATCTCTGTGGCACCTGTGGAAATGAAAAACCATATTGCAGTACCTAATTCACTAATAATTTGCATATCTAGTATGCATTTCTACACAAAATATTTTGGTAAAAGATCTCATCAGTTTTAAGAAGGCATATAATATCCCACCTTTATCTTTGGTTAACGAACTCTTTCAAGCTAACAAAATTGCAGGCATGACAAGTAGTTTCCATCAGACACCAACTGCCTAATTGGGTCTGGTGAAATCTATTATCAAAACTCCATTTTGACAAAAAGAAAGATCGATCCATTGGCCAAGGATTGAATGATAACACAAGCTCGTCCATGCTGCGCGCGTGCACGCACATGCACAGAGTTAAAAGGGGATTCACATACTGCTAGTAGTCCATTGAGGCCTTACACCGAAAATGAAGATGAGAATGCCAAAGGATTTGGCAGTAGCATCCCTGCAAATGAGCCTGATGACGAAGAGTGTTTATTGACCCTGTTGGCCATCAGGCGGATGAGAGCCTTGAAGAGCACCTAATGAAGAAAAGTAGGAAGTGCTGAGACGCTAATTTCTATCGGGGCAGGCACAGATTTGAGGAAAGCAGTGGTAGGGAAGAAATTTATTATAATTACTTCATTTGTTTCCAAAAAAAACCCACTTTATCTCATTCATAGCAATGCTTTCTCCTTAATACTTCAACAATTATCTGTTTCTTCATTCTGATTTCTATTCTCCTATCAAATGCCAAGAAAAAAAAAAACAGATGCAATAATGCACCATAATGATTTTCTTTTTTTCAAAAGCAGACAAACATGAAGAAAAACTAAAAGACACATGAGATCGTCATCTATAGCTTTCCAAAGAGTTCAGCAAAGAAAAGCAAGAATAGTTAAGCACTTAGAGTCAGGGTTTCCACATCAATCAACAACACCTTCAAATCTCTCAGAGCATTCTTTCTAAGTAATCATTCAGTGGATCAGTCGTATTTCAAAGCTTCAGGAACCATATTCATTTATCTCATGACTGATAACAATATAGTTGGGTTCCTCGCGACATAGAATGACATCAAAATCTTTGTTTATTAATATAAATTTGAAGTAGTTTGAAGAAAGAGATGTAACTAGCTAGCTAGACACTTTGTACTTCCTTGAGCAACATGATTTGCAACAACAGTTTAATTGGCACTCCGAAATAATCTTCAAGTGTCAATGAGCTGCTTCTTGGGTACCATGAAACTCAATCTCCATTTATCTTACATTGCATTGTCCATGGTTATCTATGTAAACTTAAAATACTTCACAACCTGAAGCCTTGGTGATCATTAGCCCTGACCAAAATATAATCTTTTAACTATGTCTAATTGTGACCGACAATTCACAAATGTTTGACCAACTTGGGAGGATCTAGAAGCTCCATCACAAGAAGTTTTTGACAAGACCAAATCCCACTTTGTAGGAGTTACCCTTCACATAGAATTTCCGCTTCACATCAGAATTTATGGCCTTTTACTTTTACTTTTTCTCCTTTTTTCTTGAGAGAGAGAGTAATAGTGGGGGCACTTCCTATAATTTCTCAAATAAACAATGCAAGAATTGCTAGGTCGAACACTCGGGGAAGCAACTCCTGAGGCCTGAGCTCAACCTCCTCCAGATATTTGTCATCTTTTAATTTCTGTTCTTTGACTCCACTTTATGAGAAACGTTTTTTAGCTTTCATCTTCTGTTTTCTATCAACCGGGCCTAAGATAAAGACACAGTACTTGGATTGCACTCACACTACAATGGTGTGATCACCCGCCAGTACCCAAAAAAAAAAAAGTCCTGCGGGTTATACTGCAAGTTGGGGACCCGTAGAGCTTTGGAACTCTTCTTAAGATGTTTACACTACAAGAACGGTAGTATACTTCAGTGATTAATAATGCAAAGCCTCATTTCCACTGTTATGTTAAAGATGAGACGGTACCTTGCCTCCAAGAAGAATGATCCAAATGAATCATATAAGGTAAAAATTGATCTGGTAATGTAAATAATGACATTAATGATACGGTAAATTGATCACGTAAGGTAATGATATTAATGAATCAGAGATACTTGGTATACGTTATAGGTAAAAATTGATCTTTTCGCGCTTCAGTTATTCTCAAAAAGAGTAAATAAAGATTAGAGATGAATCAAACAATAGAACGGTAGGCATAATGGCTAAATATCAGTCAAATTCTTTACACCGAACAGATTACCACTATACACAGAATTCATGATGGAATAATCGACCACGCGAGAGTTATGACGAAGAAAGTTGCAACTTTTAGCATAAAAAATTACATAGAGTAAAAAGAAACGGAGAGATTATTCCGGTTACTGTCGAAAAAATTACTTCTACATACTGAATTCATGGTGGAAAAGACGGATCAATCTTGTGAGAGTTCAGTGGCAAAGCTGGGAAATCTGACATATAAAATAATGGAGATTTTAAATGAATGGAGGGATGGACTCACCTGGACTCCGTCAGTTCCACCACCATTCGAGATCAGAAGCTAGGGTTTCAACTTCGGAAGGAGGAATCTTCGGGGCGGTCGAAACTTACGGCCGATGCAAGAAATTTCTCGAAACAGAACGAAGAAATGATTCCCTCCCAAGAGAGCGAGGCAGTGAGCTTGTCCTCTGATTCGAGATTGCCGCCATGGCTCCCAGCATTTCATGGTAGCGTTTGGTTCGGCTGCTCTGCCCGGAATAAATTTTATTTCAAGTTATTACTTTTTATTTATTTATTTATTTATTTATTTAAGTGGACGATACAACCAGCAGGATTTTGAATAATTATAAAAATTATTATTGCCACTAAGATCGTCATGATCTATAGATATAGATGGCCCCAGATCGTATCTCTCGTCGTCTCGATCCTGCTCGGATATCCGAACCTGTAAAACAGGATTAGAGACCCGGACCGGTAATCCCAGCAGGGGCACTTCGACGTCCAAGTCAATGATGACCTAGGAAAACAGATCCATCGGTTGAGCCCCATAGATGGACTTCATGCTATGAGGAGAATATAATGAACTGGAAGGGTGTAGTGGAGTTGAACACGGAACAGGGAGCTGCCAGCTGAGAAGAGTTGGAACTAAATGGCTGTATCCATCAAGACCTTTCCCGCAAGTCTCCGGTAGCCTGGAATCCTCATGCTAGTTTTTTGCTCTCCTGTGTGCCTGGCCTGCTTCCCATCTGCTCAACTGTGTTTTTCTCATTGCTTACCTTCTTTCTAGAACCATAGAAAATTTTTTAAGCCGCTAGGGGATTGCCAGGTACTTGCCTTGGGATCCCCGCATTGTTCGCTGGCGCGTGCGGCATTGCTTGGTGCCGTGTGCAGGATGCCTTTTCCCATTTGTGAAAGGGAACGGTACCGCATGCGCTAATATTCCTTCTGGTCGCTCTACTTCTGAAAACGTGGCAGGGCCTCGATATGCGGGCTGTCGCCTCTTGGATCTGGATCTGCTGGTTAACTTTCTCTTTTGGGAGGCGCAGACGGTTGGTGAGGAATGCAGGGCCTCGATCGAGAGGGTCTTTCCCATTTTGGTGCAAGTAACGGCTGGAACCATCATCGCGGGCCGGTAGGCATCCTCTCGCAGTCCTCGGGCACCGAGCCACCGTCCTAGGAGAGTGGCGACCTCCTTTAGCAACAGATCTCCTCGTCCAAGACGGAGCTGATTTGGAAGGCGGAGCTCGACTTCGGTTCGGCATCTCGACCGGAGGGAGCACGGCCGGACGAAGGAGGGCGGAGCTCGATTTCGGTCTCGGCATCTCGACCCGAAGGGAGGTGGCCGAGCGAAGGAGTGCGGAGCTCGACTTCGGCCTCGGCATCTCGACCCGAATGGAGCACGGTCGGGGGCGAAGGAGTCCAGGCAGAGACATCCCACGTGGCAGCTTCATCCGCCGTGTCGCTCAATGGGATCTGACATGTATTCCACGTCAGCGCTTCTGGCCTCATCAATTATGATGGACCGTCTAGGATAAATTATTTAATTAAATTTTAATATTTTAAATAACTATTTTATGATGATTTTAAAATAAATTATTTTAAATTATTTTATCTTTATATAATAAATTTTATTATAATAATTATATTGAAATAAAATTAATATTTTAGATTTTTAATTGAATAGAACTATAAAATAATAAATATGGATAGCTATTTTTTAAAAATAATATTTTTACTTTAAAAATAATTTTCTTTTATCCAAACACTATCTCGAGATTAAAAAATTCCTGTTAAAACCAGTTGAATAAATAATTTAAAAATCGATATGATATATTAAGGTTTCATCCAAAATCTGAACTGGATTTATAGCAAAAAATTCATTATAATAAATATATTACGGGTAAATACAAGAGACCACCACTTGGCTCTATCATGTTTTTGAGAGAATTATATAAGAAAGACGGATACAGAGAAATTATAAGAAATAAACGAGGATACTAAAACCGATCCCTCTTCTTTCTTTCTCCCTCTCCCCTCTCCCTCTCTCTCTCTCTCTCTCTCTCCTCTCTATATATATATATATATATATATATATATATATATGCACTTAAATTTCACTGTATGTAATGGAAAAGTTTTTGATACCGGTTTCATGCGTCGGGTCACATGAAACATCTTTTATTTATTCATGTAGGTCTCCCGTTAAAAAAAAAGGAGAGGAAGCAAAGTATATGCATAACCTCTCTCTCTTATAATGTGATTGGCATAACCTTTCTAGTGGCTTAAAAACATGGACGTCTTCGAAAATGGGATTTTCTACACGTATCTCTTCCTGTTCCAGAATCTTGGGAGACAGATACAAGCCAACGGCTTGTATCTTCTTTACAAAATTCAAACTTCTAATAAACATTATCTCAATTGACTCTCTTATCGATACGTTTTTGAATTTATAAATTTTTTATTTCTTTCATGAAAAAATTTTATTCAAGTTGTATTTGGTTGTGAAAAGATTTTTTTTTATTAAGATATTTTAAAAAATAACTTCTGAAGATATTATGAGAAAATTATTGCATTGATCATGAAAAAATAATACGCTCCAAGATATCTTATATTTAATTAAATATATATTTTAAAAACATATAAAATATTTACTATATTATTAATAGAAGAAAAAGATCCTATCCATTTAATTAATAACTTTAAACATATTTTTTGAAAAAAAAAATCACTTTTTTCATAAAAATCATATTTTCCATAAAATTTTCTTCTCATAAAATATGAAAACCATAGAAATGCCACTATCTAATTTATCTTTTATAAAAACTCTAACCAAATAAAATGTTGCTTTGTTTCCCGATACATTTTTCCCCTTCTATTCCCCACCCTAAACGAGTTTGATTCTTCCAAGCAGGGCCTACACGCATAACAGCTTTTTTTATTTCTCATATCCTTTTTATGCACGTGCTAAATTTTTATTTTTTATGTACATATATTTTTATTTCACTTAGGTCGCCTGGGCATGAGATCCTCCACCTCGGCCTGTTGGACAAAGAAATTTGTTTTCCATGCTCGATCATACCTACAGATGGTTTAATCATATTTACGATTAATTAAACCATAGCAAATAAAACTCTTGTCATAAAAAAACCCTCCAGGCCATATTTAAAGTTATATTTTTTTATTTTTTCAAATAGATAAAATTCAATACAAAAAAATATATTTAATTATTCTATTTTAAAATAATTCTTATTATTATAAAAAATAAAAAATGAAAATTTATACTTCTATCATTCTTTTATTGAATGGGTTTTCAATTTTAATTTTATTTCTCTTTTTCATCCACTCCTGTCATGCCCCGACCCGATGCTCGAGCCAGGCATATGATAAATGGTCGCACATTCTTAAGATTTAATTATATCGATAAGGCCTAGCTTTTAACTTTCAAATTCTTTTTTTTTGATACAGACGGGCAATCACACTACTCTTGTGTGATAGCAGTCCTGAAGATCAAGAGACAGTAAGCCCTAAAGGGGCAAAGAAAATTCATCACCTTGGCACCATGACCAGTCATCTAAATGCTCGACAACAAATGAAGCAACCCAATCGACCGTACTATTTACCTCACTGTAGACATGCCGAATCGATGCAGTCACCAGCGGGCAAGAGATTGCCAAATATCATGGAAAGGGGATGGACGTGATGCTACTCAGTCCTATCTTGAATCCATCCGATGATAGTAGATGAACCCCCTTAATATGAATCCTCACGACACGCAGCTCCTGAATAGCCCAGGTGATCCCTGCTTAAGCTGCTCTAAGCTTAGCCTCAGGAACTAAGGACTCAATTAGAAAAGTGCCTCCAGCAGTCAGCAACCTACCCTCAGCATCACGAATGATAAACCCTGTACCTCCCGATGCACCTTTGACACTACCATCAAAATTTACCTTGATGCAACCCAGAAGAGGGGGCTTCCAAAAAATGTAAATAGCACTTCGGACCACTACCGAAGCAGCAAGGAAGTCTCAGGAATCCGGGGCCGCAAGAATAGTAGTGGTAGTGTCAGGTGGTGATACTCCATAGCCATGAACATGGCACTACGAAGGACCCGGTAAGGCGGAATGAGAATAGCCTCAAAGATAAAGATGTTCCTAGATAGCCAGTTTTGGTAAAAAATTGATGCGGGATGACCATGAGAAATATGACATAAAGAAATGAGTAAATGATCTAATTAAACTTCTAAGCATATGATCGGATTTTAGTCATAAGGGAGTCATTGAAATGCACTTAAAGAGAACTTATGTTGAAGGCTTATTACCCAGCAGTACAACTCACATTTAATTAAGAAAGAAAGGACCTTTGTGGCTAAAGAGACCACCTGACTAGGACATTACTCTATTCATAATTTCAAACCAAAAGAGGGAAGGAGAGGACTTGTGTACCAATAATGAACTTCAATAACCTTGCAATAATGATCACTTCTTCAACCTTCAAGATTGGCGACTAGTTGAGCTAGCTAAACCACCCGTGGAGGTAGAAAGTTCCCACAACTGATAAGAAGGTGATGTGACCGGATCGCTGACGTGGGGTAGGGAGCCTAACGTGGAGCCCTCATCGGACGCCGTGCTGGATTCCCATCATGGGCCCCTTCGCCGGGCTGAGCTCCCCGATGTCAACGGGGCCCCCGTCGAAGCCGGGCTCCGTCCAACGCCAGGTCGGGATGCTTAGGTCGGAGCCGAGCTCAAGCCACACCAAAGGCAGACCTTTCGAGCCCGAGGTCGGGCCCCGTGGCCTGGAGTTGAGCTCAAGCCTCCTCCGTCACGTGGAGCCCCTTCGAGGCCGGGTCCCCTGGGCTGGGCGCACCTCGTACACCTCTGCCAGCCCGAGCTCGGTCAAGGCTGGGCCTTACTGGCCCGGAGTCAAGCTCGGCCCTCCTCCGCACAGCCAAGTTGCCTCGAGGCGGATCCACCGGAAGCGGGCCCCACCTTTCCAGCTTGGCCCCTAGCTCAAATCGAGGCACCAACAGCCAAGGAAGCAGCACCTCCCCTCCGAGGACAGTGGCGGGCCTCCCGAGGACCGTACAACAGCACCCGCCACGTCGCCATTAATGCCCACGGCCGTCATTCACAGCAAAAAGAAAGGAAACTCACTTCAAGGCACCATGCCCTCCACCGACCTGCCGTATGACCGGAGAAAAGACCCCACCAAGGAGCAGGGTTCCCGAGAGCGGCGGCACAACAGTCGAGGTCCTGCCAGGCTTCCAGGAAGGGCAAATAGAAGGAATGTCAGAGGCACATAGAAGCTTCCCCAGCTACCCAATAAAGAAGGCGTCCCGTCTACGGCACGATACCTCGTCGTACCCGTCTGATAGAATGGGAGAATCCCGAGGCAAGCTAAAGTAGAAGACTCGGCCAGAGTAAGCAAAAGGAAGGTAACAACACTCATATTACAACACAACAACATTTTCTCAATAAGAACAACACTTTTCAACAACAACCACCACAAAGAGAAAGAGGAGACGGAGAGGGTCGCAGCCCTAAGCCGGTTCATCTCGAGGTCGGCTGACCGCTGCCTCCCTTTCTTCAAAGCGTTGCACAAGATGCATATTTCACCTGGACCGAGGAGTGCAAGGCATCCTTTGAAAAGCTAAAGGAGTTCCTGACCTCTCCGCCTCTGCTGTCCATACCAGAAGAAGGGGAAGAGCTCCTGCTCTACCTAGCGGTCACATTAGGGGCCGTCAGCTCGATGCTTGTCTGTACAGACTAAGACGGATCATAGAAGCTGATGTACTATACCAGCAAAATCCTTCATGATGCGGAGATCAGGTATACCCGCTCCGAAAAACTCATTTTTATACTAATTATGTCTGCTAAGCGCCTCAGGCCCTACTTTCAAGCGCATCCCATTATGGTTGTGATCGATCAGCCGCTGAGGACCATGCTAAGCCACCCCGAGACTTCCGGAAGGTTGGCTAAATGGTCCCTGACGCTGAGCAAGTTCGACATCGCATATCAGCCGAGGTCATCGTAGAAGGCCCAAGTCCTAGCCGACTTCGTGGTCGAATGTACAGGACTTCTCGAGGAACCAGAGCGGATGGTCCCAGAGAGCCAAGCTGAGCCCGGACCACCGGGGGACCCTTGGGTCCTTCACGTGGATGAAGCCTTCAATTCTTACGGGAGTGGAGCAGGCCTCATCCTCGCCAATTTTGATGGAGCGGTGACGGAGTGTGCACTTTGCTTCAAGTTCCCCGCTACAAACAATCAGGCGGAGTATGAGGCGCTCCTTGAGAGCCTGAAAGTGTCCCGCGAGCTGGGCGTACAGAACCTAAAGGTCTTCACCGACTTCCAACTAGTTGCCGGACAAGTTTCCGGAGAGTACGAGGCCCGAGATCCCCAGATGATGAAGTACTTGGAGAAGGTTCATTCGAGCATAGCATGCTTTTGTTACTTCCACGTTTTCCACATCCCCCGTGGAGAAAATGCTCATGCGGATGCACTATCGAGGCTCGCAACCCTACCGGACTCATCCCTGAGGCGCGCCTACGTCGAATATCTCGAGAATCCAAGCTACAAAAGCCCCGAGAAGGTGCAACAAGTAGCCCACAAACCGAGCTGGATGGACAAGTATGTCAGGTACATTCAGGACGGCCTACTGCCAGAAGATCGTGGAGAAGCCGGCCTCATCAGAAGAAAGGCCACACATTTCATCTTGATGGATGGCCAGCTCTATCGCTGATCTTATTCCTACCCACTCCTGAAGTGCCTCAGGCCCACGGAGGTAGCCTTCGTGCTCCAAGAGATACACAAGGACCTCTGTGGGAATCATGTAGGAGGAAGGACTCTGGCGTACAAGGCTCTTCGCCAGGGATACTTCTGGGAAACAATGAGGGAGGACGCCATCGACTTCATCAAGAAGTGTGACAAGTGCCAGCACCATTCCCACATTCAGCGCCTACCAGCTGCACCGATCTCCCAACTGTCATCTTCCTGGCCTTTCGCACAATGGGGGATGGACATCCTGGGACCGTTCCCCACCGCACCAGGGCAGCGGAAGTTCCTACTAGTGGCGATCGACTACTTCACCAAGTGGGTCGAAGCAGAGCCGCTAGCTCGGATTATAGAAGCCAACATTTGCCAATTCTTTTGGAAGTCCGTCATCTACCATTTCGGACTCCCCAATTGCATCATCACCGACAATGGGCGGCAGTTCAACAACCGGGAGTTCGAAGGATTCTGCGCCGAGCACGGGATCCAACACCATTTTACCTCGGTTGCTCATCCCGAACCAATGGCGAAGCCGAGGTGACCAACCGAACCATCCTTCAAGGACTCCGCACCAGGTTGGATCAGGCGAAGGGCAGAAGAACTTCCAAGCTCTTATGGGCCTACCACACAATGCCCAAAACGGCAACGGGCGAGACACCCTTCAACCTTGTCTTTGGGTCTGAAGCAGTGATCCCAGTCGAGCTCGGCGTGCCCACACTTCGGGTGCAGCGGTACGACGAGGCACAGAACTCGGCGCACCTCCTGCTTAACCTTGACCTCCTCGAAGAGACGAGGGACAAGGCCCGGCTCCGAATGGCGGCATACCGGCAACGGGTCACCCGGTACTACAATGCGCTGGTGAAACATAAGAATTTTTGACCTGGCGACTGGTGCTACGCCGGGCAGAAGCGTCCCAACCCCGGGAGTACGGCAAGCTCTCCTCGAACTGGGAAAGTCCTTATAGAGTGGCCGAGGCCCTCTCGCAGGAGGCCTACTACCTCGAGGACCTGGATGGCGCCAGGTTCTCCCGGACGTGGAACGCTTGTAATTTAAGGAAATACTATCAATAATGTAAGTATTCCCATCATGAGAAATAAAGATTCCTTTCTGCATAATGGTTTATCTGCCTTGCAGAAAACTCAAGCCTTAAGCCTAGCTCCTTGGCAGCAAAGCCCGGAGAAGAGTCCTCTGGCACAAAGACCTGGGAAGCCCCCAGGCACTCATGCATCGAACCCAGCTCCTCAGCATCAAAGCCTGGAGAAGAGTCCTCCGGCACAAAGACCTGGGAAGCCCCCAAGCACTCCAGTCCAAGACCAGAGCTCAGATTTCTGGCTAAGAGAACCTTCGAGCCATGCAACTCTCAGACATCGACGTCCCCAAGCCCAGCTCCAGGATGCCAACCCAAGACTGGAGCTCAGATCTCTGACCAAGGGACTTTCGAGCAATGCACCTCCCAACCTCCACGTCTCCGAGCCCAGCTCCAAGATGTCATCCTCTGAGCGACGTCCTCGTGCAATCAAGCTCTGAAGCCCGGCTCTTCAACCAATAAGCCACGAGCCTAGCTCCTCGGCACCAAAGCCCAGAGAAGAGTCCTCCGGCACAAAGACCTGGGAAGCCCCCAAGCACTCATGCCTCGAGCATAGCTCCTCGGCACCAAAGCCTAGAGAAGAGTCCTTCGGCATAAAGACCTGGGAAGCCCCCAGGCACTCATGCCTCGAGCCTAGCTCCTCGGCACCAAAGCCTGGAGAAGAGTCCTCCAGCACAAAGACCTGGGAAGCCCCTAGGCACTCATGCCTCGAGCCTAGCTCCTCGGCACCAAAGCCCAGAGAAGAGTCCTCTGGCACAAAGACATGGGAAGCCCCCAGGCACTCATGCCTCGAGCCCAGCTCCTCGGCATCAAAGCTCGGAGAAGAGTCCTCTGGCACAAAGACCTGGGAAGCCCCCAGGCACTCCAGCCCAAGATCGGAGCTCAGATCTCCGGCCAAGGGAACCTTCGAGCCATGTCGCTCTCAGTCATCGACGTCCCCGAGCCCAGCTCCAGGATGCCAGCCCAAGACTAGAGCTCAGATCTCCGGCCAAGGGAATCTTCGAGCCATGCAGCTCTCAGTCATCGACATCCCGAGCCCAGCTCCAAGATGCAAGCCCAAAACCGGAGCTCAGATCTTCGACCAAGGGAATCTTCGAGCCACACAACTCTCCGACCAGTGCATCCTCGAGCCCGGCTCCGAGGCAATGTTTCTTGAGCCCGACCTCTAACAATCAGGCCTCGAGCCAAGCTCCAAGGCATTCAAGATATGGGCAGCCCTTAGGCACCCAGGTCCGAAGCTCCCCCCTTCCAACCTCCTCGCACCAAAAAAAAAGGGAAGAGAGGGGAAAGGAGGAGAAGAGACATTCACACCACAGAAGAAAAAGAGAAATTGCATTTATGAAGTCAATTTTCATTACTTTGAAGAAAGTTTTACATCATTTTTCAGGCCCTGACAGGCCAGGCAGTCCGGCTCAAAAACAAATAGCAAAGAGACAAAAAGAAAATGAAAAAAGGTACAATGGGAGTCCTATACTATGAGACCGGCTCCTTCCCTGGATGGCACACAGCCGGGACTTCCCCTTCCTCCATCTCCGGCGTAGGGTCGCGCGCCTGAGCAGGCTCCGTCGGAGGGCCGGATTCAGCTGCAGCTGTCGAGGAGGCCGGCTCGACTGCTTTCTCCTACAGTGCTACCTCGATCGTTGCCACAATCGAGGTCGGCTCAGCAGTCTCCAGGGCCACTTGCTAGAGTGACTCAACTGGAGCGGCTCCTTGCCCTTCTGCAACCACCTTCGGAGCAGGAGCCTTCTTACCTGGAGTCCGGAGCGTGGCCAGTCGCTCCTCGGACAGGATCACCCGCAGCTGTTGGTGGCAGTAGGCGAACCCCTTGGCGAAGGAGTCCGTTGCCACCTCTTTGAAGTCTCTGATATACTCGGAGGTGGCCTTGAAGGTAACCACCGCATCAACAACCCTCTTTCTTGCGGCCTCCTCCCATCGCCTCGATTCCTCCAGCTGCTTGCTGGTATGCTCATGCTGCCGGATTGCAATCGACATCGCCTTCTCGGCGGCGCGACTGACGGCGGCGACCCTCTCCTCCGCGACTGCTGCCCTCTTCTCAGCAGAGGCAACCCTATCCTTCGCCACCTCTATCTCGGCCCGAAGCTCCTTCTGTCGAGTCCTCTTCGACTCGAGCTCCTTCTTTATTCGGGTAGCATCGGCGATCTCGGCTAGGAGGCCCTTAGCCTTT
Source organism: Areca catechu (assembly GCA_021397845.1). Taxonomy (NCBI): domain Eukaryota; kingdom Viridiplantae; phylum Streptophyta; class Magnoliopsida; order Arecales; family Arecaceae; genus Areca; species Areca catechu. Next base: position 63,975,205 of record CM038039.1, read on the forward strand.
GAGTTGGCCTCCCGGATCTTGGCGTCCCTCCGGCCCACCTCCGCCTTCAGGGACTCGAGCTCAGTCTGCCACTCCTTGTCCCTCTTTGCCCAGTTGCGGCAGTAGTCCCTGATGAGGATCAACTCCATGCCATGCTGCACCAAAGGAAGCATATTAATTACAGTGTTGAGCTAAGAGAGATTAAAATAGCATCAAGGCAGGAGAGGAAGGACTTACGGCATACAGGTTGGCGAAGGACGAGCTGATGACATCCCCAGGAGCCTCCCGCTCCATTCTCGCCTGTCGCAGGACCGGACTGAGAAGTCCATCATCCGCTCAGCGAGCCCCGGGTCCTTCATCAGCGAGATATTGAGCCATAGGCGAAAAGGGACTTGGCGATAGTCCTTGTCCTGCCTCCCCGCCGGCTCGGATCCCTCGGCAGTGGGAGGCCCATTCGGTGCCGGTTGCGAGCTCGGCGCCACCTCAGTCCGTGCTTGGGGTGCCGGCCTCGCTTCCCTCGACCTCCCTTCCTCCTCGATGTCGACGATCTTCGGAGGAGGGACTTCTGCCCTGGCGGCAGCAGCAGCGGATCTGATGCGGATGACCACCTCGGGCTCGAGTGCCGGCACCAGCTCTTGCTACCGTGAAGGCTTGCGAGCGGGCTCGACCGCCCTCTTCCGCCTCCACTCTGAAACTGGTGCATCCGGCCTGACCTGCACTGGCCTAGCACCATCATCAGCTCGAGCCCTCTTTGCAGCAAGCTCGCCTATCTCGGCTGCCTACTCTCGTTTCTCGGAAAACGAGAGCAGCTCATCCATCGAAAACTTCATCTCTGCACCAGAAAAGACATGGTCAACCCTAAAAAAAAAAAGAAAAAAGGAAGAGAAAAGTAAATAAGAATGAGAGGGGGGTGGCCAAGTCGAACTCACCCGACTCCTGCACCGAGCAGAACCTGGCCTCGCGGAGATTCTGCTCCGACAGCAAGACCTCAAGTGATGGGATCTCGGCCGATCTGAGCAACTCGTACAAGTCAAGGTCGGCTACTTCGATGGAGGAGTTCCTATTTGGAGACCGATCTGGGTCGCTCTAAGCCCAGTCGATCCCCTTGACTAAGGCGAAAAAGTACTTACTCTTCCTCCTTTGATGGAAGAAGGGAGCTCAAATCGAATGCCCCGAGGGCGAGACGAGAGGGACCACCACCCCTCCTCGGTGGGGTGGCGTTTCAGGGTAAAAAAGGCCTTGAACAAGGAAAAATGGGTAACAATCTCGTGGAAGTGGCACAGAACAATGAATCAAAATATCGTTCTGATGGCATTGGGGACAACTGGGCAGGAACAAGACGGTAGTTGGTCAGGAAGGAGAGAAAGAAAGGATGGACAGGAAATCGGAGGCCCCCCGGCGAAGGTCTCCTCATAGAAGGCAATCCGTTGAGGGCCACTGGATGTGACCCACTCCCCAGGATGAGGGACAGAGAGCCGGACGGACTCAGGGATGCCGTAAGCACCCTGGATGGCCACCAAATCCTCGACAGAGATCATCGAAGTGATCCCTCCAGGACCTATCGACCGAGAAGGCTCAGGTTCAGGGACAAAAGTAGGAGCAGGAGCAGGAAGAAGAGCCAAGCGAGGTGGAGGAGAAGACCCGGGTTCCCTAATGGCTAAAGGACCTTGAGAAGGTCTCCTACTAAACTCGTATCATGCCGCCTCCATTTCCTCTTCAGAGGAAGGAGTCCTCGGCTGGGGGGGTTCAGCCTCGGCTTGGCAGGAGGGATGGAAGTTTGGACCAAAGCGATCTATGAAAAGAAGAAGAAGAAGAGAAAGGAAAGAACTGGAGAAGATCTACGATGGCTCCTAGTCAACGAGAAGAGGGAAGGAGAAAAAGCTAACCTGTTGAAATCCTAGGAGGACGATGATATCTTAGGAGGAAGAAGAAGAAGACTGCAATACGATGTCGGGCGCGAAGGATTCGAAAGAGGTAAACTTTGAAAAGACTTACCCCTCCATTCGAGATAACTTGCACCCAACCGTACCGTTACGGCTTCCCCAAGAGACTCGCCATATGTCATCAATCGACGAAGCCAGCACCTCAATCTGATCGCGGTCGCCCTGACTTCTGTGCCCGCTATAACCGCTCCCTAGATGTGGCCATGTGGCACCCCCGCACAGGCTCAAGGGCTCACCGGGCGAGACGCCACCGATATCGATCATTATTGCACCATATTTCTCCACCTTTCCATGTCAGCACCGCAATTACTTCCTTCGTCCCGAGCGCCACGTGACGACGGGCCTCGGGAGTGGGGGGCAAATGATGTGACCGGATCGTTGACGTGGGGTAGGGAGCCTGACATGGAGCCCTCATCGGACGCTGCGCTGGATTCCCATCATGGGCCCCTTCACCGGGCTGAGCTCCCTGATGTCAACGGGGCCTCCCGTTGAAGTCGAGCTCCATCCTCCGCCAGGTCGATCCCTGCCATGTTAGGATGCCTAGGTCGGAGCCAAGCTCAAGCCCCACCAGAGGTAGACCTTTCGAGCCTGAGGTCGGGCCCCGTTGCCTGGAGTTGAGCTCAAGCCTCCTCCACCACGTGGAGCCCCTTCGAGGTCGGGTCCCCTGGGCTGGGCGCACCTCGTCCACCTCTGCCAGCTCGAGCTCGATCAAGGCTGGACCTTACTGGCCCGGAGTCGAGCTCGTCCCTCCTCCGCATAACCAAGTTGCCTCGAGGCAGATCCACTGAAAGCGGGCCCCACCTTTCCAGCTCGGCCCCTAGCTTAAATCGAGGCACTAGCTGCCAAGGAAGCAGCACCTCCCCTCCGAGGATAGTGGTGGGCCTCCGAGGACCGTACGACAGCACCTGCCATGTCGCCATTAATGCCCACGGTCGTCATTCACACCAAAAAAAAAGGAAACTCACATCAAGGCACCATGCCCTCCACCGACCTACCATACGACCGGAGAAAAGACCCCACCAAGGAGTACGGTTCCTGAGAGCGGTGGCACAACAGTCGAGATCCTGCCAGGCTTCCAGGAAGGGCAAACAGAAGGAATATCATAGGCACATAGAAGCTTTCCCAGCTACCCAATAAAGAAGGAATCCCGTCTATGGCACGATACCTCGTCGTACCCGTCTGACAGCATGGGAGAATCCCGAGGCTAGCCAAAGTAGAAGACTCGACCAAAGTAAGTAAAAGGGAGGTAACAACACTCATATTACAATACAACAACATTTTCTCAACAAGAACAACACTTTTCAATAACAACAACCACCATAAAGAGAAAGAGGAGAAGGGGGAGAGGCCAGAGAGGAGGGCAAGACCACCTCGGCCACCACATCTCCCAGCTCACACTCACACTCTCATACACTCCACTCACTCCTCCTAGCGTGGAGCTCATCCAGAGGGGCTCGACCAGGAGGATATGTTCCCCTGGATCATCACTGACTTGACCGTCGGAGTGCCCCCGCCAGAATCCCCGACCCGGGTCACTGACGTTGGCTTTCTTGTAGGTCCCGAGGCACCGGAGGCATCCCCAGCAGGCGGACGCGGAACACTCGACGCCATCAACAGCTACGGGCCACGGCGATCTAGGCGGCAACAGAAGGTAAGGAAGACTTCACCCTAGGCTGGATACTCCTTAAGATCCTGCAAGAACATCCATTAGTGGCATGGAGAAGATGGAAATAAGCAAAAGGAAATCGTAATGGAGAGGAAGGAGGGAGAGGTAAGCTTGTGGCAATTTAGGTGGAAGAGGGTCGGCTCCTTTGGAGGTTGTAGTTGGCGTCCATGGATGAAGATCCTTGGCCGAAATTTAGCTACTTGGAAACTAGGTTGAGCCTCACACTCACTCCCTCACGGAGGTCATTTGCAAACACAAATGGAGAAGAAAGAAATTCCAAACTTTTATTCATTCAAGCATAAACATTTACAAGGGGACTTCGAGAGGTATTTATAGACCTCCCAAGCATTTTGAAACTTCTAATTTCATGGAGGTAAATATGGGAAGTTATAACCTAAGCAAGATATAAGGAAAGGCTATAACCATGAAGAGAGTGGGGATTTGCTTGATCCATGGAGAAATTGGTGGCCGCCCATTTTGAATTTGAACTCTTCTTCCCTCCCAATCTAGGTGGTGTAGAGGATGATGTGGCAACGATGTGGCAAGCTTGGTTGGCATGGGGATGAGGTGGTAGTGGGGCCCTTCTTTCTTGGATAAGGTGCCTTAGTGATGTGGCTTTAATCAAGACTTCATTCCATCCAATGGCCCATATGTAATGCGCCCTTGACTTCACTTGGAAGACTCATGTGATGTGGCTTTAATCAAGACTTCACTCCATCCAATGGTCCAAATGTGTTGCTCCCTTGATTGGACTTGACTCATGCTCTTAAAGAAAATTACAACTCAATGTGGACTTGATTTTGACTTAATTCTATTTACAACTCAACTTGGACTAGACTTTAATAAAAATTGACTCAAGACTTATGACTTAACAAGACTCATGACTAGGAGCTGAAATTAATAAGGTTGAAGCTCAATCTGCAATCCATAAGGAATTGATGTTGATCTGGTTTGACTGAAGTCTCTTTCTTATCCTGGTGTTCGCATTAGCAATATAGGCAAAGATACCACCCACCTCAGACGAACAGTACTGGAGCATATGAAGGAAGGAGCACACCAGGATCCCCGCTCCTGAGCCCAGGGGTATCTCCTTGCCAAAACCCAAATCGATCTCGCCCGAGGGCAGCGCAAGATCGCATACTCAGTAGACTCTACCTCAGAATCATAGACCGGGCAAGTCACTGATAAGTCCATGCCTCTATGCTCGAGCAACGCCCTCGTAGGAAGGCAATCCCAAGCCACCTTCCAGAGGAAAAGGTGCACTCTTGGATGAACAAGCAATCTCCAGATCCAAGTAACAGAAATCCTCATCTCAGACTGATGCCTGTATAGGTTGGGGCCCTAGGGAGGCAAGAGTGGCCCCATACCCTCAGATCTTGGCAACCATGTATCAGAATCAGCATGGCAAGGATGCGACCAGCCAGCTGGCACCTAAACAATCTTGTAACCTCCTGAGCTCTCCAGCTCTTACCATTTTTCACAAACAACTGAGACCCGAAGATCATCGGTGTTGACTCTGGTCTAGATTTTGATGATTGACAAAATACTTAAATATATATGAGTACTAATGTGTGTTAAATGTGTTTATTAGATACATGTACTCATCAATGTTAAAAGATTGAAAAGAATGTCATTTAGTTGAAGAAGCCATGGATTTTCAAGTTATAAGGACTTTGGAATTGATATGGAAGAACTTTAAGAGGCTAAAAATCAATTTTGGAAAAGTTTTAGCAAGTTTCAGTATTGGCACAAGCAAGTGTCGACTCATGAAGAAGTTCAAGTATCAACTCAAAGCCTGAGAACAAGAAAAATATAGAACTGTGTCAAACTAGAATTTTGCCTTGAGCTGACCTAAGTGTCGACTGAAGATATTGACTCATGGAAATTGTCAACTCAAAAAAAATCAAGAAATTCAAGTGTTGACACTTGGTGTAATGGCTAGTTTTTCAGAAGTGCATAATTGATTCTAACTTACTTCAAACAGCTAGTTTTTCATCCCCAACGGTTATAAATGGTCATCTATGATTTGGAGAGCTATATAAATACCAAAAATTAAATGGAGAAGCAATCCTTTGAAGAGTTTTATTGAATACACTTAAGAATTCATTATTTTGAGTAGTTCAAGCTTTCAAGCTTCCAAGATTAAGAGAAAGCTTCCAAGTCCACATCTTCATTAACATTCAAAGGCTTCAACATCTTGAAGACAAGTTCTTCGTCAACTTTCAAGGACTTCAAAGAGATACTTACTTTATTTAAGAAAGCTTTTCTTGTATTCTTTTTATATTGTGCTTACTTTGTTTATTGAGATTTTTGATGAGCCTTGGAAAACCAAAGAGGTTTTTGGTTAGCCATGAAAATCAAGAGGTTGTTGGTTAGCCTAAGTTAAAAAACCAACAAGGGGTTTTGACTTGTGAGCCCGGAAAAATAAGTTGGGTTTTGATTAGTGAGCTCGGAAAACTAATCAATTGTAATCTTGGTGATTATAGCAAAATTTTCAAGGAAAACTTGGAGAGTGAATGTAGGTGCCTTAGAGTGCACCGAACCACTATAAATTTGTTGTGTTTGTATAATTATTTTCTTTGTGCATTTACTTTATTAATTTTGCTGCATATTATTTGAAGCACACAAATACTTGGACAAAATATAAGCACTCAAATTATAATTATCATATATTTATTTTATAACCATTGAAATAGTTCAAATAGTTTTATAAAACCCAATTCACCCCCTCTTAGATTACATCATCACTGGGCAATAATTGGTATCAAAGCCCGAACCCAAAATTGTTGGTATCTAAACTTGGTGCTTTGCAAAGAATCTAACGATTTTGAGTTAAAAGATCATGGCAACCCTTGTAGGTATTAGTATTAGACCACCTTTTTTCAATGGCACTCATTACACATATTGAAAAACATGCATACGCATTTATATTCAATCTATAGATTATTATCTTTGGAAAATGATTGTTAATGATCTACATATTCCTTCAATATCGGTTAATGGCATTTCCGTTCTAAAACTCGAAAAGGATTGGGATGAAAACGACATTAAACAATCTGAGCTTAATGCCAAAGTAATGAACTTGCTTTATTGCACATTGGACCCTAATGAATTCAATAGGATCTCCACATGCGAAATAGTGAAGGAAATATGGGATACACTTGAGTTACTCATGAGGGTACTCTTCAAGTAAAGAATAATAAAATTAATTTGCTTGTACATTCTTTTGAAATATTTAAAATGAAAAGTCTTGGTAAAGTCTATACTAATGCTGATTTGGTTAATAAAATTCTTAGGTCTTTGCCAATATCATGGGATCCAAAGATAACAGCGATCCAAAAAGCTAAAGATATTGATACCTTGCCTTTGGAGGAGCTTATCAGTTTACTCATGACCTATGTGTTGAACTTATAACAAAAGAAAGTGGATGCTGATGAAAAGAAGAAAATAATCGCTTTAAATCTACTACACAAGCTGAGTCTTCTAGTGAGGAGTCAAAAGACGGTGAAGTGAAGATGAGATAGAATTTTTGACTCATAAATTTCGAAGATCCATGAGAAAAGGGCCAAAAAGAAATACACAAAGAAAGCAATGATGGCTACATGGAACAAAAGTGAAGACTCTAGTTCAGAAGAAGAACAAATTCAAAACTTAGCCAATCTTTGCTTTATGGTAAATGAGGTAAATTCTAAAATCGAAAATGATTTTATCTTTGATGAATTACATGATGCTTTTAAAGATCTTGTGCATAAATATAAATTATTAAAAATTGAGCACAAGAAATTAAAGAAACATGCTAACTCATTCTCTTTTGAAAATAACAATCTTGGAATTGAAAATGAAGATTTAAAAGCCAAGGTTGCTATTTTACAAAATAAAAAGAATGATTTTTCTAAAGTAAAAAAGATTTTAAAAAAAGAAATTGTTAATTTAAAAAACTTATGCAATAAGTTTTTAAATGAGAAAACTGATTTATTCAATGAGTTAGAAATTTTAAAAAGATCCAAGATTTTTGTATCAAATAATGAGTTTTTAAAGAAAAATAAAAATCTTGAGTTGAAAAACAAGAATTTCTTTGATACTACTTCTAATATTGCATGCTTTGAATATGAAAAATTTGGACTTAATGCATATTCTTGTGGATTAAGAAAGATTTGGCTTCCAAAAGAAACCATATTTACTAATCCTAAAGGATCCAAGAAAGTTTGGATACCAAAATTGTTCACTTAGTATGTTTTGCAGGAATGTCTTGCAGTCCAAAGAAAGGAAAACAATTGAATAGTGGCTGTACAAGACAACATGAAGAAGTGGACAAGCTATATTTTTGAACAAATGGTAAATGAAGGATTATCTATATTGGTAAATTCTAAACATCTCTTTCCATATGGAAAATGTAGTTGAAATAAAACTTGTTATATATTTGTCCTTTTATTGAATATTTATAAATGTTGCGGTTAATCACTTTCATGTTATCGGTCAATTTGAAAAGTGATTAATTAGAATCAAGTTTAGACTTATAGTCATTGGTTATGATCATGAACTTTTTGATGTTGATGAATTTCATGCTATCATGATTAAACTTGTGATTATAAGACCTTCTCTTGATTTTGATTAATGTATCTTAAATTACCTCATAAAAAATATTTTTTTAGGTTGCATATTGCTTTGAAAATTATTTTAATTGATTAATTAGAATCAAGTTTAGACTAATAGTCATTTGTTGTGATCATGAACTTTTTGTTGTTGATGGATTTCATGCTCTCATGATTAAACTTGTGATTATTAGACTTTCACTTGATTTTGATTAATATAGTTTTAAACTATTTCAAATGAATATATTTTCATTTTTGATATCTATGCTTAAGTTAGAAATGATTTGGATCAAGTATAGAACTGGTAGTTAAGGATTACATTTAAAGAAGAAGGTATGCACATTGATAAACCTTAATTTAGTAACTAGACTTGGTATCATATTACTTCTAGCATTTGTATGGATATCAAATCATTTCAAATGAATTTAAAATTAGATTAAATTAAATCTTTAAATGTCAACCTTATGCATTTTGAAAATCTTGTATATCTTGAAAATTTAAATCTTTGATTTCAGACTTTGTATTTATGTTCATATCTCAAAATATCTGAAATCACGTTGCTTGCGCATTCATGTTTTATTCCTCAAATAAATGCATATTTTTAAGAAAAAGTAATATTTATGGAGAGCACCAAAGATTTGTTATTATTATATACATGTATGATGCTTTCAATGATTTCTTGATATCATACTTATATTGCTCTGATATTCTTTTTTCTTGTTTTCAAATCTAATCCTTTGAGGGGAGTTACATTCAATTGGTATCAAGATTTATTTTATTAAAAATCTTAAAAAAAAGAGAGAAGAGCTCTTAGTAACTACTTCGGATTGGGTTAGTCATCATGGCCATCCGGTCATAAGAGCTAAGTAGGATTTAAAGATCCTCTCTTTCCATTCAATGGGACTCTTATGACGTGTTGGGGTGCCACTGTGACCTTATCCCATGAACAAGTGAGGTGAATGGATTGTTGTCTTGCTATCAGTTATGCATATTAGAGCTAATATATATTGAATTATTTTTTACATGTCATTTTTGTTGTATCATGTTTAATCAGTATCATATTCAATTGGTATCATGATTAATCAATTTCATGTATTGATTTTGATGATTTACCTGCTATTTTTTTCACCTTCATTCCCATTAAAGCCTTTCACCCTTTTTCATGATGACAAAAATGGAGAGAAAAATGTTAAGTATAAAAAGAGAAAAGATTGGATAAACATGAAAAATTATATGAGAAATGAAAGAAAATGCAAAAGGGGAAGAAGAAACTAAAATATTTTAATCTTAAAGGAAGAATTAGCAAGGGGGAGAATGTTTAAAAAATTTTAAATGACTTTTGAAAATGTTTTTGAAATCATATTTTGAGGGGGAGCTTGATACTCATTTATTTTGAGCTTACATATTTATTTTATTGTTAATCCTTTTAAACTTACCCTATTTATATACTTTAAGTTTTGTCATTATCAAAAAGGGGGAGGTTGTTCACTTTGTCTTAATTTTGATAATTGACAAAACACTTAAGTATATATGAGTACTAATGTATATTAAAAATATTTATTAGATACATGTACTCATCAATATTAAAAGATTGAAAATATTGTCCTTTAGTTGAAGAAGCCATGGATTTTCAAGTTATAAGGGCTTTGGAATTGATATGGAAGAACTAGAAGAGGCTAAAAATCAATTTTAGAGAAGTTTCAGCAAGTTTCAGTACTAGCACAAGCAAGTATTGACTCATGAAAAAAGTTCAAGTATCGATTCAAGACCTGAGAACAAGAAAATATAGAATTGTATCAAACCAGAATTTTTGCCTTTAGCTGACCTAAGTGTCGACTCAAGAGGTCGACTCACGGGAAGTGTCGACTCAAGAGGTCGACTCATGAAAAAAATTCTGGAAATTCAAGTGTCGACATTTGGTATAACGGCTAGTTTTTCAGAGTGCAGATTGATTCTAACTTGCTTCAAACGGCTAGTTTTTCATCCCCAACGGTCATAAACCGTCATCTATAGTTTGGAAAGCTATATAAATACCAAAAATCAAATGGAAAAGCAATCCTTTGAAGAGTTTTATTGAATACACTTAATGATTCATTGTTTTAAGTGGTTCAAGAGCTTCCAAGATTGAGAGAAAGCTTCCAAGTCCACATCTTCATCAACATTCAAAGGCTTCAACATCTTGAAGACAAGTTCTTCATCAACTTTCAAGGGCTTCAAAAAGATACTTGCTTTGTTTAAGAAAGCTTTTTTTGTATGCTTTTCATATTATGCTTATTTTATTTATTAAGATTTTTGGTGAGCCTTGGAAAATCAAAGCGGTTTTTGGTGAGCCTTAGGTGAAAACCAACAAGGTTGTTGGTAAGCCTAAGTTACAAAACAATAAGATTTTTGGTTACCCATGAAAATCAAGAGGTTATTGGTTAGCCTAAGTTAGAAAACCAATAAGGGATTTTGACTTGTGAGCCTGGAAAAACAAGTTGGGTTTTGATTAGTGAGCCTGGAAAACTAATTGACTGTAATCTTGGTGATTATAGTAAAATTCACAAGAAAAACTTAGAAAGTGGATGTAGGTACCTTGGAGTGCACCGAACCACTATAAATTTGTTGTATTTGTGTGATTGTTTTCTTTGTACATTTATTTTATTAATTTTGCTGCATATTATTTTGAAGCATACAAATACTTTGGCAAAACATAAGCACTCTAATTGTAATTATCATATATTTGTTTTATAACCATTGAAATAGTTCAAATAGTTTTATAAAATCCAATTCACCCCCCTCTTAGGTTGCATCATCACTGGGCAACAATTGGAAAGGTCAGTGCTCTCAAAGGTGGGCCACCTAGAAAGAGGTAAGCAAGAGATCCACGCATCCTAGCTCACATCAACTGTGGACCCCTCCTCAATCAAGCACCTGATCTGAGGTAACACATCAGGAGCTCAGGCACATATCTCCCTCCAAATAGAAGAGCAACCTCTAGAGGTAAAAATCTGAGCTCTCTGACTCCAGGAACTATAACAACCTCTCATCACCCTGCTCTACAAATAGTCAGACTGAAAGAGATATCTTACTGTATGCATGGCAATCAAGACCTCCCTCCTGAGTAGAAGAGACTGGATTTCCAAGCCACCATCCCTGACCGGCTGGCAAACTGTCTCCCAGGACATTAGGTGAATCCCATTCCCGTGTTGTATGGAGAAATTTCGGAACAAACACTCCATATCTCTTAGGCATGAAGTAGGCAACATAGTATTTGACAATAGATATAGTGGGATGGAAGTCAAGATAGATCTAATGAGGGTGATCCTACCCACCATGGAAAGAGAAGAAGCTTGCCAATCTTGAAGACGATCCTGGACCTACTGAACAAGCGGTCTACACTAAAATCTCAGAAGCCTCTCACCAGTCATAGGGACTCCAAGGTAGACAAGGGTACCAATTTGCTCCAAAATCCCTAGGGTAGAGAGGATATCCTGCTTTATCCGGGTCTTCATTCTAGAACTGAACAGAACAAACCACTTCTGCTGATTTACCGACTAGCCAGAAAAATGACAATATGTCTCAACAATAGTGGCGAAACAACTCGCATTCTGGATAGTAGCCCATCCCAAAAGAAGGCAATCATCTACAAAAAGAAGATGAGAGAGAGCCACACTCCAGGAGTTGGCCAGTAGGGCTCAAGTAACGATCCCTGTATTGCACTCCGTAGAGCATGCGAAAGAGCATCAGCATATAAAATGAACAGGTAGGGAGATAGAGGACATCCTTGGCGAAGACCGACCATTGAAAAAAGTACTCAGTTAGAGCACCATTAATAAGGATGGCAAAACTGGGGCCTTTGATGCAGTCCATAATCCACCTGATCCACCTATCCTGAAAGCCAAAATCATGAAGAGTTCTCTGAAGGAAAGGCCAACTCACCCGATCATAAGCTCGCTCCATGTCCAACTTAATCGTCATAAGGCTTTGCCTTGCAGGAGCCCGTCTAAGGTCATGCATGAATTCCTGGACTAAGAGGACATTATCAGTAATGCATCGTCCACTGATGAATGCTCCTTGCTCAAGACAAATAAGATGAGGCACAATCAGCTGCAGTCACCTGACCAAAGTCCTAGCATAGATTTTGTATAAAATGGTACAAAGACTGATCAATCTATAATGGCTAGGCATAGAGGCATTCGATCTCTTAGGGATAAGAGTAATAAAAGTTTTCTTCCAATCAGACGAGATACCATAAATGAAAGCTGCCTGCACCACCTCCATCACCTCTCTCCCAACAATAGACCAGTAGTGACGGAAAAACAAAGGAGGGAAACCATCAGGACCCGGGGCTTTGTCCTCTCCAAGAGCCCATAAGGCTTTCCGAACCTCCACAAGAGACACATGCTGAGACATAAATGAATTGTCCTGGTTGGATACAAGTACCACCGGTTGGCAACTTTAGATATAAGCATCATCCCCCAGGGCAAGAGTCCATCTCGACTTGAAGAACTGAAAAATTTGTCTCCCAATATGATCACTATCTGTCACCAACGTACCATCATCCTCTCTCAGTTGCCTGATATGGTTGGCCAACCTTTGGATCATGATAGACTGGTGAAAGAATCTGTATCATGATCACCCTCCCAAATCCATTAAATCCTAGACATCTGCCTCCACATAGTCTCATTCTGCCTTAGTAGGGAATGATGGAGCGAGAGGATGCAACGAAGTCTCACAAGGTTAGCCTCAGGAAGGCCACCCTCTAGATCCTCACACCTCTGAAGAAAGGCAATGTTAGCCTCCACCTTCTCAACTGCCTAACAATATCACCAATCTTAGTCTGGTTCCACTGAATGAGCCTACGCCTAGCCAGTTCCAATCTTCGGATGATCTAGTATCTCGCATCTCCATGAATGGGCATCCTCCAAACCACTGTAATGAGATCCTAGGATCTTGAGTAGAAGGTCCAGAACTTCTTAAAGTGAAAAGGAGGTCAATGCAGACGAGTGCCATCCATAGTGATCAAAATCGGACAGTGATCCAAAGCAATCCTAGAAAGGTGTTGAACCTGATGTCCCAGAAAATGTTGCATCCAACCTGCTCTAGCAAGATCAATCCTCTCTTAGACTCTAGCAGTGCTAGACCGGTTATTATACTAGGTGAAGCGGGAGCCTGAGTAGCCAAGATCGATCATACCATTATCTCCCATAAACTTCCTAAACTTCTTAGACTCAATAATCCACAAACTGCTTGCCTCCCATCTTCTCATGGGGCCCAGCAATACAATTGAAATCACCATCAACAAGAAAGAAAATACCCTAAGTCAAGAGTTTGGATATCTCATGCCATAATCTCCACCTCTCTCTATACCTGGTACTCGCATACACCCTGGATAGAAGCCACGGGCTACCTATCTGCTCGAAAATAACCATGGCCACTTGCTATTGACACCTGTAAAAAACATCCATCCTCATCGAGTCCCGTCTCCACATCACCAAGATGCCTCCTGACAACCCTCTGGACTCAATGGCATTGATGCTCCACACCTGTTGAAGATGCTTCGTAACCCATTCTAGACTCCTCGAAAGATGAGTCTCAAGCATGATGCAAACATCTTGGTAGTGTTGCCGGATTAATCTGCTGAAGGAAGTTTGGAATGTAGGTTTTCCCACTCCCCAATCATTCCAAATCAAAATCCTCATGATGACATATGGAAGGGAGGGGTGTCCACTGTTGGAATCCCCTCAATCTGATTTGCAACAATCTCCTCCGATGAAACAACCATCGCTGGGGGCTGGTCTCCTCCTCCTTGGAGAGCCTCTCAAAGCTGGCCAATGGCATCCTCATTGGTGGGGACACCAGGATCAGACACAGATCACTGGATTCCATATGATTTATTGATCAGGGTTTTAATTTTAGAACCTTAATCATGTGTCAAAGTTTTAAAAGTTTTGTAATCAATTAAGATTGAGTCATGTAATAAGTTGAGGTTAGTTGATTTGTCTTAACCTTCAACCCTAGTCAGTATTTTGAGTCCTGTATTTCAGTATGAATCCAGTATGAGCCCAATTTTTGTACAAGAGAGGGGGTTACCCTATTTTGGAATTCCATCAGGCCATATCCAGGAGTCAAAGGCCACTACATCAACCTATTGAATTTTGTGTGACAACCCAAGATCCAAGATGCTTCCAGAAATCCTGATTCCTTCTAGATACTTTCCGGATGCCCAAATTCCTTTCCGGATGCCAGAGCATATTCTTAAACCAAGGCATCCATGATTTTAAAGGTCCATCTATGCCCAGCCAAGGAGAAATCAAGCCCCGGTGCCAAGCCCAAGCCCTTAAGAAGCAAGATTCCAGTTAGATTCCTTGGAATATGCCAGCCCATGCGCCTAGTCCCTAGAAGCCCACCTGGGCCCCTCAAAAATTCATCCAAGCCCATGAAGGAGGCATCCTTGCTGCTACCCTAATGTCCAAAATTGAGTTTATGGAGTTTGACCAAGTCCAAGACAAGAGGAGGCACCCATGAGTTGACTAGTCAAAGCATGAAGGGAGAAGGAGAAGACTAGTCTAAGTCCTAACCTCTTAAGGCTTTCTTTCCTAACCTATTAAGGATCTCTTTTCCTAATGTCTTAAGGAATAGTTATCTGTAACCTAAGTGTAACCTTAGCTAGGAGAGGGCATGGGATCTCTATAAATATCCCACCCCTCTTCCTTTTGTAATAACTTTATCTTATGAATACAACCTTGCTAAAATTTTGAGTCATTGCCTTGTGTTTACTTTTGTGTTGGTTCTCTTGTTTTATTTGAGTGCTCTTCTTGTGTACCTTGGTTGAACCCCTACTGCCCTAGATTCCATCTACATCCCAGGAGATCAGCCACGCCTAAGGAAGTGAAGCCCTAGCTGCTGTCCAAGACAAGGAGCTTCTTCTTCCCCGAGCCACCCACTCCTAACCCTAATCCTGATTTCTCTTAAACCCTAGTTTCCATTCCAATTTTTCTTTGCTATTTTGATTGACCCCTAAAGCTTGCAGGATCCTCAAGGTCTTTCACCTCCCCAGAGGAGGCTCTCCTTGCCTTCAAGATCGCCCAAATCAGTCATCAAAATTAAGGGAACCGAGTTTCATCATCCAGGCTCCAATCAGAGTGTTGTGTGATCTCTTCATCGGAAGTTCTTCAAATCATTGATTGGTAACATCCTTCCCTTCTTTTAATTTCTGATTTGATGAAGATAAGCTATCCTAATCTGAGAGTTTTTCAATTCTCAGGTCCTGGTTATTTATTATTTTGCATGAGATTACCTGCGATATGATGATTCTTTGTATTGCTACTCTATCTGCTAGTTCTTTGCTTACTTTGGAATTTAGCCTACAAACCTAAATTATAAAAATCACAAAAAAATTAGTTTACTATTTTTCCTACATGATTAGCAATCTTAGAGTCATCCCATATCAGTTTGGTATCAGAGCGGGTTTAGGATAGTTTTTATCTGTATTAGAATCACAAACCCTAATTTCTGCATCTTGCTAGCTGCATTAGTTATTTATTTTTCATCTAATTTTGACCATCTAGGAATTTTATTTTTTTGTGAAATCTACATGAATTGTTATATGTCTTGTCCTCTATTTTATTATAATTTTTAATTAATTTTATAGAAACCCTAAATCATTAAAATTTGGCATATTAGAAATCCTAACAAAAATCCTGAGATTTCTGCAGCATTCTGAAAACCCTAGGATTTGCATCATCATTTAATTTTTGTTTTATATCAAATTTGGTAGAGTTCATCATCACCGTCCATCATCGATCCTAGAATTTCTTTGATTTTTTTTGCATCGAAATCTATGTCAAGATCTGTATCTTTTGAAACCCTAATTTTTTAATTTCTGCTATTTCTGCACCTTAACTCAACCTAACCTAATCAAATTCCACACACCCCAATCCTAAGCCTAATTTGATTGCTAACCTAATCAACTTAAACCTAATTTGCCACATCATAAAATACACAAAAATAATTTATTTTTTTGATTATTTTAGATTGCATTAGGACCATCGATTGCCATCATCTCTTTAACCTAATCTTAAGGGCAATTGCTATCCAACATCAGGGCAGGATTTCATTACCTATCTTGAGCCCAAAACAACTATCATCATCTAAACCTAAGCCTAATTAAAATCAATTAGACATAATTCACCCTAGAGGTCTAAGTGACACCCACAGGTCGGGTCTGAGCTGTGTGGGCCAACTAGTGCATTTAATCCTGTGGCTATTACTGAAATATGGTGTCTAAGGCTAAGGGTCCAGAGTCAAACGACCTAAGTGGTATTATGATTTTTAACTGGGTCCTTGCGAAAGCAGGGGGGCCTCCCACACTCCTACCCTCTACCTGGCCAGAGGAAGGATTAGCTACTGGGTTAAGTGTAAGTTGAGCTGACCCACCCAATTTTGGCTCTAGATCTAGGAAATCCTAGATTAAGCTAACCTATTTTGCATGCTTGGCAGCACCATTCTATTCTGATTGCTTGATTGAGTGTATGACCACTAGATTAGGAACCCAATACCATAAGTCTAAACCCCAAACCGACTCAGCTATGGATCTTGATTTTGAAGCCATTATGAACTAGCTTGCCTAATTAACTATCCAAATGAACCAAGCCAATACCCAATCCCAAAACCAGTTTGCCCAACTAAACTAATCCAATGCCCAAATTAATGCCAAACTTGACCAAACCAATGACTAGATAACCCAATTGATCCAATCCCAAAATCAAATGAACCATAGATTCAACCAAATGACCCAAACGAACACCCAAACAACTGATAGACTTAACCAATTAACCCATAGGATTGATCCATTAGATGACCAAGTAGGAACCCTAGGTAAGACCCATAGAGCTGAACCCCAGGAACCTATAGTCCATAGGAATCAGCCTAGTGCCAATCAGTTTTTTCCTAGTCACCCTGAATCCTATAGGATTAGTATCCCTAGAGATGAACCAAGTATTAGTCAATTTTTTCTTAGTTAACCCCCTCTTACCACCTCATTGGTTCACCAGAATGATATTGAAGAGGAGATATATGAGGCTGACCCAAGCCTAGTGGAACAGTATGAGGAAGAAGAAGAGGAGTTTCCTATAGAAGACTTAGAATTAGTTGATCCAGTAGGTGCCTAGGTAGAAGCCAACCCAAGACCAGTTGACCCAGTAGACCCTAACCACATCCAGATTGGAGAGGAAGAGCAACTAAAGGATGAAGGACCCAACTCTCCTATTAGACTCTTCCCTGAGGAGCCACTAGATGAAAGCCCAAGTATAGAGCCTAGTCCTAAATTTCTTGAACCAGATGACTTTATTAAAGATTTGGCTTATTAGTACCATCAAGAAGAATCCCATCCTGTAGTTCCTATTGATGATCTCTTCCTTGAGCTTAGTGATCCATTCTTCCATACTATAAACACTGTAGGTACCCATCAACCCCATAAGGTCAACCTTATTAGTCTAGGATTAATCCCTGACACCCCTTCTTACATCCTATTCTACCCGATCAACCCAGAACCTTCTTCTTATTTCTTACCATGCCAGACTAACCCTGAACCCACCTCTTATTTCCTACCCTTTCCTGAAATTTCTTCTATTTTTTTTACTATTAGGTTGCATTTTATAGGAGTTTCATGTTGCATACATTCATTGCATATATTCGGTTTGCATATTACTTCTAGCGTACCTTATGGAATTTGCTAGGAGTACATAGTAAATTCTCATGTGCATACCATACTAGGGTCAGACCTAAAGAGTCTATAGTGTGTTAGGTTAGACCCAAATAGTCCAATAAATTTTCTTTGATAGGGAAGTCTAGTTGAGTCCATTAGGTGAGTCCAATAAATCCATAGCCCCGAATCATTTGTCTACACCTACACTAGCCTCTGCACGGCATACGCATCATGAAATTAGTCAGGAGCTGAACACAAGTAATGAGCTAAATAACAACTTGGCTAATTCCCAAAAAAAAGATAAAGAATTTCCTGCAAAGGATTTTGTGATTGCAAAGAAATTTTCTGCTTGCGAAGCTGGCCCATCCAAAATAATGAAGAATAATGGACCCAATGCCTATGTGCCTGAGATATTACCTGATTTAGATATTACCTCTACCTTCATCATTTTGGATCTTATAGAGTCTAGGGAGCCAGCAGTGATACCTAGCAAGCACCTTGAGCCTATCCCTCCCTTTGAGAGAGAACCCATCCTAGAGCGACCACATATAAATTGGCCTATAAGTGATGAAAAGATTGAGAGAACTCTGGACGATCAAGCTATCGATACCTGGGATAGAGACTGTCAGCGGTACTTGGTCCGGTGGCAAGGTTGGCCATAATTTGAGGACTTGTGGAACGCTGGTGCGGATCCGCAGTGCCTCAACCTAGACCCTCGTTAAGCCAAATTGACCCTCACTCGATAGGGTCGAGTTCCTCCTGCCCCGGGAGAATTGGTGGGGACACTAGGATCAGACACAGATCACTGGAACCCATATGATTTATTGATTAGGGTTTTAATTTTAGAATCTTAATCATGTGTCAAAGTTTTGAAAGTTTTGTAATCAATTAAGATTGAGTCCTGTAATAAGTTGAGGTTAGTTGATTTGTCTCAACCCTCAATCCTAGTCAGTATTTTAAGTCCTGTATTTTAGTATGAGTCCAGTATGAGCTGAATTTTTGTACAAGAGAGGAGGTTACCCTATTTTGGAGTTCCACCAGGCCACATCCAGGAGTCAAAGGCCATTACATCATCCTATTGGATTTTGTATGACAACCCAGGATCCAAGATACTTCTAGAAACCCTAATTCCTTCCAAATGCTTTCCGGATGCCTAGATTCCTTTTCAGATGCCAGAGCATATTCTTAAACCAGGGCATCCATAATTCCAGAGGTCCATCTATGCCCATCCAAGGAGAAATTAAGTCCCGGCACCAAGCCCAAGTCCTTAAGAAGCAAGATTCCAGCTAGATTCCCTGGAATATGCCAACCCATGCGCCCAGCCCCTGGAAGCCCACCTGGGCCCCTCAAAAATTCATCCAAGCCCATGAAGGAGGCATCCTTGCTGCTGCCCTAATGTCCAAAATCGAATATATGGAGTTTGACCAAGTCCAAGACAAGAGGAGGCACCCATGAGTTGACTATTCAAAGCATGAAGGGAGAAGGAGAAGACTAGTCTAAGTCCTAACCTCTTAAGGCTTTCTTTCCTAACCTATTAAGGATCTCTTTTCCTAATGTCTTAAAGAATGGTTATCTCTAACCTAAGTGTAACCTTAGCTAGGAGAGGGCATGGGAGCTCTATAAATAACCCACCCCTCTTCCTCTTGTAATAACTTTCTCTTATGAATACAACCTTGCTAAAATTTTGAGTCATTGCCTTGTGTTTACTTTTGTGTTGGTTCTCTTGTTTTGTTTGAGTGCTCTCCTTGTGTACCTTGGCCGAACCCCTGCTGCCCTAGCTTCCATCTGTATCCTAGGAGATTAGCCATGCCTAAGGAAGTGAAGCCCTAGCTTCCGTCCAAGACAAGGAGCTTCTTCTTCCCCGAGCCACCCACTCCTAACCCTAATCCTGATTTCTCTTAAACCCTAGTTTCCATTCCAATTTTTCTTTGCTATTTTGATTGATCTCTGAAGCTTGCAGGATCCTCGAGGTGTTTCACCTTCCCATAGGAGGCTCTCCTTGCCTCCAAGATCGCCCAAATCAGTCATCAAAATCAAAGGAACTGAGTTTCATCATCGAGGCTCTAATCAAAGTGCTGTGTGATCTTTTCATCGGAAGTTCTTTAAATCACTGATTGGTAATATCCTTTCCTTCTTTTAATTTTTGATTTGATGAAGATAAGCTATCCTAATCTAGGAGTTTCTCAATTCTCGGGTCCTAATTATTTATTATTTTGCATGAGATTACCTGCGATATGATGATTCTTTGCATTACTACTCTATCAGCTAGCTAGTTCTTTGTTTAACTTTGGAATTTAGCCTACAAACCTAAATTATAAAAATCAAAAAAAAATTAGTTTACTGGTTTTCCTGTATGATTAGCAATCTTAGAGTCATCCCGCATCACTCATGGCTCAAGATCAGAGCCTCTCCCATCAAACTTGGCTCCCGCGATGGTAGCCCCCTTCTCCCAGGGTGTCAGCATCTCGTGGTGCCTTATGAAGCAGTACCGAGCCCTTCACCCTCGGGTGTCCAGTAGTGAAAACAAAGGTCCCCTAATGAACTTCGTCGATAGGCATGGAATCCCCAACCATAATGGAACTCGACTCCATGCTTCGAACTCTATTCTTCCTACTTGGCCTTTTACTGGATCCCACCTTCTCAAATTTTCTTGTTCCAGATCTGTTGCCCTACGAGGCCGGTAAATGATTAGGAGACCTAGCATGCTTGGACTGGCCTGATCCCATGGTTCCCTCTCTTCTAGGCTCTTCCTTTTCCATATTCAATCCGAATTCCAACGATCCCTCTCTTAGCGGCCCAAACCGGTCCACCAACTCTTGATCAATAATCAAGCCATCCTTACCAGAGATGGGAAAGATGGGGGATCACCGGCGAGCCACCTTTGTTTGTTTGACCCACCCGTCACTTTCAGCATGACATCACCCCGATTAGTAGTTGAAATGATAGGCTCCTTCCCTAGCTGCCTGGGAGGTGGATTCACCCAACCCTATGGGAACTCCTTCCTTATACCCTCCACCATCTTCCCTGGCTTAGGTAGCCAACGTCGAACCGCAAGAATCCAAGGCCCCAACAAGTTCCTGCCAGGGCCTTCCACTTCTAGCCCCTCGTCAGCCCTGGTCACATTGGATGGATCCAGTGCCCGTGCTCCAGATCCCCCTCCCTGACAAGTTTCCCCCATTCCATGAAATAAACACAACAAAAATAGACTCCAGCGAGGTGCTCGTAAATAAACGGTTGCCATTGATTCCCTCCCAGTCCACCAATCAAAACTGCAAGATGCAATGGCCGGGATAGATCCAACCAGGTGCAGACCTTAGCAAACCCGACCCTTCTCCATTCTAGAGTACATTCATTTATAGCCATAACTTCTTCGACCAGGCCAGCGATACTTTGGAGTGTCACCGGCCCCCAAGCTCCACCGGCAGGTGAGGAAACCTCATCCAAACCAGTGCCGACATGATAGAGAAGGGAGAAGAGAGAAACCTTGGTCGCCATGGCTCCAGCACTAATAGTTGGCTAGAAACCACCGACGATCGAGAAAGAATGGTGTTTTGGTCTCCCGCATCAGGGAACCAGAACATCAAGCATCCCTGCTCAAGATCAAACACCACAATCTCTCCCTTGATTCCAGCATGCAACCAGAACTCCTGAGCCATCGCCTTTACCTGAACTCTCTGGCCAAGGCTCCTGCCCATGAGTCCCCTGGTCAGCCAATCATCTATTTCCTTCGTCACCTCTTCATCTAGCAGCATGATCACCTCCGAGAATCGGTGCACCAGCTCGGCCACCTCCTTTAGTGTGGGATCTGCCGAGACCCATTTCAGCTACCTGCTTGACCCTATCTTCCCTCCATTTCATGCTCCATCCTCCAGCTTCAAATCTCCCAGGGAACTACCCGGCTTGGTCGACATCCCTGCCAGCCACGAGGACCATAGAAACCCCGATGATCACCGGCAATCACAAGGCAAGGAGAGACAAGCATGAATCCCGATGCACGAAAATGCTCCAAACAATTACTATTGGGACTCTTTCGATTGTAGGAGAATCAAGGGCAAGAAAGCAAAAAAGATGATGAAGATGAAGAGTGGGACCTAACCTCCGAGTCACCCTTGTCCTCTCCGGTAAGCTCACCAAGCACACCATCTCCGAGGTTGCCAAGTCCATCCACCGCTTGGTTGCTCTCCGAGGGTCCCAAGCCCCTTCGATGATGGGTTGGATCCTCCCCTGACTTTTCCCTTGATGAGATCACCAGTCTCTTTCAGCAACAATGACCGGTAAGAGGTTCTCCAGAAGGTTCTCTGAGGGTTCTCCAAAAGGTTCAATTTCTACAAAGATGCCCTTCCGTTCAAATCCTTCAAAATATTGGAATAAGTCAAACTCATCAAATTTTTCTCTAAATCCTAAACTTCTAACACCATACCCTAAGCCCTAATTACTCCGTAGCATCTAAAAAAAGAAAGATAAATATAATGAGTTACATGGGTTCAGTAAGTTATCATAACCTATAATTTATAAAATATAAAATTTAATATTTATTCATATAATATAAGTCAATGAAATAAGTCAAATCAATCAATATAAAAATTTCATAAAGCATAATCAATATAAGATTTTTATAATGCACAATTGACAACAATACGTTTCCAAAATATAACAATCAATGATGGCCATCCATTTTCCTTCACTCTTCTAGTCCTATTGACTAAGACCACGATCGATTCATGGCTAGCCCAAAAAGTGACTAGAACCCAACTATACATACCACCCGTCGGTCATATGCCAGTGATCACCTTATTGGAAGTCCAAAAGGAAAGCTAGCTCTGATATCATGCGAAAGAAAACTAGCTCCTGACTACACATACCGTCCATCAGTCTGTGCTAGTGATTGCCCCACTACAGGTCCAAAACGAGACTAGATTCTAATTCGTGTAATCATAGTCAGACTGGAGAGCATAATAACCAACAAACAATATATTTTTTGATATAAATTAATATAATTATTTTTAAAATAAATACATGTTTAACTCAATATTATGCCAAAACATATTCATGCATAGAATATATAAAATACTCATTTGAATAACTTAATAATAATTAAATCTTTAAATCAAATCAAACATAGTAAAATATACTAGGATAGAGATAACTTACTGAAAATTGATTCTATGAGGAACATGTGACTCAAACCCTAGATCTGGCACTCTTTTACTGATAAAGACAATGAAAGCTCTAACAAAATAAGTTATTTAAAAAATTAACCTCTAATCCAAAAAAAAATTAAAAAGAGATTTTTTGATCTGGTTAGGGCTAGGTTCGATCTAGATATCCATTTAGATCTAGTCAATAGAAATCGAGTTAATCAATAAGAAAATAGTCTAAATACCCAATCAAATTGATTTTACAAATTTTATTTATTTATTTTTACTCTTTCTCTTTTTTCTCTTTTCTCTTTTTCCTCTTATTCTCTCTCCCTTTCTCTCTCTTTTCTCTCTCCTCTTTCTCTCTCTTATATTCTCTCTCCTTTTTCTCTCTCCTCATATCTCTTCTCTTTCTCATTTTTTTCTTCTTTTCTTTTCTTCGTTTTCTTTTACTTCTTTTACTTTTTTCTTTTTCTTCTTTCTTCTCTTCTTCCTTTCTTTCCATGGTTCTCTTCCATGCTTGGCCCGAACAACCCTTCCATCTTTCGGTAGCTAGAGGAAGGAGAAAAGGCTTTTCACGATGGTGCTCAACGGAGCACGGTCAGATGAAGAGGAGACCAGGCGGGCGAGGTTGTCGGTGGCAGCCCTGTAATGCTAAAAAAAAATCAAAGAACGAAGACTCCTAATGGGAGTCTTCTCCTTCTCCTAAATGGAATCCAAATTGAGATCGGATTCAAGGATTCCTAGCTATAAAAAAGAACCCTAGGTAGAGGCCAAAAGGATCGATTTTCTTTCTTGGTTCGCTTCAATCACTAACTGCCATCATCAAGGTCACTGCAACGTAACCTGACGGAGACAACGTATGAAGCTTCTTTACCCTTTCTATCTTTTCCCTAGCCATCCCACTTCCTTGTTGAGCCATCGCTGTTCGAGAATAATTCATGAATCATTGGGATTAAACTAGCACTCTAATTCCCATGCTTTCATTTTCCTCTTTCTCCTCCTCCTTTGTTTAGAAAGAGGGTGCTCAGGGCCCAAGCGATAGTCGACGAAGACAATGAGAAGGCGAGATTATGTGACGAGGGAGTTGATGAACCGATAGTAGGTGGAAGAGAAGGCGGATCGAGAATAAAAGCTGTAGCTATGGTAGTAGACAAGGACTGGAAGCTTCTTATTAGGGGTCATTGGTTAGGTCAGGGAGGTAGAGGGAGGGGAGGACCTCTCCTTTTCGGCTGAGCAGAAGAAGAGGAGAGGGGAAGAAAAGAGAAGAAAAGAAAAGAAAAGAGAAAAAAAAAGGAAAGGAAAGATAAAAGAAAAGAGAAAAGAAGAGAAAAGGGAAAGAAAAGAAACAAAAAGAAAGAGGAAAAAAAGAAGAGAGAGAAGAGGAGAGAAAGGAGAAGAGGAGAGAGAAGAAGAGGAGAGAGAAATAAGAGAAGAAAAAAATAATAAATATTGAAAAGAGAGATCCGAAAAGTATCTCTCTTAAGAAATTTGTAAAGTGAGGGTATTAGCGGATGAACAACTGATAAAATTCAGATAAAATATTTTGGAATTACAATTGCTATATAATTATTTATTAATAGTAAAATTATTATTATAGACAGATAACATTTTGAGTATAAGGGCATTGAGCGAGCTCCAGGTACAGACTGATATCGGGTGTATTTAGTTTATCTCTAGTGAGATAAGGATTTCTGTCTCTAGTGAGGTAAGGATTTCTGGATATGATCACCAGTTTTATAAATATATTTTATGTGGCATGATTTTTATCCTTGAGTATGAGCATTGATATGTATGATTGTTTACACATTATATATTTTGACTTCTCATAATGGATAGTGTGATTACTGTTATTATTATTTATGTTATTGTATACTATGTTCCATCAAACAAAATTTTTTTTGATTGATTTGGAACGTGATGTCGATCATTGAAAATCTTGAAATGATATGACTTGATAATACGATGTTTGACAACACGATGTGAATTGATAAAGTGATAACCAAGAGAATAGGGTGTTTGGACTAGCTATGCCATGGATATGACCGTAGTTCCTGAGATTACCAGTCATAGGCTGGAGTGTGATACCAAGATTGCCAATTACAAACTGAAGTGTGATAATAAGATTGCCAGTCATAAGCTAGAGTATGATACTGAGATTGCCAGTTATAGGCTGGAGTGTGACAATGAGATTGCCCGTCATAGGCTGAAGTATGATAACGAGCTTGTCAGTCACAGGCTGAAGTATAATATTAAGATTACCAGTCATGGGCTGGAATATGACCGTGGTTAGTTCAGAGCTTTAAAGAAGAAGGATGACTAATTGAAGCATAAAAAGGAAACATGACTTTACCAAATATTTTGTTATATATGGCATTTGAGTTATTTTGGTTGCATGATATGATATTCTATTGTTATCTTATTATTTCTAAATTATATTATTATTGGTATGACTATATGGAATCCTTACTGGTAGAGGAAGAATCCCTTTGTCGCCACCTAATCAAACTTAATAAATGGTGAAGGAGGCTTATCGGTAATGTCGAGGAACGTTTGGCCATAGGTGAGAGCTCGATAGGTTCTCAATCGAGGATGGACTCAACCCATCTACGTTGCTTCACCGTCCCTCTCCTATCCATCCATAACAGCCTCGTCGATCTTTCCGGTGAGATCTTCGTTTGGTCAAACAGGGGAAGGAGTCCCCTGTTTCCTTGGTTCTCATAATTCCCGTTCTTATTTCCATTATCCTTACCCAATTATGATGGCTCCTCGGATCTCTAACCATCTCTCTTCGTGATATCAAGCTAGCCTACGTTCCTATATGGCTTTTTCATTTTTTTTATAAGAAAGCATAGTAACGAGGGTTAACCTGCATAGCTGTCTATTCTAAGCAAGGTCATAAGATTTTTATTTTATTAAAAAATATCCAATACAAGGTAATAATAAAAATGGCTTAGCTCCTCCTCATCATAATAGATGTGATCTTAAAGCCTTATACCAAATAGATGAATACGTTATTCCAGTCCAATCAAAGTAGCAAGTAGATCCCAATCAAAGATAGGCTTTATCATTCTGGGTCAAGTTTTTACCTTTTGTGATAGTGTAAAATTTGTATCATAGGTGCTATACATATGTGGATCCCATCTATATGAAAAGTATAGATCTAGTGAGCTTCCTTTTAAAAGATTTTAATGACCCGTATTAAATGTATTAACTGCTCTCCTCTCCAGTTTTCCAGATCCCCACTGGCCATGACATCGCCACCGCCCTCTCCGCCTTCTCTCGCCACCGCGCCCTCAGCTTGTGTGTCCTCGCCGCCTTCTCCTGCCACCGCGCCGTTGCCGTTGCCGTTGCCACCACCACCTTTATCACTGCCACCAGATGCCCCGCTACCATTCCCCCACTCTCCCATGCGGCCACGATGCCGCTGCCACCACCACCACCGTCCCCGCTGTCACGAGAGACCCATCCACCATCCCCCCCACTACCACCCTCTCCTACTGTCCCTGCTGCCACAAGAGGCCTCGCCACGATTCCCCCAATCACCTTCCCCTGCAACCACGATGCCGCCGCCGCCACCAGAGGCCCCGCCACCATGCATCCCCCCACCACCCTCCCCTGCGGCCACGATGTCGCCACCACCACCACCTCCGTCCCTACTGCCACCAAAGGCCCCGCCACCATTTCTCTCACAACCCTCCCCTGCAGCACGATGTCGCCGCCACCGCCACTACCGTCCCCGCTGCCACCAGAGGCCTCGCCACCGTCGGCCCCACCACCCTCTCCTGTGCCCACAACGGTGGTGGTGGTGGTGGTGGTGGCGGTGGCAGCGACTAGGGTGAGGCAGCGGAGACCCACAAGTCGAGGGCACGGCGGTGAGAAAAGGTGGAAAGGGCAATGGTGATGTCCTGGCTGGTGGCGATCTGGAGAACATTCGGTAAGAGGAGGATTATTAACATAGGAGCGGAAGGGAGTTAACACATTTAGTATAGGTTATTAAAGTTATTTATTTATTTATTTTTTTACGTGGATAGAATCCACGTTTGTACAGCATAAAATTCAAAATTTTGCACGGCAGTGGATCCGCGCCCTTCTCATTGACGCCATCCCCTGCCATCGCCGTGAGCCACGTTGCCGTGTCTTCGTTGTAAAAAATTTAAAAAGATCAATGATATTTTTTATTATAAAAACTTCTAAAAAATAAACATGATAAAATTTTTATTTTACGCAGCCTAACCTTATGAGCTCCTAATATTTCTCTCTGACCTTCGTCCTCGGCCTTCTCAGCATCCTAACCGGTGGAATTCTCCAGGCGGTCGCGTTCGACGCCGTCGAAGAAAAAGAAAGAAAGGCAAGAAAAGAAAACCTCTTTTATAGTTCGAGAAGGGGGAAAAAGGGCAGAGAGAGAAAGAAAGAGAGACCTCGTAGCGGAGAGGGCTTTGATTTTTTTTAGAGGAAGAGGGCCGGGGAAAGAAGGGAGCTACAAGAAGGCGATGAGAAGTTGAAGTATAAGGGAAGAAAGGAGGGAGCAGAAGAATATAGGAAGGGGAAGACTTTCTTTCCATGCTCTACCTCCTTAAAGATTCAAGAGAGGGAAAGAGAGGAAGGAAAAGATGATGGAAGAATGCTGTTATTTCAACAAGGTGATCCTTTCATCTCTTATTCTTGCACATTTTTTTGCCTTTCAGATTTCTTGATCATAGAAAATTAAACCGTGTTTTGCAACATTTCGTTCTGATGTGAAATTTGGGATCTTTGGTTTTTTCTTTTTATTTTTTTATTGGATTCCGTGAGCAAGATATATCCTTTTTATGTTTTCTTGGTTGATTTGTTTCTATCTGGTGGTTTATTCAATTTTTCAGGTCATTTTTGGCTAAAGCTTTGTGTTTTGATTTCGGTGTTCTTTGGGTTCAAACAATATAAGATTATTATTATTTTTTTTCAATTTCCTGAATTGAAGAAAACAGAGTTTTGGATAGGCTGATTTTTTGCGTCGAAGATTGTATGCTTTCTTTTGAAATGTCACCTTTTTAGATCGCGTTCCATGGTTTCGTTCCCATAAAAGATCACCATTTTCGATTAATGCATTGCTTTGAAGCATTTTTTTCCTATTAGCCTCTCAGCTCAGGATTTCTATCTGATTTATGATGCATTGTCATGAAAAGATACTTTTAGGAATTTCTTGTCTCGATCTGGTTACTTCCATTTAACCTTTTTGCTTTCATCCAAGGATTTGTTGGTTACAGAAAAAAAAAAAAAAAAAAAAAAAAATCAATGGAGGTATTGTATCTTTCTAAACGCAAAACTTACAGGGTTGGTTTTCCGCAAATCCTTCTTATCCAGGATAGTCTTATCATAAAAGTTCCCAAGAAGTACCCACTTGTGTTATGGATGGCTGCGTTGTTCTTGGTAATGATGCGTGGCGTTTACATATGTATACTGTATCTAAAACAGGGGATCCCCACGACGCCTAATCCAATTATGGTGAGACTTAAAGAACCAAAACCCTGTCCTGATCCTGGCATTCCGCAATCCGAGGTTCTTTATGTGCACTATCCAGAACCCACTACTTACAGTAGGTAATGATGGTCTCTTGTTTGTTAATTGATTATCTTTGGTCAGAATCATATATGACACATGGTTTGGTGAATCTTACAGGAATGAGTGTGCGTGCACACCAGTTTGGTTCTTTGCAATTTTATCGATGCAGAGGTCTGGAAGTGGGTGGTTTGAAACCTTGTTGAATAGCCATGTTAATGTTTGTTCCAATGGTGAGATTTTCTCAATCAAAGAAAGACGGAGTAATATTTCATCTATCTTGCAGACATTAGATAAAGTGTACAATCTGGACTGGTATAGTAGTGCTTCTAAAAATGAATGCACAGCTGCTGTTGGCTTCAAATGGATGCTTAATCAGGTAAAACCATATATCCTGCACATTGTTTTTTAAATTATGAATCCTAACCTGACACTAATTCAGCTGAACTTTATCATGTAATGAAATTTAAAAATGCTACACTCTTGTCCTTCTCTACAAACTTTGATTTTGTTCTTCAATTGAAGCTGTGGACCCAGTCTAAATTGATCTGTTGTCCGGTTTCTTTTTCTTTTCTTTTTCTTTTTCTTTTTAAATTTGACTTTATGGTACTGCAGTCATCAATCTCTCTCTATATATCAGCTTCTGGAAATTCAGGTTTTTGGGATGGGAAAGATGTGTTTCCTTGTTCCTAAATTTAGGAGTATATATGTTTATTACACTGCTTTTTCTTGCTTATAACCATAACCTTTTTTTCTTTGCAAAGAGTGAATCTGTTTGGATGTTAAACCATCTAGACTTCAAAGCAATAGAATTTGTTGGGTAAAGAAAAAATGACTTGTTTTGCAAAATCTTATGATGTGGATGGTTGGGCTTTTAATGATTTTTTCCCCAGAAACTAAGGCTTTGAAGAACCTTTAAAGAATGGAACCTTATATTTATCGGGACACCTGAATTGCAGGAATTGTTGTGGATTTTTTTTTAAATTTTGGCATGACTTTGTAGGATCAGATTGCATGAAACTGCTCTCAGGTGTGGAGTAAGGCAAACTGAAGGCCTGGCTCAGATTGAGATTTTCTTGAGGAACTGGTTACATGGCGATAAAAGTAAACTGAAGTGTATAAACCAGAAGGATATAAATGCCAATCGTTATTAGAAGGCAACTTCAAGATATATAAGAAATAGGATGGAACAAATTAGTAGCTCGGGATGCAATTGAAGAAAAGATAGAAGGCTGTAGATGCATCATGGAATATATTAAAATGCTCTAAATTGGAGATAATGTGTCTAGACAAATTTGCTATTAAGTAAAATTGGGAAATAAAATTTGATCTTTGATCCGCATAGGTTTCCTGTTGCAAGAATGAGGACAGAAAATGGAAGCAAAACATTGATTGTACAATAATGTTGGTTTCGTACTTCTTTAGTTTAAGATATGGGGATTAGTGAAGCAGGAGATGATGTTTGAATTCCATGGATGTAGCTGAAATATTATACTGAACTATGGATGAAAGATAGTTCACTATTTAAAAGTTAGCTTAGCCAATGTGGTGAACCCTTTTTTTTGCTTTCTTAACTTAGAGTTTTTTTTCTTCTCTTAGTCATCTTTTCTTTTATGGCGGGCAGACAGATCTACAAAATTTTTCATTTCAGGCATAGGAAGGAGTGTGATATTTTGCTCAGCAATAGAGAGGGAATGAACATTGAGAAAATCATGTATATCTGATATCATGGTTGTATGCATTATGAGATTTGGTGCATTTGACAAGTGAATTCAATCCCCTATGTTTGCTGTTTCCATTGAGGAGGTGTTGGGTTAGTGAGCTAGAGATGCAGCAACACCTATAAGAACCATAGTGAGAGGGGCTTAGTTGATATTATGCAGGTAGCAAATGGCATGATTATCCTTTAGTTTTCCAAGGCTACAACTTACACATGCATAGTGACCCTTCTTGGGTTGATCATGGAAATTGATGTCATTGAAGTGTTTGCCAGGTGGACTGGATGCAAGAAGAATAAACCTGAGGTTTTAAACTTTGTCTTCTTCTGTGCATTCGAGACTCATAAGAAACATTCCTAAATAAAGTTACTCTGATCTGAGACTGAAGCCCTGTAACTTAAAAGAAAGTTAACTCTTTGTAGGCAGTCAAACAGGTGCTAAATAATGCAAATCCTGTCTCAATTTTGATAATGCTCCACCTGTTAAGATGCCAATCATGATAATTGACTCTCTATAGAAACATCATGAGATAACTTTTTTTGGGGAGAGAGGAGCACCTGCCTAAGACATGGGAAGCTTGAAATTAGGAAATTTAACTTCCTTGTTAGGGAAATGGTGATGATATGGAGGAGGAGAGTGAAAGGTTCTTTGAAGATTTATTATGGGGCTTTAAGAGGAGGATGTTGGGGGTGGGGTGCAGTGTTGTTACTCATGATGTTTCTTGTGGAATGTGGAGCTGGTGCATTGGAGAAGGGTTCATGAAAAGGTGTATATAGTGTCGATCTTTTGGAGGACAGCTCAGGTTGGCCTGGACCTGTATAAGCATTTTCTTTTAGCTTGTATTTCTTAACCATGAATCTGAGGACTGAGCTGTGTAGCATTCTGTGGTTGTTCTTTGGTATATGGCCTTCCGATGAATATTTTGGGAAAAGTTAACAGTAGTGCCATTCCTTGGTTGAGAGGCAAGCATGATGATCCATGGGATAGGACAGTTTGGTATTTTCATTTAAATGAGGTGTCTTCTTTTGTGGTTTTTGCCAGTTTGTTATGTCCCCTTCCTCTGTCTCCTGGTTAGGATTTGGGACCTTATAGGAATCATTCCTCTAGCTGTGCTACTGATTATTGATAAACTTCAGATTGATCACCAAGAATCAGTGCAAAATCATGGCACTTATCTTGCTTGCTGATGTTCTCTCTCTCATTCTTTTGTTATATTAAGTTAATCTTTGCTGGTTTAGCTATAAAATTCTAACTGTTGAATTGTTTGGTGTCATTGGTACATATGTTATTCATGTTACAGTATGTTTCAGATTTGGTTATCCTTTTCCAGTCAATCATAGACTCTTGTGATGAAACCTGCTGCTTTTATTTGGGCTACAGCTGAAGAAACTGAATGATGAATGCTTTGTATTAACAGATATCAACTTTCTTCCTTTTCTGCAATAATAAACTTTGTAAGCTATAGAATGCTAGAATTTTGAAAAGATTTCTGACCAGCATGCTTGAAAAGTTTGAACATTTATTTTACAGTAGAAATAATGGATCATCTGAGTGTCTGCGGATTAGTTATTGCTTACCGCTATTGGAGTTTTGCTGTTCTATGCTATTTGATCATATTTACATACCTGACTACCCATCTTTGCTGGACTATTTTTAATATTTTGGCAGTTCTGGCCTTCTGGATGGATTATGAATTATTCTGTTTATTTTGTATTGGCAATCTGCATTTGAGCTTGCTATTTCTTTAATATATGATGCAATTTGATTACTCAAGTTGTCTTTGCATTGCCCTACCAGATGCTGAACATTGTTAGTATTTTTGGTAACTTATGCATGTAGTTTATGATGATTATAAAAAAGATTTGGCTTAAAAGATGTGAATACTGAATTTACAAAGAGGCAAATCGATGAGTAGTACAGATAATATAAAATGAGTGAAAAGGTGGTGATGCTAGGAAAAGATGTGCACATTCAGAAGGAATATAATGAGAACGGTTATAGAAATAGATTTTGAAGATTCTCATTTAGCCAGGTCATTTTTATACCTTTATTAATCTACATAATTGAGACAGAAACAATTGAAAAAGGGAAAAAAAAACAAAGGGTAATGTGTTAAGACTAGTTAAAAAACCCAACATGTGAAGGATTGTACAAGAGACTTGGATAATATGTTGAAATAGCTTATTCAATGAAATTCCAATTAATTGAAAAATTGACATGATTTTGAAAGAATTATGGTTCTAGGTCAAGAAAAGCATTTTACTATTTAGATATGTACCTTGTTTGTTGAATGAAGTTTATGTATATGAGAATAATGTTTCTGTTTATCTATGTTGTGTAAACCTAGAGATGAATGCGATTCCTTCTATTAAACCTAGCCGTTGTTGCTGTTTGCTAATCTTTGTTGAAACTTTGAAATTTCTGAAATAACTATGGAGGGATGCTTTCTGTTGCATAGGCATGAGTTACATAACCAACAAGGTAAGCATGCTGCATACCAATTAGTCCTGTAGGTTTAATAACCAGGCTTTTCTTGCCCATGGTTCCTTTGAGCAGGAATTATCACCAATAGAAGTGATAGATGCCAGCTAGAGCTGATCTTTATACATTATCAAACTTTGAATTATCTTACTTTGATTATCAGTTGCATTATATATCTATAAACTTGAAGAGAAATATTTTCCTTCGTTACTCTTTTTTTTTCTCTGAGGGGAAGGGGGGAGGGTCAAAAAACTGCTGCTTTTCCATTTTATAAGCGATTTAATTTGTTTAGTATGTCTTTCTACTCAACTACCAAGGCTGCGTTTGTTAGAGGGGATCGATTCTAGAGGGGTATCCCCTGTACAATTCCATGATAAGCCTCTTTTTACCATTTGGTTTGCGGGGTAATTGCAAGCATAAAGTGAATGCATCAGTTTTTATAATGATTTGGATTTTGTCACAAGGACAAAATTGCCTCCCACTTTTTTGGTATTTTTAAAGAGTGACACGTGCAAAATGATAGTTAGAGGGGATAAGTATGCCCTGTTTCATGGGATAACTCTATTGTGCTATTTTTGCAAAACAGAATTATCCCTTCTCTCTCTGTCTCTCTTACTTCTGGATAAAATTTATCAGATAAGCCTATTCTTGGGTGCATTTAGGTGTTTGGCAAGATATCCCCAATTTTAGGAGACATCCCCTACTTATTCCCCTACCAAATGCAGTCCAGAACAACCTCTAAAATTGGCTCTCTATCATTCTGCAACATCCAGCAACTTCTCGGGCATTGTTATAAACCAATGGCTCCTCTATATTTAGGTCTACTGCCTCTTATAGTGCTGCGAAGATAGCATATAACTTGGTCAAGATGTTTTCCTCATGCCAAGCCATGAAATCTGCCATGCCTAAGAATTTTGACTTTTTTTAATATATTAAGACACCATCATTGCCTTCTGGTCTATTTGTCAGAATCAAAAAAGCATTACGGAACAACTTCATAGACTTTTCTTATGTTTTGGTTATTTATTCCTTCATTTGTTTCTTCAATAATTTTAATTTATGCAGCTCCGTCTATAACCTTGTTAATTAAGTGCTGGAAGGTGTAAAAACCTTCATATATTTTCAAAAAAAATGTTTTTTTTCCAAATCATGATTTGAACTTTAATTTAAGACCATAAAACCAAAATTGTATTGTCCAGTCCAATCCAACATTCAGGTTGGTGTTGGACTTTCAACCAAAACTAATGGGCCCAAATTTATTTTCATATATAGGCATTATAATGCAGTTTTTCATAGATTTTTTTTAAAAATCCTTCATCTCTGTAAGGGTTAGATGCAGTTCTATCCTTATAGAAACATAGATTTTGCAAGTTTTAAGGATACTCTTTTATAAGCATTATAACATCAAAATCTAGAGTGATCCAAAGCATTGCTTGAAATGTTCAACTAACTAAGTACTATGTTTGTTGCTGTCCATTTTTCAAAAATTTTTCATTTGATTATTCTGAGATTCATTATGTATCCTGCAATGGTTGTTGAAGTTCCTTCATTTGTCTTCCTAACTTTTCACAAATTGGAGTGCTTTAAAGAGCTGTATAAAGATAGGATCAATTTCTCCATTCTACTTCCCACAAAATGGATTTGTAATCTGAATAACTCAGTATGGCTTGCTTCATTGATATGGTAGTATAAATGTAGTAAAGCAATGATGATGAAGCTTTTTAAATAAATAGGTTTACCATAAGAGGAAATTTATTTTTCCAAATACCATTCCATTTTCAACATTTGCCATTTGCTCCATCCAATCAAGAACTTCACATGGGTGATTAGCTTCCAACTAATTTTTCCCCAACTCAAGCATTTTTTATTAGTGGTGGGAAGGTCTTTTATTGAGGCCACTCTATTACTTAGGTAGTAGGCAAAATGATTTAGAGTGAAGAGAGAGAACCTAAACATGTTATCATGAGAATCTACCTTGAGTATATATCAGGTGAATGAATTGCATTGATCTTGTTGAAATTTTTTAGGTGGACGTACAAGAAGCTATGCATGGATGGTTAATTTCTTGGTGTAGACCTTATATACCGAGGTCTGACTAAATATTTGTCAAGCTACTGCAACTTAACACCTTCTTTATAATTTTTGTACGCGAGGAAACTAAAGTAAGATGATGCTTCATCTTGTTTCTTATCGGGTTTGAAGTTTGGGAAGTGAGAGTTTACCTAACCTAACTTTCAAAAGAAGTTAAATAATTGTAGACTATATTTACGAGCTCTTGTTGGTAGTGTCCTTTCAGTGTTAGAGCCTAAGATCTAATTGTTGTCGTGTAGTTACCAGGAATGCTTTTTTGTGCTACTCTTTTTTTTTGGGTGCTATGCATCTTCTTACAACTTTGATGATCAGAGGGTGACTACTGTTCTTCTTGTGATTTTTATCATTGTTCTTTGCAATATTTGTCACTTCAAAAATGGTAAAGGGAAAAATTGCTTTTTAAATTGAAAAAAGGGAAAATCTAATCTTCAAAATTGGTGTACTGGATTCTTTATTATCCTATTAAATGGTATATCCCAATTCTGTTAGTTTATGTTTTTGTTTTGGATACCCTGGCCTTTTTTTTGAAGAAGTTTGGAACAAAACAAGAAGTAGATATTGAGTTGACTCAAAGATTTTGTCATCTTTGACAAAAAAAAAGGAAGTTGAATCATTCTTATAATGATGGTCATCTTTGAGAACAGCTAGCCCATAGAATTTGGTAAAATAAGTACATAGGTAATGGATTTTTTTTTTTTTTTGAATAAGTTCATATGGATTTTGATCTTGGCTTTTTTTTTTCTTTTTTTTTTTAAATTCATGAAATGTAACAATGTCTAAGTGTGTTGGATGGGAATAACTCACATGCTGATGCTAAAATAAATAAAAAGAAGGCATCTTAGTGTACAAGTCTTCTGCCACTATGTGGCCTGGATATGCACCATTACCCCTACGAGGAGGTTGTTTACATATTTTGAATCTGTAACATATAGGTCATAATGGAGCAATTGTACCTATGCACCAAGACCCACATATAATACTTGACATAAGAAAAGGAAAAATTGGGAACTTGCATTCGTATTCTCTTGATTTGAAGAAGGTTTCTTATCCTAAATTCCATTTTCTTCCCATAACCATGCACTTGCAACAATCAGCACCTCCACTCTCTGCCGTAATCACCAGCCATATGTCCCATGCATTGCTTTGTTGACAGTCATACCCTATCACCACATAGTGGTTATCTTGCATATGATGTCTTTAACATAATCATTGTCATCCATCAATTGCCACCCTGCTACCACCAATGGAATACCCAATTCGGCATCTATAACTTAGATGGAAATGGGTTGTTGGTTATATGCTTGTGTTCAAGAAGCTATTCATGCTTACAAAAATTAAGGGCATCAGACTAGGTTGGTTTGAATTGCTGGAGTGGTGTCTCGACATCCCTCCAAAGGTGATGCCCTTCTTTGTCTACATCATTATGTGTTGTTATGCATGCTATACCAATCAAACTGTAGCTCCTTGCTGTACATAGTGTGGATTCTTCAATGTAAAGGGCAGCATTCTCCAAACCAGTGAATCTTCGAAAGAAAAGGAAAGAAAAAAGATTAGAGGTGAAAAAGAAAGAAATTAGGAAAAGGAAGAGAGTAGCCACCGGGGAGAGGGAAAGAGTTGCAAGAGTAGCTCTTAACAAGGAAATCATGCTAGTGATGATATTGGGCAAGAATTTAAGTGCCATTAATTGGTAGTCTAGTGTGGGGTATGTTGGCTTGTGACCAGCATAGCTTTTGCAACATTGTGTCATGCCAACCTAGTATTGGATGACAATGGTTGGAATGTGTGCTTGCCTTATCATGCTGTGGTGATGTAAGCAATGCTTTGCAGCAACAAATTATTAAAAGTTTTTTTGCCTATGTACCGCTCCAAATCTTGAATTTTGCATGTATAAGCTTGTAAATTTACATTCTGAGCACATTCAATTACAAATATATATATATATATTTTGCATGAATGGCCTTATAGTTGTTGTTAGCAGTCATGAGCCTAGAATGGATTACAATCATTTACTTGTAGTTAAAATCTAATTTTGTCCTTACTAGCATAATTACTCTTGAGAAAAGGTTTGAGGGAGAAATTTTGTAGGGGAGGAAGGGCCACAAGGGCTTTACGTTGGTCTCAGGGATGGGATAGCCGACGAACTTGAGGTAGATGTAGGAGCCGAGGAAGAGGAGCTTGCAAATGGAGCCAGAGAAGATGGCAGCATTGAAAATGTTGGTCTGGATCTGGTGGTTGATGTTGATGAAGTTGGCAGAGGTGGAGTTGGCTTGGCATTGCTGACTAACGAAGGACTTGACTATGGAATGTTGAGTAAGGTCTGGCATGGTTGTGGAGTTTGATGAACCCTAATGAGACTAGCTTCTTATGGTCGGTAGAGCTGTGGATCATATCCTAGCTCTTCCCCTCCTTCCTCCAACCCCTTTCCACTTCTCCCTAAAATGTCAAGAAATCCTCTCTACGTTCAATTCAAATCCCTTTGGTCGATTTAGAAATGCAGTGAAACCTACCTTAATTCAAAAATCCCTATTAGAAGTTTTTCCTAGATCATGGAGAATGATGATGTTGGAGAACTACACTACTGTGTTGCTCCACGCTCGGTCCTTAGCCTTGCCGTGCCCTTCCTGGACTCATGGATCTTTGATGCCTCCACTCATGAGACCAAAACCCATTAGATCTCCCTCTCTGACCTTAGCTACACCATTGCCACCACCCATCTCTTATCTCCATTTCCTCCCTCAACATCATCAAAGCCTGATCCTACCTCTTCATCCCCTAACAACTTGGGATTGAAGCCGATGGTGGTGTTGGAGATGATAAAGAGGATCTTGAAGAGGAAATTATGGGCTTCGAAATGGTGCCCAACAACATACGTCAACACTTATCCTTCCAACTTTGCCAAATGGTCAAGCTGGTTATGAGTGTCCCGTTGGACTACACAAAGCTCATGATCAAGCTGATGATGAAGCCTGAACTGCAACATGTTAGGGAGAGCCCGATGGGGATTCTATCAAGAGCTATCTTTCGATGGATGGGTTGGTTGAACTGGAGGTTGGCAGTCTCACTTCCCGTAGATGAACTACAATTGAGGAGCCAATCAATTTTGAGTTTGAACCAATTCCAAATTTTTTCAGCCCTAGAGTTTTGGACATCATGGAGGTAATGGCAGGAGGGGGAGATATGATAATGATAAATAGTTTTCTTAAAAAAATTTTGGGGTGGTTTACTTTTGGTTCTTATATAGATGTTAGATGAGGATTAG
The DNA here is from genome assembly GCA_021397845.1 of Areca catechu. NCBI lineage: Eukaryota > Viridiplantae > Streptophyta > Magnoliopsida > Arecales > Arecaceae > Areca > Areca catechu. The sequence continues at coordinate 64,013,301 of CM038039.1, forward strand.
ATGGATGTGTTGTTTACATAAGGTGGGCATGTGGTCTACAAAGAGGTTGAATGTGTCATTTCCATAAAAATGGCTAGTTCTAACAGCTTTCACAGATATAGTTAATGGAAAGGGTGTTTATGAAAAAAAAAGAATGTTTGAAATGACAACTATGTAAAGATAAGTTTATGGAACTATGTATGCAAAAATCTTAATGCTGAATAATTTAAAAGCTCGTCTGCTTAATATATGCTGTGCCAACCTAGAACTGGGGGCCAATTTTGGCCCAATATGGTGTGTGTATGAGTTAGAATTGACTGATACATGTTGGTACTTGAAACGTTTGTGAGGCAACTAAGGCTACAAATGGGTCGGGTTAATCCGTGACTCGACCTATTTAGATCTGATCCAACCCGTTTTTAGGGATCCATGGATCCGGGTCGGGTTCTAAAATTAGACACATTCTATTTTCTAGGTCGCGTCTGGGTTTATTAAATTTGGATCCGACCCGACATGATCCAACTCGAACATACTAATACTATTAGGATCATATCTATTTGGATTTTTAATTTATAATTTAAAACTTGTATGAAACTTATTTTTAACGTAGAGATAGAGTTATAATTTTTTTATATTTTAATTTAGTTTAAAAATAATATTGTTTGTTATCTATTTTATGGTCAATAATAGTTGGCTATGTAATAATTAAAATATAGTTGTCTATATTTTATTCGGATTATATCTAGATCCAAATTTTTTAGATTAGAACTGGGTTATTTATGGACCCGATCTAACCCGAATGACCCGCTCGATTGAAAATTCTGTTAGTGGACCAGACTCAACTCGACCCGATTTTCTAGTGGATTGGGTCTGAGTCTAATATTAGTACCCGATCAAAGAACCGGGTTGGATCGGGATCACTCATGATCCTGTCCGATCCGATCCATTTGCACCCCTAGAGGCAACGGAAATAGGGAGGATCCCAACTTATTTTCTTTTGTGACTTCTTTATTTTTCTTTAACTAGAGAAATGATTGAGCACTTTATTTTCTCTAGAGTAATGTCTCTCTGAAGAGCATCTTGTGATAAGATGAACCTAAGCTTACATTAAGATGTTGATAGCAAGGATTCAGGTCCCGGCGGGACGTCCTGTGGGACATCGGGATTGGGTACCATCTCATGTGTTGGGACAGGATATCCCGCCAGTATCTCAGCGTCCCAATTGGAACACCTTGGGATATCCCCTGTCCTGAGTGTCGGGACGGGACGGGACACCAATACATCCCGTTCCATGAAAAAATCAGGATAGCTCCGTCTCACGGGATTTAAAACCTTGGTTGATAGTCCCTCATACATTTGTTTAAAGATGGAAAGAAATAAGATTATACTTGTCAGCAAATCCTTTATATGACTGCTTATGAAAACCTTGAGAGACCTTAGGCTCTCACTTGCTGTACGAGCAGCTTAAGTTCTGCTTAAAATTATAAGAGCAGCTCAAGTTCATGAAGCTAAATGAGCTGACTGGAGCTTGGCTCAATTACTAAACCAGCCGAGCTTGAGTTGGGCCGAGCTTGCTTGAGCTGTTCTTGCTGCCATCCCTGCTATTATGTTAATGAGGCCCCTTATGAACAGAACCCACACATGACCCAGAGTTGCTTATTGTTTTTTTGCATAACCTTTACCATAACATTTGATGCTCACAAAGTTTGGTGGCAATCCTAATAGGATCTTGACAAGTTTATTTTATCGGAGAAAATTCATTACCTGTGTATTTAATGAACTTTCTGCATGGAAATCATAGAGAATGAAGAACACGACCCCATATATGTATATGTTAAATTTTATCTTGCAGAAACATAAAAAATATAAAATTGGGAAACAGTTTTTGCTTGTAGTCTTTTCAGTCTTGCACCTTCTAGCATCCTTTAAATGTATCTTCCTTTTTTTTTTTTTACTGAGATTATCCAACAAGAAGCCTGGTGTTACACTGCTGGTGTTGTCACATTGTGATATTTAAATTTCTTTTTTTCCTCCCCGAGCTTATATTTGTTGGATCCACCTGAAGTTCTTTTGTCATGGCTACTTCAGGGTGTCATCCAGCATCATGATGAAACAGTTAAATACTTCAATCAAAGAGGAGTCTCTGTAATATTCCTCTTTAGAAGAAATCTACTTCGTCGCATGGTTTCAGTACTTGCAAACATGCATGACCGGGGTGCCAAGCAACTAAATGGAACCCATAAAGCTCATGTGCATTCAAGGGATGAGGTCATGCTTTTGCATTTTATACTGAGATATATTAGTAATTTCTCAAAAATAGGAACAAAAAATCTCTGACACTTATAATGGACTTGAACCTTGAAATGCGTGGTGGTTAATGGCATTCAGGCTGATGTACTCGCAAGATATAAGCCGACAATCGATGGAACTTCATTGGTTCCGGAACTAGAGCAGATGGATAAATGGGTTGCCGATGCTCTGGATTACTTCAAGAGCACTCGCCACATTCTTCTCTACCATGAAGATCTTGTGAACAACCGCAAGGTGAGTGGTGGGAGGAGGTAGCGGGAACAGTAAACCAATATAGCTTATACCAGCCTAACAAAAATATTCTTTGTTTCCTGCAGAAGGTTAAGAATGTTCTAAAGTTCCTTAGATTGCCAAAAAGGAAGCTTTCCAGTCGTCATGTAAAGATCCACACAAGACCATTGTCTGATCAGGTTGAAAATTGGGATGCTGTCTATAGTAACTCTGAAGGGAACAGAATATGAGAGCTTCTTGCATGCTGACTATCAAATGTAGCAGGAAACCATCAGCCCAGCACGTTGGTGGTAAATAACTGATCTTTGATTCTTTTTTGTCCTTGCATGCTGGTGCTCTCTTTGAAGAAATTTTGATTACTTTTATGCTAACAGTTTTCTTATACAGGTTTCTAGAGAGATGTTTTTTTCCCATTTTTCAAAACATTCTAATTTATATTTGATTAAAAAAAGAAAATTTTTGTCTGCATGCTCTACTGTTCAAATCCGACTTTAAAATAATAATAATAATAATAATCTGTTAGATTGAAACTAACTTGAGCTCTTGATTCAGTCTGTTTTACATGTTAGATGATATAGCTCTTTTCAAGCCAAATGATGTGTTGTTGCCCAGCCAATAAAGGAGTGTCAGATTTAGAACAATCAAGTTGCTCCAACAAAGCAAGGCAAAATTTTAAAAGAATAAGATGGTTGGTATCTGCTCTCCTATTCCAAAATATAATATTTACAATTTCTTATGATTACATTCACCCTGACATCTTTTATCGACCATCAAGTACTGTAAATGATAAGTCATTTACAGTTAGTGAATCATGCTTGCTAGATGTTGAATCAATTTCAGAGGGGCCTTTTGTTGCAACAAAACCTGGTTGTTTAGGGTATGGGAGATGGGCGCTCTCGCTGCCCAGCATTAACACCACCGTGGACATTGTTGGCCTGTCCTCTGGGTGTTCTTGAACACACAAGAGACCCACCTTAATGCACCTCAACACTTCAGCCATGGGAAATGAGTAACCAATTGATTCATCCACTAATTCCAAGCCATTACCTTCTTTCCATGAATACCAAGCCTGAAAAATGTGCAGCAAATGTCATCACTTCTTTTAAAAGAATAATAATAAATAGAGTATTTGATTGAAAATGAATACCTTTTTCCATACTTACATGTCCTAGAAGATTTATACGGTGATTGGAGATATAAACCCCTCTATTTTTCTTGCCACTTATAATTTCAAGTACTAAAACACCAAAGCTAAATACATCAGATTTTACTGAAAAGATGCCATCCATGGCATATTCAGGAGACATGTATCCGCTGCATTATCATCAAGATGTTTGAACTCTTAGCTTTCAAATATAGAATATTATATGCGCAATGAAATACTTTTTTTTGAACAAATGTATAACTAAATATTTCAAAAATACTTACTAGGTACCAACCACTCGGCGTGTATTTACTTCTGCATCATCCCCTCCAAATATTCTTGCCATGCCAAAGTCTGAAATTTTGGGATTCATCTCTTTGTCAAGTAGAATGTTGCTAGCTTTGAGATCCCTGTGGATAATTCTTAATCTAGAATCTTGGTGGAGGTAGAGAAGTCCACGGGCAATCCCTACTATGATGTTGTAGCGAGTCTGCCAATCCACTAGTGCAGCTTTAGCTTTGTCTGATGAAAAATTAATTGTGTGAACCTTTGTATGCTATTACTTTGAAGTAAAATTTAGTCAGCATAAGAAAGCATTCTGTCCAAAAGTCATCAACGTTCATAAAAAATGAACTGCTGGGTATTGAGACTCATGTTAGGAAAGATTGATTAAACTGTAATAGCTTAAGATGCTTCACCGTGGCAAGCCTATGCTCAACTTGATGGGGCTTGACAAGCCAGCCACTAACCATGTTGAGAAGTCTCATCAAAATTTTTAACGCGAGCTAAGGAAGTAGTGTTTAGGCGTTATCTCCTTTTGAAATGGCATTTGAGTTAAGAAAGATGATTAGACAACGTCACTTTTGACTGCACATTACTTGTCCTGGTAAACAGGCAAAGGTTGTTGTTGATTAAAGGAGAAAAGCTTAATACTTTACACAAAGAAGGGGAAAGCTTAGTACTTTATCCAAAGAAGGGAAAAGACTGGTACTGATTTGAATGTTAGGTTTACAAGATGAATATTAACACTTGATCATCTCATTACTAATGAGATGTTAGGTTAAAAAGGGAAAACATTAGTACTCTTAGTACTTTATCCAAAGAAGGGAAAAGACTGGTACTGATTTGAATGTTTGATGAATATTAACACTTAATCATCTCATTACTAATGAGATGTTAGGTTAAAAAGGGCAAAGCTTAGTACTTTACCCAAAAAAAGGGAAAGCTTTGTAGTGTTTTGAACGTTAGCTTTACAAGAGGAATAACAGCACTTAATCATCTCATTACTAATGAGATGTTAGCCCAAAAAAAGGGAAAAGCTTAGTATTTTACCCAAAAAAGGGCAAAGCTTAGAACCGATTTGAATGTTAGCTTTACAAGAGGAATAATGACACATAATCATGACATTACTAATGAGATGTTAGGTAAAAAAAGGGAAAAGCTTAATAATTCACCCAAAAAAGGGAAAAGCTTAGTACTGATTTGAACGTCAGCTTTACAAGAAGAATAATAACACTTGATCATGACATTACTAATGAGGCGTTAGGTTGTGGGTCAGAGGGGAGAAAAGATTTACTAACCAAATAGGAAGGCATCCAAGCTTTTATTAGGCATGTACTCATAGATTAACATCCTTTCCTCTCCTTGAATGCAGCAACCAAGAAGTCGAACGAGGTTACGGTGCTGAAGCTTGGCAATGAGCATCACCTCATTCTTGAACTCGTCGACGCCTTGCACTGAAGTCTTTGCAAGCCTTTTCACAGCTATTTCTTGTTCCTCTCCCAGCTTTCCCTGAATGCACCACATCCAGCATTATGAGACACTGCTATTATGCTGAACCGGGTGGGTATCAAACAGCAGTCAAGGTCCAGATGAAACCAACGTATACTAACTTTAGAACCAGACACTGATCGAGAACCTCGTTTTTTTTTTTTTAAATAATGTTTTTTAAATAAAAAATTATTAAAATAGGTGTTTCAGGATATATTTATCGAAGTAGGTATTTTTCATCGACGTGGCGGTGACGGGGCATCTAAGTTCGACTTTTCAAAAGACGAAATTGGATTCGTCTTTTGAAAATATGAAATCCTTATAAATAAATATTTTTTTTATTTAATTTTAAAATTTGATATGACTGGGGACCGCATCGGGGGCCGGACCTGTAAGTTCGACTTTTCAAAAGACGAAATTAGATTCGTCTTTTGAAAATATGAAATCCTTATAAACAAATATTTTTTTTACTTAATTTTAAAATTTGATATGACTGGGGACCGCATCGGGGGCCGGACCGGGGATCCCGGTCCGGCCACTAGTCCGGCCCCCGGTGCGGGCCCCAGTCCGGCCGCCGGTTCAGCCCCTGATGCGGGCCACGGTTTGCCGTCGATCCGGCCCCCGGTCCGGCTCCCGGTCCGGCAGCCGGTCCGGCCATTCGGGTCCGATTACCTATCTGACCGTCAAGATCCTATCATTGGTCTAGTCTCAGTCATGCCACAGATTCGATCGCCGATTCGGTCGTCGGGGTCTTGCCATCGCTCCTGAGCAAGGGATCGGACTGACATCGGGCTGTCGACCGAACTGGTACCGGGCTAGCGACCGAATAGTATCGACATGATGATTATTTTTTTTTTTTTTAAAATTTTTTATACTGTATTATAAAGATTGTAATATATAATATAATAAATTATAATATATTCATTATATTTTAGAATATAAAATAATTATATAATATAATATATTATAATATATTATTATAATATTTTTTAATTAATATATTTTCAATTAATATTATTTTTTGTTAAATTATTATTAATTTTAAATTAATATTATTTTTATATAGTTAATTAATATTATTTTTAATTAATATTATCTTAAAATAATGTAATAATTAATATTATCAAAAAATAATATATAAAATTTTAATTAATACTAATTATTTATTTATTTAAAATTAAAATTTATTAATTTTATTTAAAAATAGTAATAATATTTATAAAATTATAAAAAAAAAATTGATTTTGAATTAAAGGCGAATTCGAAATTGAATTCGTCCTTCCGTGAGACGAATTCAACATCACGTCAATTTATTATGTGTCATATAAAATTTCAAAATTAAATAAAAAAAGGATTTCGTCTTTTCAAAAGACGAATCCAATTTCGTTTTTTGAAAAGCCGAATTTAGATATCCGTCACCGCCACATCGACGGAAAACACTTACTTCGATAAATATATCCTGAAACATCTATTTTGATAATTTTTTATTTAAAAAATATTATTTTTTAAAAAAAAAATTCCGAGATCCTCGTACAGTGATTTTTTTTTTTTTTTTTAATGTATAGATTTAAACTCCCACATGACAGTAATTATCTTGCCATCCTGGTACCTGATTTCCCGGTAGTGACATTTTATAAAGTTCTGTTCTTGGACTGAGAGCATACCTTGTATACGGGGCCAAAGCCGCCTTCGCCAAGCTTGTTGTTGATAGAGAAGTCATCAGTCGCTGCGACAATCGTACCCAAATCATATGAAGGCAGGTCCAACTCGTTTCCTTCATTGCCTTCAATGATGTAGTTCTTGGGGAAGGAATTGGCACCTAACATGGATATAGCTGTTGAAAACAAATAATTGTCAGCTTGGGTCTTGTATTACCTTAATTGATTGTGACATTGAAGGTCTAATTGTACCTTGTTTGCTTCGTCTCCTCTTCCTCTTAGTCCAAATGCAACGGCCAATCAAGCCGAGCAGTAGAGTTCCCAGAACACAGCCCACCACGATAGCAGCTATTCCGCTCCGGTGTAAATGCTTTGATGCCGAACCTGAAATATCACAGCCATTGTATGAATACCATAATTTGTTTCATTTCCGTTCGTTGTCGGTCCTTTTCAAACTACAATAGTTGTTTCTTAGCTACTTTAGCGACGCAAGTTGTTTCTTAGCTAAATTAGCGACGTCTGTGTTCCTTGTGGGGACAGGAGCTATCAAAATTGTGCCGTCTGTGTTCCTTATAGGAAAGGAGCTATCATGATCTAAGAAATCAGGTTATAAAAAGAAACCGCAAGAAATCAGATTGTAGATAAAAATTTTCGTACCAGAAACTATATTCTGGCCAATGTAGAACCGGCGTAACATTACAGCATTCCTGCAGATTTACTATACTCATTCATAATTGGAAAATTTTGTACATTAATGTGACTGGCGTCATTATCAACTAATGTCATGTTTTATATATGGTGGACAAGTTTTTTTTTTTTTTTTGATGGAAATATATGGTGGTCATCAGTCAATTTTTTTCATTGTTCATTGTCATCTCTGCATCAACATAGAAGTGGTGGAGATATGTTACTGCAAAGCATGGAAGATAGTCTGCAAAAAAGCAAGCACTGGAAAGAGTGAAACGATCTGAAGACGACGGGGCGTTGGAGGAAATTTAGAAGGTAGTTTCTCAAAGTAAAATTTAGAAATGCAGTCTCTTGATGGCATTTTGACCTTTTTATCAGATATTGACACATCGTTTAAAGTTGTAGAGGCATTACTCCTAGTAAATACCATGGTCCCAGAGGACCCGACAAATACTGTTGTAAAGTGGTTATATTTCCTACAGTCGAGGATGTTATTGTAATTCTATTTTTTCCAAGGCCTACTAACTGTAATCTAACACCTAGATTGGACATCACATCAAAATCTGAAGGGAAAGCTTCCGTGGTAACTTCCAAGCGATATTTTTATGGTAAATGGAACGACGTAGCACTAAAGTCAGAATGGTCGGCCCTTTTTTGTTTTTTCTGCTGAGGTGGATGCTCTGTCACTCTAGCATGGATGCATCCAGCAGAAAATACGATAGCACTAAAGTCAAAGGCGTCTACTTCCTTGAAATAAAAAGAAACAAAATTTGCATTTGTTTTCATAGAAGCCTCTTGGTTTTACGGACTCTCCCTCCCCCAGCCAGTCCTCTTGGAGTCTGCTACACCCAATTCCTCTTTGCAGCATGACTCACACTCAGTACCACTTCGGTGGTCCTGGATTACACACACTATTAACAATGTATAAGCTCCGTACGGAGTCGATGCAAACAAACGCCGGCCATCCATGATGTTCACCGGATTCTGGCTTCATAGTGATCCAAGTTATATTTCATCTAAAAATATTCTTGTTTAAATGTAATATGTCATCTAAATTATCATCGTTTATCTCAAGCAAAGAAAGAGTACATACCTAGATCGGCGGCTGCTACCCGGACGTAGAGATCCTGTCCACCAAACGTGAACACCCTAAGATCAGTGAGCTCTGTAGTCCAAGTGATGCACCCACCGCCGCCGGTGTTAGCACTGGCGTAAGCCGTGCACGAACAATTCCTCAAACACATATCCCTGCACTGATCCAAGTTCAAGCTCATGTGGATGGTCGAGTTCGACGTGTCGGGTAGCTTCACCTCATTCACCGTCACGAAGCCGTCGGTCCCATTCCGGCAGTCCAACGCCGTCTTCCTCTTGCACCCGCCCGACCCATCCCTCAGAGCCCAGTTCGTCGGCGACCTGGGCTTGAACCCCCGCAAACAATCGCATATCGGCGAGTTGTTAGGGTCGCAGATCCCGAACGGACCGCACGGGGACACGCTGTCGCACTGGTCCTTGGGAGCAAACCAGAAGACGCTCCACACTTGGCTCTGTTCGAGCCAGACCAGTCGTTGGATCACGCCGGACTGGTTCACGATCAGCCTCGAGATGACCGATCCGTCGAGGATGTTGAATGTGTAGTAGATCTCATCCCGGTCCATGACGAAGTTGAAGGTGAACATGCTATACGTCTTCATCTCCGGGATGCCGCTGAACCTTTGGCCGACCCATGGCCCCGTGCGCCACAGCCGGTGCGCTCCGCCCCATAAGAATATCTCGGGGTCGCCCTCGACGTCCATAGCCATGGAGTAGTAGCCCGGCGCCGGGTCGCTGGGATTGGTCCATGCCGTCAGGTTGCGGTTCAAATGGCTCGTTAAGTTCCACCCGAGCTTCATTCCCTGGAGCAGCGTGTCGGTCGGGTATTCGAAGCTCTGCCATGCGAAGCTACCTGGATCATTACTATCACTATTTGCTTCTTTGACGATGAAATTACCGCTGTCCAAGAGTCGTGCGACCGGGCTGGCCAGGCCTGATGAGCCCGAGGACCAGAAAGCCGTGGAATTCTGGTCGGTGATGACGAGCGTTCCATTGGTGGTGATCGATAAGCTTCCCTTGGGCTCGGAGATCGGGTGCTGGCGGTTGGCGACCCACACGACGGTTGGGACTGAGACCTTGTGGTACCATATTCCTACATAGCGGTTGTTGGAATTCACGGGACTGAAGAAGCCTAATTCGAAGTTCCCACCGGCTGAGAGCAGGGTTCGGCCGTCGCGGAGTGGCTGGGTTGGAGTTAGGATGTCACCTCCAACAGAGGGAGAGAACAGAGAGGAAAGGAAGAGGAGGAGTGATTGGAAGAATACGGGGGCCTTCTCATGTTTCCAAATGGCTTTGTTTCTAAGGAAAAAAGAAGATCCAAAAAAACGTCCTATTTATTCCGGGATTGCAATACCTAGCCTTGATTGGATGATCAAGTAAAAAGATAATAATGATAAGAAAGGATCATCTAAACTACGATCAAACGTTTTTTAATCCCTCTTATCCGGACCGTTCCATATAGCAAGTGCCGGAAAGCAGGCAGACCTGGGGATCACATAAAATAATGACCGTTGAAACTTGTGACATCACGGCCGCGGATGTGGATATGGTAAACGGGGATAAGAACAAGACTCGATTGTGTGGGCCGAGTTACGACTCCTTTGGTGGCAATTAATAAAGAGCGTACAGAGGAGAGCTTGCTTGTCGGCTCAAAGACTTTGACTGCGAGGATGGGCTAAAAATTCCTGATTCCGTGCCACGTGAAGCACGGTATTCTACGAGCAGCCTCCACCATTTCGTCATTGAATAAATTGGATGGCTGGTATCATTCGATCCTGGAGTACATGGAAGCTCTCCCATCTGCACTCGTTTGTGTTTAGAGTTCTCCGAGATATTCCTATTCCTTGATGTTTATTTTCCTAAATGTCGGGGCTAGAGACTAGACTACATCAGCGTTCCACGACAATGGAGGTTGGTTGGCAGCTAAGTAGATTTAATGTTCAAACTAATAGGTCAACGTTACCAACTGAGCTAAGACCAAGCAATTGAGGACTCTTAAGTTGCAATCTTTTGCAGTTAAAAGACTACAGCTTTGTTGGAATTCAGATGAGATAGCCAGCTGGTGGACTCCACTTTCAAACTAATCTTGGATTAATATTATACGACCCTTAGGCTTTCAAGGATTTGGATGAGATAGCTACAAGATACCAAATTTCAATATTGTAACTTTGCTAGGATTCCCCGTGGTCAGCATAGACTATCCTTGTACGGAAATAAGTTGTGCCAATTTGCTAAGTTCTCGAAATCACTACTTTTTTTCCCTGAAAATGAAGTTGCTACCACGTACGTTATATATCACAACAGGCCGATAACCTTTCTCTGAAAATAAAGTTGAGCACTTCTTCCATTGATCCCCAAACATTCAAGAAATTGTTATTATTTGTACATAGGAAACTTGGGAATTATCTTTCCCCCTATTTGTAGGATATTCTGCTTCATTTTTAAGTTAGTGAATCCAAACTAGCAACAAATTTTAGCTATCCCTCATGGTTACTCTTTTAATATCTTCTTTTTTGGATGAACGGTGGTTTGAATTCTTAGTTTTTTTTCTATTATTTTGAAAAATTTACAAATCACCTCGTATAGCTAATTTACACTAATAGATTTCAAACTTTTGATTAGAACTTAAGATAGTTGAGGATAACTGAGTTGTTCCGACAAAGAAATGCATAGATATTCAAAGAATGAGAACTTTCATAGTTTGTCCCTGGTATGAGAAAAAGTTACCATCTCGATCTAATAATCATCGACCTTTAACTATTGTAATTGATAATTCATTTATGCTTGCCGAGTCTGCCTTGCTTTTTGATGACTCGATTTCTCAACATGCTCTTATTTGAAAAAAGCCAGGATGCTTTGGATCCGGCAAGGATGCATTCCTATTGCAACATCAGTACCACAGAGGACATTGTTGGCCTATCTTTTGGACATTCCTGAACACACAATAAGCCAACCTTCATACAGTCCACAGCTTCAACCATTGAAATCAAGTTGCCAATTGATTCATCTACTAGTGACAAAGCATTAGCTTCTATCCATAAAGTCCATGCCTAAAACAATATTACATCGTTGTCATGATTTAATGAAGAAAGAGGAATTTACGAAAAGATGTGGCTATATTTTTTCAGTCTTACATGTGCTAGAAGTTTTCCTTCATATATGGAAATCCCTTTATTCTTCTTACCATTAATGATTTCTATTACTAAGACACCAAAGCTGCATACATTGGATTTCACCAAGAAGACATCATCCATGGCATACTTGGGAGACATATGTCCCTTGCATTTATTATAAAGATAATTATAATTGTTATCTAAAGAATAAATATCACAGTAATAAAAGGTATTTAATACTTACTACATCTCCACAACTCTTCGAATATTTAGTGCAGTCTCATCCCCTCAAAATATTCTTGCCTAGCGAAAGTTTGATATTTTAGGATTCATATCTTTATGAAGGAGAACATTGATAGCTTTGGGATCCTTATAAATAATTCTAAGTCTAGAGTCTTGGTGTAAGTAGAGAAGACCTTAAGCAATCCCTTCTATAATATTGTAGCGGGTTTACCAATCCAGTAGCACACTTCTATCTTTATCTGCCCAAGGTTTGCTAAGTGTTAGCCTTACTTGCACATATAATAAAGAAACAAAATATTTGTCCAATCAGCTTGATTTTTTTTTCTTAATTGATAGCGAATAAAGAAAGCTTACACATGCATTTAGCCCACGTGTAAAAGAAATTATAACAAATATACTGGTTAGAATTAAAACTTGGTATTGATTTGTCGGTCTACAAAGATTAATCATAATATGGCAGTAGATTCATAAAATCATTATAACATGCTCAAGCTTTATAAAGTTGGCCACTCCACAAGACCAGCCACATCCTAATTGTCATAACTTAGAACTTTTAATTTTAGCCTAGATGGTGTTGTATCGAGTGACCCTACTTAAAAGTTCATTTTTGGATGAGTGTGCGCGGCTATGGTGTTTTGATTTCAAGTACTCTACCATTTAATCAGCAAAAGCAAGTTATTAATTCAGGCAGATTTTAATATTTAATGAACAAACTATTTTCTTAAACCCTTGAACCAAGTATTAGAAGATACGGCTATATATATATAATGTGATATTCTTAATTTAATTAGGGATAGAAAACCAAGACAAGGAAGAGAACATGAGAATCACTAACCAAATAGGAAGGCATCCAAACTTTTATTATACCAGCATCCTTTCCTCTCTTTCTTTGAGTGTAACAACCTAGAAGAAGCCCAACTAGGTTTTGATGCTGAATCTTGGCAATCAGCATCACTTTATTCATGAATTCATCGGCGCCCTATGCCGAAGTCTTTGAAAGCCTCGTCACGGCTATTTCTTGCTCCTCCCTAAGCTTTCCCCGAATTCACCACATTCAACATTGCTATACTTAAAGAGTACCACATCTGGTGGTAGTATCAAAGTGTTCAAAATCCCTGAATGCAACATTGTATACATGGTGCTGAATTTAAGACCCGACATGATCGAGACCTACATAGTGACATTCTACTATAAGCTCGGTTGGTAAAATAAGAAAATGCCTTGTACACGGAGTGAAGCCACCCTATCTAAGCTTGTTTTCGATCGAGAAATTGTTGGTCACTACTATGATTGTCCCCAAATTAAATAAAGGAAGCTCCCAGTCCTTGCCTTCTTTGCATTTATTGTTTTGGTAACTTGCAAAGGAAATGGCACCTAAGGTAGCTGCTGTAGTAGTTACAAATAATAAGTAATCACTGCTACTCATATTGTGATATATATTGTGAGGTGGACTAATTTTACCTTTTCTTCTCCTTCTCTTTATCCAAAGGCAAATATCCATTGAAGCAAGCAATAGAATCACTGCAACAAGGCCCACCACAATCCCAACTGTGGTACGTGAATATAAATGGTCTAATCCTGGGCCTGAAACATTAGCACCGTCATATAAGTATGGGATGAACCTTCCGTTGCTTTCCTTTTTTATTTTTTATTTTTTAATAGCATCAAGAACTTCTGCATATAAATTTGGATGAATATTGATTTCTCAACTTAGCCTAAGTTTTAAATAGAGTAGACAAAGTTATCAGATAGTTGGGTTGAGTTTGGGATTTTAACAATATATTTAAATGAGGATAAGACCAAAAACTTTTAATTCGAGGCTGGAGCATGGTGTTTTGAGCGACCCTACTTAAAGTTTCCTTTAAGATGGGTCTGTGTAGCCCCAAATGTCCATGGCTTGAGTTTTAACTCAAAACCTGATCCAAATTTACTTGGACATAGCACTACAACGATTCTGGTAAAAGACAACACTAAAAAAGATCTTTCCCGATGCTAATAAGCATCGGCAAAAATCATCCCGACACTTTAAAAAGCATAAAAAAAAATATCGATAATAAACCCTACAAGAAAAATAAGTTTTAGCAACTGATTTTTTTGTTATATTTATGACCGATTTTGTAACCGATTTTGTAACCGAATTTTTTTAAAAAATTTATGACCGATTTTGCAACTGATAATTTTCTAAATAATTTAGCAACCGATTTAAATCGGATGCAAATTCAGTTGCAAAAATTTCATTTTGCAATCGAAACAGAAATTATTTTTAATTTTTTTATTTTTGAAATTTGCAACCAAATTTTTTGGTTGCTATATTTTTTAAAATAATTTTTATAATTTTTGAAATTTGCAACCAATTTTTTTGGTTGCTAATTTTTTAAAAAATAATTTTTATAATTTTTGTAATTTGCAACCGATTTTTTCGGTTACTAATTTTTTAAAAAATAAAATTTATAATTTTTTTTTAATTTGCAATCGATTTTTTCGGTTGATAATTTTTTTTAAAAATAACTTTTATAATTTTTGAATTTTGCAACCGATTTTTTCGGTTGCTAATTTTTTTTTTTAAAAAATATAATTTTTGAAATTTGCAACCGATTTTTTCGGTTGCTAATTTTTTAAAAATAAATTTATAATTTTTGTAATTTGGAACCGATTTTCTCGGTTGCTAATTTTTTTTTTAAAAAAAATTATAGCTTTTGAAATTTGCAACTGATTTTTTCGGTTGCTAATTTTTTTTAAAAATAAATTTTATAATTTTTGTAATTTGCAACCGATTTTCTCGGTTGCTAATTTTTTAAAAAATAAATTTTATAATTTTTGTAATTTGCAACCGATTTTCTCGGTTGCTAATTTTTTTTTTTAAAAAAAATTATAATTTTTGAAATTTGCAACCGATTTTCTCGGTTGCTAATTTTTTAAAAAATAAATTTTATAATTTTTGTAATTTGCAACCGATTTTTTCGGTTGCTAATTTTTTTTTTAAAAAAAATTTATAATTTTTGAAATTTGCAACCGATTTTTTCAGTTGCTAATTTTTTTTTAAATTTTTTTTATAATTTTTAAAATTTGCAACCGATTTTTTTGGTTGCTAATTTTTTTTAAAAAAATATTTTTATAATTTTTGAAATTTGCAACCGATTTTTTCGGTTGCTAATTTTTTAAAAAATAAATTTTATAATTTTTGTAATTTGCAACCAAATTTTTCGATTGCTAATATTTTAATTTTTTTTTATAATTTATAAAATTTGCAACCGATTTTTTCAGTTGCTAGTTTTTTAAAAAATAAATTTTATAATTTTGTAATTTGCAACCGATTTTTTCGGTTGCTAATATTTTTTGGTTTTTTAAATTTTTTTTAGAAATTGAGGGTATTAAATAAAATCGATTAAATTTATATGATGCCCTTGCCGCCCCCATTTTTTTTTCTCTCGCTCTCCCATTGATTGGTTCCCTAACCCTAGCCGCCCCCGTTTTTTTTTCTCTCGCTCTCCCATAGCCGCCGCCTCCGGCTCTCCCTTCCTCAGGTCCGAGCCCCTTTGGCCGCAGCCTACGGCTCTCCCTTCCTTAGGTCCGAGCCCCGCCGGCCGCCGCCTCCGGCTCTCCCTTCCTCCGGTCGAGCCCGTCGGCTGCCGCCTCCGGCTCTCCCTTCCTCAGCTCCGAGCCCCTTTGGCCACGGCCTTCGGCTCTCCCTTCCTCAGGTCCAAGCCCCGCTGGCCGCCACCTCCGGCTCTCCCTTCCTCAGCTCCGAGCCCCTTTGGCCGCCGCCTCCAGCTCTCCCTTCCTCAGCTCTGAGCCCTTTTGGCCACCCCCTCTAGCTCTCCCTTCCTCAGGTCCAAGCCCCGCCGGCCGTCGCCTCTGGCTCTCCCTTCCTCAGGTCTGAGCTCTGCCGGTCGCCGCCTTCGGCTCTCCCTTCCTCAGCTCCGAGCCCCTTTGGCTGCCGCCTCTGGCTCTCCCTTCCTCAGGTCCGAGCCCCGCCGGCCGCCGCCTCCGGCTCTCCCTTCCTCAGCTCCGAGCCTCGCCGGATCTGGGTATCGCCGTCTTCCAATTTTTTTAAAGAAAAAACATTTTCCTCATTTCAATGAATGTATGCTTTTTTTCTGTGTGTTGATTACAATTATCACAGTGGCATTTCCTGGGCTCTGGTTCCATTTACTGGGCTCTGGTTCCATTTCCTGGGCTGGTGATTTCTCAGCAGCTTAGATTGGCTTTTACTAAAATTGATGTTCAGATGCTCTTAGAACTATGTTCAGGCATTAATCATCAATTGGAATAATATGTGTGCATGTGTGTAATTAATTTGTTATACATATTAACTGAAATTTCCACAGACATTTGTATCCTAAGCTGCATTCATGCTTGATATTTTATTTTATATGAATATAGTATTATAAATGCTCTTGGAATTATATTCAAGCATTAATTTGTCAGTTGGAATACATATCTGTGTGTGTGCATGTGTATAAATAAGTTGTTATAAAGCTTAATTGAAATCATTTTGCAATGTCAATTTTATCTTTAGATGTATTCATTCTAGATATTTTATGGTAGTGGATGAATTTTGTACCACGCCCAGTCTTATATGTTATTAGTTTGTTATCATTTTCATGTTTCTCTCATAGGATTGGTTCTTGCAACTGTTGACTGTTTCCTTGTTGCTTTGATGCTTCTAATGTTTTGGATTTATGGATGGTAATTTTTACTTGTCAATTTTCAGTTGGAAGTAAAGAAATATTGAGCTCCTAAAGTATTCTTTTCAATTTAATGTAAATGTTTGTGGTTTCCAAGTGGAATAATATTTCTTGATTTTCTAATTTTATATGTTTTATTATCAGTTTTGCTGAATAGTTATTCTGTGCAGTTTCTAATACATCTTTTTTTTAATATTGAGATTCTGTATATTTTTTTGATTCTGCTTAAATTTCACTTTGAATTTGACTTTTCTCTTATTCTCACTAAGTTACCAATTTTGGGAAGGAGAATTAGGAGAATAAATGTTTTCCTTGGTTCCTTTGTCACTAGTTTTAACAGGGGATGTAAATTTAGACAAGTCATGTTTCCTTCTACGGTAGTTTTTCTTTTCTTCTTTTTTTAATCTTTACTTTTCTTTTTGTTCCATTTTTTAATTGTCACAATTCAGTGATAAGTTTCTATGGAATTATGTGTAAATATGTTGTAGCCCCGGTTCTAAGACCTAGTCGCTTCTATAGTATTCTTTTACATATGTTAATTTATATCTCAAAGAGGGAGAGGGACTTATGCAGATTTTAGATGCAACCATCTTCTTTAACAATACTTAGTCCACCCTCATTTGATTTTTTTGTATCATCATATTTTGATATGGTACAGAATATGGATATCTTTTAACTTCGTAGTTGGATGTATAATAGACTTTTACCAGGTCAAAAGGGATATACCGAAGAATTTTTAAAGGGCGTGGAAGATTTTATACTCTTTGCATGTCAGCAACCTAACTTTCAAAGTGAAGGAAAATTCAGATGCTCTTGTTGCAAGTGCAAAAATCTAAGGTACCTAACTACCGATGAAGTGAAGCTTCATCTTTACAAAAAAGGATTTATACTGAATTACTGGTATTGGACATCTCATGGAGAGAGTGATCCTCGTATCGGTGGGGTACCTAATTTGTATGCAAATGATCCTGCCTTTGCACCAATGGATAATGATCCACAAAACATATATCGACGCATGATATTCGATACATTTGGAACAGAGTATGTGCCTGACGATTCGTCTAATGAAGAGGAGACATCGAATTTGGATGATCAAAAATTTTATGACTTGTTGCATTCAGTCCAAAAATCATTATGGCCGGGATGTACAGATCATTCTGAGTTATCGGTAGCTGTACGGTTGCTTAGCATCAAATCTGAAGGTAATATTTCACAATGATCCTTCGATCAAATTGCGGGTCTTATGAAGGAGACCCTTCCAGTCGATAATACCATACCTCGGGATTTTTATAGGACAAAAAAATTGGTGTCCAAACTCGGACTTACTGCCGAGAAGATTGATTGTTGTATTAATGGTTGCATGCTGTATTATGGTCAACAATCTGAAGAAAAGCAATGAAAATTTTGCGGGGCTGGTAGATATAAACCTCGGTCTCGTGCAGACGGTAAACATAAAGAGGTGCCGATGAAGAGAATGCATTATTTACCTATAATTCCTAGATTAAAAAGATTATATGCTTCAATGAGTTCTGCACCACATATGACATGGCATTATGAGAACAGGCATGAGCCAGGGATATTGTGTCATCCATCAGATGGAGAAGCTTAGAAACATTTTGACCGAAGCTATTTTGATTTTGCAGCTGAACCACGCAATATCAGGCTAGGCCTATGTGCTGATGGTTTTACTCCTTACAGTCAGTCATCAGCCCCATATTCTTGCTGGCCAGTAATTGTTACTCCCTACAATTTGCTACCTGAATTGTGCATGACCATTCCTTATATGTTCTTGACAATAATTATTTCGGGTTCACATAATCCAAAGAGCAGGATAGATGTATATCTACAGCCTTTGATAGATGAGTTGAAATATTTATGGGAGGAGGGTGTCCTAACATATGATATAGCAAGAAAGCAAAATTTTGTGATGAGGGCTGCATTGATGTAGACCATCAATGACTTTCCTGCATATGGAATGCTGTCCGGATGGAGTACAGCTGGAAAATTGGCTTGTCCGCATTGTATGGACCGACCAAAGGCATTCACTTTAAAACATGGTCGGAAGAATTCTTGGTTTGATTGCCATCGACAGTTTCTGCCTATTTATCATGTACTAAGAAGAAATAAGGATGCATTCTACAAAAATCGGATTGAAAAAGATCAACCTCTACGAAGTTTGACTGGAGAGGAAATATGGGAAACTATATCTTCCATTTCAAATGTAATTAAGCATGGTTCATGCAGAGTTGAAGGATATGGGGTTACACATAATTGGTTAAAACAAAGCATATTTTGGAATTTACCATATTGGAAGACTAATTTGATCAGACACAATCTGGATGTGATGCACATAGAAAAAAATGTATTTGATAATGTTTTTAACACTGTAATGGATATCAAAGGCAAAACCAAAGATAACATCAAAGCACGAATGATCTAAAGGAATATTGCAAGCATAGGGAACTTAAGTTGCAAGAGTTGGCTAACGAAAATTTATTGAAACCAAAAGCAACATATTCTTTCAACCTGGAGCAGAAAAGAGGTGTATTTAAATGGATGAAGGAATTAAAAATGCCTGACGATTATGCATCTAACTTAAGCATATGTGTTAATATGAATGATGGAAAATTAATTGAAATGAAAAGTCATGACTGCCATGTTTTCTTTGAGCGTTTGTTGCCAGTTTCATTTAAAGCTCTACCGGATCATGTATGGAAGCCTATAGCAGAGCTAAGTATGTTTTTTAAGGATTTGTGTTCAACAATATTACGGATCGACGATTTGTTGCTAATGGAACAGAATATTGCTTTGATTATATGCAAATTGGAACGGATTTTTCCACCCGATTTTTTTTTGACTCAATGGAGCACTTACTGATTTATTTACCATATGAAGCAATAGTTGGTGGTCTAGTTCAATATCGTTGGATGTATCCGTTTGAGAGGTAAATATGTCACATATCAATTCAACAAACCTATTCTTCTGCAACAAATCTATATCATGTACGTAATACAGTAACCATATTTTAATGCTTGAATGATGTAGGTTCCTTAACAAAATAAAATGGATGATCAAGAACAAAGCTCGTGTTGAAGGATCCATATGCGAGGCATACTTGTGTCAAGAGACAACTTCTTTTTGTTCATATTATTTTGAACCACATGTGCAGTCATCAAGAAATAGAATTGAAAGAAATGATGTTGTGGGTCAGGATATGACACGTGAATTTACTTTGTCAATATTTAATAAACCTGGCCGATCTTCTGGTAGATGTCAAAGTCGATATCTGAATGACAGGGAATTAGCTGCTGCGCATTTACATATATTGCTCAACTGTGAAGAGGTTCAATCATTTATCGAGTAAGCTTAAATAATCGTTGATGCATAATTATTCAAACCTTATATCGATTATTGAGATACTAACTCTGAAAAAATCTTGGTTTCAGAATTTTTAGCGAACAATTACGGCTTTCGACACCAAATATAAGCACCACAAAAATTGATTCTAGGATTGCATCTGACTTTCCATATTGGTTTAGGTCTTTTGTAAGTGCTTCTTCGAATTGTGGTATATGTCTATCGAATTATGTTATATCGATGCGTAATGGCATTCATGCATTTTGTTATATCATGTGTAGGTTCATAATCCATAGAGTCAAGTAAACAATCGATATTTCCATGATTTGGCATGGGGTCCAAAAAGAAAGGTTCTTACATGGCAGACATATTTTGTCAACCGTTATAAGTTTCACACAAATGAATGGAGTAGCTATAAAAAAACAATTAATAGTAGAGTGTGCGTCAAAGGTTCAGAACAAGCTGCAGAACACAATTATTACTACGGCATAATTAAGAAAATAATTCAAGTAGAATATCCTGGCCATCCAATGAAACAGGTAGTGTTATTTAATTGTGAATGGTTTGATACGGTATTGAATCGTGGCATGAAAGTGCTTAAGGATTACAGGATCGTTGAGATCCGGCATAGCAGAAGGTATTCAAGATACGATCCCTTTATAGTTGTACAAAAAGTGATTCAGGTATACTATCTACCATATCCTGAGAAGTTAGGGGACAAGCAATATTGGTGGGTTGTAATTATGACTAGACCGAGATGTACTGTGGATGATCGATATACAATTGAGATTGCTTACCAAGAGGATATAATATCTCATGTGAATAGTATACCGCATGATAATACAGTTGAAAATTTGGTCAACAACGACTGTATTTTTGAAGAAGTTGATAGAATCGTCGATACAGATTTGAACATAGATGATGAAGATGAAGAACAGAATGACGATTTTGATTCTAGCCAAGATGATGATACCGAGCATGACCAACATGGAAGTTCTTTTGATGATGAATAGTAATCGTATAAGTAGACCCCTAATTTTATATGTACGGACTGTATTTAACTGCTTTATCATATTATTCATGAAGTTGACTTAAATTCTTTATGTTTGTTTGTAGATGCAGATCAATCCGGAAACAGTCCTGCATCATCATCTATGGGTCGTGGGAGGAGGCATCGTTTCTCCGTTACTATCCCATCCCCATCATCCACTATCCCACCTGCATTTTTCACTTTTCCTGCATCTCCACTCATTAGTCCACCACATACAACTACTACGCCATGTTCACCAGGAGGCACGATGTCACCTCCATTATATTCAGGGCCTCCTATTCATGCTCCATGCCCTATCATGTATACTATACCACCCCCTACTTATTCTACATCTCCTACAGTCCATTCATCATCTCCTCAGTTATGATCGGCCGCTATTTGTTCATCATCTCCTCATTCATCCACCGGCGCAGTTCATTTAGCATCTCCTCATTCATCCAGCGATGGCAGGGCTGTACTGATCCTAGATGGAGAGGAGTAATAGTCTTATGTCTCTTGTTAGAAAATTTTTAAGTTGTATCATATTTGTTGATTGAATTAAATTTTGTAGATTTTTACCATCTCATCCAGTTGCCAATGCCATTACAAACATAATGAGGAGCCATTTTGAGGAGCCGTGGGTATCATGGAAAAGAATACCACACGGTGTAAAGGATGTGGTTTGATGAGTTCAAGGCAAGTAATTTTGCTTTGATAGATGTAAATGAATTTTGAATTTTATTATTGTCATTTAACCGGTCATTGAATTTGCAATAGAGGAGATATCAGTTTCAGCCATCGGATGATACGTGGGCATGTCGTAATTTTGAAAGACGTGGTGCAGCTTGATTTAAAAATCTCCTTGCTAATGCTAGAAGAGATATGAAGAGACCGCCATGGCTAGGAGAACTTGTATGAAATAGATTATGTGAGCACTGGCAGACCGCCCAATATCAGGAGAAGTCAGAAAAAGCAAAAGCAAATAAGGTTTCTGATACTGATGGTTTTGATCCTTCACGTCATACCCATGGCTCGATCACTACATCCCAGCACAGATACAATTTGGTAAGCAATACCAACCGAAATCTTTAATATAATTACAATTTATATTAATAAAATATCTTGTTCTACTAGTTACAGACTTCGAAGACTGGTACTGTGCCTTCTCCATCTGAGCTATTTATTCATACCCATCAGAGGAAGGATAAGACATGGGTTGACAGGAGATCAGAGCATATTTGCATAAGTTAAATTTTTAAGTTATTATAATTTTTTTTAATACTAACTGAATTAAATTAATTTCAGTCTGAATTTAGACGGAACATGGAAGTGTCACCAAGTCAAAGCAGTGCTGATTCTAGCCAGCAGCAAACTCCACCATCAGAATTGGATGTATGAATACGCACTGTTGGTGGAAAGAAGAAAAGAAGAGTGTATGGGCTAGGATTAGAGTCCACTGCACTGATGCCAACTTCAAAATTTCTAGGACAATCTTTATTTCCCGTACAATGGTTGAATAGTAAAGAATTTCAGGAGCAAGTACGGAAGCAGGTTGAAGACGAAGTCAAAGAAGTAAATGCTCGGGTACAAGCTGCCGAGCAAGAAAGGGATAAACTGCGGAGGCGAGTTGAACACAATGAACGAATGTTGCAGGATATATTAGCCAACATAAATCTTTAACCTGCAGCAACTCCTGCAACTCAGTGGTAATCCTTCGCAACGAACTGGAGTCGATCCTTATCAGATGTATCGTGGACAAGGATCACAGTGGGACGAGGAGGAGGATGATGCTAAGGAAGACAAGAACGAGGAGGAATAGGAGCATTAGCACATTATTCATATTATCTTGCTCCACTTATTATTCTTATAAGTTTTGCATTATATTATGGACTGCACCTCTTCTTATCGTTATATGTTTAGCTTTGTATTATGATTACTCTTATATATTTTGCATTATATTATGAACTGCATCTCTTGTTATCGTTATTTGTTTAGCTTTGTATTATGAACTGCAAATCTTGATGTTGTTTTTGTTGTTTTATTATGCATTTTCATTAATTATCTTCTCTTATTTCATGCAGTTAGAGGCTGTGATGAGTTGCCTTGGTATCTTCATGATGCTTCAAATGCTGAAAGTGTATGCTGGATCGGATCATTTTGCAAGGATCTAAATGGTGTTGCAAATTTGGATGGCTTGCTCTTTTTGCAAGCAACCATTTGCTGCCTTAGATCCTTCGCAATGTACAAAAAGAGGCAATCCTGAGCTTCTGAATCTTATTGTTTGAAAGTTTTGTTCGATTTTTGCTGTTTTATTGTGCATTTTAATTTTCATTGATTTTCTTTTGTTACCTACGGCTAGAGGCTGTGATGAGTTGCCTTGGTATCTTCGTGATGCTTCAAAAGCTGAAAGTGTAGGTTAGATCGGACCGTTTTGCAAGGATCTAAATGGTGTTGCAAATTTGGATGGCTTGCTCTTTTTGCAAGCAACCATTTGCTGCCTTAGACCCTTCTAAATGTAGAAAAAGAGGCAATCTTGAGCTTTTGAATGTTATTATTTTTCATTAAATCTATCGATTAATTACAGTGTTCAAGTTATGACTTATATAATTTTTGGTTGTTTTACCTTCATTTTGTACCTGGTATTCAATTCTGGTTTAACCCATTTGGTATATGTACCTGTTATTTTTGGATAATTGGATGTGATTGAACACCTAAAATGAATATATGATTTATACCTAAGCTGTTTAATGGATGTTTTATATGTTGCCATTATGTCTAATGGATATGATTGAACCCTTCTCAATGATTTGTGGCTAATGTTGAAATGAATATCTGCTTTATATATCTCAGCTTAAATTTATAAATTCAGGAAGAAAATTCATATTTCATATTTTTTTTAAAAATTATTCAATTTTAGCAACTGATTTAGCAACCAAATTTTTTTTATTTTTCTGAATTTTTTTCTAGCAACCGATTTAGCAACCAATTTTTTTTTTAAAATTTTTTCTATATTTTTTTTAGCAACCGATTTAGAAACAGATTTTTTTATTTTTTCTGGATTTTTTTTAGCAACCGATTTAGTAACCGATTTTTTTTATTTTTTCTGGATTTTTTTAGCAATTGATTTAGCGACTGATTTTATTTTATTTTTTATGGATTTTTTTAGCAACCGATTTACCAACCGAATTTTTTTTTATTAGTAATCGATTTAGCAACCAATTTTTTAATTTTTTTGGGATTCTTTTTAGTAACCGATTTAGCAATCGATTTTTTTTTTTTGGATTTTTTTAGCAACTAATTTAGCAACCGAATTTTATTTATTTTTTCTGGATTTTTTTTAGCTACCGATTTATCAACCGATTTGTCAACCGATTTTTTTTTTATTTTTTCTGGATTTTTTTAGCAACCAATTTAGCAACCGATTTTTTTAAAACTTTTCTGGATATTTTTTTAGTAACCGATTTAGCAACCGATTTTTTTTATTTTTTCTAGATTTTTTTTAGCAACTGATTTAGCAACTGATTTTTTTTAGCAAATGATTTAGTAACCAATTTTTTTTTTCAGAATTTTTTTTATATTTCTTTGATTTTTTTTTTCAAAAAAATTATATCAAATTCGGTTGCTAAATCAGTTACTAAATTTTGCAACAAAAAAAAATCGGTCACAAATTTTAGCAACCTATACTTTTGCAACCGACTAATTTCAGTTTCAAAATCAGTTGCAAATTAATTTAGCAACCAATTTTTAATTATTAGCAATTGAAAAATCAGTTGCTAAACCTGGTTTTTCTTGTAGTGGAAGGCGTGGAAACAATTTTTTCCAACACTTTTAAAAATCATCAAAAAAAATTCTAATGCTTTAAAGCATCGGTAAATTTTATATTACCAATCTTTAAAGCATCAAAGTTATAGTGTTTTGCAAATGCTTTTTAAAAGCATCAGCAAAATATCATTTTTCAATGCTTTAAAGTATCGGTAAATATAATTTTTCGATATTTGAAAATGTCAGGAATAATGCCGATGCTCTTTAAAAGTATCGAAAAATTATCGTTTTTTGATGCTTTAAAATATCAATAAATATAATTTTTCGATGCTTTAAAGCATCGAGAATAATATTATATGCCAACGCTTTCAAACATCGGTAGATACACTATTTTTTTTAAAAAAATAAATATTTTTAAATATAAAATCTATACAATTTTTTTTTTGAACCTGTATAATGACATTATAATAAATATAAAATTACATTGCACATATTTAACACATCCAAATTGATAATATAAATATAAAATTCATTGCAATCCAATATAAGAAAGTTTATTACAATCCAACGTTTAACAAAATAAAAAAATACATGAAATAGAAGATATAAAATAAAAAAATTGAGGTCAATGATCTGTAAGAGGAAGGTCGTCACCCTGTCTGCAAGGATCTGATGCTCCAGAAGTCTATAAGAAATATTTAAAATATTTAAGTTGAGAAACTATATATTACAATATATTATAATATCATTTTTTAATATAAGATTTTATATGTAATGATATATGTATTTACTTGATGTGGAATAAACATCTGTACGATAGATATAAGCCGCTCAATGTGCTCTCTCATGGTCTTCATCGTTGCTTTATTAGTGGTACGATTCTATCGCATATCCTTTATCTTCTTCTCAAGTCTGCGAATACGTGCAACCTGAGTACCATCTACAGCATCATGAGTAAACCTACTCACCGTAGATAACTGAGTGGAGGTGACTCAAACTCCATAACCCCTTACTCGATCATAGAGCTCTGCCCCATCAGCTCCGTGAATACCTTGGCCTCGATGTGATTACTCTACATAGATGCTGTAGACTCATCGACATGCTCGATAATAAGAGCTATAGCTCTTTTTTGTATTAATTTAGAAAAATTAATTACATTTTAATGACTAACAAAATCAAATTAAAATCATTGTATGAAATAAATTATAATAAATAATTACATATAAGTCTCTCAATTCATCTCTGATAAAAGTGCTATCACGGTGAGTATGAGTCATCAGGTAAAACTCCACCTCACCAGGTTCCCTCCTATGCTCATCTATCTACAGGAAAAATTATAATTTTAAACAAATTATTCTAACAAATTTGAAAAATGTTTAAGTATCATGATACATACATCATCCGTGATACATAATGTTAGTTTCATTAAAATCTATAAATACTTCAATGTAAAAAATATAAGTTTATAGTTTAAGGCATATACGAATTTCTATCTGACTCGTGCATAACTCTTAGATCCCGATGTATGAAGAACAGATAGAGCTGCTCGTGCACTCTACCATATCAGAATATGTCTGCAAAATCAAATAAATAACTTATTTTATCATTATAGTAAAGTATATATATGTATAATATATAATATAAATCAAATATTTCAATAAAGTTGCTTAAAAGATTGAATTAGAAGTTACTTGTCCCCTCTCGGAGAATCAATAATAAACCAAGTCCACCAATTGATGAAGGGATACATCAGGAGGATAAACACCAACTACCTGTACCTTGATTATACCCGGTAACTTGTACTTCATCTTCAACTATGCTTTATATTCTTTTCATTTTCGGTTAAGAGACTTCAGTACAAAATCATGAGAGGATGGAGGAAGTACGAACTTGGACTGCAAAAGAAAATAAATGTTAAGCTAAGTAAATATTAGAAATAATCATGCAGATACTAAAAGAAAATAAAAAAAATCCACCAATCCTCCATCATCTAATATCGTGCCAATACAAAGTCTTGTTACTGAAAGAATATAAAATATAACATAATATGTCAACCATATAAAATAAGAGATGTTTAGATTTAATTGTTTACCTGTACAACTCATAGAAGCTCACCTTTATATGTTGGAAGCATGTCATTCCATTTTTCATAATTTAATGGACAAAGCTGATGCCTCCATGCAGCTATGCCTAAAAATGAAGTCAATAAGCTGGCAGCTTTTTTAATTGGTTGCCCCAGCTTATTGCACTCAACCACTATCTTTTCACCCTCTTGCATCTGTCACATGTCCTGTACTACTGTAGGCTCGCGTCTGGATCTAACCCTCCCAGATCTATCTACAAAAAATAGATATAGTAAACTATAGTAAGAAATATAATAAAATTTTATTAAACCCAATAATAAATAAATTACTCTGAATGTGTAGCCCATTATCAGCTACATCGATAGGAGGATCATGCTATCCCGAGGATGATCGTCATGCACTAGTAATTGTCGTGGAGAAGGACCGACCACAACCACCAGTACTAAAGGGGGTCTGTCGTGAACTTGCTGTGCCGAAGAAGGACCGACCTTAGCATGCTGTGCAGAAGATGAAGTATTGGCCTCTGTCCATGAGGGCTGGAACTGCACACCATTAAATCATCGCGAGTACGGCATAATGTCACCTATCATTTATATCTGAGTCAGAATCAATGAACATAAATATTAATTTAATAGAATAATTAGTAGAAATTGCATACATTGTAAAAATTTAATACCAATAATATTCAAGCATTGGCATTTCTTTTAAATTCCGTCCCAACACAGTAGCAAATACGTCATCAACTGATATAAAATTGAATGGCATGAAATGCGTATCAGTGTCATCATCTTTATTATTTTCCAGCTACTTTTCTATATCATATAAGTCTCTAGGTTTTGTTTTAACAATAGTAGCCTAACTTTATCTTTTGCATCTTGTACAAAAAATACTTGACGAGCTTGAGAAGAAAAAATGAATGGATCATCCTTCATAAGACATTGGTATGTATCAACCTTGTAAAATTTACAAGTGTAAATCCATTTGTATCTTATTTCAAATCCCTTGATGAGTTTATATCTACCCAATCACATCTAAATACTATTACTTTAAAAATTCCATAGTAATCTAACTCATAAATATCTTTAAGTACACCATAATAAGTTTTTCCATTTGCTTCCACCATAACATCACTATTCTGTATTTTTCTAAATTTTCTACAATCTTTAGTATGAAATTTAAAATCATTGATTATGAAACATTATATCTATTGATAACTTTGTCAGGTCCTTGAGCTAGAGCTATTATTTTATCTGAATAATTTCTCTCCATCATCATTGTTACTTAAAAAATAATAAGAAATGTTAATGATTTATTCTATGTTAAATCTATCCATATTTTCTTTATATATATGTCAAACCTATTTTGAAAGCCATGTAGGAAATAACTCATCTAATCATCACTGCTTAATCCTTGGATTAGGTTGAGTGCAATGATTAGCTTATCACTGAGACATTAAAAATTCATTACATGAAATTTACATTATTCATTTAAAACATTAAATAAGATATGATATTTAAACTTGAAATGCATTAAATATACTAACCTACGATAGTGAGATATTATTTTACTATGAAGTAATACATAATAATGTGCTTGTGCCATTGATTTCTGATCTAATACAATATTTTCACTTTTTTTCGTTACTCTATCAACAATAAAAAAACTATACAATTCTGTATTATCTATGAAATCACTATGCCGTTAAAGTCTGTTAAATACAGTCTCTACACCTTGAAGATATCTTAAACAAAATGTCAAACACTCTTTAGCAACATATCTTTCCATAATCGAACACTCTGGATGGGCTCTATTTCGTACATAGTCTTTCAATGCACAAGATACCTACAAGAATTAAAATTTTATTTACACATCATTATGATGCTACTTTTATCAAAAATATATAAATTTTAAAAATTGATAATAATACCTCTCAATAGGATATATCCATCTATAGTGTACCGGTCCACCAAGCTTGACTTCCGAAACTAAGTGAATGAGTAGATGTACCATAATAGTAAAAAATCTAGGAAGAAAAATCTTCTCCATCTGACAAAGTGTAATCGTAACATCAGACTCCAACTGATCAGGCTCTCCAAGATCGATAACTTTTGAACATAATACCTTAAAGAATGATGATAATCGAATTATAATTGTAAAAACTTGTTCAGACACTGATGATCTTGAAGTTATTGGAAAGATATCTTACATCAATATGTAACCATCATTACTTTTGAGATTAAGATTTTTTCGGTCTTTAAGATGCACACACCTTGAAATGTTTGATGTATATCCATCAGGTATTTTAATATTTTTAATACTATCAGAAAATTAAGTTTTTCTTGAGTAGACATTGTATAAAATGTAGGAGGCAAATAAATTCTATCATTAGCAAGTATTTTGGGATGAAGCTCCTATCAGATATCCAATTTTTTTAAATCCAATCATGCTTTCATTTTATCTTTGATCTTTCCATCAAGATTCAACATTGTTCCAAGTAGATTATCACAAACATTCTTCTCTATGTTCATGACATCAAGATTATACCAAATAAGATTATATTTCCAATAAAGTAAGTCAAAAAAGATACTTTTTTTATTCCATAAATATTTACTACGCTGATTTGTAGATGCTATATGTACATCTTTTTCATTTTTATTTTTTAAAAAAAAATCAGAATCTTCAAATACCTGTGTATGCATACTACCAGTATTCACTTCTTCTGAAAATCCTTCTTGATCATCCCTCTCTCTTTTTCAGAAGACTTCGAGAATTTACCATATATGTAACTGATGAAATCCATTTATCTAGGAACATTAGTTTCAGAAGGTGGAATAAGTACACATCCCAATTCTATGGTACCATCAAACAAATCTTTCTGAAATCAAAATGGATGATTTGGTTCTAGCCATCAATGATTTTCCATATAACAAAATTTTTCTCCATCTTTTAACCAAATTGAATGTATCGAATCTACATAATAATGACATGCAACTCATCTCTTTATACTCCAGCCAGATAAATTAATATATGCTAGAAAATCATTAATAGTCTACAATAAAGCTACCCGTAGTTTAAATGTTTCATCATTGGAAGCATTAATTATATCGATACCTTTCCATAATTGTTTCAGTTTCTCTATTAAAGGTTGTAGAAAAATATCAATACCATTCGCTACATCCTTATCACCTGGAATAACCATTGACAAGATAAATGAGGATTGTTTCATGCACAACCATGATAGTAATTGTATGGTATTAGAACAACTGGCCAAGTGTTATATGTAGAATTTAGAGTCTAAAAAGGATTGAAGCATTTGAAGCTAAACCCAATCGAACATTACAAATATTAGAGATAAAATCATAATGCCTAGTATTAAATGCTTCCTATACTAAACTATTTGCTGGATATCTCAACATTCCATCCTTCGTACGTCCTTCATCACACCATCTCATTAATAATGAAGCTATTCTTGATGATGAATATAGTCTCTTCAATCAAGGAATAAGAGAAAAGTAATGTAATACCTTCATCGATTTTTTTGTACTCCGTAGTGTATCTGTTCCGCTCATTACGTCATCCTCATCTTTTTTTATGAGCTGTCCATCATGAAGATCCACATACATTGCATGACTCTTGATCAGCATTTTCACCTATGATATAATATATAGTCTTTCGGACAACTATGAATCTTTTGATATCCAAGATCCAATTTGTTGATAACTTTTTTTGTTTCATAATAAGAGGATGGTAAACTAGTGCCTTCTAGAAATACATCCTTTAATAACTTAAGAAGCATGGCAAAACTCTTTCCAGACTGTTGGGAAATCCCGGTCTATGTACGAACCGAACACCGGTTCAGCTGACCGAAGACCTTACCTCCGAAGCCAGCAACTTCGGACCTAGAAAGATCAGGCCAACCACGAGCAACCTAGGGCTCTCCACCGGCCTACGACACTTGGAGGCAAAACCTTCGGATTACGTCTTCGGCCTTAACTGAAGACCAGGCTCCATGTCGACTTCCGAAAACATACTCTTCGATTCCTACTGAAGACACGATCTCCGGCCCTTGGTAAACACCAAGTCTTTAACTCATGTAGATGATAGGATCTCCGACTGAGAAGATCCGAAGACGGGAAAATTTCTGGTTCA
The DNA here is from genome assembly GCA_021397845.1 of Areca catechu. Taxonomy (NCBI): domain Eukaryota; kingdom Viridiplantae; phylum Streptophyta; class Magnoliopsida; order Arecales; family Arecaceae; genus Areca; species Areca catechu. Next base: position 64,044,595 of record CM038039.1, read on the forward strand.
ATTATGAGAATCTCTCTAAATAGGGAAAATCTGAGGATGGGTCTATAATCCTTCCCAGATAGGTAACAGTAACCAACGGTTACTATCGACATCTCCATTCCACGATCATGGCACGCAACTCTAGCTCCCATGCCTCTGGTCTGGCCGAAATCGCTCAACGACAACCCACGATTGCCAATCATGGAGAGAAATTAACTCCCCGTGATTGCTGGGAGAAGAACGGATCCACAGGCTGGACGCCCTCTTATAAATGGCGGTAAGAAGAAACGTGAGGGGAGGTACGCACACATACATACACCGATACCCTAAATTCAAAGAGCTTTGCCTCTGCTTCTCGAAAATCTTCTCCATTATGTGGCTGGGACCCGCCTCTGACTTAGGCATCGGAGTGTCCCCCGTCAGAACGATTCCGGCAAAGGACCTGTTTTGCAGGTGAACCAGGGAGCGGTCCTGCAGTGCAGTAGCTCTGACCGACCGATACAGGGACTCCATGCCAATAGATTGGCGCGCCAGGTAGGGGGGGCAACACAGCACTCTTTAGGCTCCCTCCTAAACAAGGGGAAGTAAGAAATTCTTGATGGTGAGAGGAAAGACTCAGATCGCCTCCACAAGTCGAAGTCGTGTTCCATCCCAAGAGGGTGCGCCCCTGCGAGAGAGCGATATCCCACCTCCTATAGTTGTCGTGGGATTGTAGCAATTTGAAGCCCTTGTGAACCAGGTCACCAACCTTACGGTCATGGTTCAAGATTTTCAGAACAAAGCTTTTCTGGTGGAAAACCCGCCGGCCGCCTCCAGACATAGCTCTCGATCCCGAAGGAAGAGAGCCCCACGGAGGGTTCTACACACCTTTCCCCCCGTTCTCGGCCCTCTCCTGAAGGTCGAAGTTCGAGACTGCCTAGACTCGCCGATGTCCTACAGAAAGAGAAAAGGTCTAGGCAAACTCCCTCCCTCTCCTCCGAAGACTTTGCTCCCGCAGAGAGGGCATCGAAGCAAACTCCCGATTACGACGGAAGATTTAGAGCCATTGAATCGGAAATGGCGAGGGCACGAGAGCAGAGAATGCGGGATCTAAAGGATCCCGATGACTTGATAGTGGGCAATCTACGCCCACCCTACACCGACCGTATCATGGCCGAAGTCATTCCTCGGCACTTCAGGGTTTCCCAGATGGAACCCTATGACGGTATCTCCGATCCCTTCAACCACTTGGACAGTTTCAGGGCCTATATGATGATCCAAGGAGCTTCAGATGCGATGTACTGCCTCGCGTTCCTGGCTACCTTGAAGAAAGCTGCTCGAATGTGGTACTCGAGCATACGCCCAGGTACCATCAATTCCTTTTTCAAGCTAGAAAAATTGTCTGTCTTGCATTTCAGGACCTGTCGCAAGACCCCTGAAATACGGACATACTTCCTCCTTCACCAGAATGAAGGAGAAAGCCTGCGAGACTACATCTCCAGGTTTAATACGGCCACACTTGAGATCCCCGATCTTAACGAGCATGTGGCCATGTCTGCACTGAAGAAGGACTTCGTACATTCAGGCTCACCTTTTTCCTGGATAAGAAGTTTTCCAAAAGCTACGCTGAGCTCTTGTCAAGGGTTCAGAAATACGTTGATATTGAAGAGCAAGTGGCCAACCGATGACTGATCGAAGGGAAGCCCCCTTCAAAAAAGAAGAACAACAGGGGACAAGGTCCCCCAAACTCCAATAACAATAACAGCAAATATTCTGACCGCTGAAGGAGTCCTCCCAAGCCCAGAGCATCGGGAGGAAGATTCGACTCCTACATCATCCTCAACCTTCCTCGAGAAAATATCCTCATGGAGATAAAGAAAGAAAACTATTTCCAACAGCCCCGTCCCATGAAGGCCTCTTCTTCCGTAAGGAATAGGAACAAATATTGCCAATTCCACCAGGACCACGGCCACAATACCGAAGAGTGCATCCAGCTGAAGGATGCGATTGAGAATCTCATCAAGAAAGGGTATTTGGGGCGGTATATTGGTTATCAAGGACCTCGGTCGGAAGCCACTGTTCCCCAGCCACCTCCTGAAGAGGCCAAACTTTCGAATCAAAGGCCCACCAATGGAGGTGTGGGGATGATACACCAGCCTATCGACTGGAGGAGGGACGAGGATGATGTCCCAAAGCGACTCAAGGACAACAACGCTATTCTCTTCTCCGATGACGACCTTGCAGGAGTTTGGCTCCCGCATGATGATCCTCTTGTAATCTCGGCCGTTGTGGCCAACTATGATGTACAGCAAATCCTTGTTGATAATGAAAGTTTGACTGATGTCTTGATTTATGATGCATTCTCTAAAATGTGTTTGCCTAGACATCAACTACGGAGATCCCCCATACCGCTCACTGGCTTCGAGGATAATCAAGTTCATGCCAAGAGAGAAATAGTGTTGCCTGTGACCCTTGGCACTGAATATCAACAAAAAATACTACCGATCAATTTCACAGTAGTCCGGACCCCCTCAGCTTACAACATCATTCTGGGATAGCCCGCCTTGAACAAGTTTCGAACCATAATGTCCTTTCATTATCTTCTAGTATGCTTTCCCACCAGGAATAGTGTCGGAGAAGTTAGAGGAGATCAAAGAGTAGCGTGGCAGTGTTTGATGATCTAAGATAAGCACTTCAACGATTTTGCAACTCCAGATCAGCTAGATCCGAGGGATACAACTATAGGCTCTGATGAACCCAGGAAAAGAACTGTCCTGGTATCTTTGACAAAGGAAAACCCCACCAGAGTTGTGCAGATCGAGAGTATGCTTGATGAGGAAACCAAAACGGGGCTGATCTGTTTCCTTAGAGACAACGTCGATGTCTTTGCCTGGTCGGCTTCGGACATGCCAGGGATTCCTACCAAAGTAATCACTCATCGACTAGAAGTTACCCCCGGGTATAAACCGGTCTGGCAGAAGAAAAGAAGCTTTGCTCATGAAAGACAGAAAGCCGTGGACGAAGAAGTAGGCAAATTCCTTAAAGCAGGATTCATCCGAGAAGCCCACTACCCTGAATGGCTGGCCAATATGGTAATGGTGAAGAAAGCTAATGGCATGTGGAGGATCTGCATCGATTACACAGACCTCAACAAGGCTTGCCCAAAATATAGCTTCCCTCTCTCAAAGATTGATCAGCTGGTCGACGCCACTGCCGGCCACCAACTGTTGAGCTTCATGGATGCTTTTTTGGCTACAATCAGATCAGGATGGATCCCCAAGATGAGGAGAAGATGGCCTTTGTCACCGATAAAGGTCTCTACTGCTACAAGATGATGCTATTCGACCTTAAGAACGCTGGGGCGACATTTCAAAGGCTAATCAACAGGTGTTGAAAAGCAATTAGGAAGAAACATGGAGGCTTACGTTGATGACATGATCGTCAAAATCCTCCTCAGCAAGGATCACATCCAAGACTTGGAAGAATCATTCAGTGCTCTACGACGCTACCGCATGAAGCTAAACCCAATGAAGTGCACCTTCGGGATCACTTCGGGTAAGTTCTTGGGCTTTATTGTCACCAAACGAGGAATTGAGGCAAACCCTGAGAAAATCCAAGTCCTGAAGGATATTAGACATCCCTCCTGCAAAAAAGAAGTCCAGCAGCTAACAGGAAGAATTGCCTTCCTAAGCAGGTTCATTTCTCGTTTAGCCGAGAAATGTCTTCCATTCTTCAAGGTACTTCGGCAGTCAAAGGGCTTTGAATGGTCCGAAGACTGTCGCACTGCCTTTGAAGAACTAAAGAAGTATCTAGAAACTTCGCCTCTGCTCTCCAAACCTCAAGAAGGCGAAGTACTTTATTTATACCTCTCTGCTTCGGATGAAGCAATTAGTTCGGTCATTGTTCGGAGGGATGAAGACGGATCCCACAAGCCGATCTACTACATTAGCAAGGTTTTGCATGATACTGAAACGCAGTATGCGAGGATGCAGAAGTTGATCTACTCTCTGGTGATTGCAGCAAAGCGACTACGGTCGTACTTCCATGCCCACGCTATCGTGGTACTGACCGATCAGCCCCTCAAGGCCGTTCTCTGGTCTCCAGATACTTCGGGAAAGATAGCCAAGTGGGCTATGAAGTTGAGTGAATTCGATATCAGTTTTCAACCCTGATCGGCTATGAAGGCCCAGGTGCTCTCTGATTTCTTGGTTGAATGCACTTGGAGGTCCGAAGACGAAGTACCCTCGACAGAAGATGAAGTTCCAAAGGAGACGAAGTCTGTTTGGGTGCTCCATGTGGGCGGAGCTTCCAATGCCACTGGATGTGGAGCTGGTCTCATGCTAGCCGAACCTGATGGCCATACCATAGAGTACGCACTTCGGTTCTCCTTTCATGCTTCTAACAACCAAGCCGAATACGAAGCCTTGCTCGCCGGACTTCGGATTGCCAAAAATTTGGGAGTTCAATAACTCCGGGCCTTCTCAGACTCCCAACTGGTTATGAATCAAGTAAAGGAAGAATATGAAGCCAGGGATCCAATTATGATGCAGTACCTGAAGAAGGTACGAGCCTTATCCTCTCAACTGGAGCATTTTGAGATCATCCATGTCCCTCGATCAGAGAATTCTCGGGCGAACGCATTGTCATGACTGGCCACTACGACACTAGAATCTCTTGAGCGTACCTTTGTTGAACATCTTGAAACTCCTAAGTATAGTCGAAGAGGCTATAGAGATGCGCCAGATCGACGTCGAGCCAAGCTGCATGGATCCCATCATCAAGTTCCTAAATGAGAGCGTGTTACCAGAAGATAAGGCAGAGGCCAAGAAGATCCGCTGGATAGCATCCCAGTATGTCATCTTGGACGGAACCCTCTATAAGAGATCATTTTCTCAACCGCTACTAAAATGCTTGGGATCGATAGATACGGATTATGCCCTGAGAGAGGTCCACGAGGGTATATGCGGTGATCACTTGGAAGGTAGGTCTCTGGCATACAAGATCATTCGATAGGGATATTATTGGCCCTCCATCCAGAAGAATTTGGCTGACTTTGTGCGAAGGTGTGACCAGTGCCAAAGGTACGCCAACGTTCAGAGGCAACCTGCAAGCCATTTGACTCAACTGACAGCTTCTTGGCCTTTTCCTCAATGGGGAATGGATATTCTTGGCCCATTCCCACCGGCTTCTGGACAAAGGAAGTTCCTCCTTGTGGCCATCGATTACTTCACAAAGTGGGTAGAAGTCGAACCACTGGTCCATATCACAGAAGGCAAGGTAGAGAATTTTATAAAAAATTCTATCATATTCCGGTTTGGCATCCCACATGTCATAATAACAGACAACGGGAGACAGTTCGATAATCCGAAGTTCAAGGACTTTTGCGCTCGGTATCATGTTCAGCATCGGCTGACCTTTGTTGCCCACCCACAGTCCAACGGAGAAGTCGAAGCAACTAATCGACAATTCTCCACGGTCTAAAGACGAGGTTGAACGCCGCCAAAGGACTTTGAGCCGAAGAGCTGACCTCATTCTCTGGGCGTACCGAACTACCCCAAGAATGGCCACTGGCGAATCTCCGTTCAACCTAGCATATGGTACCAAAACCGTACTACCTATTGAAGTTTCCTGTAATCCCTGAGAATTGACACCTACGAAGAGCCTGGGAACTCCGATCGTAGAAGGATCAACCTGGACCTGCTGCTAAGCACTAGACTTCAGGCCCAGATAAGAATGGCGGCGTACCAATAAAAGGTCGTCAAATACTACAACTCCAGAGTGAAGGAGTAGATTTTCCGTACAGGGGACATGGTATTGCGAAGGGCAGAAGTATCCAGGCCAACAGAATAGGATAAACACTCCCCCAACTGGGAAGGTCCATATCAAGTCGAAGAAGTCATTCGACCAGGAACATATCGACTTAAGACCCTGGATGGGAAGTCTCTGTCCCGATCATGGAATGTATAAAACTTTCGCAAATATTATCAATAAACAAGTCCTTAAATTTCTTGTGCAAATATGCTCAACACTACTCTATTCAGAACAGCTTGTTGCATCGACCGAACGACAACAGCCTAAGTGGCCCGATCTGAGAAATCGGTCAACTGCGCAAAGGAGAGTCTGATCCACTCACCTTATCGGTATGCCCGACGAGCGCAACGGATGGCCTAGTCATACCACCAGAAGATCAAAGGCACATGGATGGTTCTGGTAACCTATCCTATGGGAAACCTGAAGATGTGTTGGGGCGGGCCTAATCAGCCTACCTTACATAAAAAAAAAGAGAGAGAAGGCGCATGGATGGTTTTCGTAACCTACCATACGGTAAACCCGAAAACACGTCGGGGCGGGCCTGAACAGCCTACCTTGATACGACAGAAGTGCACAGGGACGGTACAAACATCCTACCCTACGGTAAATCCGAAAATGTGCCTAGAAGGACCAATGTCGTCCTTCCTGTCAGCAACAAACATCTCTAGAGCGATCCAGCCAACCTCACATCCTCCCTATAGACTACAAATGGTCCGAGAAATCTATTCTCTAGACATGACAAAATGCAACACATCGCAAGAGATACATGGTTAGAGGTAAGAGAAAGATATTTCATTTCTTTTTTTTTGATTTTTACAAAAAAAAAAGAAACTCTCAAAGAGAGAACAAAAAAAAAAGGTAGTAGTAGAAGGATTGTGGGAAACATTTCAATAACTCCCACCGACTTTTTTCCGTACCGATGGGGGGAGCTCTGAAGGGACGATGAGGGGGTCCCGGGGTTCCCATCCGAACAGAATTCGATCCCTCATCGAAGTCGGAATCAAACTCATGTCTGGAAAAGGGAACGGAGGGCTTGATGTTGTCCAGGCCCTTCAAGTCATAAAACTTGAAGGCCTTCCCCCTGCATTCCGAAACCTCTGATGGTAGGAGTCCAGAGTCACTTCGGTGACCTCCTCCCTGAAGGCAGTGGACGCCTTGAAGTCCGAGATGGCGTTCGCCGCCTCCTTCTTAGCCTCCTCCATCTCCGTGACTGCCGCCGCGACTTGGGCCCTGACCTCCTTTAGTTGGGCCTCCAACATGCGAACCTTCTTCTCCAGACGGTCCACGAGAGGCTCATCATCATCGCCTGGTTCGAAGAACTCCGAACTCCTCTTCCTCTTAGGGTCGATGGCCCTCCTCTTCGTTGCCCGACGAAGCTCGGAGGTGCTAAACCTCATTTCAACTAAAGGAAGAAGTCTGAGAGGATGGTGGCCCTTGGCAGCAGAAGGCAAGGCCCTATTTATAGAGAGCCTACACCCATGACCGACTACGGGGAGGCATGCTCCACGTCTTTTTCAGTCGCATCAAAGAGCACCACGTGTCCAAGCGATGCTTCAAGAACCGTAAGGCCCTCGAGGATCATTCTCGGAACAATAGCTGCCGGTGCTTCAAATCCGGAGGAATCCCATCGTGTGGTGGCAACATTAATGGCTCCTTTTAGAAAAAAGAGACCTGCGGCACACAAGATGCAAGAAATCGCGATTGTACAAATATCGATACGCCGCATGGACAACGAGAATCGCAATTAAACTTTCCTAATCACCGGTCAATGGGGAGTTGATGCCTATCTACCCCAACGGACATGTTTAATTATGAGAAGAAGGTGACACCAGCCTAATCAACCATAGATGGTCTTTGGCGACAGAGTTCTAACCTATCTCGGAGTTCGTCTTCGTCAATTACCAATCAAACGGCCTTCGGCCACAGCCGTTTGACCAAGCAGAAGAGGGGACAGTAAAACTTGTTCAAGCTACATCTAAAAACATAACATAGCATATACAGAAGAAGAAAAAGCTACTTCAAAATCTGGAGAAGTTGTCATACAAAAGCCATTGACAATAAAAAAGGAAAACACATCTAAAGCCACTCGGATTATTCAACATCAACAGGAGGAGACCCAACATCACAGGATTGAAGTAACTTATCAATCTGCGCAGAAAGGATCTCGTCGACTTGGGCTAGGACCGGAGAACCTTTACCTTGGACTCCACCAGCCTGGATCTCCTCCTGAACCGGGGTCAGAGCTGGAGTCACCCCCAGATCTTCAACTAAGGTAGAGGCCTCCTCACCCAGACACGGCACCTCTTCGACCTCTTCAGCCTCCGCCGCGGCCTTAGCCTCCTCCTCCTCTTCTTCTTCTCCTTCGACTATGTTGAAAAAAGGGATGCCAGAAAGATAAGGTGGGGAAAGGCCTCCTTTACCTTGGAAAGTCCGTTGTTGAAGCCATGCTGATAGCCGTACAGGGATGCTTCATTCATCTCCTCTTGGAATTGTGAAGACTTCCTGAAGTCTGCTACAGCATCATCCACCTGCTTCCTCAAGGACACAGACTCTCTCTTGGCCGCTTCGGACTCCAGAATTGCCTCTTCGGCCCTCCTGGTAGCTTCCTCCGCTGCCTTGGTTAAACTCTCTATCCTCTCTTCATTCTCCTTAATAGTTAGCTCCAAGGAGTCGACTCACTTTTTGCTCTTCCTCCACCTTGCACCTTGCTCCGCTATTGTCAAATGGGCACTTTTTAGTTCACCCTTCAGCTCATGAATCTCGTCGTTCACCCGGACAAGACGGTTCTCCATAGACTACCTCAACTCTTCGGCTACTTCTTTTACGGCCCTGGCAGTATGGAGATCCTCTTGAGACCATGGATGAGGCTGTCAATGTTTTCCAGGCCCTCCTCCATAAAGGTAAGGTCATAGACCAACTGCATCAAAACTGTGGAGTTATGGATCGAACAATTCTCAGAGCAAAGGAGACGGCAAGGACCATACCTGTTGCAGGGCGAAAAAAGCAGAATCGAACATCCTGGGAAGGTTCCAACTTCGGAGAACTGCCAAGTCATGAGGCAGCAATGTACTCTTCAGCGCCTGCCTGGCTACGGCGGGGACCAGTAGTCCCCCAGTAGGCGAAAGCTCCGAATAGTTCGTCGAACGGCTTCGAGCTGGGGAAGCCCCACGAGCGAACTCTCCCCCGAATTGCCATGCTTTGCCCCTATCAGCCGCAGGGGGGCAAGGCGATGGCACATCCACCGCCTGAGGCAGACTCCCCATTATGCGAACTGGGAAGGTATCCATTGGTGGAATTTCGACTGGACGAGATCCTGACGGGGCCCCTTCTGTGGGTACTACATCTTCCCCTGAGGTCCCCGGGGAAGATGAGGTGCTCCGGTCCCCCTCGGGACCGTCTCTTCGGGCTTTCTTCTGAACTGCCGACCTTGTGAGAGGGGCTTGAGCTACCCTCTTCTCAGAAGTCTGACGGAGCCAGCTCACGCCAAGCTTCATCCCGCCACCTACAAGCAGAAGAGTTTCTTTAAGTCAACTAAGCTACAACAAAATCGGAGAAAAGGGGGAGCAGAAATCTCCGCCACTATATCTAATACAGAGAATTTGCTGATCCCCGCAAGATAAAGATTTCTCTTCTCCAACAACTCACGGATAGAGGCGACTTCCGAATTAATCAGAAGATCGTAATCCGACTGGTCAGCCACCAAGACCTTCTCATCATTGGTGGTTAAACGAGGCTTCTTCCAAACAGTATCGAAGCCCCATGGATCAATGGACAGTACAAACGCAAAATCAGGTTTCCACCCATGGATGGCACTGGGCATGTCCTTGATGACCTTACGGCCCGATCGAGGGCCAATCATCCACCATCCATTGCTATGGAAATCCCTCTTGAGTACAAAAAGGGCACTGAACAAGTTGGTCCTAGGTTCTATGTTTGCGATGCTGCATAGGACCAGAAACCCGCAGATGTTTCGGATGCTGTTCGGGGTCAACTGCACCGGCACCACTTGGTACAAACGAAAGATTTTGATGAAGAAAGGGTGCAAGAAAAATCGAAGGCCAGCCTTCAGATGATCCTCGTACACGGCTAAGCACCCGAGGGAGGTTTGTTCACCCGTTCCTCAAAAGCGGGGAGGACGAAAGGGAACCCCTAGAGAACACGATAGTGTTCTCACAGAAGGGCCATCTTCCCTGAGAAACCAAGCTAGAGACCGACTCCGAACCTACTACGTCACCGGCCCCTAAGGGCCCAACTTGTCCCCCCTGACTTTCTATAGTTTCTTCCATGATAAAAGAATGAAACGAAAAGGTAGAAGGAAGATTCTACCTGCGGAATAGATTGGTAGACAAAAACAGAGAAGGCTAAGCAAAGAATGAGACGAGGTTGAAGAAGCTTCTTTACCCGGACCTTCTCTCTTCCCAAAAGGAAATCAGGGGCCTCTGAAGTCCCACCAAGTTGATTTGACAAAGGGTTACGCAGGGAGGAAACCCATCTTGAACTAGCAGCCAGGATAAAGCATATCCATCATCCAATGGGCAGGGAGAAGCCACCACAACCATCCAAATCTCAATCGAAAGATTGGCTAGACCACCGCGCAATAGTAAAGGAAGAGACGGCTCCAGAGCCGCTCACTCTTTTCTTCTCCCCCAACCAGGGAGTGACAGCTATCCACCGCCTAATTCCAAATCAACCAGGAGTCATGATGAGCAGTCCAATCAGAGATCTCATGGTCATCTACTACACTATCTCCCAGGAGGAAAACGACAAAGCATTGGTACTCTCACTTCTCGAGACAAACCTTCGCTTCGAAAACTGAGAGTAGGGGGGCAACTGTTGGGGAATCCCGGTCTAAGTATGAACCGAACACCGGTTCGGCTGACCGAAGACCTTACCTCCAAAGCCAGCGACTTCGGACCTAGAAAGATCGGGCCAACCACGAGCAACCTAGGGCTCTCCACCGGCCTACGACACCCGGAGGCAAAACCTTCGGATTACGTCTTCGGTCTTAACCGAAGACCAGGCTCCATGTCGACTTCCGAAAACATACTCTTCGGTTCCTGTTGAAGACACGATTCCGGTCCTTGGTAAACACCAAGTCTTCGACTCATGCAGAAGACAAGATCTCCGACTGAGAAGATCCGAAGACGGGGAAATTCCTGGTTCAATTACGAGAATCTCCCTAAACAGGAAAACTCTGAGGATGGGTCCACGATCCTTCCTAGATAGGTAACAGTAACCAATGGTTACTATCGACTATCTCCATGCCACGATCATGGCCTCCAGCTGCCACGCTTCCAATCTGGTCGGAACCGTTCAATAACAACCTACGATTGCCAATCATGGGAGAAATTAACTCCCTGTGATTATTGGAAGAAGAACGGATCTGCAGGCCGGGCGCCCTCTTATAAATGGCGGTAAGAAGAAACGTGAGGGGAGGTACGCACACATACATACACCCATACCCTAAATTCAAAGAGCTTTCCCTTTGCTTCTCGAAATTCTTCTCCATTCTGTGGCTTGGACCCGCCTCTAACTTAGGCATCGGAGTGTCCCAGCCGGAACGACTCGGCAAGGGACCTGTTTTGCAGGTAAACCAGGGAGCGGTCCTGCAGTGCAACAGCTCCGACCGGCCGGTACAGGGACTCCATGCCAACACAGACCATCCATTCATATATTTTATATGGAATAAATGTATAAGAAAAGAGATCTTACAAAATTTCAAACAGTTTGGATATAATTGTTCATCTGCATCTTTCATTAAATTATGATACCGAGCTGACTCAGCAGTTGATGGTTGCATCTGCTTCTCGAATATGTTTGTTCCATAAATATAGAACCCTTGCATATTCTAGTTATTTCGTATATATTACTTGAACCTCCAAAATTTTGAACACCATGTTGAAAAGCATTTGTGATCATACCCGTTATATCATCATCTTCTACAGGATCCTCTTGTATATTACTGGATTCAAGATCAGATGAGGGTTGATTACTTCATATTGACAACATAAATTCTCCATGAAAAACCTACTCAGTATAACATTTTATAAAATCATTCCATATCAAATATTTTTCAACGGTTTGTAGATCTAGACAATAACTGTTAATACATCATTTGTATGGACATAATATCTTTCCATTCAAACTACTTTTATCCATACCAAATTTAATAAAATCATGAACTCCATCTAAATACTTTTTGATTTTTTTTTGGTTTATTTATCCAACTTTTATCTATTTTAGGATAAAATAATCAAACTTTTAAGTTATCTAAAAGTAAAAAAATTCTTCAATCAATAATAATGCACCAAGTAAATTTTTTAAAATTATGTAAAAAATAATATAACTTAACTAATAAATACATCATATCACTAACTAATAGGTAAAGATAGGTTTTATTTCATTCAAGAATTGTATTAATTATATAGATCATTTACAGTAATCAAACGATACGCAATAAAAGCTCTAAAAAAATCTCGGTAGCATTTTTCTTTAGTTCTCCCTATACAATTAAAGATGTATGATGAGAACTAAAAGAAAAAGCTATCTGAAATATATCTCGAACTCTACTTATACCGCTTGATTACTGTAATTACCTACAAAATTATTTATAATTATCAAACTGTCCAAACTGGATAATCAATTGACTACTATATATAATTCTCCCATCTATATAAAAAAATATAATTGTACGAATGCTATAGAATATGTACATTAATTAATTGACGGATCTATATTTTTATACAATAAAAGTTTTGTAAAAAAATATTTTAAAAATTATAATTGATCATAGCAATGCTATGTATGGTATCGAAATAAAAGATTTACAATAATGAATAAATATATCTTGATGCTATTGATACTTTTAAAATATGCCTTACATCTATAACTATTATAAACTAAAAGCATAATAAAAAAAAATACTTAAAAAGCAGTCAAACTTTCATTATAAAATTCAGTATCAAAGTATGAATTTAGGTTTGTGGAAGGAGTCAATTTTTTTTCCATATGATTAAATTTTTGTAGCAAATAATGTAAAAGAAGCTCACCACAACCAAGACTTCAATGGTGTTCCAACTTGTTCCTAGGATAGCTAATGCCACTAATATATTACTCAGATATTGTGATGTCTCAAATGTCAGTGTGGAAGTTCACCGTGACATATCTTGATGACCAGAAAATCATCAAAAAGCTAGCCAACTGAGATTATTAAATCATGCATTAAAATAATTAATCAGCAATAAAAAACCACCGTTCAATAATTTAAACATATACATTCTTCCCCCATTACCTCCAGCAAAATGATATTCTAATTGAAAGTACTTTCAATAAATTGATAATAGAGCAAGTTGCATGCAATGAATTTCTTTGATAGATGACCTCAATCCTTATTGAAGGGTCCTTATTCAAGGATGAGGTAATCAAAGAACCGGGATGGCAAGGCTTTTTAGCGGTTGTCCTTAGCTCATTATCCAATATTAAGGTTTCAATATCAAGTTAATGTCCTTAGCACATTATTCATTAACCTATGCGTGCCTCAGCAACCACGGTTACTGCTTTGACTCCACCAAAGGCCCAGGATACCTTCGCAACTGCTCCAGTGGCTACGAAGGCAACCCCAATCTTCACAATGGATGCCAAGGTGACAAGGTCTGTAATAATAACGTCCTCTCTTTATTAGTGTCATTCTCTCTTAGTTACTCGAGCTGGACCTTTCTATTTGTTGTATTGGGATGGTAGATATTAATGAATGCGATCTGAAAGAGAAGTATCCATGCTACGGGATTTGCAACAACACAGATGGGCGGCGGCGGCGGCAGCGGCGGCGGTGGCGGACTCACGCATGGCTTCTTACGCTTCTGAAGTTGAAGGCTTGTAGCACTTCTAACTTGAGAGTCGATTGGTTGGATGGTTTTTTTTTTAAAATATTATTTTTTAATTTTTTATTTCTCAGATCAATACCATTTCGATTTTATTTATCGAAATAGATATACGGTTATTTTTAAATAACAAAAAATAGAAAAAGTGAAATCACGGGTTCTACCGTGATTAAAAAAAAAAAAAATTGAAATCGCAGGAAGAACCTATGATTTCAAGAAATCACGCGTTCAACCTGTATTTTTTTGAAATCGCGGGTTTAACCCGTGGATCTTAAAATCGCAGATTCTACCAGTATTTTCTTCTCTATTTTTTTATTTTAAATTTTGATAAAAAATAAAAAACTAGAAAAAATTAGAAAAAAAAATTTAAAATAAAAAAATAATAAAATGATACTATAATAATTTTTTAAAATTATTATAACATGCGATTTTGCAGTCCGGTCGTCGATCCGGCCATCGGTCTGATAGCCAGTCCGGCTCCAGCCATCGATCCGATAGCTGGTTTGATCGTTGGTCAGCTACCAGTTCGGTCACTGATCTGACAGTCGGTCATCGGTCTGACAGTCAATCCGGTCGCTAGGATCCGGTATCTAGGATCCGGCCACCGGTCCGGTCACCGATCTGGCGACCGGATCGACCATCAGACCGGTGACCAACTGTTAGACCAGCGACCGGACTCGTAGCTAGACCGGCGATCGGACTGGCACCGATCTAGCAGCCGAACTGGCTGTCGGATCAATGGTCGAAGCCGGACTGGCTATCAGACCGGTGGCCGGATCGACGACCGGACTGTAAAATTACAGGTTATAATAATTTTAAAAAATTATTATAGTATCATATTAATATTTTTTATTTTTAATAATTTTTCTAATTTTTAATTTTTTATTAAAATTTAAAATAAAAAATAGAGTAGAAAATACGGATAGAACCCGTGATTTCACGAAATCGTGGGTTCTTCGTGCGATTTTAATTTTTTTTTAAATTTTTTATTTTTGAAATCGCGGGCAGAGAACCCGCGATCGTATTTTTTCTGGTTTTTTTTTATTTAAAAATGACCGTACATCTATTACGATAAATAAAATCGAAACGGCATTGATTTGGAAAATAAAAAATTAAAAAACAATATTTAAAAAAAAAACCCTTGGTTGGATATGTTAGGGGATGGGTGACCCTTGGCCGCGTCATCGGATGTATTAAAAATTCCAATATTTTCTCCGATGACCAGACCATTGACCTGTCATTTCAGAAAAAGATAATGGCTTGGCCAACATTTTGGAGCAAGGAATCGGAGAGGAGAGAGAAAAACTTTTTCAAAAATTTTTTATTAAAAAAATAACATAGGGATGGCAAATTCTCCTAAATTTATAATTTTTCTCTAAAATAAATAAAATTAAAAAATAGAAGTTTAATAAATTTTATAAAAATTTTTATCTTAACCTCAAATGATAGAAGAAGGTTGTACTATTTTTTTATTATCTTTTTTATTTGCTTCCAACTAAGAAAGGAATTTTTTTTTTTGTTTCTTTTTTAAAACTTTCAATCAAAAAGAATTTTTTTTTTTTATTTTCTTACACTTCATTAATATTTTATTTTATTTTCTACCCTAAACTTCTAATTAAATTGTGAAAGTGTGACATTGAATTGATATATGGCATGGGGCATGGTTTTCAAAACCATGCCAAACTATCCTATTCGATCTATACCGAATCATATTAGTCTTGGATTTCAATCTAAGCTTCTGATCGATTGAAATCATGCTAAACTCAATGATTTGGTATGATTTTCAGTTGAACCGAGTAGTTAAGCCTAGTTTTGATTTATTTTAGGATGGGGAATAACCGAAAAAGGTCTGAGACCTCCATTCTTCTCTTTCGACTTGTTTCTATAGTGAAAAAAAAAAAAATATAAAGAAATCAAATATTAATTATAGAATAGCTTTTTTTTTACTTTGACCTTGCAAAAGTCCATAAATATCCTATTTCGTCCATATAATTTTTTTGAAGTATTTGATTTTGGACAACTAATTTGTCAAAAGTCTTAATAAAATCATAATCTGAATCTATCAAACATGATTAACTACATATCCTGCTCTATTTTTAAGTTAATTTTTATCAAACAAAAATTTATTTCTTAATTTCTTGGAACAATATTGATAAAGGTCAATACATCTCATTTGAAAGGATTTGTAATAATTTATTATTTATTTTTATTTAAAATTTTTATAGACTTTTCAATTGTTCATACAGTTATAAAAATTTATAAATTTTTTTGTATGAAAAGTACTTGTATAAGATTTTTTGCTTGAATTAGCCAGTAGATGCTCACAAATATCTCACTCTAGCCATTATTTTAAGAAAGTAATGTACCACTGTAACTATGACATGGAAATAAAGATACAACTATAGTTATATAAAAATAAAAATGCATTAACATATTCGGATAAAAATGGATAGCATAAAAAAAAATATTCGATCATTTTATATCATAATAGTATATTTCATATATAGTAATCTTTGATTTATGATAATTTAGTTATGGTTATTTTATAAAAATAGAGGACGGTACATTATAAAAAAATGAAAAGGCATCAAGATATATGGAGAAGTAAGTAACTGATGTGGCAAGAAGCTAACATGCTGACATGTAATCCTTGTTAGATGCCATGTCAGAAAATCTGCGACGGTGGACACCCCGTCTCGGACTCCTTTGACCGGGCCAAGCTCCCCCAGATCAACGAGGCGGCCCGTCAAAGCCGAGCTTCGTCCTCCGCCAGGTCGGCACCGGCAAGCCCGGGGCGCCTAGGCCGGAGCCGCGCGATCTCCTTCGCCAGATCGAGCCCCTCCGAGGCTAAGCCCCCTGAGCTGGAATCGAGCTCAGCCCTTCTCCGCTAGGTCGAGCCCCTCCGAGGTCGAGCCCTTTAGGCTGGGGTCATGTGTCGACCTCCTCCATTGGATCGAGCCCCTCCGAGGTCGAGCCTTCTGGGCAGGAGTCGAGCATTCCTCCGCCGGGTCGAGCCCTTCCGAGGTTGAGCCCCCTGAGCCGGAGTCGAGCTCAGCCCTCCTCTGCCAGGTCGAGCCCTTCGAGGGTCGAGCCTCCCAAGTTGGAGCCGAGTCCCAGCTCTTCAGTTTAGCAACCAACTCGAAAAGTATTGTCGGCTATCAAGGAGGTAGAGCCACCCCCCGGGATGCCGGCGAGCAACCCGAGACCGCAAGGAAGCACCTGTCAAGTCATGATAACTGTCTACGGCCATCGCTTACACCAGGAGAGCAAGAAGCTCCCTCGTCAAGGTGCCACGCTCTCCACCAACCTCCTGCACCACCCGAAAGAGGAAGTCAGCCAGGAGATTCAAATCCCGGGGGCGGCGGCCCCTCGATCGAGGCACTGCCAGGCTTCCCGGAATGGGGCGACCGGGAGGAATGTCAGAATGCACGACAGTTCCCCTTATCACGAATCAGGAAAGATGTCCCGTCCACGGCACGGAACGTCGCCGCACGCGCCCGACAGTACAGACAGGAGAGATGTCCCATCCGCAGTATGGAATGCTGCCGCATGTGTCTGACAGCACAGGGGAGATCCCAAGGTAGGCGCCCATCGATCACCTGGACTTAAAAAAACCTTCGACATCCCTAGGAAAAAAGGTAACTAAAAACTAAACAGAAAAGATCCAAGCAAGGAAGGGAGAAAAAGCCTCACAGGAAGGCCAACCCACCTCGGCTACCATCTCTCCCTGCATACTCGCACCCCCACTCTTACACCATTCACTCATCCTAGCATGGAGTCCATCAAGAGGGGCTCGATCAGGAGGATCTGTTCTCCTGGATCGTCACTGACTTGACCGTCGGAATGCTCCACCGGAATTCCCGACCCGGGTCACTAACCCTTTTTGCAGGTCCTGGAGCGCAGGTCAACCCCGAGAGGACGAGGGGCGATCCGACGTCGACAGCAGCTATGGGCCACGATGATCTTGGCGGCAACAGTAACTATATTAGCTATTTCATAGCATAATAGATATATAGAAAAATAATTAAACATATTTTTTCTGATGCTACCATATAAAAATAAAGGAAAATATATTATATAAAGATGGAAGGTATTAATACATTTAAAAAAGAGAGAGATAGTACGAAGAAAATCATATTAGTTATTTCAAATCATAATAATATATTTCATAGTAATCATTGAACGATTCAGCTATGACTATTATATAAAAATGAAGGAAAGCATATTATATGAAGATAGAAAAATATTAAGATATTTGACAAAATAGGTTACTATATTAGCCATTTCATATTATAACAAATATTTGGAAAAGTAATTAATCATATTTTTTCTTATGCTATCATATAAAAATAGAGGAAAGTATATTATATAAAGCTAAAAATATATCAACATATTTGAAAAAAAGAATGGCATGAGAAAAAAATTATATTGACCATTTTATACTATAATAATATATTTTATAATATTTATCTATGATTTAGAATAATTTAGTTCTATTTATTATATGAAAATATAGAAGAGCAAATTATATAAAGATAAAAATATATTAATATATTTGAAAAAATAAACAACAAGATGGAAAGTGATGTGGCCGGATCGTTGACGTGGGGTGGGCAAATTGACGTGGAGTCCCCATCAGATGCCACGTTGGATTTTCAACATGGGCCCCTTCGCCAGGCTGAGCTCCCCCAGAACAACGGGGTCGCCTGCCGAAGTCGAGCTCTGTCCTCCATCAGGTTGGGCCCCGTCAGGTCGGGACGCCTAGGCCGGAGCCGAGCGTAAGTCCCCATCCAAGGCGGGCCCCTTAGGATCGGGTCCCGTGGTCAAGAGTCGAGCCCAAGTCTCTTCCGCCACGAGGAGCCCCTCCGAGGTCAGGTACCCTGGGCTGGACTGCGCCCCACCCACCTCCGTCAGGTTGAGCTCGCCCGAAGCTGAGTTCGGTTGGTCCGGAGTCGAGCTCAGCCCTCCCCGCCCAGCTGAGCCACCTCAAGGCGAAGACCCTCGGAGTTGGGCCCTATCTCTCCAGCTCAGTCCCCAGCTCGGGTAGAGGCACCAACCACCAAGGAAGCGGCGCCTCCGCTCCAAGGACGATGGCGGGCCTCCCGAGGGCCGTACAGCAATGCCTGCCATGCCGCAATTAATACCCACAGCCGTCACTCACACGAGAAGGGAAGGAAACTCACATCAAGGTGCCATGCTCTCCACCAACCTGCCGTACCGCCAGGGGAAGGACCCAGCCTAAGAGCGCGAGTCTCGAGGGCAGCGGCCCACCGATCGAGGTCTTGCCAGGATTCCCGGAACAGGGCAAGCAGAGGGAATGTCAGAGTGCATGGAAGCTTCCCCAGCATCTGATAGGAGAGGCATCCCATCCATGGCACGATACCTCGTTGCGCACGTCTGACGACACGGGAAGATCCCGAGGCAAGCTAGAGTAAAAACCCAGCCAGAGTAAGCCAAAGGCAAGCAAAGCAAAAAATCCACGGGACGGGCGAGAGAAAAAAGGGGAGAAGGGCCACACAGGAGGACTCTTCCACCTCGGCCATTACCTCTCCCAGCTCGCTCTCACTTCCATTCACACTACACTCACTCCACCTAGCGTGGAGCTCATCCCGAGGGGCTCGACCAAGAGGATCTGTTTCCTGGATCGTCACTGACTTGACCGTCGGAGCGCTCCCGCCGGAATTCCCGGCTCGGGTACGTTGTTTCTTGCAGGTCCCGAGGTGCAGGAGGCATCTCGAGGAGGCGGACGGGCGACCATCGACGCCACCAGCAGCTACGGGCCACGACGATCCTGGCGGCAACATAAAGTATTAATTTAGATTTAAAATCATTCAAAAAACTTTTAAAAATTGATTACAGATTCTAAAAAATAAACAAATTTGAAAAATAGGAAAAGTTACCAAAAAAATAAATTCGAAAAGTTTTTGTTATTTATACATAGGAATCTTGGAAATTTTCTCTTGCCCTGTTTGTAGGATATTCTGCTTTACTTTTAAGTTAATGAATCCAAACTAGCAACAAATATTAGCTCTCCCTCATGTTACTCTTTTAATAGTTAGAGGAGGACCTACTTTGCTATCTTCTTTTTTTGGATGAATGGCAGTCTAATTCTTAGTTTTTTTTCATTATTTAAAAAATACAAATCACCTAGTATAGCTAATCTACACTAATAGACTACATATACTTTTGATTAGGACTTGAGATAATTGAGGATAACTGAGTTGTTCCAACAAAGAAATGCATAGGCATTAAAAGAACAATAACATTCATAGTTTGTCCTTGGTACAGGAAAATTTTACCACATCGAACAAATAATCATCGACCGTCAACTGTTGTAATTGATAATTCATTTGTACTTGCTGATTCTATTTTGCTTTTTGATGACTTGATTTCAGAGTGTGCTGTTATTTGAAAAAAGCCAGGACATTTTGGATCTGCGAAGGATGCATTCCTGCTACCTAACATCAATACCACAGAGGACATTGTCGGCCTATCTTTCGGACATTCTTGAACACACAATAAGCCAACCTTTATACCATTCATGACTTCGACCATGGAAATTGAGTTGTTGATTGATTCATCTACTAGTTCCAAGGCATTACCTTCCATCCATAAACTCCATGCCTGAAAAAAATACTACATCACTATCATGATTTTATGAAAAAAAAGAGGAATATATGAAAATATTTAACTATATTTTTTCCAATCTTACATGTGCTAGAAGGTTTCCTTCATGCTCGGATATGGAGATCCCTCTGTTCTTTTTCCCACTAATGATTTCTAGTACTAAGACTCCAAAGCTGAATACATCGGATTTCACTGAGAAGACACCACCCATGGCATACTCAGGAGACATGTATCCACTGCATTTACCATTAAGATGATTACAATTTTTATTTGAAGAATAAATATCACAGTAATGAAAGATAAATAATACTTACTACGTCCCCACAACTCTCCGAGTATTTAGTGCCACTTCACCCCCCTTAAATATTCTTGCCAAGCCAAAGTCTGATATTTTAGGATTCATATCTTTATCAAGGAGAACATTGCTAGCTTTGAGATCCCTGTGAATAATTCTAAGTCTAGAGTCTCGGTGTAGGTATAGAAGACCTTGAGCAATCCCTTGTATAATGTTGTAGCGGGTTTGCCAATCCAGTAATACACCTTTATCTTTATCTATCCAAAGTTTACAATATGTTAGCCTTACTTGCACGAATAAAAAAAAGTGAAATGTTTGTCTACCTCAGTTTGATTTTTTTTTATTGGTAGCAAATAAAGCAAGCTTACATATATGCATTTAGCCCAAGAGTAGAAGAAATTATAACAAATATATACTGGTTAGAGTTAAAACTTAGTACTGACTTGTCTTCAAAGATTGATTACAATATGGCGATAGATTCAAAAGAATCATTATAACATAAGCTCTATGAAGTTGGCCACGTCCGCAACGCCACCACTTCTAATTGTCATGACCCAGAACTTTAAATTTTAGCCTAGACCACGTTCTTTGAGTGACCCTTCTAAAAATTCTTTTTCAAATGAGTGCCCAGCTATGGTGTTTTGATTTCCAGTACTCTTCCATTTAATCAGCAAAAGTGAGATATTGATTCAAGGCAAATGTTAGTATTTATTGAACAAAGTCCTTTCTTGATCTCTTGGACCAAGTATTAGAAGATATGATTATGTTGTGGTATTCTTAATTTAATTAGGGATAGCAAACAAAGACTAGGAAGAGAATATAAGATTAACTAACCAAAGAGGAAGGCGTCCAAACTTTTATTAGGCATGTATTCATATACCAGCATCCTTTCCTCTCCTTGAGTGCAGCAACCTAGAAGCCGAACTAGATTTCGGTGCTGAAGCTTGGCAATCAACATCACTTCATTCATGAATTCATTAGTGCCCTGTTTCGAAGTCTTTGAAAGCTTCTTCACGGCTATTTCTTGCTCCTCCCCAAGCTTTCCCTGAATTCATCACATTCAACATTGCCATACTCAAGAGTATTAAATCTAGCGGCAGTATCAATTTGTTCAAAAGCCCTAACTGCAACATTGTATTCAAAGTCTTGAATTTAAGACAATATATCGAGTGAGACCTACATTGTAACATTCTGCTATAAGCTCGATTGGTAAACTAAGAAAATACCTTGTACACAGGGCCGAAGCCCCCCTGTCCAAGCTTGTTTTCAATTGAGAAGTTGTTGGTCGCTGCAATGATTGTCCCCAAATCAAATATAGGAAGCTCCCAGTCCTTACCTTCCTTGCATTCATTGTTGCGGTGACTAGTGAAGGGCTTGGCATCTAAGATAGCTGTTGCAGTAGTCACAAATAATAAATGTTAGGATATCCTGTTTCAAGCTACAAACCAAACTTCGGTTCGACTGACCGAAGTTCTCTTTCCAGACTACGGACTTCGAACCAAGCCAGGGACAAGCCGATTGCAGGCGGTCCAAGGCCACACGCCGGATGGCAACATCCGAAGGCCAGTTCTTCAGGTGACGTCTTCGGCCTCGATCGAAGACTGAACTCCTCATCGACTTCTGAAGGCACGTACTTCGGACCCCGTCGTAGACACGAACTCCGGCCTCGGGGAAATACCAAGTCTTCGGCCCATGCAACGGAAAACCCAAAGTTTGGATCACAATCTGTTCCTAAAAAGCAACTGTAACCAACGGTTACAATCGACACTCATCATGCCATGATCATGGCGTGCAACTCCTGCAGCTACGCCTCCGATCTGGCCGGAACCGTTCATTGACAACCCACGATTGCCAATCATGGGAGAGATTGGCTTTCCATGATCATCGGAAAAAGAGTGGGTCGCGGGCCGGGGGCCTTCTTTTAAATATGGGTAAGAAGGGTAGCTCGAGAGGTATGCGAATAATCTCGCACACATACGCTTGTAATCTCCAAGAGCCTTTTCTCTTCCACTCTTTCTCGACACCTTCCCTCATTCTATGGTTGGAATCCGCCACTGACTTAGGCATCGGAGTGTCCCCCGTCGGAACAACTCCGGCAAGGGACCTGTTTTGCAAGTGAACCAGGGAGCGGTCCTGCGACGTAGCGGCTCCGACCGGTCGACCCAGGGACTCCACACCAATAGATTGGCGTGCCAGGAAGGGGGCGGCAGCATTAACGCTCTTTAAGCTCCCTCTTAGACAAGGGAAAAAAAAGTTTTGATGGCAAGAGGAAAAGCTCAAATTGCTTCTATAAGCTGGAGTCGTGCTCCGTCTCAAGGGGGTGCACCCCCGGAGGAGAACGATGTTTTACCTCCCATAGTTGTTGTGGGAGCACAACAGTTTGAAGCTCTTATGAACCAGGTTGCCAACCTAACGGCCATGGTTCAAGAATTCCAAGACAGAGCCTTTTCGGCGGCAAACCCACCGGCTATTTCTAGACATAGCTCTTGATCCCGAAGAAGGAGAGCTCCGCGGGAGGATTTCATGCATCTCTCCCCCGTTCTCGGCCTTCTCCTGAAGGCCGGACTTCAAGATTGCCTAGGTCCGTCGATTCCCCGCAGAAAGGGAAAAGGCTAAGCAAACCTCCTCCTCCTCCTCCAAAGACTCCACTTCAGTGGAAAGAGCACTGAAGCAGACTCCCGATTATGATGGGAGGTTCAGAACCATCAAGTCAGAGATGGCAAAGGCACGAGAACAGAGAATGCGGGATCAGAGAGATCCCGATGACTTGATTGTGGGTGATCTACGCCCACCCTACACCGACCGCATCATGGCTGAGGTCACCCCTCGGCACTTCAGGGTTCCACAGATGGAGCCCTACGACAGCACCACCGACCCCCTCGATCATTTGGACAGCTTCAAGGCCCATATGATGATTCAAGGAGCTTCGGACGCGATGTATTGCTTGGCATTCCAAGCTACCTTGAAGAAGTCGCTCGGATGTGGTACTCGAGCCTGGACCCAGGTACCATCGATTCATTTTTCGAGTTAGAAAAACTGTTTGTCTTGCATTTCAGGACCTGCCACAAGACTCATTGGAATACGAACACACTGTTCCTCCTTCACCAGAACGAAGGAGAAAGCATGCGAGACTATATCTCCAGGTTTAATGCGGCCATGCTCGAGATCCCCGATCTCAACGAACACGTGGCCATGTCAGCACTGAAGAAGGGGCTTCGTACGTCCAGGCTTACTTTCTCCCTGAATAAGAAGTTCCCAAAAAGCTACGCTGAGCTCCTATCAAGGGCTCAGAAATACGTCGATGCTGAAGAGCAGGCAGCGAATCGACGATTGATTGAAGGAAAACCCCCTTTAAAGAAGAAGAATAATAGGGGACAAGGTCCCCAAACCTCCAACAATAACGACGGCAAGTATACAGACCGCCGAAGAAGTTCCTCCCCGGCCCAGAGCAATGGGAGGAAGATTCGACTCTTACACCCTCCTCAACCTCCCTCGAGAGAAGATCCTCATGGAGATAGAGAAAGAAAAATATCTCCAACGCCCCGTCCCATGAAGGCCTCCTCTTCGTAAGGAACATGAATAAATTCTGTCGATTCAACCGGGACCACGGCCACAATACAGAAGAATGCATCCAACTGAAGGATGCAATTGAGGATCTCATCAAGAGAGGATACCTAGGGCGGTATATCGGTCGCCAAGGCCCCGGTCAGAAGCAACTGTTCCCTAGCCACCTCCTAAAGAGGCCGAATTGCCAAATCAAAGGCCCACCAATGGAGGTGTAGGGATGATACACCGACCCACTAACTGGCGAAGGGATGAAGATGAAGCTTCAAAGCGACTGAAGGATAACAACTCCATCCTCTTCTCTGATGATGACCTTGAGGGAGTTCGACTCCCGCACAATGATCCTCTTGTAATTTCGACCATAGTGGCCAATTATGATGTACAGCGAATTCTTGTAGATAATGAAAGTTCGACTGATGTCTTGATGTACGATGCATTCTCTAAAATGTGTTTGCCTAGACATCAACTGCAAAGATCCCCCATACCGCTCTCTAGTTTCGGGGGCAACCAAGTTTATGCCGAGGGGAAAATAGTGCTGCCTGTAACCCTTGGCATCGAGTCTCGACAAAATACATTGCCGATCAACTTCACGGTGGTCCAGATCCCCTCAACATACAACATTATTCTTGGGCGGCCTGCCTTGAACAGGTTCCAGACCGTGATCTCCTCTCACTACCTCTTGGTGCGCTTCCCCACCAGGAATGGTGTTGGAGAAGTTAGGGAGAACCAGAGGATGGCACAACATTGCCTAATGATTGAAGACAGGCATTTCAAGGATTCGACTACTCTGGATCAGCTGGATCCGAGGGATGCAACCACAAATCTTGGTGAGCCCATGGAGAGGACCATCCTGATACCTTTGAAAGAGGAAGATCCCTCCAGAGTTGTACAGATCGGGAGCACGCTTGATAAGGAAGCCATAACGGAGTTGATCCATTTTCTCAGGGACAATGCCGATGTCTTCGCCTGGTCGGCTTCGGATATGCCCGAAATTCCTGCCGAAGTAATCACTCATCGGCTGAAAGTAACCCCTGTGTACAAGCCTGTGCAGCAGAAAAAGAGGAGCTTCACTCCCGAAAGACAGCAAGCTGTAGACGAAGAGGTTGGCAAGCTCCTCAAAGCAGGGTTCATCAGAGAGGCCCGCTACCTCGAGTGGCTGGCCAATGTGGTAATGGTGAAGAAAGCTAGCGGCAAGTGGAGGGTCTGCATCGACTATACAGACCTCAACAAGACTTTCTTAAAGGATAGCTTCCCTCTCCCAAAGATTGATCAATTGGTCGACGCTACCGCCGGCCACCAGTTGCTGAGCTTCATGGACGCCTCTCCGGCTACAATCAAATTAGAATGGATCCACAAGATGATGAGAAGACGGCTTTCATCACTGATAGAGGTCTCTACTGCTACAAGATGATGCCGTTCGGCCTCAAGAACGTCGGAGCGACATTTCAGAGACTGATCGACAAGGTATTCAAAAAGCAACTGGGAAGAAATATGGAGGCCCATGTTGACGACATGATCGTCAAGAGCCTCCACCGGAGAGATCATATCCATGACTTGGAGGAATCGTTTGGCACTCTCCGGCGCTACCATATGAAGCTAAACCCGGCAAAGTATGCCTTTGGGGTCACTTCGGGCAAATTTTTGGGATTCCTTGTTACCAAACGAGGGATTGAGGTGAACCCTGAGAAGATTCAAGCCTTGAAAGATATGAGACATCCCTCCTGCAAAAAGGAAGTCCAACAATTGACAGGGAGCATTGCCTCCCTAAGCAGATTTATCTCTCGGTCAGCCGAGAAATGCCTTCCGTTCTTCAAGGTGCTCCGACAATCAAAGGGCTTCGAATGGTCCGAAGACTGTCGTGCTACCTTCGAGGAACTGAAGAAGTATCTGGAGACCCCGCCATTGCTCTCCAAGCCAAAAGAAGGAGAGGTTCTCTACCTGTACCTCTTTGCTTCAGATGAAGCAGTGAGTTCGGTTCTTGTTCGGAAGGAAGAAGATGGGTCCCACAAGCCGATTTACTACATCAGCAAAGTCCTACATGATGCAGAGACACGGTATGCAAGGATGCAGAAGCTGATCTACTCCTTAGTGATTGCGGCAAAACGACTACGGCCATACTTTCAGGCCCATGCTATCGTGGTGCTAACTGATCAACCTCTCAAGGTCGTTCTCCGATCTTCGGACACTTCTGGAAGGATAGCCAAGTGGGCTGTGAAGCTAAGCAAATTTGATATCAGCTTCCAGCCCCGAACGGCTATGAAGGCCCAGGTGCCCTTTGATTTTTTGGCTGAATGCACTTGGAAGTCCGAAGACGAAGCCTCTTCGGAAGAAGAAGAAGCCCCGAAGGAGACAAACTCCGTTTGGGTGCTTCATGTGGATGGAGCTTCCAATGCTATTGGGTGCGGGGTTGGACTCATGTTGGCCGAACCTGACGGCCATTCCATAGAGTATGCACTCCGTTTCTCCTTCCACGCCTCCAATAATCTGGCCAAATATGAGGCCATACTCGCCAGACTTCGGATTGCCAAAGATTTGGGAGTTCGGCAACTTCAAGCCTTCTTAGATTCCCAACTGGTTGTAAATCAAGTCAACAGAGAATATGCAGCTAAAGACCCAACCATGGTGCAATACCTGGAAAAGGTATGAGCTTTGTCTTCCCAACTGGAACATTTTGAAATCATCCATGTTCCCCAATCAGAGAACTCCCGGGCGGATGCACTGTCTTGACTGGCAACTACAGCACCGGAGTCTCTCGGGCACACCTTTGTTGAACATCTTGAAACTCCAAGCATTGCCGAAGAGGCTGCAGAGGTGCGCCAGATTGACGCCGAGCCAAGCTGGATGGATCCCATCGTCAGGTTCCTGAATGAAGGAAAACCATCGAAAGATAAGACAGAGGCCAAGAAGATCCGATGGATGGCGTCTCAATACGTCATCTTAGATGGAGCCCTCTACAAGAGATCATTCTCCCAGCCACTGCTAAAATGTCTAGGACCCATCGATGCAGATTATGCTTTGAGAGAGGTCCACAAAGTCATATGCAGGGATCACTTGGGAGGTAGATCTCTAGCATACAAGATTATTCGACAGGGGTATTACTGGCCCTCCATCCAGAAGGACTCACTGATTTCGTGTGGAAGTGCGACCAATGCCAGAGATATGCCAATGTGCAGAGTTAATCTGCGAGTCACCTAACTCAGTTGGCAGCCCCATGGCCTTTTGCCTAGTGGAGGATGGACATTCTTGGCCGATTCCCATTAGCATCAGGGCAAAGGAAGTTTCTTCTAGTGGCCATCGACTATTTCACGAAGTAGGTGGAAGCCAAACCATTGGCCCAGATCACAGAAGGCAAGGTAAAAAATTTTGTGAAAAATTCCATCATCTTCAGGTTCGGCATCCCACATGTCATCATCACGGACAACGGGAGACAATTTGACAATCCGACAATCCGAAGTTCAAGGACTTCTGTGCTCGGTACCATATCCAGCATCGGCTGACATCCGTTGCTTATCCACAGTCCAATGGAGAAGTCGAAGTCACCAACCGGACCATCCTCCATGGTCTAAAGACGAGGTTCCGTTCTCTAGGCTACCAAACTATCCCGAGAACGGCCACCGACGAATCTTTGTTCAACCTGTCCTACGGTACCGAAGCCGTGTTACCTATCGAAGTCTCCCTACAGTCCCTGAGAATTGACAACTATGAAGAGCCTGAGAATTCCGATCGCAGAAGAATTGATCTGGATTTTCTATCAAGCACCAGGCTACAGGCCCAGATAAGAATGGCGGCATACCAGCAAAAGGTCGCAAAGTATTACAACTCAAGGGTGAAGGAGCAAACTTTCTGCACGGGAGATATGGTATTGCGAAGAGCAAAAGTGTCTAGGCCAACGGAACAGGGTAAACTCTCCCCCAACTGGGAAGGTCCATATCAAGTCGAAGAAGTCATTCGACTAGGGACATATCGACTTAGGACCCTGGAGGGGAAGGTCCTATCCTGGCCATGAAATGTACAAAACCTTCACAAATATTATCAATGAAAGAGTTCCTGAAATTCCTGTGCAAAGCTTCTCAACCCTACTCAACTCAGAACGGCTAGTTGCATCAACTGAACGGCAACAGCCTAATTGACCCGATCTGAAAAATCGGTCAACTGTGCAAAGGAGAGTCTGATCCACTCACCTTATCGGTATGCCCGACGAGCACAATGGATGGTCTAACCAGGCTACCAAAAAGATCAAAGACGCAGGGATGGTTCTCGCAACCTACCCTACGGTGAATCCGAACACGCGCCGAGGCGGGCCTGAACAACCTACCTTAATCACGACAGAAAGTGCACAGGGATGGTGTAAACACCTTACCCTATGGAAAATCCAAACACGTGCCTAAAAGGACCACTGTTGTCCTTTTTGTCAACAACAAACATTCTCAGAATGGTCCAATTGACCTCGCTTCTTCCTTGTAGATCAAAAGTGGTCTACGGAGTCTACATTACAGACAAATCATGATGCAACACATTGCAAAGAATACGCGGGAAGAGGTAACAGAAAAGATTTTCATTTCTTTTCAAATTTTTACACAAAAAAAAAGAGAAGGAAGAAGACTCTCCTAAAGAGAGAGTGAGAAAAAGGAAAAGAAACTCTCCTAAAGATATATATATATATATATATATATATAAAGGCGTAGCAGCAGAATCTGAAAAATTTTTAATAACTCCCTGATGGGTTTTTTCCGTACCATCGGGGAGAGACCTGATGGGACGACCAAGGGCCCCTGGGATTCCCGTCCGAACTCAAGTCCGACCCTTCATCAGAGTCAGAATCGAATTCGTGGCCGGGAAAGGGAACGGAGGGTTTGATATTGTCCAAGCCCTTTAAGTTGTAAAACTTGGAGGCTTTCCTTCGACACTCCCAAAACCCCTAGTGGAAGGAGTCCAGGGCCACCCCGGTGAGCTCATCCTTGAAGGTGGTAGAAGCTCTGAAGTTTGCGACGGCGTCCGCCGCCTCCCTCTTTGCCTCCTCCGCCACCGTGGTCGCCATCGTGACTTGAGCCCAGGCCTCCCTCAACTGAGCCTCCAGAAGGCGGATCTTCTTCTCGAGACGGTCCACCAGAGGTTCCTCCTCTTCGTCTCCTAGCCCGGGTGACTCCGGACTTCGCTTCCTCTTGGGGTCGATAGCCCTCCTCTTCGTCGCACGATGGAGCTCAGAAGTGCTGAACCTCATTGTTAATGGAGGGAGAAAGCCTATGGGGACGATGGCCTTTGACAGCGGAGGGCAGGGTCCTATTTATAGAAACCCTGCACCCACGACCAACTACAGGGAAGCGTGCTCCATGTCCTTCCCAGTCGTGCCAGAAAGCGCCACGTGTCCGGGCGACGCTTCGAGAACCAGAAAGTCTCTCGGAAGCCATCCCCAAGACAGCAATCGCCATTGCTTCGAATCCGGAGAAACCCGCATCGTGCGACGGCATCATTAATGGTCTCTTTTTGGAAAAAAGAGACCCGACGGCTCATAAGGCGCAAGAAATTATGACTGTGCAAATTTTGACGTGCCACGTGGACAACGATGATCCTAATCAAATCTTTCTAATCACCGATTGGCGGGAAGATGACTTCTATCCGCCCCAACGGACAAATTTAACATCCAAAGAAAGGTGGCAGTCTTCGGCAATGGAGTTCTGGACCATTCCAGGTTTCATCCTCACCGATTGAACGGCCTTCGGCCAAGACTGCTCAACCAAACAGAAAAGAAAACGGTAAAATCAGTTCTTATCGACTGAATGGCCTTCGGAGGCTATTGTTCTACTAGGAAAAAGAAGAAATGGTAAAACTGTTTCAGGCTGCACATGAGGCACAACAACGCATGTGTAAAGAAAGGATAATTCATTTCAAAACCTAGAAAAGCTGCCATACAAAGTTCATTGGCAATACAAGTAAAAAAGAAGGAAAATACATCCAGAGTGATCCAAGTCACTCAACGTCAGTAGAGGAAGGCTCCACATCACAGGACTGGAGCAACTTGTCAATTTGCTCTGAGAGGACCTCACCAATCTGGGCCGGGACAGGAGAACCTTCAGCTTGGACTCCTCCAGCCTGAGTTACCTCCTGAGTCGGGATCAGAGCTAGGATCACCTCCGGACTTTCGACTGGGGTAACAGCCTCCTCTTCCGGACATGGCACCCCCTCGACCTCCATTGCGGCTTCAGCCTCCTCCACTTCTTCTCCTTCCTCTCTAATTATGTTGTAGGAGGGAATGCTGGAAAGGTCGATGTGAGGGAAGGTCTCCTTTACCTTGGAGAGTCCATCGTTGAAGCCGTGTTGGTAGGCATATAATGACGCTTCATCAATCTCTGTCTGGAATTGTGAAGACATCTTGAAGTCAGCCATGACACTGTCTATCCGCTTCCTCAAAGATCCAGACTCCCGCCTGGCAGCTTCGGACTCCCTCTTAGCGGCTTCGGATTCCAGGATCGCCTCTTCGGCCCTCCTAGAATCCTCCTCCGCCATCTTGGACAAATTCTCCATCTTCTCCTGATCCTCCCTGGCAGCCTGCTCCAGGGACTCGACTTGCTTCATGCTCCTCTTCCACCCTGCCTCTTGTCCCGCTATCCTCGAGTGCGCACCTTTCAGTTCACCTTTTAGTTCGCGAATTTCATCAGTTATCCGAACGAGACGGTCCTCCATGGACTGCTTCAGCTCTTCGCCTACTTCCTTGGCAGCCCTGACGGTCTGAAGCTCCTCATTGATGCCGTGGATGAGGCTGTCCACATTCTCCAGGCCTTCCTCTATGAAGGTGAAGTCATAGACCAACTATATCAAAAAAGAGGAATCGAGGATCAAATAATTCTCGAGGCAAAGGAGGTGGTGATAGTCATACCTGTTGCAGGGCGGTGAAGCCATAATCGGACACTTTGAGAAGGCTCCGATTCCGAAGAATTGCCAAGTTGCGGGGTAGTATCGTACCCTTCAACGCCTGCCTGGCTTTAGCCTGGACCAGCAGTCCCCCCATAGGCGAAAGCTCCGAGGAGTTCGTCGAACGGCCTTCGGCTGAAGAAGCCCCGTGGACGAACTCTCCTTCGACTTGCCGCGCTTTGCCCCTATCAGCAACGGGGGGGGCAAACCAGCGGCACATCCACTCCTTGAGGCGGGCTCCCCGTTGTGTCGATTGGGGAGGCGACCGCCGGTAGAGTTTCGACTGGACAGGGTCTCGCTGGAGCCCCTTCCGTAGCCGCTACATCTTCCCCCGGGGTGCCCCGGAAGGACGAAGTACTTTGGTCCCCTTTGAGACCATCCCTTTGAGCTTTCTTCCGAACTGCAGACTTGGTGGAAGGGGCTTGTGCAACCCTCTTCTCCGAAGTTTGGCGAAGCCAACTCAAATCGTGCTTCATCCCGCCACTTGCAGGCAAAGGAGCTCACATCAGTTAAATGAGCTACAATAAAACCTGAAGTAGAGGGGCAGAAATTTCCATCGCTATACCTAATGAGGGGAATTTACTAATTCCCGCCCGATGGAGATTCCTCTCCTCCAACAACTCCCGGATGGGGCAACTTCGGAGTTAACCAGAATATCATAATCCGACTGATCGGCCGCCAAGACTTTCTTTCCGTCATTGGCGGTCAGGCGAGACTTCTTCTATACAGTGTCGAAGCCCCATGGATCAAAAGACAACACAAATATGAAGACGGGTTTCCACCCGTGGATGGCGCTGGGCATGTCCTTGATAACCTTGCGGCCCGATCTAGGGCCAATCACCCACCATCCGTTGCTGTGGAAGTCCCTCTTGAAAACGAAAAGGGCCGTGAACAAGTTGGTCCTAGGTTCTACATTGGCAATGCTGCACATAATCAGGAACCCGTAGATGTTCCTGATGCTGTTTGGGATCAACTGTGCTGGCACCACTTGGTACAAGCGAAAAATCTTAACAAAGAAGGGGTGCAGGGAAAACCGAAGACCAGCCTTCAGGTGATCTTCGTATACAGCTAGGCACCTAGGGGGAGCTTCATTCACCCGCTCCTCGGGCGCGGGGAGGACAACGGAAAACTCCTCAAGAATGCGGTAGCGTTCCCAAAGAAGGGCTGCCTTGCCCTGAGAAACCGAGCTGGGGACCGACTCCGGACCTACTATATCTCCGGCCCCCGAGGGCTCAACCTTTTCTCCCTGACTCTCAACGATCTCTTCCATGACAAAGGAATGAAGCAAGGGAGTGGAAAGAAGTTTCTACTTGAGGAATAGACTGGTAGTCTAGAACAGTTCGAGCAGTGAATGAAACGAGGTTGAAGAAGCTTCCTTGGCCGGACCTTCACCCTTTCCCAAAAGAAAAACAAGGGTATCTGGAGCCCCGCCGGGGGTTGGATTGACTCAAGGTTACCCTAGGGGATAACCCACTTGCGACTGACCGCCAGGATAAGGCATACCTTTCATCCAATGGACGGAGGAAAGCCACCGCAACCATCCAAATCCCAATCAAAAGATTGCCTTAACTACCGTGCAACGGGAAAAGGAGAGGCGGCTCTAGGGCCACCCACTTTTTCCTTCCTCTCTAATCCAGGAGTTACAGCTGTCCACCATCTGATTCCCGGATCATGATCGACAGTCCCGTCAAGGATTCTATAATCATCCATCACACCGCCTCTCAGGAGGAAAACGACAAGGCACTAATACTCTCACTTCTCGAGGCAAATCTCCGCTTCGAGAACTGAGAGTAGGGGACAACTGTTGGGATATCCTGGTTCAAGCTACAAACCGAACTCCGGTTCGACTAGCCGAAGTTCTCTCTTCGGACTACGGACTTCGAACCAAGCCGGGGACAAGCCGATTGCAGGCGACCCAAGGCCACACGCCGGATGGCAATATCCGAAGGCTAGTTCTTCAGGTGATGTCTTCGGCCTCGACCGAAGACTGAACTTCTCATCGACTTCCGAAGGCACGTACTTCGGACCCCGCCGTAGATACGAACTCCGGCCTCGGGGAAATACCAAGTCTATGGCCCACGCAAGGGAAAACCTGATGCTTGGATCACAATCTGTTCCAAAAAGGCAACTGTAACCAACGATTATAATTGACACTCATCATGCCATGATCATGGCGTGCGACTCCTGCAGCCACGCATCCGATCTGGCCGGAACCGCTCATTGACAACCCATGATCGCCAATCATGGGAGAGATTGGCTTCCCATGATCACCGGAAAAAGAGCGGACCCGCGGGGGCCTTCTTTTAAATATGGGTAAGAAGAGTAGCTTGAGAGGTACTCGAATAATCTCGTACACATATGCTTGTAATCTCCAAGAGCCTTTTCTCTTCCACTCTTTCTCGACACCTTCTCCATTCTGTGGCTGAAATCCATCAGTGACTTAGGCATTGGAGTGTCCCCCGCCGGAACAACTCCGGCAAGGAACCTATTTTGCAGGTGAATCAGGAAGCGATCCTGCGATGCAACGGCTCCGACCAGCCGATCCAGGAACTCCACGCCAACAATAAGTAACCACTACTCATATTGTGTTATGTACTGCAAGGTTGAGTAATTTTACCTGTTCTTCTCGTTATCCAAATGCAAATACCCATCGAAGCAAGCAATAGACTTCCCACAATAGATCCTACCACAATCCCAACTATGGTACGTGAATGTGAATGATCTGATCCTGAAACATCAGCGTCGTATGAGTACATGATGAATCATTGTTTTTTTTCTTTATTATTATTATTATTTTTATTTTCAAAGTGCCAAGTACTTCTACATATAAATTGGGATGAATATTGGTTGCTCGGCTTAGCCCAGGTTTTAAATAGGTCATACAAAGTTATGAGCTTGTTGGTTTGAGTTTGGTTTCTTAATTAAAAAAAATTAAATGGGGACAAGACCGAATTTTTTTTTTTTTTTGTTGTTTTTTTATGGTAGCAGAAGACCGAAAACTTTTAATTTGCAGTTGGAGCATAGTATTTTGAGCGACCCTACTTAAAGGTTCCTTTTAGGTGAGTCAGCGTGATAAAAATGTCTATGACTCTAATTTCAGAATTTTTTAAAAAATAATATTTTTTTTAAAAAAATTATTGATATAGATGATTTCAAGTATATTTATCGAAATAGATGATTCCTCCAACGTGACAGCCACGGAGGTGCTTAAATTCATCTTTTGAAAAGATGAACTCAACTTCGTCTTTTCAAAAGACAAATTCCATATGATCTTTTTTTTTAAATTAATTTTAAATTTGATGTGATGTTTTTGAATTTAATTCGATGTAATATTTGATTTCGTCTTTTGAAAAGACGAATCCAAACCAAATAATTTTTTTTTCTTTTCAAATTTATAAATATTATTATTTTTTTAAATAAAATTAATAAATTTTAATTTTAAATAAATAAATAATAAATAAAAAAATTAGTATTAATTAAAATTTATATATTATTTTTTTGGTAATATTAATTATTATATTATTTTGAAATAACATTAATTAAAAATAGTATTAATTAACTATATAAAAATAATATTAATTTAAAATTAATAATAAATTAACTAGAAAATAACATTAATTAAAAAATATTATAATAATATACTATAATATATTTTATATTATAATAATTGATAATATTAATTGTTTGGTTTGGATTCGTCTTTTGGAAAGATGAATTCAAAACTGTATTCGTCTTTCCGAAAGACGAAATCAAATATCACATCAAATTAAATTTAAAAATATCATATCAAATTTAAAATTAAATAACCCATGGAAGGGTTGATCGTGTCCTATTCCTTGTTTTGTGCCTATTATAAAAAGGACCGGAAATAGACCTAGACCGGCTGAGGCCTTTTAGGTAGGATGGAGTACGGATCATCACGCTATGGACAAGGCTCGAAAAACTTAGGACTAGATTTAGACTATAGAGTTCATTTTTCTGGGCCCATATTGAGTAACTCATCATGGGCCCAACCCGAGCTCCACCTCGGATAAGGTTCCAAACGAAGCCAAAATTCAAGCCTAGGTCCTGCCTGCTTCAATTCGAAAATAGGCTCGTCCTTGGTGGACAGTGGCTTGGTTTGACGAGAAATTTTTGCATGGACTAGGTTCAAATCCAAGGGCATATATGCAGTGGATAATATGCACCTTTCATTTTAACCTTGAATTGTTTAAGTACAAGGAGGTAACATGGTGGATGAATATTGGACTGGTCCAATGGACTTCCATCAAATAATTAGATTGGTCCGACAATATTATAGGGCATGACCAGCTTGATCCCCAATCTAGTAGATACTTTTTTGATCATTACATAGTTGGTAATACGAAGCTAGGGAATTCTATTTTTTTTTTAAAAAAAAGGAAACAGATGGGTTCGTGTCGCACCTCTATCTAGGCTCAGATGGGCTTGGGTGAGAAGTACACCGGCCCATTTCGAGACTTCAATAACGAGCCAAATTTCCAAAACTTACATTAAACTAGCCAAGACTTAGGTCAGAGGTCGCCTTCCTTGGAATTAAAATGAAAACAGAGGTCGTTAGCTGTCCCATCGGTTTGGCAGGTTGATTTCCTGTGTCCCCACCTACGGGTGTGTCTGCTACTCTGGACCACCGTAGAAAGCCCGACTCACACCAACTAGTGCAAACTAGACTGCATGCGCCCTATAACAGTGTGCAAAGTCCACCGTTGAACCAGCACAAGCTGGGACTGGCACCGGCAGCGGCGATGCAGACATCTGCCGATTTCCAGCTTGCACTAATCCAATGGTACACATATTTCTAAAGTACAGTTGCAGATCATAATAAATAAAGCGGCACATACCTAGATCACTCTCCGCTAACCGGACGTAGAGACCCTGTCCACCAAAGTATAACACCCTAATATCAGTGAGCTCCGTTGTCCAAATTATGCAGCCGGTCCCGTTGATATCAGCACTAGCATAGGCCGTGCATGAACAATTCCTCAAGCACAAAGTCCTACACTCATCCAGTTCCATACTCCTGTCCACCGTTGACCTCGAAGTGTCCGGCAGCTTTACCTTCTTTATTATCACAAATCCATCAGTAGTCCCGTTCCGGCAGTCCAACTCCGTCATCCTTGCACACCCATCGCTAAAATCCGAATTTCTTGGCAACTTAGGCTTGAACCCCTGCAAGCAACTACACATCGGTGAGTTGTCCAGCTTACAGATCCCGTAAGGCCCGCATTGTGACCAAATATCGCACAAGTCCTTCGGCTCAGACGTGTACATGCTCCACATTTGGCGGTCACCTTGCCAGACATAGCGTTGGACCTCACCGGTGTAGTACAAAATGAGCCTCGCAATGATAGACGTGCCGGGGGTGTTGTAGATGTAGAAGGCCTCGTCGTTCTTCATGACAAAGTCCAATTTGAAGCCAGCGCTAACATCTGACATGCCACTGAACCTTTGCCCGTTCCATGGCCCGACACGCCCCTGCTGGTTCGAGCCCTTCCACACAATTATCTGGGGGTCACCATGGACATCCAAAGCCATGGTGTTGGGGCCTGGAGCTGGGTCGCTAAGACTGGTCCATGATGTGAGATTACGGTTGAGGCCACTCGTTAGGTTCCACCCCAACTTCATTCCCGGGAGCAGAGTATCGGTGGGGTTGTCGAAGCTCTGCCATGCAAAGCTCCCTGGAACATTACCGTCGCCATGAGCCTCTCTAATGATGAAATTGCCATCGTCTAAGAGTTGCGCAACTGGACTGGCGAGACCCGACGAGCCCGAGGACCAGATGGTTTTAGAATTCTGGTCGCTGATGATAAGATTTTCATTGGCGGTGATGGATAGGCTGCCATTGCGCTCCAAGACCGGGTGCTGGCGATTGGCAACCCACACAACGGTAGAAGGTGACATCTTGTACCATATGCCGATGTAGCGATTGCTACTTTGGATGGGGCTGAAGAAGCCTAAGACGAATCTTCCCCCAGATGAGATCAACTCTTGGCCGTCGGGGAGGGATCGGGCTGGGGTTAGGGTGTCACCTCCCATGGAAAAAGAGAAACGAGAAGAAAGGATCAAGAAGAGAAAAAATAATAGGACTGCAGGGAGCATGCCCATCTTCCCATACAGCTCCATTTCAAAGAGAAGGTTACGGACTCGCGCGGCTTCCGATTCTTCTGAAGTTCAAGGCTTAGAGTACTCCTGACCCTTGAGATTTGCTTGGTTGGATACTCGGATATATCTGGGGATGTGGTGACTACCGCGCCGCGTCATCTTGTCGGACCTATTAAAAATTCCGATATTTTCTGCGACGACCAGGTCATTGACATGTCATTTCAGAAAAAAAAGTTAATAGCTTGACTAGTTTTGCCGACGGGTGGTGGTTGTAAGTTGTAACCCCGCTCCAATGAACGTTGGACGTTCCTCTCCGCGATTCCACCAATGGATCGCTCAATCGTTGCTTCGAGGTACATTCAGCCTGATGAACGATGGTATTCCGAGTGCGTTGAGAACTATGCGGAGTGCGATCCGACGCACGATGTCGCGAAAGAAGATCGCTCATCCTTCCGCGAGAAAGCAACAACCAGAACCGGAATTCTCCGACGACATGACACTAATCCGAAAAAAAGAAGCATTAATTGCTCTTAGCTAACAAGAAAAAAGAGACTAAAACCCCAATAAAGACTTTTTTTCCTGCTGCCTGTAATAAATTTCTACCAACAAATCATGCATCGACATTAATGGTTCTCATGTGTCCATAGCCGAGAAGGTGGACTTTCGTCTTGCAAGCTTATTTATTGCATTCTGGGTGCTGGAAATTGTGAATTCTGATCCAATCATCATGTCCATACCGCATATGCTAAATTGCTAATTAGCTTGGCATTAAAACCAACCACCGTGAAGTTTTGGAGTGGAGTTTGGATCGTCTCTACTTTGGCATTGTACTGGATAGGACCGATCAATACATTACGGCCACCCATGATGGAGTGGTTATAAATGTGTAGTTCTTTCCTGTACATTGTATTAGTAATCTTGGAGAAAATGCATGGTTTAGACCTGGAGCTTCCAAGCTAGGCCAGTCACCTTCGTCCTAGTAGCGTGGATGGGAGATTGGATCAAAACAGTACCTCCATGGTACACATTTTGGGCTTTCAGACTTATCCGGGGGCGGTAAATATTAAAGGGGATTAAAGAATAGCCCTGCTATTTCATCATGTCATAGGAATCACAACAATCCTCCAGTGGATGCTGTGAAATCACGGTCATTGAGCCATTTTAGGTATATATATATATATATATATATATATATATATATATATATATATATATATATGTTGGCGCAGAGTTTCTTTTTTGACCGGGCGGAGTTACTGGATCGCAGGCCCGCTCTCTGGTTCACCTGCAAAATAAATTCCTGGCCAGAATTGCTCCGGCGGGGAATACTTCGATGCCTAAGTCAGAGACGGGCTCCAGCCATAGAATGGAAAAGATTATGAAGAGGATCGGATGGAAAAGGGAAAGACTCCGAGATTTTCAGGAGTGTCTTGTGCCTTACCTGGAGCATTCCCTCTTACCGTTATTTATAAGGAGTTGTCCAGCATGCGGTTCCGTTCTTCCTCCAGCGGTTACGATGGGGGAGTTAATTTCTTTCCTACAATTTGGAATCGTGGGTAGTTATTAGACGGTTCCGACGACCAGACCGGAGGCGTTGCCGCTGGAGTTACGTGCCATGATTGTGTTCCAGAAACAGTCGATGATAACCGTTGCTTGTCGTGTTCGTAGAAACTTGAGATAGATCGAGAGTCTATTTTCAGACTTCCCTTTTAGAAAGATTTTCATGATTGAATCAGGGAATGTCTTCGTCCTCGGATCCTCTCGAGACAGATCGGAGGTCATGTCTTCGGCATAGATCGAGGACTTGACCTTTGACATAGGCCGAAGACTATGTCTTCGACATAAACCGAAGACCATGTTTTCAGGAATCAGTGAAGGTCACTCCTTGGTTCAGGCTGAGGACCTTGTCTTCAGGGGCCATAGGACTTGATATTCGACGTAGGATGAAGACTATTTCTTCAACCTAAATCGAGGACCGTATCTTCGGGAGCCGTAGGTCCATTAAGAGTTTTGGCTTGTCTATAGGTTGCCTGGTTTTTTTCGAATACCTTGGTCCCAAGTTTAAGGTCCGGCAGAAATATCTTCAGCCGGTTGAACCGGTGGCTGGTTCGTACTTGGACTGAGATATCCCAACAGTTGCCCCCTACTCTCAGTTTTTAAAACGAAGATTTGCCTCGAAGAGTGAGAGTATTACTGGTTTGTCATTTTCCTCCTGGGGGATGGTGTAGCGGATGATTACAAAATCTCTGATTAGACCGTCTACCATAACTACCAACTGATTCGGGAATTAGGTGATGGACAGTTGTCATTCTCTGATTGAGGGGTGAAAAAGGAGTGGGC
This sequence comes from Areca catechu, assembly GCA_021397845.1. Taxonomy (NCBI): domain Eukaryota; kingdom Viridiplantae; phylum Streptophyta; class Magnoliopsida; order Arecales; family Arecaceae; genus Areca; species Areca catechu. The sequence continues at coordinate 64,084,099 of CM038039.1, forward strand.
GGACCAGGGACTATCTCTCCTTTTTTTGTTGCGCGACGGTTCAACCAATCTTTTGGTTGGGATCTGAGTGGCGGTCGTGGTTCCTCCCCGCCTCTTGGATGATGAGTATACTTTATCTTGGCCATTGATTCATACGGATTATTATCTTTGGTCTATTTTATGTCAAATCAACTTAGGGCCGCTTTGGAGATGCGTGGCTATCTCGAGCATCCTTGGCGGGTTTATGATGGTGGTTTTGTTTATCGAGATGTTGCCTTGGAGTTTTTTCGTTTCTTTTTGAGAAGGAGAAAAGGTTCGATTGAGGAAGCTTCTTCAACCTCACACTTTCAGTTTTGGCCCAGCTTTCCCTGTTCTTGGGCATCAATCCTTTTCACAGGTAAAATTTTTCTTCTGCTTCTTTGCCTCGCTCTTTTATCATGGCCAAGTCTGTAGGAAGCCATAGAGAAAAAGTCGGACTCTCGGGGGTCGATGATGTAGTGAGTCCGGAGTTAGTTCCCAGCTCCGTTTTATCAGGAAAGGTTGCTCGTCTTCGAGAACGTTATCACGTTCCTGAAGGGTTTCCTCTAATCCTTTCCACATCTGAGGAACGGGTGAACAAACCTCCTGCTGGGTGTTTGGCCGTGTACGAAGACCATTTGAAGGCTGGCCTTCGATTCCCCCTACATCATTTCTTCATCAAAATCTTTTGCCTGTACCAAGTAGTGCCTGCGCAGTTGACTCCGAATAGCATTCGGAACATCTGTGGGTTTTTGATCCGGTGTCACATAGCTAATGTGAACATCGGGACCAATTTGTTTACTGCCCTTTTTGTGCTTAAGAGGGATTTCCACGGTAGCGGATGGTGGGTGATCAGTCCTCGACCTGGTCATAAGATCATTAAGGATATGCCCAGTGCCATCCATGGGTGGAAACCTATCTTCATTTTTGTATCGTCTATCGAACTGTGGGGTTTCAGTAGCAATTGGAAGGAGCCGCATTTAACCTCCAACGATGGAAAAAAGGTCTTAGTGGCTGATTACTCCGATTATGACTTACTGACTAATTCGGAGGCCATTCCTATCCACGAGTTGTTGGAGGATAGGAATCTCCATCTTGCAGGGATCAGTGAGTTCTCTGTGTTAGGTATAAATGGTGGAAATTTTTACTTCTCCTCTTTCATTCCTGTTGTAATTCAATCGACTTGGAGGGATTTTTCTGCTTGTAGGCGGTGAAATGAAGCCTAACTTGAGCTGGCTCCGCCAATCTTCCGAGAAGAGGGTAGCTCAGGCCCCTCCTTCAAGATCGGTGGTTCAGAAGAAGGCTCGATGGGATGGTCCTGAGGGGGGTAGGAGCACTTCATCCTCCCGAGAAACCTCCGGGGGGGATGTGGCGCCAATGATGGAGGCCCCAACAGGGCCTTAGCTAGTTGAATCTTCGCCGGCGGTTATCCCTCCAGCTCACACAAGGGAGAGTCCATCTCTGGTGGTTGATGTGCCTCCGCCTTGTCCCCTGCAGTAGATAGGGGCGAGGCATTGCAAGTCGAGAGGGAACCCGTTCGGGAGGCTGCTCCAGCTGGGAGCCGTCCTGCGGACTCTTCGGAGCTTTCCCCCACGGGGGGACTGTTGGTCCCTGTCATGGCTAGGCAGGTGCTAAAGGATACATTGCTGCCTCATGATTTGGCAGTTATCTGAGGTCGAAGCCTCGCCAGAATATCTGACTCTGCCTTTTCTTCCCTGCAACAGGTGAGATCCTCATCATTTTTTCTTTGCCCGGAGAGTTGTTCGGTCCATAACCTCGCTTCGTCGATGTAGTTGGTCTACAACATCACCTTCATGGAGGAGGACCTAGGAAATGTTGATAGCCTTATTCATGGCCTTAAGGAAGAGCTCCATACAGCCAGGGCTGAAAAAGAGGTGGCCGAAGAATTGAAGCAGTCCATGGAGAATCATCTCATTCATGCGGATGTTGAAATTCACGGCCTGAAAAGTGAGCTGAAGAACACCCATTTGACAATCATGGGGCAAGGGGCAGAGTTGAGGAAGAGTAGAAAACATGTCGATTCCTTGGAACAATCCGTCAAGGAGAATCAGGAAAAGATGGAAGACCTAACCAAGGCGGTTGAGGAGGCAACCAAGAGGGTTGAAGAGGCAGCCTTAGAATATGAGGCAGCTAGGAGAGAGTCTGAAGTCCTGAAAGAGCTGGCGAGTAGAGCTGTAGCGAAATTTAGGAAGTCCTCACAGTTCCAATAGGAAATGAATGAGGCGACCTTATACAGCTACCAGCACAGTTTTAACGACGGACTCGCCAAGGTCAGTGGGATTTTTTCTAACCTTGATCTTTCTATTGTCCCTGCTTTTGACATTGCGGAAGAAGAAGTGGAGGGAGCTGAGGCCGAAGAGGAGATCGGAGGGATGTCAAGTTCAAGGGAGGATATCCCAGTCGTGGTTGAGGCTCCAAGCATAATTTCGGCCCAGGTCGAAGAGGTTGAAGAGGTGTCAGGCTTAAGGGAAAAGACTCCTGTTGCAGCCGAAGACTTGAATGTAATCCCGATCTCGGCCCAAGAGGGAGTCCGAGCTTAGGAGGGGGTCCAGGTTGAAATCCTCTGGACTCAACCTAATTCGAGGAAACTCTCTCTGCGCAAATTGACATACTGCTCCAGTCTTGCGATGCTGGATCTCTTCTAGCCGATGCTTAGGGGTCTATGTAGCTTTAGGCGTTATGTCTCTTCCTCACTTTCCTCTGAATTTCCAAGTGACTTTCTCCTTTTTGTATATGTTATGTCATGTTTTTGAATATGATTTACATAAGGTTGCTGGCTTTGGTGATGACTTGAATTACATTACTTTCCTCCCTCTTTGGTCAAGGGGCCGAAGCCAAAGATTGTCTGGCTCATGGCTGGCATCGAAGATGAATTTCGAAGTAGAATTGAAATGCTGTTGCTGATGACTACCACGATCAAGCCAGGCTGACGTCAATCTTCCTTCATAATTAACCCATCTGTCTAAGAATGGACACGACGGACAGGTATCATTTTCCTGTTGACTGTTGATTAAGGAACATTGATTATGATTCTCGTTGCCCGTGTTGAGTGTGTTGATATTTGAACGGTCGCATCCTCATGCGCCCCGGGTGCCGCCATATCCTCCCTTTCCGAAAGGGAGCCATTAATGTCGTCGCTGTACGATGAAGATTATTTGGGTTTGAAGTGCCAGTGATTGCCATCCCCAAGAGTAGTATTGGTGACATACTGCTCCCGAGCGATCACCTGGAGTCTCGAGGTGTCACTCCGACACGTGGCATCCTTTGGTGTATCTGGGAAAGGGTATGGAGCACATTTTCCTGTGGCCAGTCATGGGTGTAAGGTCCTTATAAATAGGGCTCTATCTCCCCCTGTCAAAGGCCAACACAATTTCAGACTCCCATTTTGGAAGTTTCCCTTCTTTCTCCAGCATCCCGGCGGAATGAAGTTCAACATTTCCGAACTTAAGAAGGCGGCAATGAAGAGGGCCTCTGAGGCCCTATCTGAGGGGGAGCCCAGCTCTAAGGCTCCTCGGAGGGGTGATAACGATGACCCGCAAGGGGTCATTACTCGCTTGGAGAGGAAAGTCTGGATCTTAGATGCCCGCCTGGTGGAGGCCAAGGCACGGGTTGAGGTCGCCATTGCAGAGGCGAAGGTGTCCATGAATAAATTGGCGGAGGCCATCTCGGACTTCATGGCTTCTCACACCTACAAGGATGAAGTTGCAGAGGCGATCTTGGATTCGTACCACCGGGGTTTCCGGGAGTATCAGGACAAGGCTTTCAAGTTCTTCAATTTGAAGGGCTTGGAAAATATTAGGCCTTCCGTCCCATTCCCCGGCCATGAGTTTGATTCTGACTTCGAAGAGGAGTCGGAGTCCGACTCTGAGGAGAACGCCGGAGCCTCTCCATCTTCCTTCCAGGGCTTTGATGCCTCCCACTGGCATGGGAAAGGGGTGGCTGGCGGTCACTGAATCTACTTCCCCCTTTATCTGCAATGCTCCTTTTTTTTTTTGTAAAAAATTCAAGAATGAAATGAAGTTTCCAACTTCTTCCACACTTCTTCTGTGACTTGTCGTACTATGATATGTCGAAGGTGTAAATTTCCCAAAACGTATGGGATCTGCAAAGAGACGTGACATCAGCTGGGCCGTCTCATTAAGTGTTTTACTATTGACAGGGTGAGTGATATAGGTTCATTCTAGCATGTTTTCGGATTTACCATAGGGTAGGGCATCCAAGCCATCCCTGTGCATTCCTGTCATGATCAAGGTAGGCTGTTTAGGCCCGTCCCGGTGCGTCTTTGGACATACCGTAGGGTAGGCCATGGAAACCATCCCTGCACCTTTTTTGGTGTAAGGTAGGCTAATTAGGCCCGTCCTGGCACGTCTTCGATTTTTCCATAGGGTAGGTTACATGAACCGTCCCTGTGCCTTTGATCATTTTTGGCAGCCTGATTGGGCCGTCCATTGCATTCGTCGGGCATACCGATAAGGTGAGCGGATCAGACTCTCCTTTGCACCATTGGCCGATTCCTTAGATCGTGCCATTCAGGTTGTTGTCGTTCAGTTGATGCAATGGGCTGTTCAGAGTTGGGCAAATTTGTATGAAAAACTTAGGGGCCTGTTTATTGATAGTATTTGCGAAAGTTTTGTACATTCCATGACCGGGACATAATTTTACCATCTAGGGTTTTGAGTCAATATGTTCCCGGATGTATGACTTCTTCAACTTGATATGGACCTTCCTAGTTGGGGGAAAGTTTACCTTGTTATGTTGGCCTGGATACTTCTGCCCTTCGCAACACCATGTCCCCTATGCGAAAAATTTGCTCCTTTACTCTGGAATTGTAATACTTGGTGACCTTTTGCTGGTATGTCATCATTTTTATTTGGGCCTGAAGCCTAGTGCTCGACAACAGATCCAGGTCAACTCTTCTGCAATCAGAGTTTTCAGGCTCTTCGTATTTATCGATTCTCAGAGATTGGAGGGAGACTTCAATAGGAAGAACGGCTTCGGTACCATATGCCAGGTTGAACGGAGACTCGTCGGTGGCCGTTCTTGGGATAGTTCTATATGCCTAGAGGATAGAGGTCAGCTCTTCTGCCCAAAGTTCTTTGGTAGCGTTCAACTTCGTCTTCAGACCATGGAGAATGGTCCGATTAGTTACTTTGGCTTCTCTGTTAGACTGTGGGTGGGCAACGAAAGTCAGCCTATGTTGCACATGGTACCGAGCGCAGAAGTCTTTAAACTTCGGATTATCGAACTGCCTCCCATTGTCAGTGATTATTGTATGTGGAATCCAAAAATATGATGGAGTTTTTGATAAAACTCTCAACCTTGCCCTCCGTGATTTGGGCCAGTGGTTCGGCTTCGACCCACTTTGTGAAGTAGTCAATTGCCACAAGGAATAATTTTCTCTACCTAGATGCTGGTGGAAATGGGCTAAGAATATCCATCCCCTATTGACCAAAAGGCCAGGGGGCTGTCGCCGGGTCAAGTGACTCGCTGGTTGTCTCTGAATATTGGCATATCTCTGGCATTGATCACATCTTCACACGAAGTCAGCCGAGTCCTTTTGGATGGAGGGCCAATAGTATCCTTGGCATATAATTTTATATGCTAAGGACCTGCTCCCCAAGTGATCACCACATATCCCCTTGTGGACCTCTCTCAAGGCGTAGTCAGCATCTGACGGTCCTAAGCATTTCAGCAGGGGCTGAGGGAATGATTTCTTGTAAAGAGCTCCGTTTAAGATGACATATCGAGATGCCATCCAGCAGATCCTTTTGGCCTCTGCCTTGTCTTCCGGCAGCACACCCTCGTTTAAGAACTTGATGATGGGATCCATCCAGCTTGGCTCGATCTCAATTTGGTGCACCTCCATAGCTTCTTCAGCTATACTTGGGACTTCAAAGTGTTCAACGAAGGTGCGACCGAGGGATTCTGGGGTTGTAGTGGCAAGTCGATACAACGCATCTGCCCGGGAGTTCTCCGATTGGGGAATATGAATGATTTCGAAGTATTCCAGTTGAGAAGATAAGATTTGTACTTTTTTCAGGTACTTCACCATGGTGGGGTCTCTGGCTTCATATTCTCCTTTAACTTGATTTACTACCGACTAAGAATCCGAAAAAGCCTGGAGTCTTCGAACTTCTAAACTCTTGGCGAGCTGAAGTCCTGCAAGCAGGGCTTCGTATTCGGCCTGGTTATTTGAAGCATGGAAGGAGAACTGGAGTGCGTACTCTACCGTGTGGCCATCGGGTTCAGCCAGTATAAGGCCGACTCTGCATCCAGCGGGATTGGAAGCTCTGTCCACATGGAGCACCCAATTAGACTTCATATTCTTTGAATTTTTTTCTTCTATTGGAGGCACTTCATCTTCGGACTTCTAGGTGCACTCAGTTAGAAAATCTGAAAGCACCTGGGCCTTCATAGTCGATCGGGGCTGGAAGCTGATATCGAACTCGCTTAGTTTCATAGCCCACTTGGCTATCCTTTCGGAGGTATCAGGGCATCGGAGAACTGCTTTGAGGGACTGATCGGTCAGCACCACGACGGCATGGGCATGGAAGTAAGGCCATAGTCGCTTTGCTGCAATTATCAGAGAGTAGATCAGCTTTTGCATTTTCGAATATCTATCTTGTTTCAGCATCATGCAGAACTTTGCTGATGTAGTAGATCGGCTTATGAGAGTTGTCTTCTTCTCTTCGGACAAGGACTGAACTGACTGCTTCGTCTGAGGTGGAAAGGTATAAATAGAGGACCTCCCCCTCTTGAGGTTTGGAAAGTAAAGGCGGGGTCTCTAAGTACTTCTTCAACTCTTCAAAGGCAGTATGGTAGTCTTCGATCCATTCGAAGCCTCGAGACTGTCGAAGTACCTTAAAAAATGTGAGACATTTCTCGGTTGAGCGAGAGATAAACCTGCTTAAGGAGGCGATCCTCCCTGTCAGCTGTTGGACTTCCTTCTTGCAGGATGGATGTCTCATGTCTTTGAGGGCCTAAATTTTCTCAAGGTTTGCTTCAATTCCTCGCTTGGTAACAAGGAAACCCAGAAACTTGCCCAAAGTAACCCCGAAGGCGCACTTTATCGGGTTTAGCTTCATTCGATGGCGTCGCAAGGCACTGAATGATTCCTCCAGGTCCTGAATGTGGTCTTTTTTAAGGAGGCTTTTGACGATCATTTCATCGACATAGGCCTCCAGGTTTCTCCTTAGCTGTTCCTTGAATACCTTGTTAATCAATCTCTGAAATGTCGCTCTAGTATTCTTGAGCCTAAATGGCATCATCTTGTAGCAATATAGACCTTTATCGGTGATGAAGGTCGTCTTCTCCTCATCACGGGGATCCATTCGGATCTGATTGTAGCCAGAGAAAGTGTCCATGAAACTTAGCAGTTGGTGGCCGGCAGTGACGTTGACCAGTTGGTCGATCTTTGGGAGAGAAAAGATGTCCTTTGGGCAAGCCTTATTGAGGTCTGTGTAGTCGATGCAGATCCTCCACTTGCCACTAGCTTTCTTTACCATTACCACATTGGCCAGCCAGTCAGGGTAGTGGGCTTCCTGGATGAATCTTGCCTTGAGGAGCATGCTCACCTCTTCATCTATTGCTTTTTATCTTTTGGGGGCAAAGCTTCTCTTCTTTTGTCGTACTAGCTTATACCCAGGAGCAACTTCCAGTCGATGAGTGATCACTTCGGTGGGAATCCCTGGCATGTCCGAAGCCGACTAGGTGAAGACATCAGCATTATCTCCGAGGAAGTAGATGGGCTCCATTCTAGTTTTTCATCAAGCATACTTCAGATCTGTACGACCTTGGTGGGGTCCTCTTTAGTTAAGGGTACCGAGATAGTTCTCTCCATAGGTTCGCCAAAATCTATAGCCAAGTCCCTCGGATCTATCTGATCCCAAGTTGTAAGATCATTAAAGTGCTTATCCTGGATCATCAGGCATTGTCGTGCCGTTCTCTGGTCTCCTCTTACTTCTCCAACATCATTTTTGGTGGGAAAGCATACCAGGAGGTAGTAGGATGACACTACGGTCCGGAATTTGTTCAGGATAGGTCGTCCTAGAATAATATTATAGGATGAATGAATTCGGACCACCGTAAAATTGATCGACAGTATCTTTTATCGAGGTTCGGTACTGAGGGTTACAGGCAGTACTATTTCTCCCTCGGCATCAACCTGATTACCTCCAAAGCTAGTAAGTGGTATAGGGGACCTTCATAGTTTGTCTCTAGACAAACATATCCAAGAGAGTGCATCATAGATCAAGACATCGATCGAACTTCCATTATCAACCAGGATTCGTTGTATATCATAATTGGTCACAATGGTCGAGATTATAATAGGGTCATCGTGCGGTAGTTGAACTCCCGCAAGGTCATCGTCAGAGAAGAGAATAGCATTGTTGTCCTTGAGTCGCTTTGGAATGTCGTCTTCATCTCTTCTCCAGTTGACAGGTTGATGTATCATCCCCACGCCTTCATTGGTGGGCCTTTGATTTGGCAGTTCAACCTTTTTAGGAACCGATTAGGGAATAGTAGCTTCTGACCGAGGTCCTTGGCGACCAACGTACCACCCCAAAAACCCTCTCTTGATGAGATCCTCTATTGCATTTCTCAGTTGGATGCATTATTCGGTATTATGGCCGTGGTCCCAGTAGAATCGATAGTATTTATTCCTGTTCCTTGTGGAAGATGATGCCTTCACGGGACGTGGCCACTGGAGATAGTTTTATTTTTCTATCTCCAAGAGAATCTTTTCACGAGGGAGGTTGAGGGGGGTATAGGAGTCGAATCTCCCGCCCGATGTTCTGGGCCTGGGAGGACTCCTTCGGCGGTCAGCATACTTGTTGTTGTTGTTGGAAATAAGGGGGTCTTGTCCCCTATTATTTTTCTTCTTCGAAGGGGGCTTCCCTTCGATTAGTCATCGATTTGCCACCTGCTCTTCGGCATCAACATATTTCTGAGCCCTCGACAGGAGCTCAGCATAGCTTTTGAGAAACTTCTTATCCAGGAAAAAGGTGAGACTGGATGTACGAAGTCCCTTCTTCAATACAGACATGGCCACATGCTCGTTGACATCGGGAATCTCAAGTATGACCGTATTAAACTTGGAGATGTAATATCGCAGGCTATCTCCTTTATTCTGGTAAAGAAGGAACAGTGTGTCCATATTCCAGGAGGTCTTGTGACAAGTCCTGCAATGCAAGATAAACAATTTTTCTAACTTGGAGAAGGAATCGATGGTACCTGGCGTATGCTCGAGTACCACATCCAAGCGGCTTTCTTTAAGGTGGCTAGGAATGCGAGGCAGTACATCGCATTTGAAGGTTCCTGGATCATCATATGGATCTTAAAACTGCCCAGATGGTCAAAAGGATCAGAGGTGCTGTCGTAGGGTTCCATCTGGAAAACTCTAAAGTACCGAGGGATGACTTCAGCCATGATGCGGTCAGTGTAGGGTGGGCACAGATCACACATCACCATATCATTGTGATCTCTCTGCTCCGGCATTCTCGCCAATCCCAATTCGATGGCATTGAATTTTCTATCGTAATCAGGGAGAGCCTGCTTTGGTGCTTTCTCTACGGGAGTAGAGTTTTCAGAAAAGGGTGAGGAAGTTTGCCTAGGTCTTTTCCCTCTCTACGGGGAATCAGTGGGCCTAGGCATTCTTGAACTTCAGCCTTCAAGAGAGGGCCGAGGATGGGGGGAGAGATGTGTGGACCCCTCTTGATGGGCTCTCTTCCTCCGGGATCGAGAGCTATGTCTGGAGGTGGCTGGCGGATGCCCCACCTGGAAAGCTCTGTTTTAGAAATCTTGAACCATAGCCGTGAGGTTAGTGACCTGGTTCAGGAGGGCTTTGAATTGCTACTGTCCTATGACAATTATGGGAGGTGGAATGTCGTTCTCTACCGGGGGTGCACGTCCTGGGATGGAGCACGATTTTGACTTGTTGAGGCAATCTGAGTCTTCTCCCTTGCCATGGAGAATTTTTTACTTCCCCTTTATCAAGGAGGGGAGCTTAACAATGCAAATTACCGTGGGATCCCCCTACCTGGTGCACCAATCTGTTGGCGCAGAGTCCCTTTTCCGACTGGACGGAGCTACTAGATCGCAGGCTCGCTCCCTGGTTCACCTGCAAAACAAATTCCTGGCCGGATTGCTCTGGCGGGGGACACTCTGATGCCTAAGTCAGAGACGGGCTCCAGCCATATAATGGGAAAGATTCTAAGGAGGATCAAATGGAGAAGGGAAAGACTCCGAGATTTTCAGGAGTGTCTTGTGCCTTACCTGGAGCATTCCCTCTTACCCTTACTTATAAGGAGTTGTCCAGCCTGCGGTTCCGTTCTTCCTCCAGCGGTTATGATGGTGGAGTTAATTTCTTTCCCATAACTTGGAATCGTGGATAGTTATTTAACGGTTTCGACGGCCAGACTGGAGGCATTGCCATTGGAGTTATGTGCCATGATTATGTTTCAAAAATAATCGATGATAACCGTTGCTTGTTGTGTTCATAGAGACTTGAGACAGATCGAGAGTCCATCTTCAGACTTCCTTTTTAGGAAGATTTCCATGATTGAATCAGGGAATATCTCATCCTCGGATCCTCTCGAGATAGATCGGAGGTCATGTCTTCGGCATAGATCGAGGACTTGACCTTGGACATAGATCGAAGACCATGTCTTCGACAAAAACCGAAGACCATGTCTTCGACATAAACCGAAGACCATGTCTCTGGGAATCAGTGAAGGTCACTCCTCGGTTCAGGCTGAGGACCTTGTCTTCAGGGACTGTAGGACTTGATCTTCGACGTAGGATGAAGACCATGTCTTCGACATAAATCGAGGACCATGTCTTCGGGAGCCGTAGGCCCATTAAGAGTTTTGGCTTACCCATAGGTTGCCTGGTTTTTTCTGAATACCTTAGTCCCAAGTTTACGGTCCGGCAGAAATGTCTTCAGCCGGTTGAACCGGTGGTTGGTTCATACTTGGACCGAGATATCCCAACAATATATATATAAAGAGGCCGAAACAAAATGCCTGCTCAACCGAGAAAATCGCTAGAGGATTGGAAGAGATGCTGTGGGAAGGGGGAAGATGGCTAGAGAACCATCGGGAGTAGAATGGACTCTTGATCGACCCAAATTATCCATGAGAAAAAAATGTTGATCTCTTCCGAATCCAAGCTATAAATCTCTTCTTACACCACTTCTAATCGATGAAGATCAAGCTTTTACCATCGTCTTTCTCCTCTCTGGTGAAGCGGCCAAGGACCTCGTCGATACCGGTAAACTCCCTTTCTGTAGATCCTTCTTAGGAAAGGAAATAAAAAAAAAAATTCATAGACTCTTTCTGGTTTTCTTGAATCGAACGATCACTGGTGGCCGCGCCGTTGACCCCCTCCGTTCAGCAATGATCGATGATCTCCGCTTTAGCTCCCATGGTTTTTTAGAACCATGGGAGACTTGCTTGGGCTGAATTAGGAAGGGAGTAGGGAAAGGAAAGAAAAAAAGAAGGAAAGAAAAAAAAGAAGAAAGAAGAAAAGAAAGAAAAAGAAGAAAAAAGAGAGAGAGAGAAGAGAGAGGAGAGAGAAAGAAAAAAGAAGAGAGAAGAGAGAGAAAGAGGAGAGAGAAAGAGGAGAGAGAAAGAAGAGAGAGAAAGAGGAGAGAGGAGGAGGAAAGAAGAGGAGAGAGAAAGAGGAGGGAGAGGAGCGAGAAAGAGGATAGAGAAAGAGGGAGAGAGGAGGGAAAAGAGGAGGAGAAAGAGTAGTGAGAAAGAAAGAAGAGAAGATGAGAGAGAGGATAGAGAAAGAGAAGAAAGAAAAAATAATAATATCAAAAATAATAATAAAATTTGAACAGATTCTTTTAATGATTTAAACCGAGATCTAGACTTGACTAAAGAGCCATTTTTTTATATAGTAATTTATTTTAGGGAGAAAAATAATTAATTACATGATTAATTTTGCCAGAGTTTTCATTTTTTTTTGTCGATAAAGCAATATCAGAGTTAAAATTCGAATAGATAATATATTGATAGAATTCTTTTAAATAAGTTATATTGATCTCTAGTATTATATGCTAAATATATTCTATGATATATTATGAATGTTATAAAATGTTAAACATGTATAGCATAAATTGAGCTGTATTGAATAGCATAAATTATGATGTTTATTGATGTTAATGCTCTTCAATCCGACTATGATCACACAAGTTATGACCTAGACTCCTTTCGAGACTCTAGCGAGGTGATCACTAGCACATGACCGATGAACGGTATGTATAGTCAGGAGCTAGATTCCTTTTGGTTTTAGCCATGTGGAGTGATTGCTGGCACATACTGAGGATGCATGATTTCTCATGTGATATTACAGCTAGATTCTTTCTAGGCCTCCAATGGAACGATCATTAGTACTTGACCGGTAGCTAGTATGTATAGTCAGGATCTAGTCCCTTTCAGAGTTAGCCATGGATTGATCGTGACTGTAGTCAGAGGGACTAGAAGAGTAAAGTAAAAATGGTTAGCCATCTATGATTGTATTGTTTAATAATTAAATGTATATATATATTAGCATGGTATTGCTATTTATTTTGTCATGGTGCTGTTTATTCTATATGTTTGAACTGTTTATGTTTGCAAATTGTTGACATATTGGTGCGGGCATCAGGCTCAGGAAGAGACTTCAACCAGTACAGATAAAGCTAGACTCCTTATGGATGAAAGATTGAGAGTCTGAATCCTGCAATAAGTTTAATTGAGTCCTGTATTTATTTCATTTGGTTAACTAAGTCCTGTAATTAGGTTCTTTATTGCAATTGAGTCAAGAGTAGTTCAGTCCGAGTCCAATCTGGTTTCAGCACAACAAGTCAACTCTGATTTCAAGCACATTAAGTCCAAATAAGGAAAGTGGGCACATGGACCATGGGATCACCAACTTGGAGGCCACGTCATCACTCCACTTCGCCACATCACCTGGACACCTCACCTTTGATGGTCGCCCAAGGGAAGAAATATTTCAAATTCGAATGAAGCCTCATTCTCCTCCACATTCAGCACCCTCATCAAGAACCAAGAGAAGAAAGATTTCAAAATTCAAATGAAGCCTCATTCTCCTCCACATTTAGTGCCTCTCATTAAGAAATCGCCCATCATTCTCTCCTTCATTTAGGTGTAATTCAAATTTTGAATTTCAAAAGGCTTGAAAGTCTATAAAATAAAGGCTCAAAACCTTCTTGTACGAAGATGCTGAAAATTAAATGAATGAGATGAAAGTTTTCTTGAAAGAAAATTCCCTTGCTTGAATGCTTGGTCTCCTGTGAGAGGGTGGGCGTGAGGCCTAGAGTGCTCTTCTTCTTCCAACTTCCCTCTTCAAACCTATCTTCCCCCCCTCCCTCTTAGTCTATTCGGCCAATACAAGGAGCTTTCAAGAGTCCACATCTCTTCCACCTCTTTGATGAAATCAATCATCCAAGGAGTTCTCCCAAGTTCCTGCCGAGAGTCTCATCCAAATGAAGCCAAAGAAGATCTTCAACAAGACTACTCCGAGCTTCCTTTCACTTTTTCCCTCACTTCTCCATCTCAACCTTTCCCTCTAACCTTCCCCTACATCTTTCTTTTGTTGTAGGATCCCCGGATTTCCAGACTCCGAAGAAGAAGGTCTCCCGTGCCAAGGAACCAGATACAAGAAACCTTGCAATCTAAGGAATCTCCCTGTCATCCCGGATGTTATTCTTTGAGTGTTCCCAGTGATAAAGTCATAACTATTAATTATCGGATAACCCTCTTTGATATTTTTTCAGATATGTAATTATTAGAATAATAAACCCTAATCTGAGTGGTTTCTTAACCACGAAGGTCCTCCTCTTAATCTCTTTAATCGGTCTCGTTTCTAGTTAAGTTTAATATTTAGATTCCTATCTTTAAATTCCTATTTCATTACTTGAATTGCTGCATTTATTTACTTCATCATTCATTTGTTTATTACTGATTTCATATGAATTGTATCATTTCATAACTGTCCCCTATCATATATTTATGTATATATTAGAGATGAAAATAACTTATTGAGTCTATAAAGCTCACTCCCTATTTCTTATATTTTTATTACAAATCTGAAAAATCAATCAAACTTTGGGAGCAATTAGTAAAGAGTTAAAATTTAGATGCTAGTTTTTTAGTTCATGTTTTATTTTAAATTCTAGTTAAACTTTGCTTACATTATATATTGGATTTTAATGGAATTTCGTTTATTTGTTAGTTTTGATTGAAAAGCTTTAAAAATAAATAAAGATTTAGTAAATTTATTTTCTATCATTGAATATTGATTTGAAGGATAGGCTTCATATATTCGTTGGGGTTAAATTCTAAGGATATGCGATCGTCTATCGTATACCTAGCTCGAGCATCGGGTCGAGACATGATAGGTGCACTCGGCTGATAATTTTTTTTTTCTTTACTTCGCTATCGAATAAGTAAGTTATCTTAAACATAAAACATTATCATCTTGTAGAATTTCTATAATCTAAACAAGATAATTATGATCATCGAGATAACCGATCTGATTAAAAAAAATCCTTCAATCTACTTTATTCAAATATTTTAAAAAATGATGAAAGAATCATAAAAATAAGACTTAAAATTTTCTTTTATTAATTAACTTTTTATATTATAAATCAAAGTATATAATCTCTATTTATAATATTAGCATTTACCGTTAATAATTTATATCGAAATCATTTTTTTATCTTCTAAAAGAAAATTTATTCTTGAACAAGTTAGATTAGACTTTTCTTGTTAACTTAAATAAGACTAGATCGTTAAAACTATGATAAATATAAAAAAAAAATATTAAAATTTATAAGATACCGATCTCGATTTTTATATTATTATTTTTTTATAAATTAAAAAGATTTAATTAATTTTTTTTAAAAAAATTAATTTAACTAATTTTAGTTAAAATCAAAATAATAAAATTTTAGCTTCCATCAGCTTGTGTTGAAAACCGGAATTCTCAGTGATATGACAACTATGGACGGACGGAAGCTTAATTGCTCTTAGCTAACGAAAGAAAAGAGGCTCTATTAAATTTCTACCCACTAACAAATCATGCATGCATGTTCTCATGCATCCATAAGTCAGACACCAGTTTTCTCGGTCAAGCGGCACTTGCCCTGCAGTGCACGCGATAAGGCTCTCCTGGTCGTTCTCCGAGAAGTTGGACTTTCATCATGCAAGCCTATTGCATTCTAGTGATAGAAATTGTGAATTCTGATCCAATCATCATGTCCATACCGTACTTGGCAATTAGCTTGGCATAAAACCATCCATCGTGAAGTTTTGGAATGGGGTTTTCTCTATTTTGATATTGTACCGGATAGGACCGATCAATCCATTACGATCATCCATGCATGACGGAATGGTTATCAATGTATAGGCCTTTTAATTTCCTGTGCATTCTTGGAGAAGATGCATGATTTACACCTAGACTTCCCAGCTGGGCCAGTCACCTTCCTCCTAGTAGTTGGACTAGGAGATTGGATCAACACTGTACCTTTACTGTACACATTTTGGGCTTTCAGACTGATCCAAGGGATGCAAATATAAAAGGATAGCCACTGATGAGTGGTGCAGTTGGTTGTGAGACTTTTCTCATAACCAGCTGGCAGGGATTCGAGTGTTGATTTGATATATTTCGACTGGAAAGTCGGGGGATAAAATAAAAAATAGAAAAATAATCCGAGAGTAAAATCAAAAAAGAAAAAATTAATAAAATAATCTTAGAACCCCTGTTGGGGGTGGTAGTGAAAAAGTTAGGGATATATATAATAAATCCCGTTTACTCGGCTGATGCCAGTGATAGTCAGGTTGACGTACTCACCTTCGGGTGGAGAATGACTGCGAAAAAATTAATATGCGCCGTGTATCAAACATTCTCTTGCTGGATTTGGGGGACCGTCTGGGATGGCCACGCTCGTGGTCTAACTCCTCCCCCATCTTTTGGTTTACCAAAAAAAAAATAATAATAATAATAAAAGGGTAGCCCCGCTGTTTGTTCATGTTATGGGGAGTCGCAACAAACCTCCCTAGTTAATTGGGTGCACTCTATCAGTCAATAATAACCTTTTGTTTTTTTTTTTCTTTTCTTTGTTTTCTTGGTGAACAAGTAAGTTTATATTTTAACATAAAATGTTATGATCTTTAAGAATTTCTATATTCTATATAAAATAATTATGTTTATTAGGGTGATTCGGTTTTTTTTTTTTTTTCAACTTGCTCTACTCGGATCTTTCAAACAAAAATGATAAAAAATTTATAAAAATAAAACCTAAATCCTTTGTTTTACTAATTAATTCTCTATACCATGAACTGAAATGCATAACCCCTATATATATTATTAAAATTTATTCTCATACAACTCAAGTCAAAATCATTTTTTTATCTTTTAAAAAGATATTGGACTCTTCTTGTTAACTTAAATATGATTAGATCTCTAAAATTACGATAAATATAAAAAAATATTAAAAAATATAAAAAATTTATAAAAGGTAAACCTCAATTTTTGGCTAGAAGGTTTTCTTCGAGCTGGGATATGGAAACCCCTATTCTCTTCTTGCCGCTAATGATTTCAAGTACGAAGACACCAAGCTAAAAATGCCATATTGCACCGGAAAGACACCATCCATGGCATACTCAAGAAACACATATCCACTACATTTATGTTAAGATGATTAAATTTTTTTTCTAAAAAATAAATATTACAATAATGAAAGATAAATAATACTTATTATGTTCCCATAACTCTTCGGGTATTTAGTACCATCTCATTCCTTCTAAATAGTCTTGCCAAGCCAAAGTCTTAATATTTGAGGATTCATATCTTTGTTGAGAAAAATGTTACAAAATGTGAGATCCCTGCGATTAATTCTGAAACTAGATTCTCCATGTAGGTAGAGAAGATTTTGAGCAACTGCTTTATATTACTGACACAAATAATAGGGAAATGAAATATCTATTCACACCCTTTTTTTTTAATTTTTAATTTTTTTTTTTTGGTAAAACGCGAAGGTAAAGGGGAGGAATAAATTCCCGTCATAGCTATCCCCACTGGGCCCCCTCCCCATCAGACAATGTTCGATACGGGCCGTATTTTTCGCTCGCCCTCCCCACCCGAAGGTAATCATGTCAGCCTGACCTCACTACCCACCCGAAGGTGAGCATGTCAGCCTGATCCCACTAAAGCGTCAGAAGCATGTCAGCCTGACCCCACTAAAACATCAGAAGCTGAACTACCCACCCGAAGGTGAGCATGTCAGCCTGATCCCACTAAAGAGTCAGAAGCATGTTAGCCACCCGAAGGTGAGCATGTCAGCCTGACCCCACTAAAGCGTCAAAATAGAATGCTTCACAGAAAAAATCCTTGGATTTAATCGAGTAACCCGCATGGCTCAAGCCTCCATCCGAAGATGAGCATGTCAGCCTGAACCCATGATCAGGGAGACAGGGGACAAAGCCCCTACCAACTGCACTACCACCTTAGTTGGTAGCAAATAAAGCAAGCTTACACATGCATTTAACCAAGGAGAGTAAAAGAAATTTTAACAAATATATTGGTTAGAGTTCAATCTTGGTATCGGCTTGTCTTCAAAGATTGAATATAATTATTACTACGGTGGTAGCCCGGTTGGTAGAGGCTTAGCCTCACCTCCCACTGGTCACGAGTTCAAGGTATGATCATCGTGGGTGACTCGATTAAATCCAGGAATTTTTATGAGGTACGTGATTGGGGTGGCGAGAGAATGCACTATTCTGACGTTTTAGTGGTGTTGGACGTACTCATCGGTGGTGCGTGTCAGGCTGATGTACTCACTGGTGGTGGGGAGGGTACATGAAAAAATTACGGCTTGCACTACTTCAGCGTCTTAGTGGTGTCAGGCTGATGTACTCATCGATGATGGGGAGGGTACGCGAAAAAATTGCAGCCTGCACTACTCCGGCATCTTAGTGGTATCAAGCTGATGTACTCACCGGTGGTGGGGAGGGTATGCGAAAAAATTGCAGCCTGCACTACTCCGGCATCTTAGTGGTATCAAGCTGATGTACTCACCGGTGGTGGGAAGGGTACATAAAAAAATTGCGGCCCGAATATAGTAGTAGATTCGAAAGAATCATTATAACATGCTTGAAAAATTATGGCCCGAATCGAATATAGCCTGGTGGGGTTGGGGTCCAATAGAGATAGTTACACCGGGATTTATCCCCCTTCTTTTTTACCAAAAAAAAAAAAAAAAGAAAAAGATTGAATATAATATGATGGTAGATTCCAAAGAATCATTATTACATGCCTAAGCTCCATCAAGTTGGCCACAACCACGAGGACAGCCACCCCATAACTGTCATGACTGAGAACTTTAATTATAGGGCATGGTGTTTTGAGTGACCCTGCTTAAAGGTTCATTTTCAGATAAGTGCGCCCCCCTCTAGCTTTTTTATTTCCGGTATCTTCCATTTAATCAGCAAAAGCGCGTTGTTGATTCAAGGCAAAGGTTAGTGTTGTTGATGGACTATCGACTGGGCACTGAGATCGACTCGGCAAGAGAAGGGATGGCTGCTGCTGCTGGGGATAGCAACCGTAAGACCTGTAGAAGAAGTTTCTGATCGGAGTTAGCTCCGACGGGGTTCTTCTGATATTTAAATCAGAAAACCGGATAAAAGAAAGAAAGGAGGGAGCGAGAGGGGTTGAGAATCTATCTTGGGATCCCCTTTAGTCTGAGGTGCCGTGCAAAAGAAGGAAAATCAGGAAGATATTTCACTGGCAGCATGAGGATTTTGGGGTATTTTTGTAACACCCAGAAAAAAGGGCTTGTCGGTCGCTTGCCGAACTGGCCCAACGACGCCGTGCAGCGATGCACGGGCGCGCGGGTAGGCGACGAGCGTGCGGCACGAGGAGTGCGGGGACGCGGGAGAGGGCGGGTGACGCGCGGACGCGCGGGCAGGCGACGCGAGGACGCGAGGGCAGGCGACGCGCGAGCGCGCGACGTGCGGGCGCGCGGTGCACGGCCCGGCTCATCACGGCGGGCGCGCGTTGCGCGGCCCAGGCCCACGCGCGCGGGCGCATGGGCTCGGCCCAGCCCGAGTCGGCTGTCGCGTGGGCGTTTCCCACGCGTTTCCCAGTCGTTTCTCGCGGTGTATGGTGGTCCATGGAGTTTCTGAGCGATCTGGACCGTCCGATCGTCCGATCGAACGGATGAGATTGGTCCGAAGGAGTTTAGGCTTGATTAGGGGCTTTTGGATTCGGATTTGGACGTGGTTTGAGACGTCGATCTCAGATCTGACGGCTGGGAAGATATTTTAATGGTTTTGAACTTCCTAGGTTACGTTTGAGGTGATTTTGGATGGGTTTTTCTCCTCTTTTTAAACAGGACGTCGATAGGAAGCAGGGAAGAGCCTGCTGAGAGCCATAAAAGAGAGGAGAAGAGAGAGAGAAAGAGAAGGGAAAAGAGAAGAGAAGAAGGAAGAAAGAGAAAGAGGAGAAGAGAGAGAGAAAGGGAGAGAGAAGGAATTTTGGTTTGGAAGATGAGGGAAGAGAAAATCGGGGGGGAACCGATTTGATGAATTTATTTATTATTGTAGGAGATCAATCTTTTGAGCAGGAAGGATTTGGACGAATTTCGGGTATAGATTGATACCGGATATTTTGGATTAGCGGTTGAAGGTAAGGATTCTGGACGTGATCATCAGTTTATATATTATTTTATATGCATGGTTTTGATCCGAGTGCATGATCATTGGCATGCATGAATTATTGTTGTATGGTGTAGTTGAGTTTTATGAAGAACAATATGATTATGGTTGTTATTATTTTATATTCCGGATATCGTGTTTATCGGATAAAAATTTTATTTTGATAATTTGGACCGTGATGTCGGTTAGTGGAAGAGTTGAGATTTCATGTTTGATATTGTGGTTTTATCATTATTATTGTCGATATCTCATGCGTGATGTTATAAAGAAAATTGATATCCGGATGGGTTGGACCATGATACCGGATTGCTAAATAGGTTGAACCATGAAACTGGATATCGAGTGGGTTGGACCATGATATCAGTTATTAAAATGGGTTGGACCATGATATCGGTTATCGAGTGGGTTGGACCACGATACCGGTTATCGAGAGATCATAAAAAATATGTTTTGACAAGTGTTAATGAAGTAAATACGGTATTTGGTCTAGCCATGCTACGGTTGCACCGTGGTTATACAGCCTGAGCCACGGGCTTTGTACGTGGGAGCCGGCCACGGGCGGATAGTATGTGGGACAGCCGAGCCACGGGCTTAGTATGTGAGCAGGACCGATCATAGTATGCATGGTCGCTTTGAGGTTGCCAGTCATGGGTTGGTACATGACCATGGCTAGACCAGAACCCTAAAGATAAAGGTGCAATAATGAGAATATTAAAGGAAAAATGCAAAGTTATCAAAGTTTTATAATATATGAGGCTTAAATCATTTAATTGAATGACATAATATACTAGTATTTTGCTATTTTAGAAATGTAAATTATTACTGGTGTGATCATATGAAAACCTTACTGGGCTGTAGAGCTCACATCCTACTTTATTCTTTTACAGAGTCGTGCAGATACTCGGCTTGGTGATGAGTGAGATTTTCTTGAAGTAAGTGACTCTTGTGTACCCAGGCCTTGCATAATCTCTAGGATAAAACCTAGGATTTGTGCGGCCGGTCGCGTACCGATTCCGGTGCTGGATTCGGGGCGTGACAATTTTCATCATTTAAACAGAGAAGGTAAACTTTCTGGCATAGTCCTTGTTGAGATATCCAGACGGACATGGTTTTCACATTAGATTGGGTCTACTCGAGTAGGTCGGATAATATCAGACCCGAGATACCTCATTCCTTGGTTCAGACAAGGTACAATTACTCACCCATATTAGTTACTATTTATGGAACTAGGTATTTTCCTGAACTCTTTAACGAGGTATTAGAGGGTATGGTTATACTATGATTTTCTTAATTTAATAGAGACAAGAAACAAATACAAGGAAGACAACAGAAGATTATCTAACCAAATAGGAAGGCATCCAAGCTTTTTTAGACATGTATTCATATGTCAGCATCCTTTCCTCTTCTTGGGTGCAGCGACCTAGAAGCCGAACTAGGTTTTGGTGCTAAAGCTTGGCAGTCAACATCACTTTATTCATGAATTCAAGAATGCATTGTACCAAAGTCTTTGAGAGCCTCTTTATAGCTATTTCTTGCTCCTCTTCAAGGTTTCCCTGAATTCACCGTATTCAGCATTACCATACTTAAGAGTACTAATGTCACGCCCTGAATCCAGTACCAAAATCGGCACGCGACCGGCTGCACAAATTCTAGGTTTTATCCTAGAGATCATGCAAGGCCTAGAAATTTTCCACTATAACCTCAAACCTCTCATAATACAATTGATCGTAATTCATAAGAAATTACCTAACACAAAGGAAATAGTACAACATATATGGTTCAATTTCAATCATCCTTCAATCATCTGCTTGGTATTAATAACTCTTTAGCTACTCATCATTTCTCCATGAATCCAATCCACAACTAAGTTTGAAGATCCTGCACAACTCTGAGGAGGAAAACAAATAGGGGTTATGAGCTTTAGAGCCCAGTAAGGTTTTCTTATGATCACACCAGTAATAATATGATTATGAAAATAATATAAACATACTAGTATACCAAATCATGCAGTTAAACAATCCAAATATCATGTATGATCAAAACCATGAAAAACCATGTCTTCTTTAGAGTTTTCATTAATCCATCTTTATCTTTAGGATTCTGGACTAACCACGGTCATGCTCCAACCTATGATTGGCAACCTCATAATCGGCCATTTGCTATCCGCAATGGCAAAACTAGCTCACGTACAAGCATGTTAATCGACATTTTATTCGTGGTCAGGCTAGTCTCATAATGACCATTTCTCGTGCTCTGGCTAGTTTCACAATCGACCATTCCTCGTGGTCAAGCTAGCTCACGTACAAAGCCCGTGGCTCAGGTTGTGTAACCACAGTACTACCGTGGCATGGCTAGTCCAAACACCATACTCTTTTTGTTATTACTTTATCAAATCAGGTCGTACTGTCAAATCATGTAATTTCAAACTTCTCAATGACCAGCATCACAGTCCAAACTATCAAAAGATAACTTTTTTGGTAAAACATGATATATATAAATATAATTAATAATCTCAAATATACTATCCATCTCGAGAAATTAAATATACAATGCAAAACAAACATGCATGCCAATACTCATATACACGGATCAAATCATGCCATGTAAAATAATATATAGAACTAGTGATCATGTCCAAAATTCTTACCTTCAATCGCTAATCCAAAATATCCAGTATTAATCTATACCCGGAGTTTGCTTAACACTTCCTGCTCAGGAGACTATTCCCATAAATAACTCTTAATGTAAATAATAATTCTAAATTAATTATAAAAATCCAAAATCTTTTACCAGAATTTCATCAGTAGTCCATCCATAAAATTCTATCCTCACAATTTCCAAGAAAGGAGACTTTCCAATCATCTCTCTACTCATCTTCTCCTCTTTCTCTCTTCTCTTCTTTCTCTTTCTTTCTTCCTCTCTCCTCTTTTTCCCTTCTCTTTCTCTCTCCTCTTCTCCTCTCTTCTTGGCTCTCTGCTCTCTGCACTATTGGCCCTCCTAAATAAAAATCCTCGACATCTCTGGTTAAAAGAGAAACAAAACCAATCCAAAACTATCTCAATCATCATCTGGAAAGTCCAAAACCATCAAGATATCTTCCCGGCCGTCTGATCTGAGATCAACGCCTCAAACCGCATCAAAATCCGAATCCAAAAGCCTCTGCCTAAACTTAGTCGGACTCATCCCAGCCATTCGATCGGGTGATTGGACGGTCCAGATCAAGCAGAAAGGGCGTAGACCATGGTGGACCGTGAGAACCCCTAGGAAACACCTAGGATACGACGGGGAAACGCCTCAGCATTGCCCGCCTCTAGCTGGGCCGAGACCAGTGCACGCGCGCACCGTGCGCATGGGCCTAGGTCGCGCCTTGCGCGCCCGCGCATCTAGCCGGGCCATGCACCCCGTGCCCACGCGTCGCGTGCCCACGCGTCATGCTCGCCCGCTCGCGCGACGCTCGCACCCTCTCGCTCGCCTACATCGCATGCTCGCGTGCCCACGTTCGCGCGCCTGCGCATCCCGCGCTCGTTCGCCAGCTCGCCCCCGCTCGCCTGGGCTGCGCGCTGGGCCGTGCACTGGTCTGGGCCGATCTAGCAGGTGGGCCGGTAGGGCTTCAATCCTTTTTTTTCTTTTTCGGGTCATTACAACTAATCTAGAGATCGTGTCAAACTGTTCAAAAGCCTTGAACCAACATTTGCCGATTTCCAGCTTGCACTGATCCAATGGTATAAATTTTTCCAGGGTGCAGTTGCTGACCTCAGTAGCAAATGCAATAGTACATACCTAGATCAGCCTCTGCTAGCCAAACATAGAGATCCTGTCCACCAAAGAAAACATCCTGATATCAGTGAGCTCCATTGTCCAAATTATGCAGCCCGTCCCAGTGATATAAGCACTAGAATAGGCTATGCATGAGAGTGCAATTCCTCACCATTGAATCCCTACATGCATGTGCCTGGCAACCTCCCAGTGTAGAGCTGTGAATGGCTTCACCTCCTTCATTCGGTTTGGTTAGAGCTAAAATTTATATTCGGATTCGATTTTAATTATTGGATCTGGATCCGGATCGGAATACTCGACGGGCCTAATATTGAAATACCATATATAGATCTTAATAGATCTCGGGTATCCATACTTGGACCTAGGATTGGAGGAGGAGATGGAACGAACTAAACCAAATCAAACAACGTTTGAAACTTTCAAGATTGTGTTAGATTTAAAATCTAATATATGGCATAATTATCATCTTATCCTGGTCAACTTTTAAGTGAACTTTTGAGTCAATCATATGTACTGAATCAGAGTCTAATTAATTGAAGAGAACTTTTCTCAATAAAATTGAATAAACAGGACTGGAGTAAAACTCTAACTAAGGTTTTAGTCATTTATTAGCCTTTTAATGGGAGAGACGTATGCAGCTATAAATAAGAGGTTACTTGGTCCCTTTTCTCCAACTCTCATAACAGTGGTCTACAGTTCCTTATCGATCATCCATATAAGGAGAAGAGAGTGAGGAGAGAAGATCGGTCTCCTCGAAGAGAAGGGATATCCAAAGGACTGTGCAAGGGACATCTCAAGGACCGCATAATCTATAGATCGGTACAATAGCTCGAGGTATGTCTTCTACAATTATGATTTTTACATGTACATAAAAGCAGGTATAAAGGATTAAAGGTTTTTGCAACATGTGATATCAGAGTACAGGTTTCATGCTTTATGTTCATGTAAGAATTTAAGATAAATTTTAGTTCAAGATTCTTCGCCTACTGTTTGGAATCCTAAAACCGGTGGGAGGTGCTAGAATCTATCAGATTCCAGATCATAAAAGTATCCTCATCGATCGATGGCTCACCGAGAAATGAACAGTGGATAGTAGTGGAAAGAAATAAAGAATAAAATTTTATGGAAAAGATTCAGTTTCGTTTTCTAATCCAGCCATACCCATTATTATATTATATTATATTATATTTATTTATTTATAGTTTAAATAAATAACTAAATAAACTATATATTTAAAAATAAAAAAATTGGGCCAAGATAGGTGCTAAACAACCTTTCTCTTTTCTCTCGTATTTGGACCACTGTCCGGTGATCGAACTTTGGCCAAGGTATGGACTCGCCGATGGTCGGGAAAAGGCCGCTGGGCAATCGGGAATAATCAACCAAAAGAAGAAATTGGACCACTATTCGGGCTCACCGATGATCGGAGATCGCGCAACGAAAGTGCGGTGGGTCGATGATCCACCATCGCTACCTTGCCAAGGAACGAAAAACCAATTGCTGGCCAAAATTTGGGAAGAAAAATCGATGTTTTAAACGTTCTTTTCCTGATGGTTTTGATCATTGTGAGGCTCGCGACTGTGAGAAGGTCGCCTGACCTTTGGTTCGGCCAGCAGCCATTGTTTGGATGAGATTCCAAGCTCAAAGCTGCTATTAATGGCAATTTTGAGAGCTCAGTTGGGAGAAGAAACAAAAGGGGAGGAGGAGAAAGGATTTCGGGTTTTGGGTTAACGGGTTTCAGTTTTAAAATTAAAATCGGTTAATAAAAGTTAGCCCAGTTAGAGATATGATCTAACCCAATCACGTTGGATCAATTTTAATTTGGGTTAAGAGGATTTTTGCATTTTAGCCCCTATAAAATTTGAAATTACATATAAGTCCAAATTAAATTCATATTTAAGTCTCTATCAGTTTTTTAATTTTATTTTATAGTAAGCCCCCTATGTTATTTGTTATTTACAATTTAGTCCTGTATTATTTGCTATTTATATTTCAGTCATCTCTTATTAAGTTTATTAAAATTATTATAATTTGTTCATTTTACATCTGATTTAAGTGATTTTTAAGCAATTAGACTCGTAATGACTTGAAAAATATTTTGGTTAAATCTTTCATGAATGATAAAATATTTAAATATTTTTAAAATATTTATTCATAATTTTACTCATTATTATATTATTCAAGGGTGTTTTCACATAGCTCCAAAGGGCCTAGAGCACTTTATGGATTTTGAGTAGTTGAGTTCTTGAGGGCCAATAACTTTTTCTCTCATTATATATTGAAATTACAAAAAGGTGTGTCTATTATTGTTTACCTAAAGGTGACTGTAATAAGATACAAAATTGACAGTTATAGATTGATTAACTTGAATTGTATAAAGACGGGAAGTTCTATACCCAAAGGTGAAAATAATCTTGAATTCTTATAATCATAGTTGGTTAAACCACTGAAGGCATAATTAATATAATGGATCATAATTTAAATATAAATTATATATTTATGCCATAATTACTATTATTGCTTACATATTTAATATTATTATTATTTCATATTTGTGATTTATGTAATGCATGTCTTGACATTATTATGTTTAAATTTATGATTGAATTAGTTACAATACTTATTATATGCTATAATTCTTGTCCAAAGATATTTTGTAGTTATATAATAAGTATTATTAGTAGAATTGTTATTTTTAGAATATGCATCATGAAAGTAACTGTATGGATATTTTTCTATTTACAGTTATGATCCCTGCTCACTCACATCGCATCTAACCAATATTTCCACACTGAATGAATCAAATTATTTTGATTGGCATGAGCAGCTTCTTATTGTTCTAGGATGCCTAGACTTAGATTTGGCTCTACATAAATCTCAGCCTGATCCACTAACTTTCACTAGTTTTCTTGATCAAAAGAATTACATGAAAAGTAGGAGCGTTCTAATAGACTATCTCTCATAATCATTAAGAGCTCTATAGTGAGAGACATAAAGAGATCCATTCTTGATAATGAATTAGCTTCTAGGTACCTTTTTTTTGTAGAGCAACAATTCACCAAATCAAATAAAGCCCTGGCTGGTACCTTGATGGAATTTCTGGAGTGCAAAAACACATTATGGAAATGCATAATATATCTAGAAAACTGAATGACATGGTAATGACAGTATCTAAAAACTTTCTTATCCAGTTTGTTCTTAACTCTCTTCCATCATAGTTTATTCAATTTAAAATCTACTATAACATACATAAAAAATTCTAGTCAATGAATAAATTTATATCACAATGTGTGCAAGAAAAAGAGAGAAAGAGATAGGTAGGGATTCTAGTTGTTCATATGATTTTTGAAAAGATATCTAAAAGAAAGAAGGCAAAGAAAGGAAATAAAGGACAGAACAATATACCAAAGAAAAGTTCATACAAATTGAAATATTTTTTCTATAACAAGGAGGGACATGTCAAGAATGATTATGAAAAAGAAGGATATTATTTGAAAAGAAAGGTAATCTTTTATCACTTGTTTGTTATAAAACCAATTTTATTGATGTTCCTTCTAATACTTGGTGGATTGATTCAGATACTGCAATTTATGTTTCTAATTTATCGCAGGGATTCCTTTCAAGCCAAAAACCAAATGATAGAGAGCGGTGGATCTTTATGGGGAACTGGATGAAGTCCAAGATTATTTCAGTTGGGACCTACAGACTTATTACAGACACTGGTTTCTAGTTAAACCTACATGATATCTTTTATGTTCATTCAATATCTAGGAATTTGTATCATTAGCAAAACTTGATTTAGAAGGTTTTTCATTTACTTTTACAAATTCAAGTTTTAAATTAATGAAAATTTTTATTTTAGTTGGTACTAGAATATTGTGCAATGGTTTATATAAAATAAATTTGAATTCTTCTTTTGCACAGTCTCAACTTAGAGAAAGCATTTGAGGTGTTGGCAGAGAATTCAGGCTTACCATGTTTTTTCTTCGAACATTCTACAGGTGCAGCTATTGTATTGAAGGTAAGTTGTTCCTAGTGTTTAGAGAGGAGTTGCTGAAGGGGTCATGTCATGCCAAGAAGAATAATAATTGTATGGCCTTAAATTTATAGATAATTGTATGGTCTTAAATTTATGGCTCCATCTATACTTTTACATATATTCGAAATCAGTAAATGGTAACCTAGGCTTTGGCTTTTGGTTATCCCATGTTTAGCTAATTGCAACAAAGTTGTAGCTAGGAAAGTGTGCGCATGCATGTGTTACATGAAATGGTATATATAATACTAATCAGTGCACTGGAATGCCTATCACTATTCTTACATTATTGATGGGACTCACAAGCTAACAGATGCCTGTAATCTCTTTGAGCTTTGTGTAAATACATCCTAATGTGTGCTCTAGTTTTAAGTATGACAATTAGTTTCTGGCAACAGTATCTGTAGTTAAAGTTGCTTTCATACTTGTGGGCTTGGTAGCATCATGTCTAACACTACTGCTTAACCTAATGAGTTGATTGGGTGAGACTATATAATTGCTGGATCTTCTTTTAATCTTTCATGTTCAAGGCCTTAGCAAGAGGTAATTTTAAATATGGGACTGCAGCAAGCACACCTATTTCACTTCCTTACTTTACTATGAGCAGTGGTTGCAAGATTAGAAGGGACATGTTGATTTTTATCTTTTTGTACATTGAAATTGAAGATTCATCTTTTTTTACTACACCAATGACACATTGATACTTTGTGACAATAATATTGGTGAAACTCGTAATACCAAAATTCTTTAGCTTTGCTTTATGTGAATTGGGAAGTTTTGGATTATCTAGGGTGTCAAGATGTTTGGTTGCGACTATAAACATGCTAACACGAATTGGGCATTGTTTGTAGGGCTTTACAATGTAATGTTCATATTCAAAAAGTGGTATTGGAGATATGCCAAAGGAGAAACACTAATGACATGAGTTGTTGTCATGCCAAAGGAGAAACACTAATGACACTAGTTGTTTATAGTATTGCTCCTTGTTTTCTTTTAGTGATAATAGCTCATGATTGCAGGCTTCATTTGATAAAATCTTAAAAGCTTATTGGCGTGGAACACCAGTTGCAATTAAATGTATTCTTCCATCGCTATCAGAGGATAGATTGGTGATGTAAGACATTTTCTTCCTTTTCATATTTTGATGCACAATTTGATATAACAGATTCTTGGCCCTTTTTTAAATGCATAAAGGCAAGGGCTAATGACCACTCACATAATTATGTGGACTATAATACCTGCATGTTATGAATTAGTGAAATCTTTTATAATTGTGGTAGACCTTGTGTGAAAATCTTTTGAGTAATATGAAATGGTGTGGGAGTTTTTTCTAGATTAAAGGAAATCATTTATCTTGGTGAAAACATTTTCAATGTAAAATATTTTATTTAATTCATGTTCTTATTACCTTCTCCATTCTTTTAATTAATTAATAAATTCTTCTGGTCTCTTTTTCTTAAATTTGTACACTATATATGTTCATGTGCAATTATTTCTTGTCAAAATTTTTTAGCTTTTTTAGACTCGACACCCAACTTGGATCTGATGTGTTTCAGGGTCTGGGATGACTTGATACTCTTGTTGGAGGTATATTTTGTTTAACTCTTTTTGGAGGTATATATTGGAGCTAAAATCTAGTGTTAGTGAACCCAATTACCTATGATATATGGACATTCTATCATTGTATGATCATATTTTTGATGCAACCATCTTCTTTAACAATGCTTAGTCCAGCCTCATTTGATTTTTCACATTATAATTTGTATCAATATTTACAAGAAAAGATAATTTTCTGTATTCTCATGTTTTGATTTGCTACAGAATATGGATATCTTTCATCTTCATAGTTGGATGTATAATAGACTTTTACCGGGTCGAAAGGGATATACCGAAGAATTTTTAAAAGACGTGGAAGATTTTATATTCTTTGGATGTTAGTAACCTTACTTTCAAAATGAAGGAAAATTTAGATGTCCTTGTTGTAAGTGCAAAAATCAAAGGTACTTAACTACTGATGAAGTGAAGCTTCATCTTTACAAAATAGGATTTGTACCTAATTACTGGTATTTGACATCTCATGGAGAGAGTGATCATTGTGTAGGTGGGGTACTTGATTTGCATGCAAATGATTTTGCTATTGCACAAATGGATAATGATCCACTGAACACATATGGACACATGATCTTCGATACCATTGGAACAGAGTTTGTACCTGACCATTCATCTAATGTAGAGGAGACACCGAATTTGGATGATCAAAAATTCTATGACTTGTTGCATTCAGTCCAAAAACTATTATGGCTGGGATGTACTGATCATTCTGAGTTATTAGTAGCTGTATGGTTGCTTAGCATCAAATCTGAAGGTAATATTTCACAACAATCTTTTGATCAAATAGAGGGTTTTATGAAAGAGATACTTCCAACCGATAATACTATACCTCAGGATTTTTATAGAACAAAAAAGTTGGTGTCCAAACTTGGCCTTACTATTATGAAGATAGATTGTTGTATTAATAGTTGCATGCTATATTATGATGAACAATCTGAAGATAAGCAATGTAAATTTTGTGGGGCTGGTAGATAAAAACTTCGTTCCCGTGCAGATAGTCAACATAAAGAGATGCCGATGAAGAGAATGCATTATTTACCTCTAATTCCTAGATTAAAAAGATTGTATGCTTCAATGAGTTATGCACCACACATGACATGGCATTATGAGAACATGCATGAGCCAGGGATATTGTGTCATCCATCAGATGGAGAAGCCTGGAAATATTTTGATCGATGCTATCTTGATTTTGCAGCTAAACCATGCAATGTCAGGCTAGGGCTATATGCTGATGGTTTTACTCCTTACAGTCAATCATCAGCCCCATATTTTTGCTAGCCAGTAATTGTTACTCCTTACAATCTGCCACCTGAATTGTGCATGACCATTCCTTATATGTTCTTAACAATAATTATTCCGGGTCCATATAATCCAAAGAGCAGGATAGATGTGTATCTACAGCCTTTGATAGATGAGTTGAAATATTTGTGGGAAGAGGATGTCCTAACATATGATATTGCAAGAAAGCAAAATTTTATGATGAGGGCTGCATTGATGTGGACCATCAATGACTTTCTTGCATATGGAATGCTGTCTGGATGGAGTACAGTTGAAAAATTGGCATGTCCATATTGTATGGACTGATCAAAGGCATTCACTTTGAAATATGGTCAAAAGAATTCTTGGTTTGATTGCCATCGACAATTTTTGCCTATTGATCATGTACTAAGAAAAAATAAGGATGCATTCTATAAAAACCGGATTGAAAAAGATCAACCTCCATGAAGGTTGAGTGAAGAAGAAATATGGGAAGCTGTATCTTCTATTCCAAAGGTAATCGAGCAGGGTTCATGCAGAATTGAAGGATATAGGGTTACACATAATTGGTTAAAACAGAGCATTTTTTGGAATTTATCATATTGAAAAATTAATTTGATCAAACACAATCTGGATGTGATGCACATTGAAAAAAATGTTTTTGATAATATTTTTTACACGATATTGGGGTTCTCTTTTTGTTGTTTTATTATTCATTTTTATATATTGTCTCCTCTTGTTATCTACGGTTAGAGGCTGTGATAAGTTGCCTTGGTATCTTCATGATGCTTCAAGTGCTGAAAGTATATGCTGGCTCGGACCATTTTGCCTGGATCTAAATGGTGTTGCAAATTTGGATGGCTTGCTATTTTGCAAGCAATTATTTGCTGCCTTAGACCCTTCTCAATGTATTAAAATAGGCAATCCTGAGCCTCTGAATCTTCTTGTTTGACACTTTTGTTCTTTTTGTTGTTTTATTATGCATTTTCATGGATTGCCTCCTCTTCTTATCTATGGTTAGAGGTTGTGATGAGTTGTCTTGGTATCTTCATGATGCTTCAAGTGCTGAAAGTGTATGCTGGCTCAGACTATTTTGCTTGGATTTAAATGGTATTGCAAATTTGGATGGCTTGCTATTATTGTAAGCAACCATTTGCTGGCTTATACCCTTCTCAATGTATAAAAATAGGCAATCCTGAGCCTCTGAATCTTCTTGTTTGACATTTTTGTTCTCCTTTTGTTGTTTTATTATGCATTTTCATGGATTGCCTCTTCTTCTTATTTGCGGTTAGAGGCTATGATGAGTTGCCTTGGTATTTTCATGATGCTTCAAGTGCTGAAAGTGTATGCTGGCTCGGACCATTTTGCCTGGATCTAAATTGTATTGCAAATTTGGATGGCTTGCTATTATTGCAAGCAACCATTTACTGCCTTAGACCCTTCTCAATGTATAAAAATAGACAATCCTGAGCCTCTGAATCTTCTTGTTTAACATTTTTGTTCTTTTTTGTTGTTTTATTGTGCATTTTCATGGATTGCCTCCTCTTCTTATCTGCGGTTAAAGGCTGTGATGAGTTGCCTTGGTATCTTCATGATGCTTCAAGTGCTGAAAGTGTATGCTGGCTCGGACCATTTTTCCTGGATTTAAATGGTGTTGCAAAATTGGATGGCTTGCTATTATTGCAAGCAACCATTTGCTGCCTTAGACCCTTCTCAATGTATAAAAATAGGCAATCCTGAGCCTCTGAATCTTCTTGTTTGACACTTTTGTTCTCTTTTTGTTGTTTTATTATGCATTTTCATGGATTGCCTCCTCTTCTCACCGAAGCATCTAAGAACCTAACTACCATTCGTATTAGCTTGATTGGGCTTAAATAATTTACATCGTTATTCTTGTAACTTGTAGACAGTAGGGTTCTTGTTGCTCAATTATTTTTTCTTTGAAGGAAATTGTAGTTTTTTCATTTTTTTTGATGCTGTTGATGTTTAACTTGTTCTGAATGGTGAACTATTAATTTTGTATTTTTGGTTGCTGAGTCTGATATTCAAATTTTTTTTATTTTATTGAATGGTGAACTATTTATGTTTACAGTGTATAAAGAAGCCAGTTCAGTTCTGTCACTGAGTTTTGGTTGCAATGGATTTAGTTTAGATAGAAAAGCTTTTTGTGTTTCTTGGTGATGTCCTCTAATACTATAGCCGCCAGCAAGGGAACATGATATTTTGGTATTTTCTCTATCAGGTTAGTACATAGTTTTGAAACTTATGGTTTAAAGGCTCATATTTCCTGAATGATTACATTAATATAGTTTTGTACATTCCATCATTATGATTTCTGATCAGTTCTTTCTTTGTGTACAAAAAAAAAATCCAGCCCCATTTTCTTTATTATAATTAAAATAGTTTTCAGTCTCACTCGGGGGCATAAATTTTAGCCATTTTGCATTGTAGCATTGTCTGAGACTATGCAACACATCCTAATTTCTAGATTTTAGAATTTCATCTTGTGTTATTGTTCTGCATATTGCAACTGTTTACTAGGGATTCCATTTATCATGTGATTTTGGTGTATTTGAGTTATACTAAAATTTGCATCAAATTTTGTTGTTGTTGTTGTTGCTGCATGTTTGTGTGTTTGGAAATCACATTCTGCTATATATATCTGTCCTAGAATTGATGTTGTACCAAAAGTAAAGTATTATAAACTTACATGATGTGAATGGTTGTTTATTTATATAAGCTATGGGGCTTATTGTTATTAAATGAATATCTAATATAGGACTACACAAAACAAGAAATATGATGTTCAGGATACTGATTTGCACCTTGTGTCACATTAGCAGTCTATTTTCCTCTCAGTTTTTGTCTGTTGCTATTTTTCTTGATTCCACCAGTGTAGTCCTTTTGGCTGTACGTCTAATAATGGTCGCAGGTGCAACCTTCAATCATTTGAGTTTTTTAAAACCCATTGTTAGGGGTGCCAGGAAGCACTATTTTAAAATATCTTGTGGTTGAAAAAAAAGAAAAAAAAACAAAAAAAAGATTAAAAAAACAATTCTCTTCAGAAAGAAGGATAAGTGCAATTTCATAATTTTGTCCATCCATATTTTTCAACTTCCACCAAAGTTGCAAAAACATTGGTTATTAGATTAAAAAATAAAAATAAAAAAAATCATAATCAAGAACAATTGCGTAACCTGTGTTACATATCTTTCTTTCTTTCTATTAATAAAAGGAACTTATATGTGTCTATTAGCATAGCCCGGTCAAAAAATCTTTAAGAACTTACTCAAGTGTTGAAAACTGGTATACATATGAAACCAACTTCTTCATTTTAAATTGCAGTAGATAAAAGATCAACTACAGTTGGATTGGTAAATAATCTACGATGCTGTTGATGTTTAACTTGTTTCGAATGGTGAACTATTGTTTTTGTATTTTTGGCTGCTGAGTCTGATATTCAAATTCTATGGTAATGTTGTAAAACACAGAAAAAAATTAGTATTTAATTTTTTTTAAAAAAATTATTCTATTAATTTGCAACCAATTTTTATTTTTTTTAAAAAAGATTTATTAATTTGTAACTGATTTTGCAACCGATTTTTATTTTATTTTTAAATTTTTATTAATTTGTAACCGATTTTTAATTTTTTTCAAATTTTTATTAATTTGCAACTGATTTTGTAACCGATTTTTAATTTTTTCAGATTTTTATTAATTTGCAACCAATTTTATTTTTTTCAGATTTTTATTAATTTGCAACCAATTTTGCAAACGAATTTTTTTTTTTAGATTTTTATTAATTTGCAACTGATTTTAAAATTTTTTTCAAATTTTTATTAATTTGCAACCGATTTTTCATTTTTTCCAGATTTTTATTAATTTGCAACCGATTTTTAATTTTTTTTCAGATTTTTATTAATTTGCAACCAATTTTGCAATTGATTTTGATTTTTTTTTCAGATTTTTATTAATTTACAACTGATTTTGCAACCGATTTTTAATTTTTTAAAATTTTTATTAATTTGCAACCGATTTTGCAACCAATTTTTAATTTTTTAAAATTTTTATTAATTTGCAATCGATTTTGCAATCGATTTTTAATTTTTTTAAATTTTTATTAATTTGCAACCAATTTTTTTTAAATATTTTAAAATAAAATTATTACTTAGCAACCGAATTTGCAACAGATTTTCCGACTTGAAAATCATTTCAAAAAAAAATTAAAATTTTATAAATACACCAAAAAAATAAATAATCGGTCTCTAAATCGGTTGCTAAATTTTCGCAACCGAATAAAATCGATCACAAAATTTTGTAACCTGTGTTTTTGCAACCGAGATAGATCACTACAGTGAATCTGGGCTTTAGCGACACTTTTTTTGATCTTTCCCGACGCTTTTAAGCATCGCTAAGTACTCTCCCGACGTTTTGTAAAGCGTCGCTAAAGCGTCGCCTATGCAAGCATTGGGACGCAACCTGCCGACGCTTCAAAAAAGTGTCGGCATTTGCCGACACTTTAAAGCGTCGCTAAATTTTCATTTACCGACGCTTTAAAGCATCGCTAGTTTTAAGTCTAGCGACGTTTTAAAGCATCGGCATTTAGCGGCGCTTTAAAGTGTCGCTATACTGAAACCTGGCGACGCTTTAAAGCGTCGCTAAACTTAAAACTAGCGACGCTTTAAAGCATCGCCAGTTTCCAGTTATAGCGACGCTTTAAAACGTCGATAGATTTTCTTTTAAAAAAAATAAATAAACAGTAATATATACAAACCGACAACCTGTATATATTATGAAAATGAAAACATTCAAACCTGTATCACATCCAACATACACAAACAAATAAAAACATTCAAACCTATATAATATATCACATCCAACATACACAAACACAAATACAAACCAAATATAAAAAGTTTTTTTTTATATATATAAACGTATCAATCCAAGTTCAAATAAAAAAAAGACATACATAAATAATAAAAAAAATATCTGGCATCACTGATCCGTGAGAGGCTGGTCGTCGTCAGGTCTGCGATTCGCAGATGCACCAAGAACCTGCAAGATATACATCAGGAATTATAATACATACATTATATATATTTAAATTATTAGATACATACGAAATTAATAAATAATTACTTACCTGAGATGACATGAACATATGCAGCACAGATGTAACATGCTCTAGCTGAGATCTAATGGTCTGCATCTCTGCTCTGTCTACATCACATGTCTGTCGGAGCTCTGCTATCTCCTCCTGGAGCTGACGAACATGTAACTGATCATGACTCTCTCTAGTATCCCGAGTATATCTACGCACCTCAGATAACTGAGTAGGGGTAACTCCAATCCCATAACCCCTCACTCGTCCAGGATGCTCTGGTCCCATCAACTCCGAGAATACCTCGGTCTCGATGCGACTGCTCTGTGTAGATGATGAATCCTCGCCAGTATGCTCGGAGATGATAGAGGTAGCTCTATTCTATATTTTATAAAAAACACATATATCAATACTTAATAAAAAAAAATATAAATCTAAATATAACATAAATAAAAAAATACATATATATCTCTGGACTCGTCCCGAACAAAACTGCCATCCTGGTGAACGTGAGTCATCCGATAGAACTCCACCTCACCAGGCTCCTTCCCCTGCTGATCAGCCTATATAAAGAATAAATATTACAAAAAATCTAAAATAACACATCTTATATCCCCGTACCATGATACATGGCACATGCATGATACATGATGATACATGATGTTAAAACTAAAAGTGTATTAAAAGTATTATAGGATGAGAAACATACAAACTCATGCCTGAGCCGTGCATAACTCTTGGAACCTGCTGTGTGATGAACAGACTGAGTAGCTCGTGCAGCTCTACCAATATCAGAATACGTTTGCAAAATAAAATAAAAACAATGTTATATATTGTATAAATATAATTATGACAAGTGAAAATTAATAAATTTCGAAGTGTTTGATGATGCTACACAACCTGTGCCCTCTCGGAGAACCAATAGTGCACCAGCTCCATCCACTGATGAGGGTGAACATCATGAGGACAGGTAGCTACAACCTGCTCCTCTGTCCTACCCTCTAGCTTGTAGTCTCTCTTCAACTTCGTCCTATATTCTTTTCACTTGTGATTGAGATACGTAAGCACAAAATTAGATGAATCTGAAGGAAGAACGAACTTGCTCTACAATTTAAATAAACAATAAAATAAATATTAAATAAAATAAGCAATTCAATTGTTAAAAACCTAAGATATAAAATAATATATTAATTTTTTTACCTGCACAACTCGTAGCATCTCTATTTTATATGCAGGAAGCATGTCGTTCCACTTCGAATAATTCAGGGGACATAGCTGATCACGGTGTGCTACTGTCCCCAGAAAGCTAGTCAACAAGCTAGCAGTTTTCTTAATAGGCTGCCCTAGCTTGTTGCACTCTATCACTATCCTCTCATCCTCAGGTAACTGCCATACATCACGGACTAATGTGGGTCCTCGCCTATGCCTGAGTCTCCCGGATCCATCTACAAAAAAAAGTACAGAACATTGTATATCAAAACTATTGCATATGCATGAATTGAAATGAGATAGAATTATTAAATTATGTACCCTGTATCTGTATATCATCGATGATAGGCTCGTCATCAGGATGATCCATAGAAGGATCGTGATGTGCGGACTCAGAGAGAATGGCGTCGTCCTGAGGTGTAGAGGTAGTAGCATCGGCCTGATGTGCAGAAATATATGGACTGCCATTAGATCGATGTGAAACTGATCGACTGCCCTCGGGTTGCTGTGCTGAAGAAGTACCAGCCTCGGTCTGGGAAAACTGAAACTGTACATCTGCTAATCGCTTCATTCGAGGCATGGTGTACCTAACCTGCATTATTTAAAAACAAGTCAGTCAACATTATAATCAAATTATAACAGAAATGAATTACAATTTAAAAGATAACATAATCATTAATGAAAAAATGTAAACCATCTTATAAACTACTTGTCATAATCAACCAGTTGTACCTTCCTCGGAATCCAATCTAACCAAAATGGTTGTATCATTTATATGATCATCCGGCATAATATTATAAGGCATATACTGAGTGTAAGTATCATCATCTTCTTCTTCCACCCTTTTTCCCATGTCTTACAAGTCTCTAGGTTTTGTCTTAATAACAATAGCCCATTCTTTATCCATATGTAGATAGACTAACCTGCGATAGTCAGATATTATGTCACTATGTAGCAATACATAATGGTGTGCTTATGACATGGATTTATGGTCAAGAACAATACTTTCAGCTTTTCCTATAAATCTTCCGGATGATGCAAATTTGTATAGTCTGTATTCTCC
The DNA here is from genome assembly GCA_021397845.1 of Areca catechu. NCBI lineage: Eukaryota > Viridiplantae > Streptophyta > Magnoliopsida > Arecales > Arecaceae > Areca > Areca catechu. Next base: position 64,121,901 of record CM038039.1, read on the forward strand.
ATAGTATCACCAAGACATTGAGGTCGATTGAATACAGTCTCTACACCTTCGAGATATCTTGAACAAAATGTTAAACACTCTTCAGCAATATATCCCTCTGCTATTGAGCCCTCAGGATGGGCTTTGTTTCGTACATAATCCTTCAAACATACAAGATACCTTCAAAAAGTATGATATTTATATCACATTAAATAATGAAAAAATTATATAAATTATAAAATTTAAGTTTTACAGCATTACCTCTCGATAGGGTACATCCATCTGTACTGTACCGGTCCACCAAGTTTAGCTTCCGAAGCTAGGTGAATGAGTAGATGAACCATAATCATAAAAAATCCAGGAGGAAAAATCTTTTTCATCTGACATAATGTAAGTACGACTTGAGACTGCAACTGATCAAGCTCCTGAGGATCAAGAACCTTAGAACATAATGCCTTGAAGAATGATGATAATTGGAAAAATAACCGTAATAACTTGTTTTGGCATTGACGACCTTAAAGCCAATGGAATAATATCTTGCATTAATATATGTCCATCATGACTTTTAAGATTTAAAATTTTGCGCTCTTTCAGATTTACACATCGTGAAATATTTGAGGCATATCCATCAGGAACTTTGATATTCTTTAAAACTGTCAGGAAGAGATCTTTTTCTCGACTAGACATTGTATAACATGCATGAGAGATATAAGTTCTATCATTTACAAACACTTGTGGATGAAGTTCATGTCGAATGCCCATTTCTTTTAAATCAAGATGCGCCTTCATGTTATCTTTAGTCTTTCCATCAAGATTTAATATTGTTCCAATCAAATTATCACAAACATTCTTTTCTATATGCATAACATTAAGATTATGCCGGAGTATATTATGCTCCCAATAAGGTAAGTCAAAGAATATGCTTTTTTTTTTCATGATTATTTAGTATGCTGATGGGTAGTTGCTGTGATTATATCATCATCATTTTCAACTTCAAAGAAATTATCTGGATCCTCGAACACTGCCGTATCTAAGGTGCAAGTATTGACTTCCTCCAATACTTCTTCTTGTCCCGAAGTCTCAACATCATCTCTTCCTCGCTTTTTAGAGGACTTTGTCATCTTGCCGTAACTGTGTCTGATACCAAGCATTTGTCTACGAATATCAGAACCAGAAGGTAGAATTAGAGCAGATCCCAACTCTATAGTACCATCAAATAAATCCTTCTGAAATCGAAATGGATGATTTGCCTCTAACCATCGACGATGTCCCATATAACAGAACTTTCCTCCATGTTTTAACCAAATTGAATGGGTTGATTCAGCACAAGAAGGACATGCAACTCGTCCCTTGTGCTCCAGCCAGATAAATTAGCATATGCAGGAAAATCGTTAATAGTCCATAATAGAGCTACCTGCAGATTGAATGTTTGGCCATTCTAAGCATCAATTGCACTGATACCCTCCCACAGTTATTTCAATTCATCCATTAAAGGTTGTAAGAAAACATCAATATAATTGCCTGGACCCTTATCACTTGGAATGATCATTGATAAAATAAGTGAAGATTATTTCATGCATATCCATGGTGGCAAATTATAAGGAATCAGTATAACTGGCCATGTGCTATAGATAGAACTTAAGGTCCGAAATGGATTGAACCCATCACTGGCTAAACCCAGCCTGACATTACGAGCATCAGATGCAAAATCAGGATGTCTGTCATCAAATGCTTTCCATGACAAACTATCCGCTGGATGTCTCAGCATTCCATCTTTTATACGGCTTTCATCATGTCATCTCATTGACGAAGCTGTCTTTGATGATGCATAGATCCTTTTCAATCTAGGTACAAGAGAAAAATAGCGTAATACCTTCACCGGCTTTTGTTTAATGTGTGTTGCATCCAATTCATCTAATCCCTCACTCTCATTTTCTTTTTGCTTCATCCATCGTGAACATCCACACACATGGCACGACTCTTGATCGGCATGTTCTCCCCGATATAATATACAATCATTTGGACAGCTATGAATCTTTTCGTATCCAAGATCCAATTCCTTTACTAGTTTTTTAGCTTCATAACAAGATGTTGGTAAACTAGTACCTTCAGGAAATGCATCCTTTAACAACTTGAGCAGCATAGTAAAACTTTTGCCAGACCATCCATTCAAGTATTTTATATGAAACAAATGTACAAGAAAAGAAATTTTTGAAAAGTTATTGCAACTGACATATAATTTTTGATCTGCATCTCTTATCAGCTTCTGATAACGATCCATTCCAACATTAGTTGGGGGTATCGGCTCTCCATCATGTATAGATTCAGTAAATATAGGATCCTCAGGTAACCCAGCTGCTACTTGTCCTCCACTGTAATCTCCAGGATGTTGAGCACCATATTCAAAAGCATCTCTGAGCAAACTCCTGATATCATCATCTCTTACAAAATTTTCTGTTGGTTACTGGATCCAAAATCAGGTATATATTCCATGTTAGATGTTTAGTTACATGTAGATTGTAACCTTGACTCTCCATGAAAAAATCACTCAGTATAACCTCTTAAAAAACCATTCCATACCAAATGTTCTTCAACAATATTTGGATATAGAGAACTGGAATTTACATATTTTCGGCATGGACATAAAATCTTCCCACTGATACTACTTCTCTCTATACCAAATTTAATGAAATTCTGTACTCCATCCAGATATTCTTTGCTATTCCTCGGTTTAGTTATCCAACTCTTATCCATTGTAAGAAAAAGCTAACTGAAATAAATAAATATTTATAAGAACAGAATAAATTTAAAATAAGTTTATTCAATAGATCAATTACAGTATTATTAAATGCACCCTATCACCAACTAATAGGTAAAGAGGTCCTATTCCATTCAAGAATTATATTAATTATATGGATCATTTACAGTAACCAAATGATACGCAATAGAAGTTCCAGAAAAATTTCGGCAGCATTTTCCCTTAGTTCTCCCCATACAAATAAATATGTATGAGGAGAACTAAAAGGAAATGATATCCGAAATATATCTGAAACTCTATCCGTATCGTTTGATTACTGTAAGCACCTATAAAATTATCTGCCATCCATACAAAAATTAAATAATTGTACAGATCGTGTAGAATATGTACTTTAATCAATTGACGGGTCTATGTTTCAATGCAATGCAAATTTTAAAAAAATATCTAAAAAATTATAATTGATCGTAACAAAGCTACAGATGATATTGAAATCAAAGATTTGCAATAATAAAACTAACCTTAAAGCATAACATATTCAATAAGATGCAGGTATATACCAAGAAATTTATAAATAAACAAAATAATCTACTAAGAAAAAGAACAATAAATAATAAAAAATAAGGAGGAGGCTCAGTTATATACTATTTAATCTGCAACTAAATCAAAATGACTACAATCGGTTGCCTACAAAAGAAGGCCATCCAAATTGTTGCCATTAGAAACAATTGAATCAGCCAAACATATATCGCATAATCATCATAGCCTCCATATACAAACCTTAAACCAATTTAGCGATTTATTACAATTATTGAATCATCATAATCCCTAAGGAGCTGCAAGCAAGCCTGCAAGCATACCGCATGAATCGATTATTGAATCCCTACAATTATTATTCATAAGTCAGCCAACAAGAATATGCATGCATTTGATTTAAAAAAAAACTATGCAACAAGAAAGCAAGGAATTTAATAACATATAAATTTCGAATAAATTATCCAAAGAACTAGAGATGGTGATCATTTCCTAGCAATTAAAGGAGCATAAGGAATTATAACATACAATAGAGTAGACGGACAAAGAAAGAAGATAAAAGAATATATTTACCGGCAAACCTAGACAATACTAGTTGAATGATTTTTGTTGAGAGCGGTTTGATACAGGCCTTGTATGTCTGAGGAAAGAATGAATCCAAGGACATACGGCTGTCTGTTGCGCATTCGGCTCGGATATGGGGTCAGGGTGTGACACGGCTGCAAATTACGTTGCCTGGGGTAATGTAATTCTTTATTTGAAGCTAATTATCCTTCTTCAAATAAGTGCTGATCTTATGTGTAACCATTTTATAGTTATCAGCAATTAGAATATAACTCAAATGCATGCTGTGACACGAACATTCAGGCTATTCGATAGGCTAATCGCACCTGCATCATTGGAGTTAAATTATTTTTCAAGTTCTTCTTGGTCGATTATAGCTACTATGCTGTGACACGAACATTCAGGCTATTCCTTCACAATCGATTCAAAGGACGGGTTGTTTGCACGAACAAAATTTCAATTTTGGGAATTACACTGACATAACCATCAGCACTCTTGCCAAGGGAGACGAGGGAAAAAAATAGGGAGATTCTTAACCCTCAACATGGCAGAAAGATTATCCCTTCCACACCATCATTGGAAACCGATGGTTTAATTGCTCAACCATGGGAACCAATTAAGGTACCAGAGTAGAGCCTCTTTTCGATGCCAACATGAGTTAATATAATTGTTAAATGGTGTTGCTACTGAAATAATCAAATGGCATCTTAAAAGGCCTTGTATGAGTTTTTTTACACGAGGCTAATCTATCGTACTTAACCTAATGTGTATTTGTGTGATTATTATAATTATTTAATTTTTAAGTATATAAATGCTCTAATAGTTGAGCAATGGTTCAGCTGATGATCCAATGACTTAAACCCTTGGCTGGGTGAATATTTGTTCCAGGTCTAACAAAACTGTTATAAAATATTTGACCCAAACCTAGATCAATGTTGCACCCATATTTTGAACCACTTCTTTCCACCGCACTCAGCATATAGTATCCCTTCTATCTATTGCAACACATACCAAGGCATTATAGTGTCATTATCAATGTGATACTTCATACTTCGGAGCATCCAGATGCTAACCATCCACGTTACATGTAACCATGGTTGATAACATATTATATATTAAACAATTAAAGGTTTCATTTTAGGCCTTCATGCCTTCGACACAAAAAGAAAAGGAAAACCATAGATGCCTATACTTAACTCAAGATTATCATAAAAAACTATAAAAGTCAGACTGTTTCATACATCAAGCATCAAATCAATTGCTCAAAAAAAAAATTCAAATATTAAATCAACCGCTTGGTATTCTTCACACTTACCATGCTTGACTATCTTCAGTTACATTCCTACCATCTATCAATCAACCAATCATCCAAGTAATTCTTACTCAAAAAAATGCCAACGTTATACTTATCACACTACAACAAATTCGCAAGATATCCATAGATATATTTGTTAGAACTATTTTGAACAGGACAATCATGTAACTACATATATACCCTACTTGAATATACCCTAAAATGAAAAAAAAAAAATTAACCCAAGAAAATTAAGAAAAATACCTATAGATAATCGGACGAGTGAAGCTGGGTGGGTTTAGGTGCAATGCGACGGAGACGAAGGCACCGGAGATCGAGCTTCGACGGTGAGGGACCGAAAGTAACCGCCGGAGATGAAGTAGTAGGGAGAGGGAGGAGGAGAGGGAGGAGGAAGATGGGGTTCGGGCGGCGGCAGCTGAGGCGAATGAAAATTAGGGCTCGGGTGGGGGGGGGGAAATGAAACTCGCCGACGCTTTTTCCGGCGACGCTTAAAAGCGTCGGAAGATGTCGACGCTTTCTAAAAGTGTCAGTAGGTTTGCGGGCGGCGACGCTTATAAGCGTCGTTAAATTATTGAAGTCCGGCGACGCTTATAAGCGTCGGAAGATGTCGACACTTTCAAAAAGCGTTGGCGGGTATGCGCGAGCTCCCAACGCTTTCCAAAAGCATCAGGATAAAACTGTTGGGGAAAATGAATTCCGTTGTAGTGGATGTTGCAACCGATTTTCAATTATTAGCAACCGATTTTTTGGTTGCTAAAATATTATTTTTTTGTAGTGTGCAATCTTTTGCAGTTAAGACTACAGCTTGGAATTCAGATGAGGTAGCCAGGTGGACTCGACTTTCAAACTAATCTTGGAATATTATACGACCATAAGGCTTTCAAGGATTTTGATGAGATAGCTACAAGGTATCAAATTTCAATATTGTAACTTTGCCTGACTTTCCTGGTCCGTATAAACTGCCCCTACGCTGAAATAAATTGTGCCAATTTGCTAGGTTCTCAAAATCACCATTTTTTTTCCCTGAAAAGAAAATTGGTACCACGTTACATCTTACAACAGGCCGATAACCTTTCACGGTCAACAGCCTCCATTTGAGCTCTTCTTCCATTGATCCTCATTGGTTTCATACATGAACCAACCTTTCAAGAAATTTTTATCATTTGTGCATAGGAGTCATGGAAATTATCTTTTCCCCTATTTGAAGGATTTTCTGCTTCATTTTTAAGTTAGAATCCAAACAAGCAGCAAATTTTACCCATCCCTCTCTTTTAATATTTAGAGGTGGATTTACATTGCTGTCTTCTTTTTTGGATGGACGACCGTTCGAATTCTTATTTTTTTTTTCCAATATATTTTTAAAAAAATATGCAAATCATCTAGGATATATAATTTACCCTAATAAACAACTACAGACTTTTGATTAGGACTCCAGATAGTTGAAAATAATGGAGTTGTTCCAACAAAGTAATGCATAAACATTGAAATAACAAGAACTTTTGTAGTTTGTCCTTGATATGCGAAAATTTTATCATCTTGGTCTAATAATCATCGACCCTCGACTGTTGTAACTGATAATTCATTTATACTTGCTGAGTTTATCTTGCTTTTTGATGATTCGATTTCAGAGCGTGCTCTTAGATGAAAAAAGCCAGGATGTTTTGGATCTGGCACTGATGCAATCCTACTGCCCAACATCAATACCACAGAGGACATTGTCGGCCTGTCTTTTGGACATGCTTGAACACATAATAAGCCAACCTTTATACAGTTCGCAACTTCAACCATGGAAATCGAGTTGATGATTGATTCCTCTACTAGTTTCAAGGCATTGCCTTCCATCCATAAACTCCATGCCTAAAGAAATATTATATCACTATTATGATCCAATGAAAAGAAAAGAGGAAATGTATGAACAGATTTAAATATACTTTTTCCAGTCTTACATGTGCTAAAAGGTTTCTTTTGTGCTTGGATATAGAAACCCCTTTGTTCTTCTTGCCACTAATGATTTCAAGTACTAAGACACCAAAGCTGAATACATCGGATTTTACGGAGAAGACACCATCCATGGCATACTCGGGAGACATGTATCCACTGCATTTATTATTAAGATGATCACAATTTTTATCTAATGAATAAATACACAGTTATGTAAGATAAATATTACTTACTAAGTCCCCATAACTTTTCGAGTATTTAGTGTTGTTTCATCCTCTCTAAATATTCTTGCCAAACCGAAATCTGATATTTTAGGATTCATATCTTTATCAAGGAGAATGTTGCTAGCTTTGAGATCCCTGTGAATAATTGTAAGTCTAGAATCTCGGTGTAGATAGAGAAGACCTTGAGCAATCCCTTCTATGATATTGTAGCGAGTTCGCCAATCCAGTAATATACCTTTATCTTTATCTATCCAAAGTTTGCTGCATGTTAGCCACACTTGCACAAATAATAAAGAAATAGAATATCTGTCCACCTCAGTTTGATTTTTTTTTTTTTTTTTTAATTGGTAGCAAATAAAGCAAGCTTACACGCACATTTAGCCCAAGAGTAAAATAAATTATAAGAAATATATTGGTTAGAGTTAGAACTCAGTATTTGCTCGTCTTCAAAGATTGATATATGGCATAAGATTCAGAAGAATTATTATGACATACTTAAGCTCCATGAAGTTGGCCACTTCACAAGGCCAGCCACATACTAATTGTCATGACTCAGAACTTTAAATTTTGGCCTAGACCGTGTTGTTTTGAGTGACCCTACTTAAAAGTTCATTTTAAGATGAGTGTGCTTGACTATAGTTTTTTTATTTCCAGTACTCTTCCATTTGATCGGCAAAAGTGAGTTATTGATTCAAGGAAAAGGTTAGTATGAATTGAACAAAATATTTCCTCGAACTCTTGAACTAAGTATTAGAAGATACTATTATATGGTGATATTCTTAATTTAATTAGGGATAGGAAACAAAGACAAGGAAGAGAATATAAGATTGACTAACCAAATAGGAAGGCATCCAAGCTTTTATTAGGCATGTATTCATATACCAGCATCCTTTCCTCTCCTTGGGTGCAGCAACCTAGAAGCCGAACTAGATTTCGATGCTGAAGCTTGGCAATCAGTGTCACTTCATTCATGAATTCATCAATGCCTTGTGCAGAAGTCTTTGAAAGCCTCTTCACGGCTATTTCTTGCTCCTCCCCAAGCTTTCCCTGAATTCACCACATTCAGCATTGCTATACTTAGTATTAAATCCAATAGCAGTATCAAACTGTTCAAAAGCCCTAAATGCAACATTGTATTCAGAATGCTGAATTTAAGACCCTACATCGACTGGGACTTATATAGTGACATTTTACTATGTGCTCAGTTAGTAAATTAAGAAAATACCTTGTACACGGAACCGAAGCCACCCTGTCCAAGCTTGTTTTCGATTGAGAAGTTGTTGGTCGCTGAAATGATTATCGCCAAATCAAATAAAGGAAGTTCCCAATCCTTGCCTTCCTTGCATTCATTGTTGCGATGACTAGCAATGGGAATAGCACCTAAGGTTGATGTTACAATAATCACAAATAATAAGTAATCATTACTCATGTTATGGTTGCATATTATGAGATGGACTAATTTTACCCGTTCTTCTCTTTTCTTTATCCAAAGGCAAAGACCCACCGAAGCAAGCAGTAGAATCCCCATTACCAGGCCCACCACGATCCCAACTATGGTACGTGAATGTGAATGATCTAATCCCGGGCCTGAAACATGAACACCATCATATAAGTATATGATGAACGTTTTGTTGTTTTCCTTTTTCCTTTTTGAGAATTTATTTTAGAAAGTCAAGAACAGAAGAACTTCCACATATAAATTAGGATGAATATTGGTTGCTTGACTTAGCCCGAGTTTTAAATAGGTTAGACAATCTTATCAGCTAGTTGGTTTGAGTTTATGATTTTACCATATATTTAAATGGGCATAAGACCGAAAACTTTAGATGCTGTTTGATATATCATCAATGATGCGATCACTAGGATGTGGTTGCTAGGATGATGTATGATCACTACTATATTTGATATATCATTGAAATATGACTAGAAATAGAATTTTACTATATTTGATATATCATCAAGTAGTAATAATAATAATAATGTATAAAATACCATAAATAACTTTACATATTAGTATGTAATAATTATTTTATAATTTGATAAATATTCTTCATTTATAACTCCTTACAAAATACGTAATTATAATAATTATTTTTATATTATTATAGAATAAATTATTTTCTTTCTAATTATCAAGGATAAATTTATTTAAATTTTTACTGACCATGGACATTTTTATTTCAAAATAACTTTAGCATATCATCAATACTCGATGATGCTATCACTTGGAATATGTAAGGTAATAGCATCAATGCACAGATATTGTCACTGAATTTATCATTGGATAAAATTTTGCAATACTAATTACACCATCAAACTTACATTATTGGAATAATGTAAAATATTATCCCTTACTAAATGGCACCTTAGTTTGAGAGTAGAGCATGGTGTTTTAAGAGACCCTATTTAAAGCTTCCCTTCAAATGAAGCTCAAATGTCTATGGCTTTAATTTCAGGTAATGTAATTTTGCATGAATCGGCCCTTTAATTTTACACGAAACGGTACATTTAATTTCACGCGGAAGTGTTGCTCTTAGCATCCGTGATATATTTTTTTGAAAAAAAAAAATAACTGCTAAGGGGGTAGCCCGATTGGTAGAGGCCTTGCTTCACTACCAACCGATCGTGGGGTCGAGGCATGATCCCGCTGGTGACTACTCGATTAAATCCAGAATTTTCTGGAACTCATGACAGTTGGTGTGAGTGAGAGATCAACTCATGACAGTTGGTGTGAGTGAGAGATCAGGGTTTCTCTTTGTCCCTGTTCTACTAGCCAGCCCCGTTCTACTTTAGTGATGTCAGTTTGACTTAGGATTGATTCCCCTATCACCTTTGGCCTTACCAAAAAAAAAAACCATTTTAGGTAATGTAATTTCATGCGACGTAACAACTACTATGATATTTTTGTAATTTTGTCAAAAGGGAAGGACTAATTGACGCTCCAAATATTAAATGTGGAATGCAGCGTGAATGGAGTTAATATATTATTTTGGGAATGCAGAATGGGGTGATACTTGGCGTTTAATATACATGGTATTTATACCATAATGGATACCATATGTTGTAATAAGCCGGCTCAATAAAAGGTAATTACCGATTCAAAAGCCCAATTAATCATTTCTGAACCAGTCTCCCAAGCCAGAAAACTTGAAGATAACTTCGAAGCCCAATAAAGCGATGATTTGACATTACTGTACTAACCACAGTGCAGGATCAGCTTCGGCCTATGCCAAAAAGGCCGGTTCCGAAGTATATCCCTGATCCATGCAATTCCAGAACAATTAGCTAGTCCTTCTTTGTGCCAGTCCGAAGAAGACTAGTCCGAAGAGGATAGTTAATTCATTTTTCCGCTTGCTCCGAAGAGGACAAGTCTGAAATAGATACTCCAGCCTACTTCGAAGAAGATAGCTCCGAAACAAATGGCCAAGATGTCTTCGGCTTACTCCGAAGAGGATGGTACGAAGCAAATGGCCAGCTTGATTTCGATCCCTTTTGAAAGAGTGGCTCTGAAGTAAATTCCTGGTTAATCTCAATTAAAAGTTACCGAAAGTGAGTTTGGTTGTTATAACCAACCACGTGGTCAATAGCTCTGGCTTTAACAATATTGAGATAATAATCAATGTCCGACAGCAACTAGTTTTGGTTACGGGGATGTTAGACTAACTAACTCCCCTAACTGAAGTCATGTGGACCCAACTACTTTCAGTTACGTCTACTCCTATAAATATCGGTAAGAGGGGACTCCCAAGATAAGTGATCTGAGGCAAGCCAGAGCTAGTTCACAACTAAGCTCTCGCAAGCTCCCATTCCTTTCGTTTTTGTTTCCTTTCCTTGGAACTCTCCATTCTGTGGCCTGGATCATTCTGACTTAGGCATCGGAGTGTCCCCCATCAGAGAAAATCTGGTCGGGAGTTTGTTTTGCAAGAACTCCATGAGGTAAACCAGCAATCTAACCACTCCACTCGGTCCGCGAGGGTTCAGCGTCAACATATTGGCGGCCAGGTAGGGGCTGACATTCCCCTCTTGGGAAGGAAAATTCTGAGAAGTAAAAATGGTGAAAGGAAAGGCCCAAATGCTTCAGCAAGCAGGGAACACCCTTCCTCTCAGAGGAATGATCCCCCAGTGAAAAATAACATGCCACCTCCTACGCTCATCGTAGGATAGCAACAGTTTGAGACTCTCATGAACCGGGTCGATTCATTAACGGCCATGGTTCAAAACTTCCAGGAAACTACACTTCAGGGGAGACACCCACCAGCCTCCTCCAAACATAGCCATTGACCCGAAGGGAGAGGAGATCATCATTACGTGCCCACCCGGCACCCTTCTCAAGATCGACTTTCCCACGAGCATCGAAACTCCCAGCATCACAGGCAGGCTGATAGCCAACCCGATGGAAGAGAACCAGGCGATCTCTCTCGATTTCTTCCGAAGACTCTACACCTGGACATGTTGGGCGAAAAGAGACCTATTATGATTACAAAAAAAAGTTCAAGATGCTTGAATCACAGATCACAAGGCTCCATGTTCAACGAAGGGATAGCGAGATAGTGGCCTATGACTTGCGACCTTCTTTTACTTCCAGAATAATGGAGGAAACTGTCCCTCAGCACTTTAAGGTCCCTTAGATGGAATCCTACGATGGGACTACTAATCCTCTTGATTATTTAGATAACTTCAAGGCCCTCATGATGATACAAAGAGCCTTCAATGCATTACACTATCTTGCCTTTCTTGCCACTTTGAAGAAGGTGGCTCGAATGTGGTATTCAAGCATATACCCAGGTACCATCAATTTTTTCTCTGAATTAGAAAAATTATTCATCTCACATTTCAGGACCTGCCGCAAAATGCCCCATAACATGAATAGTTTGTTCCTCCTTCACCAGAATGAAGGAGAAAATCTTAAAGATTATATTGCGAGGTTCAACTCTGCCATCCTTGAGATCCCCGATCTCAATGAGTACGTGGCCATGTCTACTTTGAAAAAAGACCTCCAATCATCCAGGTTCACATTCTCCCTGGATAAGAGGTTTCCAACAAGCTACGCTGAACTCTTATCAAGAGCCCAAAAATATACGGATGCTGAAAAGCAAGCGACAAATCAGCGCCTGACTGAGGGGAAATCCATTCCCAAAAAGAAGAGCAAAAGGGCCGAATCCTCCTGTACCCCCAACAACGACGACTCCACTCGACGGTGCAGTCCCAAGCCCAAGGTGTTGGACGGAAGATTCGACTCCTACACCCCTCTTAACCTCTTGAGGAAAAAATCTTGATGGAGATAGAGAAAGAAAGCTACTTGTAAAGGCCGCGCCCTATGAAGACATTTTCCACTGTAAGGAACAGAAACAAATATTGCCGATTCTACAGGGATCACGACAACAATACCGAAGAATGCTTCCAACTAAAGATGCCATAGAAGACTTGATCAAGAGAGGGTATCTGGGAAAGTACGTTAGCCACCCATATCCCCGAACCGAAGCTACTGCCCCTCAAAGGACTGTGAAAGATGTTGAACTACCTAACCAGAGACCAACTGATGGGAGGGCAGGCATGCTCCATCGATGAGCTAGCTGGAGAAGCGGAGTCGAAGAAGATGCTTTGAAGAGATTCAAAAGTAACAATTCTATATGCTTCTCTAACGACATGCCGAGATGGGCCTAATCAGCCTACCTTACTCTCAACCAATGGTATAGGGATGGTCTAAGTGACCTACTCTACGGTAAATCCGACCACGTGCCAAGACGAACCTAACCAACCTACCTTACTATCAACCAAAGGCACAGGGATGGTCTAAGTGACCTACCTTACAGTAAATCCGACGACGTGCCGAGGCAGGCCTAATTAGCCTACCTTACTTTCAACCAAAGACACGGGGATGGTCTAAGTGATCTATCCTACAGTAAATCCGATGATGTACCGAGGTGGGCCTAACCAGCCTACCTTATTACTATCAATAAAATGCCTAAGGATAGCTTTATTGGCCAACCCTAACAGCGAATCCGATCAAGACAAGTAGATAAGTCTCATTATAGCTTCAACAAATCAGACTTTTCGATCCAGGACGGAGACTAATCCGATCAAGGCCATCATGAAATTTTGAGATTCCTTGTAAGGATGCTCTAGTTTGTTATTTATGGTGATGAACAGCTTATACTAGAATTATTTTGGAGTACACTTGTCCAACAAAAGGAAAGACTTCTCCATCAAGCAAAAAAGATTTTCATTCATTAGGAAATTTGATTACATACTCTCGAGAGGAAGCCGATTTACATCAATAAAAAGAAAAGTAACATCAAAAGACTATTTCTTCTCGGCTTATCCAGAAGCCAAAGTAAGAATAGAAGTCTCCTTTGCAACTTCTTCATCAATAGGAGGAGCCGATGTCTCTTCAGCTAGATTTTCCACTTCTTTTTCTCCATCGCCAAGTATGGCAATAGGGGAAACATTTAAGTCTGGGTAAATCTCCATGATTTTTTCCAGGTAGTCTGTATAGCTGATGCGGTAACTCTTCACTCCTGCTTTATGTATTTCATCATCGAAGGCCTTAGATCTTTTATACACCTCGATAGCTTGGAGAGCATCTTTCTTGACCTGTTCTGCCTTTTGTTCAGCCGATATTACCTCCTACTCCAAAATGATGATTCTTTTCTCTAGCTCGGCTCTATGAGCCACCGCCTCTTTAGCATTCCGAAGACTGTCCTTTATCAGCAGTTTGGCCGAGATTAGCTTTTTATGCCTTTTCTCCAAGTTGGCCGCAAGCTCCGTCGCATACATCTGGACCACCCTTAAATCTTTCTCTAAAGAATAGTTGACTGTTGTAGTCTTAATCAGTTGCCATTCAATAGCAACTCAGAGTTCTTCAGTTACTTCCTTTTCGACCTCGGCCGATGCCAACAGGTCCCTAAGATCTTTGTTCAGATTTGCCGATTCACCAAGGCTCTCTTCCATTAGAGAGATGTCATGAACTAGCCGCCAAGAAAAGCACGCGTGAGGCCAGCCCTAATGATACAGATCTACTAAAAGAAATTTTGTGAACTGCTTTAATACTCACCTGCAACATCCTGGGGTAAATGGAGAAAAGAGTGTCCTCCAATCCTTGCCTTCGCGTCGCCGTCCAATCCTTCCGGAGAATGGTGGCTTTCAACAAAGTCTTCACTAGTCTTGGGTTGTCAAGGCCAGCATCAGCGACCAGTATATTACAACTTCCAAAGCCCTCCCTTTCAGCAGTTTGAGGTTGAGGCTTGATGTCTTCATCAATAAGTGGAGCCTTACCCTTATCTTGTGAGCTTGGCTCCTCAAATGGCTTCATGACAGGAGGTGTCGTCGGACGTTTAGTTGAGCATCCTGGTCAGGGGATGTCATCCTCTTCTAAGGAAGATTCTATGTTAATGGGAACTCTATCCCCAATCGAAACTTGTGGAGAGGTTTGAATGCGAACCTGTTTTCACTCTGATCTTCTCAGGGGAGTGCTTGCTGTCATCCTCTTCCTCATCGCCCGTCGGAGCCGTGCTGCATCTGGTCTCATGATGAATAAACTCTTAAAGCTCAATAGAGGAAGAACGAGAAAGGTGGCAAATAAAAGAAACCTTGGAGAGGAACTGCTTAAGAAGGCAATGTCACTAATGTACCAGAAAGTTTAACCCTCAGGGATATAAATCTCTTATATAAAGGCCGCCAACTGGCTCAGATTCCTTGCTCAAGTTTCAAACAGTTCTCTGATCGCCCCATGTGTGCTCGCTTCGATTAACGAAGAAGGGAATAATGGTCTCATCCATATACAGACAATTATGAGAAGTCAGAGGGCCACGACCGGTTTGATTCTAGAAGCATGTAGCTTTAATGACTCTGGTCACAACGATCCCATGATCTGAGTAATAACTGCCCTACCAATGATAATTGGACAGCTGGCAAAAATGATATGCCTCATTATTGATGAATTAAAATTGCCTACAAAAGCCGAGGCTCGTTAATTATGAGTTCAAGAGCTTAAGGGTTAAGCTCATGAACAAAAAAGGGTCGAACCTATGACAGGCCCGACTGATCAGCTCATTTAAGATTAGCGTTCTTGTCAAGGATAAGTCCGAGGACCTCATACTTTAGAAAAACTCACACTCAAGTTAAGGGCTATTATATGTCTGAAGACTACGTACTTGAAATTTTCTCACTCAAGCTAAAGGTGGAGATATGTCTAAGAACTACTACTCATCTAAGGATCACTTCATGTCCGAAGACCGCCGCATGTTCGAAGACTTTTTACTTGGAATTTTTTTTCTTAGAATGGAAGGCCTCATTCATATGATGATTCTATACCTAGAAAGAAATCATGGCATGACACAATATGAAAGAAAAGTACACTTTCTATTAACACCAAAAGGAGCATGTTTACATTTCATTCTTTCTACAAAGCAAAAGGACAAAAGATAAAGGACAAAAATGTAAAAGCCTATTCATCTACTTCATCTGCGATCTCTGGGTCAACCGCAGCGGGAATGTCTAGGTCAGCCACAAGAGGAGCCTCTTCAGTCTGAGCCGAAGCTACTAGGTCCACTGTAACCAGGTCTTCTACTTGTTCCCCAACGTCTTCGACTGCGATCGGGACTTCTTCGGTCTGTCCCAGTACCTCTTCAGCTTCGGCCAGGATTTTAGTCACTTCTTCTGTGACTTTATATAACGGGATGTTTGTGAGATCTAGCTCAGGATAGAGCTCTTGAACCTCTTTAATCCCATCATTAAAGCCTAGTTGGTAACTCACCACCCCTGCTTCAGTTACCTCTTCCTTAAATTTTGGAGACTTCTTGAAGTCCTCGACTACCCTGGTTACCTATTCCTTCAGGGCCTCAGATTCTTTGACCGCCACTTCAGCCTCTTTGGCTGCCTCATCGACTTCTTTCTGAATCTCCTTGGTTGAAAGTTCCAAGAAGTGAATCTTCTTCTTCTTCTTCCAGAGTTTAGCTTCATGTTCAGAGATCTTCAGTTGAACCTTCTTCAGCTCGCTTTTTAGACTCTAAACATTGGCACCACTCTTATTAAGCTTCTCCTCCATAGCCGATTTCAGTTTCTCGGTAACTTTTTTTTGGCTTTCGCCATTTGGAGCTCCTCCCGGAGGCGTTGAATGAAATTGGCAAACTCTGCCATACTTTCTTCCATGAGGGTGACGTCATGGATCAGCTACATTCAATAGCCAAATCACGAAGTCAGTTATATCAAATGTGGTTATGAAGAGGCAAAAGGAGAGAAAGATATTTTACCTTCAGTATAGTAGGGTACGCTGAATCGGACACTTCTTCAAGATGTGGATTCCTTGTAACTTCTCAATCATGGGGCAACAACGTGGCCTTCAGCACTTTCCTGGCCACATCGAGGTGCACCAGACCCCGCATATCTGAAAAAATAGAAAGATCTACCTCGCATTCCCTGTCTAGGCGATGTTTCTCCCCAGGCTTTCTTCAGCTTGGGGGCCTTACCCTTATCCCTTGAGGAAGGACAAGGCAACGGCATATTAGTGGATAGGGTTGAGGTCAGCTATTCTGAAGCCCTAATCAGAGTGGTCTCTCTCAACAGGGGCTCTGCTAGTGGGACATCGTTCCCCCCGATGACTCCCTTGTTGGTATGGTATTTTGGCTGGCTCCTTCGAACCGAGCCTTCTTTCTGACTTCCAATCCCTCTGGAGGAACCGACACCTCTCTTTTCTTAGTGGCCTGGCAAAGCTTGCTGAAGTCTGGCTTCATCCTACTGCCTGTTAATAAAAATAGATCTCAAAGTCAGACAGCAGGAATACATATAAAGCCAAATAAAGCCAAAACTATCTATCAGCTATACCTAATGATGAAAACTCGCTGATCTGAGCGAGATGGAGGTTTCTTTTTTCTAACAATTCCCGAATTGAAGGGACTTCAGACCCAGACAACACCTCGTAGTCTGATTGGTCAGCCCTTAGAACTTTTTTTGCCTGCATTGGCACTCAGACAAGGTTCCTTCCATTCTGTGTTAAAATCCCAAGGCTGAGAAGAAAAGACAAAAAAGAAGCTGAGTTTCCATCCATGAATAGCACTGGGCATGCCCGTAATTAATTTGCGACCAGAGCGGGGGCCGATGACCCACCACCCATAGCCATGGAAATCTCTCTTTAGTACAAAGAAAGATGTAAACAGAGTGGTCCTGGACCTTATGTTTTCTATATGACAAAAGATCAAGAATCCGCAAATGTTCCGAATACTATTAGGAGTCAATTGCGATGGGACTATATGATACATGTTGAAGATCTTAGTAAAGAAGGGGTGCAATGAAAAGTGAAAACCAACTTTTAAGTGGTCTTCATATATTGCGATAGCACCGGTAGGAGGATTGTTTATCCTTCCTTCAGGCTCCGGGAGTATTAAAGGGAGGCTTTCGAGAATATGATAGTATTTCCTAAGACGAGCTATTCTATCAAAAGATAAGGAACAGGGGATTGACTCTAGTCTGGACTTAGCATTGTTCTTTCTAAGGAAACCTGAAGCGCTAGAAGTTTCAACTCCCTCCCTGTGGGACAAAGTCCTACCGGCGACGGGGACCTCTAAAGATCTAACCATGACGTAAAAGAAGAAGAAAGAAAAGGGCTCTACCTGTGGAAGAAAATGAAAGCCGGGGAGAGAAAAGAAGATTTGGAACAGTTGAAAATGAAGGAAAAAAGCTCAGTGAAGCCAAAGAAGCCTCCTCTGTCAGGCCATCGCCCTTTATATAGGATGCAAGAACAGTTCGAATGATTTCCTCGAGAGAAGGGACACCTCTCCAATCATGCCACGTATGGAGGCGCCGATCGCGGATGCGAAGCCCTAAGGGGCGTCAGTTGATTCGATGGGAGAAAGACCAAACTGTAAGCCACGATCCACGTGACCGTATCTGACGGCCAAGATGGAATTCGTATGTGATATCGAATGGATAGGATAATGCCACGTCCTCCATCCAAACCGAAAACGAAGAATCAGCCAGATCGCCATAATAGGAGGAGACATGACTCGCTAGCCTGCACCTTCCTTTTCAAGAGCCAACGAGAAAGCGACACCTGTCCATGGCACGATGATCGAATCAGAAGTCAGTTATTGTAGTCGAAGTCGACTAAATCGAAGATTTATCATCATTGGTCATATCTTTTCCGCCAGTAAACGAGAGGCAATGAATACTCCCACTTTTCAAAACAAATAATTATTTTGAAACTGGGAGTGGGGGGCAACTGTTGTGATAAGCCAGCTCAATAAAAGATAATTACCGATTTAGAGGCACAATTAATCTTTTCTGAACCGGTCTCCCAAGCTAGAAGACCTGAAGATAACTCTGAAGCTCGATAAAGCGATGATTCGACATTACTGTACTAACCATAGTGTAGGGTCAGTCTTCAACCTGTGCCAAAAAGGCTGGTTCTGAAGTATATCATTGATCCACGAGTTCCATAACAATTAGCTAGTCCTTATTCGTGTTAGTACGAAGAAGACTGGTCCAAAGAGGATAGTTAATTCACCTCCCGCTTGCTCCGAAGAGGATAAGTTCAAAATAGATACTCCATCATACTCCGAAGAAAGCAGCTCTGAAACAAATGGCCAAGATGTCTTCGGCTTACTCCGAAGAGGATAAGTACAAAGCAAATGGCCAGCTTGATTTTGATTCCTTCTGAAAGAGTGGCTCTGAAGTAAATTCCTTCGTACTCTCCATTCTGTGACCTGGATCCTTACTGACTTAGGCATTGGAGTGTCCCCACCGGAAAAAATCCGGTCAGGGTTTTGTTTTATAGGAACTCTGGGAGGCAAATCAGCAATCCAGCCATTCCACCCGGTCTGCGAGGGTTTAGCGTTAACACCATATATTAATAATAAATATATATTGTCTTTATGCTTTTATGTATCCCAAACCCTTTCATTAATTGTACTAATTAACTGTAACGAAAAATCTCCCAAATCATGATGAAGCAATATGATCAAGAAAAATTAGATTTCAAGAACGAATCAGGGTAGGAAAAGTGGTCCGACGAAAAAAATATAACAGGAAGAAGTTTTTGTAGCAAACAGTGCTTTTTAAGATCAATCCGAGATGCTAGATAGTGAGTTAGAGGAGGAAGAAGTTAGCCGTGACTGCGAACATGACCCCACGATGCAGAGCAGTCCACAACTGAATGAGTGGTGATCTCTGACCTAAGGTCAACCTTAGACAAGGCCCAAAATTCAAGTTCAAGCATAGGCCCTGATCGCTTCAATTTGAAAATAGGGATGGTGGCTTGGTCTAAAGAGAAATAATTGCATGGACCAGGTCCAAATCTTAGGGTACATATACAATAGATAACATACGTCTCTCATTTTGATCTTGAATTATTTAAATACAAGAGGGTAACATACTATTGTTCTAGTCCGCTTGACTTGGTGCATCAAATAATTTGATCGTTCCAGTAATACTATGTTTTTTTTATCAGGTTGATCCCTATTCGAGTAAACATGTTTTTAATTATCAGATGGTTGCTAACATGAAGCTACAACATCCTATTAAAAAAAAAAAAATCAAGCTGCAGCATAAAAGATTGAAAATTAAAGTTTCAATCGGATTCGGGCTAGTTTAAATTTAATCCAAATGGATAATTCGGGCAGGCTTAATCAGGTTCGGGTCAGACCTGCATCTAGGCTCAGACGGAGCTTGGGTAGAGAAGTAGCCCTGCCTATTTCAAGTCCCAACCACCAAGCCAAATTTTCAAAAGTTTAGTAAACTAGCCCGGACCTCCGTGGAAAGCCTGACTCACACCAAACTGGGCTCCATATACCTTATAACAGTGTGTAATTAAAGTCCACCCTTGAACTAGTACAAACTGGCACCGGCGATGCAGTCATTTGCCGAATTTCAGCTTGCACTGGTCCCATGGTGTAAATCTTTTCTAGGGTGCAGTTGCTGACCTCAGTAAATGAAATAGTACATACCTAGATCCGCCGTCGCTAGTCTGACGTGTAGATCCTGTCCACCAAAGAATAACATCCTAATATCGGTGAGCTCCGTTGTCCAAATTATGCAGCCGGTCCCGTTGATATAAGCACTAGCATAGGCCGTGCACGAGCAATTTCTCAAACACGAAGTCCTACACTCATCCAGTCCCATGCTCCCGTACACCGTCGACTTCGAAGTGTCCGGCAGCTTTACCTCCTTTAATGTCACGAACCCATCAGTCCCGTTACGACAGTCCAGATCCGTCATCCTCGCACACCCGTCTCTAGAATCCGAAATTCTCGGTGACTTAGGCTTAAACCCCTGCAAGCAACCACAACTCGGTGAGTTGTCCGACTTACAGATCCCGTAAGGCCCGCATGGTGACCACAAATCACAAATGTCCTTTGGCTCAGTTGTGTCGATGATCCACTTTTGGCTGTCATCATGCCAGACCAGGCGTATGACCGGACCGGCGTAGTACAAAATAAGCCTCCCGATGATCGACGTGCTGGTGGTGTTGTTCATGTAGAAGACCTCGTCGGTCTTCATGACAAAATCCAGTTTGAAGTGAGGGCTAACATCCGGCATACCACTGAACCTTTGCCCGTTCCATGGCCCGACGCGCCCCTGCTGGTTCGAGCCTTTCCACACAATTATCTGGGGGTCGCCATGGACATCCAAAGCCATGGTGTAGGGGCCTGGAGCTGGGTCGCTAAGGCTGGTCCATGATGTGAGGTTACGGTTGAGGCCACTCGTTAGGTTCCACCCCAACTTCATACCCGGGAGCAGAGTGTTGGTGGGGTAGTCGAAGCTCTGCCATGCAAAGCTCCCTGGAACATTACCGTCTCCATGAGCCTCCCTAACGATGAAATTGCCGTTGTCTAAGAGTTTCGCAATTGGACTGGCGAGGCTCGACGAGCCCGAGGACCAGAAGGTTTTAGTATTGTGGTCGGTGATGATAAGAGTTCCATTGGCGGTGATCGATAGGCTGCCATTGCGCTCGGAGATCGGGTGCTGGCGATTGGCAACCCACACGACGGTAGAAGGTGAGACCTTGTACCATATGCCGGCGTAACGATTATTAGTTAGGACGGGGCTGAAGAAGCCTAAGACGAATCTTTCTCCAGCTGAGATCAATTCTTGGCCGTCGGTGAGGGGTCGGGCGGGGGTTAGCGTGTCATCACCAATAGAGGAAGAGAGATGATAAAAAAGGATCAAGAAGAGAAAGAATAGGGATGCAGGGAACTTGCCGATCTTCCCGAACAGCTCCATTTCGAAGAGAAGGTTACGGGCTCACACGGCTTCTGATTCTTCTGAAGTTGAAGGCTTATACAAATTCTAACCTTGAGATTTGCTCGGTTGACGTGGCTACGGGGCCGCGTCACCTATTCAAAATTCCTCTATTTTCTGTGACGACAAGTCATTTCAGAAAAAGTTAATGTCTTGACTAGTTTGTCAAGGGGTAGGGTTGTAACCCCGCTCCAACGAACGTTTCACCTTCCTCTGCGCGAATCCACCAATGGATCGCTCGGTCGTTGGCTCAAAGTCCATTCAGCCAGGTGAACGATAGTATTCGAAGTGCTTTGAGAACCATGCCGAGTGCGATCCAACGCACGATGTCGTGAAAGAAGATCGCTCATCCTTCCGCGCGAAAGAAACAACCAGAACCGGTCTCTGAAGACATGACACTTACGCGAATAATAAAGCATTAATTACTCTTAGCTGGCAAAGAAAAGAGACTAAATAAATAGAGTCTTTTTTCTGGTGCTTGTAATGAATTTCTGCCAACAAATCATGTGGCGACATTAATGGTTCTCAACATCTTATGTGTCTTTTCTGCTGCTTGTAATGAATTTCTGCCAACAAATCATGTGTCGACATTAATGGTTCTCAACTTCTTACGTGTCCATAAGCAAGACTCCAGTTTCTCGGTCAAGCCGCATTTGCCCGGCAGTGCACGCAATAAGGCTCTCCTGGTCATTCGCCGGGCAGGTGGACCTCGTCATGCAAGCCTATTGCATTCAGGTGATGGAAATTATGAATTCTGATCCAATCAATGTCCATACAGTATATGCTAATTAGCTTGACATTAAAAGCAACCATTGTGAAGTTTTGGAGTGGAGTTTGGATCGTCTCTACTTTGGTATTGCACTGGATAGGGCCGATTAAATCCATTACGGTCATCCATGTATGACGGAGTGGCTATGAATGTATAGGACCTTCCAGTACCTTATATAAGTAATGTTGGAGAAGATGCATGATTTAGAACCAGAGAGAAAGTCCTTCCAAGATGAGCCAATCACCTTATGTGTCATGGAGGATTACTGCTACACCTCGGGTCAGAGAGTTAATCTGTAAAAGTCTGGGATTTACTTTAGCTCCAAAACATCCACCAGAATTCGTCGCAGGGTGGGTGATATTTTGGGGATTGCTGAGCGTCAGGGGCCTTTGCATTATTTGGATATCGCTATTTCTGGAGCCAGACTCACTAGGATGGAGTGCATCCCACTTCTTGCGACTGTCCAGCAGAGGATCGATGGCTGGCAAGATAGAGCTCTCTCCTTAATGGGCAGGATTACTCTCATTCATTTGGTGCTTTCCTCCCTACCCATATATAGGTTATCTAATGCTGTTATCCCGAAACGGGTCATTCTCGACATTGAGCAGATGATGCAGTCTTTCTTTTGGGACTCTTCGCCTTCTCGACGTAGGATTCATCTTTTGCGATGGGATCTGGTTTGCCAGCCTAGGGTAGGTGGTGGCCTTGGTATCCCCTCCCTCCTTGCACACTGGGAGGCTTTCCTGTCCAGGCATGCGATCAGATTTTTTCTTTGCCCATATGGTCTGTGGTCCTCCCTTATAAAGTCTAAGTATGGTGATATTCCAGCTGATTTCATTGCCTCTTTCAACCCCCCCAGGAATTGCTCCATTATCTGGAGGGAGATGATCACCAGGGCCTCGATGGTCATTCCGCATTTATCTTGGGTCGTCGGGTATGGCTCTTCTATCATATTTATGTCCGATCCCTGGATCTCGGATATTCCGCTCATTTGGTGGCCTACATTTATTTTGGTGCATACTCCGATTTCTATTTCTATCCCTGACATCTTGTCTACTGATCGTTCCGGTTGGGATCGGCAGGAAATGCTCTCTATTTTCAGTGAGATTCTTGGTCTTCGAGTTCTCTCTATAGCTCTGCCAGTTCACCCTTGCCCAGATACCAGGGTATGGAGGCACTCTGCATCCATGTGTGCACCGATTCTGGACCTTACGAGGGTTTTTGCTTCCCTGACTCCTTCGCTGCATACTTTTGGATGGATCTAGTCCTTACCGGTTCATCCTAGGATTTTTCTGTTCATCTGGAAGCTCGCCTGGCATCGGCTTCCTACCCGGCATCTCCTTTCCTCTAGAGGACTCCATTCTTTCGGACTGCCCTTTTTGTGCCTTTGAGAGTGAGACTCAGGTTTATGCTATTTTAGTTGTGATAGAGTAGCGTCTATTTGGAGATTGGCTGGATACCTCGACTTGCCTGTTCAGGCTCATGATGTTGATCAATCTTTCTTGCTCTCATTGCAACGGGACTCTTCCTTTGATGTCTCCTTCATGGCCTATATGGCTTACCACATCTGGTTGTCTAGGAATGATCGGATTTTCTCCTCGGCTAGATGCTCTCCCAGGATGTTGGTGGGGAGAGCCAAGGTAGCCGCTACCGAGTATTGGGGATCGACAATCTCAAATTCGGAGACCTGGGGTTCTCTTTCTGCTCCTCGAGCGATCCATCGGGTGTTTGTCCCTTTGGAGCCCCCTCCTCCGACTTTCTTTACTGTCAGCTTTAATGGTAGCCTCCGCCAGGGCAGAGGAGCGGCAGCCTTCATCATTCAGGACTCTACTCTTGGCTTCCTGATGATGGGGGGCTTCCCACTTTGGGACCCCTCTGTCCCCCATACCGAGTTGCTGGCGACCTGGGCTGGGATCAGATATGCTCGTCAGATCCTTCATCTTGACCACTTATTCTCGAGGGGGACTCCACCACTATTATCTCTTGGATCGCTCAGACATTGGCAGCTTCTGCTTCCCATCCCATTATCAGAGATCTCGCCTATCTTTTGCAGGGATGTGTGTTTATTTCGGTCAGGCATGTGTATAAAGAGGCGAACTCAGCTGCTGACTAGGTCGCCTCTTATGTCGCCAATCACTTTGGTCCGGTCTTATGGACTGATTAGCATTCTGCTCCATCTCAGCTTCGTGACCTCCTCTTATCTGATTACCTTGGTTGTATTCACTCCCGTCCATGAATAGAATACACCGATTTATCAAAAAAAAGATGAGCCAATCACCTTAGTCCTAGTAGCGGCACACAGTTTGCGCTTTCAGACTTATTCGAAGGGTGGCAAATATTAAAGGGTAGCCCCCCTATTTTATCATGTCATGGGGATTCACAACAATCCTCCCTAATGAATTGGGCGCACTCAGTCGATGATAACCTTTTTTTTTTCCTTTTCTTTGCTTCATTGGTCAATAAGTAAGTTTATATTTTAAACATTGTTGCCGATCCCGCCGCTGTGGCTTGTAACTTTAGAACTGGTACGGGCTCGGGCCGTCTCGCCTCGAGGTCCCGGAGCTCGCGATCCTGCAAAACAAGGTCAGAAACCCTGGCCGGGGATCCCGGCGAGGGAGCTCCGACGGTCAAGTTAGTAAACGGCGAGATGGAACAGAATCTCTAAGGTGGGCCTCCGAAGGAGTCCCAGGCTCAGAGATTATCTTAGCAAAAGAGGTCTTTTGAAGAGTGAAAATTGGGTCGAGTTCCTTCACCGAGCTTGCGCCAAGGGACCCTTCTCGGGATCTTGGATCCTACTCTTGGTGCCTTTCTTTTTTCCAGCCTTTTTTTCCTTACCTGGTTATCCACTCTTCCCATCCTTTTATCCCATCACACTGCCTCCGGCCTCCTGCCCTTGGGAGGCTCCCTCTTCGCTTTCACCTCGTTCTATCTCTCTCTCTCTCTCTCTCTCTCTCTCTTTCCCCTTTCCCCTTCGGGTCTAGGAACCCGGTGGCCTCCTTGTCTTGCTTGCCGAGCCCAGCTAGAAAAGGGTAAAGGGATGACACGGCCAGACCTTGGGCCGAGTGCGAGCGCTCTCCTTCCCAGGTGTTGACAACGTCCGTTACCGGGTCCTGTCTGCCAGGACTCCGCCTCTCGGCTGCGGAACCCGTCGGGCCAATGTAAATGAGGTTTCGCGCGTTACTGCTGACCGTACCGATGCTCCTCTCGAGGTGCGGCGCGCGCTGCCCGAGTGGCGGTCTCAGAACTCGTGCCCCTGCTTCCCGGAGGCCTCACAATGCAGGGCCGCCGGCTTCGGCCGAGGTCGACCCCTCTTGGGTGGACACCTGGCGGAGCGGCAGAGGGACTTCGGCCGAGTTGGACCCGTATCCGAGCGCCACCTGGCGAAGGAGCAGGAAGGCCCGGCTTAACCTTGGCCAAGGTGGAACCGTCTCTGGGCGCCACCCGGCGAGGGAGCAAGGGGCCGCTGGCCTCGACCGAGGTGGACCCCTCCTGGGCGGACACCTGACGGAGTGGCAGAGGGGTGCTCGACTTCGGCCGAGATGGACCCGTGTCCGGGCGCCACCTGGCAAAGGAGCAGGAAGGCCCGGCTCGATCTTGGCCGAGGTGGAACCATCTCTGGGCGCCACCCGGCGAGGGAGCAAGGGGCCGCCGGCCTCGGCCGAGGTGGACCCCTCTTGAACGAACACCTGGCGGAGCGGCAGAGGGGCGATCGACTTCGGTCGAGGTGGACCCGTGTCCGGGCGCCACCTGGCGAAGGAGCAAGAAGGCCCGGCTCGACCTTGGCCGAGGTGGAACCGTCTCTGGGTGCCACCCGGCGAGGGAGCAAGGGGCCGCCGGCCTCGGTCGAGGTGGATCCCTCCTGGGCGGACACCTGGCGGAGCGGTAGAGGGGCGCTCGACTTGGCCGAGGTGGACACGTGTCCGGGCGCCACCTGGCGAAGGAGCAGGAAGGCCCAGCTCGACCTCGACCGAGGTGGAACCGTCTCCGGGCGCCACCCGGCGAGAGAGCAAGGGGCCGCCGGCCTTGGCCAAGGTGGACCCCTCCTGGGCGGACACCTAGCAGAGCGGCAGAGGGGCGCTCGACTTCGGCCGAGGTGGACCCGTGTCCGGGCGCCACCTGGCGAAGGAGCAGGAAGGCCCGGCTCGACCTCGGCCGAGGTGGAACCGTCTTTGGGTGCCACCCGGCGAGGGAGTAAGGGGCTGCCGGCTTCGACCGAGGTGGACCCCTCCTGGGCGGACACCTGGCGAAGCGGCAGAGGAGCGCTCGACTTCGGCCGAGGTGGACCCGTGTCCGGGCGCCACCTGGTGAAGGAGCAGGAAGGCCCGGCTCGACCTCGGCCGAGGTGGAACCGTCTCTGGGCGCCACCCGGCGAGGGAGCAAGGGGCCGCCGGCTTTGGCCGAGGTGGACCCCTCTTGGGCGGACACCTGGCGGAGCGACAGAGGGGCGCTCGACTTCGGCCGAGGTGGACCCATGTCCGGGCGCCACCTGGCGAAGGAGCAGGAAGGCCCGACTCGACCTCGGTCGAGGTGGAACCGTCTCCGGGCGCCACCCGGCGAGGGAGCAAGGGGCCGCTGGCCTCGGCCGAGGTGGACCCCTCCTGGGTGGACACCTGGCGGAGCGGTAGAGGAGCGCTCAACTTCGGCCGTGGACCCGTGTTCGGGTGCCACCTGGCGAAGGAGCAGGAAGGCCCGGCTCGACCTCAGCCGAGGTGGAAGCGTCTCTGGGCGCCACCCGGCGAGCGAGCAAGGGCCGCCGGCTTCGGCCGAGGTGGACCCCTCCTAGGCGGACACCTGGCGGAGCGGCAGAGGAGCGCTCGACTTCGGCCGAGGTGGACCCGTGTCCGGGCGCCACCTTGCGAAGGAGCAGGAAGGCCCGGCTCGACCTCGGCCGAGGTGGAACCGTCTCTGGGCGCCACCCGGCGAGGGAGCAAGGGGCCGCCGGCTTCGGCCGAGGTGGACCCTCCTGGGCGGACACCTGGTGGAGCGGCAGAGGAGCGCTCTACTTCGGTCGAGGTGGACCCGTGTCCGGGCGCCACCTGGCGAAGGAGCAGGAATGCCCGGCTCGACCTCGGCCGAGGTGGAACCGTCTCTGGGCGCCACCCGGCGAGGGAGCAAGGGGTCGCCGGCTTCGGCCGAGGTTGACCCCTCCTGGGCGGACACATGGTGCAGCGGCAGAGGAGCGCTCGACTTCGGCCGAGGTGGACTCGTGTCCGGGTGCCACCTGGTGAAGGAGCAGGAAGGCCCGGCTCGACCTCGACCGAGGTGGAACCATCTCTGGGTGCCACCCGGTGAGGGAGCAAGGGGGCGCCGGCTTCGGCCGAGGTGGACCCGTGTCCGGGCGCCACCTGGCGAAGGAGCAGGAAGGCCCGGCCTGACCTCAACTTCGGTCGCGGTGGAGCCACATCCGATCTTGCTGGACCATTCCCGCTCTGCCGAAAAAATCCACGTTGTTCGGATCACGCCCAGTGAAATCTGAGACACACCACGTCATCGTAACGACCGTATCAAACATAAATGATGATCATCTTTTAGAAATTCTATAATCTAGACGAGATAATTATGATCATCAGGATGATCGATCCGATTAAAAAAAAAATCTCAACCCATTCAATTCGAATATCTAAAAAAAAATGAAGAAAGAATTATAAAAATAAGTCTTAAATTTTTTATTTTATTAATTAATTCTCCATATCATATATTGAGGTCCCTATTTATAGTTCCTATTTATAATATTGAGGTTCGTCTTTATATAGTCCCTGTTCATAACATTGAGGTCCATTTTTACATAATTCGAATCAAAATTATTTTCTTATCTTCTAAAAGAACGTTTATTCTTGAACAAGTTAGATTGGACTCCTCTTCTGTTGATCCCCGGAATGATTTTGATAATTATAAAATATTGAAGCATGAATAGTATACTAACACTTTCAAATAATTGAGAATATTTTTATAGAAAGCTTTCCAATGACTAATCATCAATGAAGAACGATTTAAATTATTAGAATGATGAGTGAGACTGCAAGGATCATTGTAAACTTTTAAGTATCATTGTATATCCTTTTAAGTTCCTAAGAGAATCTATGTATCATGGGAAGTATAGTGATTTCAATTTTATCATTAAAAATTTTAAAATGATTAGAGAGTTCATGTCCATCATTGAAAGTTATTATGATGTGTTGAGAGTTCAATTGTACTTGAATATGAGTGAAATAGTAGTTAGAATGTAAGTCTATACTGAATGAAATGACTCACAAAATAAGAGTCGACTCTAGCATGCGTGAAATGGCATGCTGTTGGCATGACACACAAGCAAGCCGACTCATGGCAAATGAGCCAACTCTCTTAGGTTAATGGAAGGTTGAAGTTTTTCAAATTATATAGAAGAGCCAACTCGTAGAATTCCAGCTGACTTTCTCAGTTTTACCAAAACTTGGTCTTCCGGGCATAGTGTAGAGGAACGACTCTCAGATTTCAAGCCAGCTCTCTCAGAGAAATAGAAAGTTTAACTTTTGGAAATCTTACAAACAAGCCAACTCGTATTAGATGAGTTGATCCATAGCCTGTCTGACAGAACAATAATGGCTAGTTCCAAAACTTCCAGATTTCAATTTTTCAAGCTTCTAATAGCTATTTTTTGGCATTCAATAGTTAAAAAGGACTTTAAACCAATAGAAAAATACTTGGAGAAGTATAAATATTTGGATTAAAATAAAAAAACCAAGATTCCTAAAAATATTGAGAACTCAAGTGTTGTCACTTAAAAACTCAAGAGTGTATAACTCCTTCCACCTACTCTCTTGAAACATTAAATAAGCAACTTAGTGAGCTTTGAAGATCAATCATTGAAAACTTGAAGAGTCTATAAGAGGAGCTTCATCAACAACCTTTTACTCTTTTTAAAGTTTATTGTTACTTACTAGATATTGAGATACAATTTGTTCTTAAGATTTGGTATTTGATTAGTGAAAAAGTGTTATAGGATTTTGTCTCTAATCTCAATAATAAGGTTAACTTAAGATGAGTAAAAAAGGGCTAAATGATTTATATCTCTTGATCATGATAAGAGGGAGTTTGATCGGAGTGTAAGAGGTGTTGACCATTGAATATAGATTATTATGCTACTAGGCTATGTTATGTCATGTATACTTGTTCGATTGCTATTAGATGATTTTGGAATTCCAAATTTAATATAGGTGAGAATCATTATAGCCCTTCAGTTTTGTTAGTAATAGTTTGATTTCAAGTTTTGGATTTATCGGCAAGTTGTAGAAATGACCTGAGTTTTATGATATCGGAGTTGAATATTTCTTTAAGGGCCAAGCTTGTATGTGGATTAGGAATAAAATTAGTATGTAGAGGAAATGATATTTATAATTTTGCAAATACATGTAATTCCTTATTGATGGATTTGATTAAAAGGACATGGAAATATATAACTTGGTGGAATCTTTGATAATTTAAATTATCATCTATGGATTGGATTACTTGATCTTCCCTATATTTGTTGAAAATTATTGAGTGTGTTAAAGTTTAAGTAAAATTTATGATCTATGAAAAGATCAAGGTTATCTAGCTATTGATATTGTATTAAGTGAAAAAATTGGTTTCAAGAGACTTATATGAGTTTAGCTTATGAAGGACAAAATTTTAAGTAGTTATCAATTAATATTAAGAATTATAATAAGATAGCTCTATGAGCAATAACATGATTAATCTTATTCATAAGTATATAATTTAGAGTCATTTACTTTATTAGAATCAAAATTAACCTTCTAAGAGAAAAGTTGATTTAGATTGTTTAATTGACTTATCAAGAAAAGCATGATTAATTTGGGCTTGGACTAGAATTACTGATATTTTGGAAGGATGGTGAAAGAATTTAAACATGAAAAGTAGATTAAGGTTTAATTTTGATGTGATATACTCAAGACCTAGTAATGATAAGAAAATTTAATAGTTTTGGCCTTATTTTATAAAAAAAACTTAAAGCTACTTTTGATTTTTCTTAGATTCTAATATAAAGTAGTATTTTTGTCAGAAATTCATCTAATAAAACCTAGAGGGTTTGATAAATTTATTAGAGTATGCAGCAAAAGTGTGATGACTTAAGTTATTTTGAAGATAGTTAAAACCTATTAATCTTTTGATCTAAAAGTTATTCAGATACAAAACCTGAGTTAATGTTCTAGTGAAGGACTTTAATGATAAAGAGAATGAAATATCATTGATTCTTTTGCTAATTTAGATATAGCTATATAACTTTTACGTGTGGATTTTTCTATTGTAGGCAATACTAGAGAGAATTTTGGGCATCTTAAATTTATTAATTTGTAGTCAAAGGATTGATGTACCCTAAATTAGACTTGAATTTGAAATATATTGGCATAGATATCCTTCTTCTAGTTCCTTTATTATTACTCTATGCATTTGAAAAGGGACTTGAAGTTTTTCTTAGATAAAGTCTACCTATTAAATCATGAAAATATTAAGAGAAGAAAAAATGTTAAAGACCATTGTGAGTGTTTAATACTCAAGCCTTCTTCTATTTTTGGTTTAGAGTAGATTGGATCGATTATGATTTTTATGTAGAGTTAATCAAGAGCAATAAATTTTATGGATGAAGAATTATATATTTTAATTTAAGATTGAGACATTATTATTCATTTGAAAGAGTTTGAAAGAATTCACTATGTATTATGGATGGTAAGAATCAAAATAGAAATACCATATAATTTTATTATATTAAGGTCTTATGAAGAGAGTATTTTAAGAGGGGGATTATCTCGAAGCTAGAGAATGATGTTAGGATAGGATATTTTCAAGTTTGGACAATCATGATTTTCTTATAGAATTAATCAAGGATAATTAACTATATTGATATCAAAAGCTTAGTATTCTTTTGGAAGAGCTCAAGAGAATTCATATATATTATAGTTAGAAAAGGATCTAGTCTTAAGACATCATATAATTATTATGTCAAAATCTTGTAGAGCAACACTCTGAGGGGCAAACTATATAGGAGCTTGAGAAAGTCATGAGGGTTGGATACTTTCAAAGTTAAATCTCAAGCAAGCTAATTTCGAGAATGATTATTTTTAAGGGGAGGAGAATGTAATACCCATCTCAATTCAAATGCATGGCCCAGTATGAGTTTTAAAGCCATAAAAAAACTCAGAGGATGAGAGTCTTCTCCTTCTCTATGAGGGAGTTTGAATCGAGCTGGATCCGAAGCTTTCTGAAAATAAGAAGGGATTCCATCTCTTCCATGAACACCTACTGCTAAAGAACCTGGCCTCCTCCTACTATTTGTTCACTTATTTTCCTTTTTTTTATTCGGATGACCTCCGTCGTGGCAACTAGATTCATGGCCAAGAATTCATCGAAAAACCAAGTACAAGGCTGAGAACAACTTCTTTCCCATCTTCCCATCCTTTGGATGCCTAAATTTTGAACAATAGATTGCCAGATTTTACCTTGAAGAAATCATTTCATTTTTTCTTGTTTTCTCTCTTTCCCTTGATTCCGGTTGTTGTTGAATGCCAGACCAAGACCGATGGCTGCACTACCGTGGGCTACAGCCCCAACTACCATCTCCCAATGAGGCATCCCAGGCTTTGGGGGGGGGATGAATGGGGAGCACAAGATCCCTTGTTCGGCTAAGCGGAAGAAGAAGAGAGAAGAAGAAGAAAAGAAGAGAAGAAAAATAAAAATAAAAAAAAGAAGAAAAAAGGAAAAGGAAAGGAAGAAAAAGAAAATAATTTTTTCTTTCCCTCTTTCCTCTCTTCTTTCTAGTTTCTCTCTCTAAAATATTTTCTCTCTCTACTTTTTCTTTTTAATTTTTTAAAGAATTTCTCTCTCCTAAGGATTAGGAAGGTTGTGAAGTTGGGATCAGGGATCGGTAAATGAATCATTGATAAATCATGGTAGAGGATTATAGATCTATGATTACTAAACCATGAAATTATTTTTAATATTAGAATTGATTCTGTAGGAGAATAATTTTTCAGACAAGAGGATATTGAGCGAGTCTCTTAATACCTAGATCAAGGATCCGGGTATGGATTGATATATAGCATGTTAAATCTATTTCTGATAAAGGTAAGGGTTGGGACATAATCACTAATTTATATTTATATGTGTATGTTTTTATATTGCATGATTTGATCATTGGACACGATTATTGGCATGTATAATTTTTATGCACTTCATGGCTTCAATTTCTCATGATGTATATTTGTTTTATTAATTATTGATATGATTATTTATAGTTTTTTTGTAATATGTTAGATCAACATGATTTTTTTTGGATTGTTTGAATCGTGATACCAGCTATTAGAAATTTTAAAAAGAATATAATTTGACAACATATTTGAGATTTGATAAATTGATAATCAAGAAAGAAATTTGGACTAGCTACGTCAAATAGAGAAAGCCGAGTTATGGATGAATAATACATAGAATCATCAAACCATGAATAAATAATACATGGAATAGCCGAGCCATGGATGAGTAGTACGTGGAATAACCTAGTCATGGACGGCTAGTACATGATCGATTTTGAGATTGCTAGTCGCGAGTTGGAGTATGACTGTGATTATCCACAATCTTAAAAAGATAATAATAATTGATCTGGATCATGTTAATAAGATATGGATAATAATAGGTGAAACCATGATTAAGTAAAAGAAAGATTTTACTTAATAATATATCTGGTGTCTCACTTTTGAATAGATGATATTTAGTATTAATTGATACATGTTTTGATTTTAATTTATTTTGACCTCTTGATATGAGATTTTGATATTTATGTTCTTTTTTATACTATTTATTATTATTTTTGAAATATATTATATTATAATGAAGTGAGTGTGTGGGGATTCTTACTGGATTGTAAAACTTACACTTATACTTTCTTTTTCATAGAGTTGTACGATGCTTATTTAACTATAGTTTAGATTCATGAGTGAAAATATGAAGATTTAGAGTCATTGATATTGTTCGGACGATTGAAGAATGGTCAAATTATAATATATATATGAACTATATTTTTATTTATATTAGATATTTTGTTATAAATTATGACAATAATATTTTTAGAAATAGAGTGATAATAAATTTTTAAAATTTTGTATGATCTTTGAAGATGTATTTTAGGATTTACCTGGCTGATCGCATAGCTAACCCTGGTAGAATATACGGATGGAGAGAAAAAAAAATTTCTCGAAGAAACATTCTGCTTACTCCGTTCCTATAAAGGTCCTCCGCACATTTCCGCTTCGGGAGAATCTCGGTTCGTTCACGGCAAAATCTGGCATTGCTCGAAGTCCATCTTGCCGGCTGCCCACCCTTAGATCCAAGCACCTTGTTGACTGAAACTCAACAAGTCTTCTACTGTTCTACACCTATGTAAATGACCTTGCTAATCCATCTTTCTTCTATAATATATCTCCTCTTGTCCTTTGTAATATACTTTTAATCCAATAAGTGTTGGAGGATTCTTCTTCTGGATGAAGTACTCTTCATATTCGGATTTTGAATGCAGTTTTGCTGGCAGGCTAGCTTTTGCTGGAGACTGGAAAATTGGTTGGACGGACGGTACATCAAGTTGGGCTACAACTATTTTGTATCGTGCGATGAGGCTTTTTCTTTAGTTGGGTGAGTTTTCTCGGATTGACTAGTTTTCTCCTCCAATATTTCATTTTTTTATTATTTTTTTTTTGAATCTTTGTCTATATCATTTATATCTATTCTTTAATAAATAAATATTATAAAAATATTTATCAATTTTTTTATTGACTTAACTTATCTATATTCTTATTGAGTAAATAATATTTTCATCGATAGCATTTGTCCACTAAATAAGAAAAAAGTTTATCCACCTAAAAATAGGTTAGTTTATATGAACCATAAAAATAAACTTTTTTATTTTATTCATAATAATATAATATATACTATACTCTATATGTATAATATAATCTAATATAATAATATATAATTATTATATTAATATAATATTACTTTATAACAATATACTATGTTATTATAATTGATATGGCGACATTCGCTGACATGGAGCCTGCGAACTGATATGGCGACATCCATTGACGTGGAGCCTGCGGAAACCCGGCACGCCTCCTCCTCAACATGGACTTGCTGGATGAGATAAGGGACAAGCCCGACTCCGAATGGCGGCCTCCCGGCAGCGAGTTGCGCGCTATTACAACTCTGTGGTGCGGTCCAAGGTGTTTCACACCCGGGCGACCTCGTGCTCAGGCGAGTGGAAGCATCCCAATAGGGGAGTGTGGGGAACTCTCTCCGAATTGGGAGGGTCCTTACCAGGTGATCAAAGCCTTGCCGGGCGGGCTTGCTACCTCGCTTGGCCCGATGGTGTTCGCTTCACGCGAACCTGGAATGCCAGCAACTTAAGGATGTACCATCAATAATGTAAGGCTCTTCCATAATAAATTCAAGTTCCTTTTTGGTGCAACCTTGTTTTTCACCTATGCAGGAACTCAGCCATCCCACTTCAAGCCGAGAGCCGTAGCGCCCCGCATCAAAGACGGGAAACTTCCGAAGCCTCGCACTCAAGCCAAGAGCTTCAGCGCCCCGCACCAAAACTGGGAGCTGCAGCGCCTCGCACTTAAGCCGGGAGTCTCAGCAACCCGCACCAAAATGCGGGAGCCTCAGCGCTCGTACCAAAGCCGGAAAACTTTCGAAGCCCGCACTCAAGCCGGAGCCGCAGTGCCCCGCACCAAAGCTGGGAAAATTTCGAAGCCCCGCACTCAAGCCCGGAGACTTCCAATGCCCGGCACTTAAGTCCAGAAACTTATGAAGCCCGGCACTCATAGACAAGCAATTTCATCACCCAGCTCACAGTCCGGAGATGTCAAATGGAAACTCCAAGCAAGTCCCACCATCTACTGTCTGACTCAAAGCCGGGCAACACAAAAATGAAAGAGAAAGAAGAGGAGAAAAAGAGGAGAGAAAGATGCAGAATGATAGCCAAAAGGTTTCATTGATATGGTGAAAGCTTTCTGTACATTCCTTGCGAGGTGCCCCCAACAAACCGGAGGCCCTCCTTGACTTACAAATGCAAAAAGGAAAGGAATATCTAAACATCAGCCGCGGACTCCTTTCCACACCGACGAGCAACCCCAGCCTCCCATGAGGTGCTTGGGGAGGTTTCGGATTCCGCCTCAACCTAAGCCTCCTCTGACCCCAACTCTCCTCGAAGCCAGGCTCATCCTCCTGCCCAGGGAATGGAATGGAAGGCCTGATGTTATCTAGCCCTTTCAGCCCATAAAAGCGAAAGGCCTTGCTTTTGAAGTCCCTGAATCCTTGATGGAAGGAATCTAGGACAGCCTCGGCGACCTCGTCCTTAAAGGCCGGGATGCCATGAACTTGGGGATGGCCTCCGCCGCCTACTTTTTGGCAATCTTCGCCAGCGTAGCAGCAACCATCGCCCTCTCAACTGCCACCGCAGCCTGAGCCTTCTCCTCTCCAGTTGGATCTGGAGGGTCTGCACCCTTCTTTCCAAATGGGCATCTCCTCGGCCGAAGGGAGTCAGCGTCCCTCCCTCTGGCATGGACCACCTCAAGCTTGACCGCTCCGTAGTCCCATCATCGCCCCCTGGGCCTTCACACTAGGCTCCCCCTTGGGCTTCTCAATAGCGCCTCTTATGGAACATCTCCCAGAGATCCTTGACGCTGAACCTCATCTTTACAGCATAAAGAATGAAGTTAAAGGTCATACAGGAACCTGGAGACCCTAGTAAGGGCACTCCCCCAACTCAAAAGAAAAAGGTGGGGGAAAGAAAGAAGGGAGCCTAACTTGTCAAGACTCTGCCCAAGAGGAAGGGAGAGAGTAGCTCTGGAGCAAAAGTCTTGTCTCTTCACCGCCCGAAAAATCTCTAAGGACTGAGAAGATGGATCCTATTTAACGGCCTGGAGTCCTATCGTCTTATGCCTGTAGAAGATGTGTGCCATGTCTCACGCCAAGCCAATTGAGAGATGCCACGTATCGAAGCGGTGCTTCGAACCCTGAGCAGCTCCCTTGAAGCCGATGCGGCATTAATGACCATTTTTTAGGAGAGAAGATGTGGCGACACCTAGAAGGCACAGAAACACGATCACCCAAATGCCAGTGCATCTGGCATTGGTAACAGAAGGGTGCACCCTCTCCACGCCAGCGCAATCATTACTCCCTTCGTCTCGAGCGGACGCTTCATTCTCCAGGCTTGGGAGTGGGGAACAACTGATATGGCGACATCCGCTAATATAGAGCTTGTGGACGGCCACAGCGGTAAGAGACCCTCCACCTGGGCAAGGCTATATGGTGAAGAACCGAGGTGGACCACCCTGTCGAGGTCAGCTCTTAACCGAGGCAGGGCTCATTGGGTGGGCTCCCCGTCTGAGGTCAGCTTTCGATCGAGTCGAGTCCATCCCTCTAGGGCGAGCCCTCTGGTTGAGGACAGCTCCCAGTCGGGGTCGAGCTCATGCTTCCAGAATATAACACCCTGCCGAGATCAGCTGCCAGCCGAGGCCGGGCTCATTGGGTGGGCCCCCCATCTGAGGTCAGCTCCGGTCAAGGTTGAGTCCATCCCTCTAAGGTGAGCCCTCCAGTTGAAGACAGCTCTCGATCGAGGTCAAGCTCATGCTTCCAGAATGGACCACCCTGCCGAGGTAGCTCCCAACCGAGGCATGGCTCATTGGATAGGCCCCTATCTAAGGTCAGCTCCTAGTCGAGGTCGAGTCCACCCCTCTGAAGCGAACCCTCCTACCAGTAGGAGCGTGGGTTCCCGCCAAAGGCATAAAGAGGGGGGAGCCGGAATTCAAAATGAAGACAAGGAAATGTCGGATCACCTAGAGCATCCGAGAGGTGGTGCATGCCCTGCCATGGGCACAGGCCCCCTACGGTGCGCCGTGCGCACGATCTGCATGATATGGGCAACACCAGGATCCTAGCCTTGCAGTATTCCAACATGTCGATGACTGCACGACCGGGAGACTGTGACTTCCATAACAGGATGCCTGGACCTTAAGCCTAGGGCCTTAGGCCCTGTGGTACCCAGACGGCCTCCTCCAAAATGGCAACACCCCATTTTGGCTTGGGGCTTAGGCGTAGAACTGACTCGACAGAGAGGTGACAGTAGGCAATGAAAAGCCTTCTTCGAAGGAGAGAACCTAGAAGCCAATGAAAAGCCACTTGCCTATATAAGACCGGCACGGAAAGGTAAGTAAAGGTAAGGAAGGAACGAAAAAATAACAGAGACCTTTCATTTCTGCATTATCTTCACTCTTATCACCCTCTCAACATGGAGAGTCCCTCAAGCTCTTTGCTGCAGAGATTTTTATTCCCCTCGATCGTCTCACTGACTTGATCGTTGGAGTGCCTTTGCTGGAATCCCCGGTTCCTCTGTCTTGCAGGACCTCCGAGCGAGCGAGCGAGCTGACCGCGAGGCGGGGAGCCAAGCATCCAGCGGGAACCGACATGTCAGAGCTGCGGGCCACGACGATCTTGACGGCAACAATAATATTATAATATATTATATTATTATAATTAATCTATTATTAAAAATAATTTATCATTATATTAATATATTATAGAATATGATATAATATATAATAAATATCGATGTGGCGGGATCGCTGACATGGGGCCCCTGTCAGATGCCACATCGGTGAAGCTGCCACGTGGGACACCTCTGCAAGGACTTCCTTCGCCCAGCCGCGCTCCCTCCAGGTGGGAGGCCGAGGCCGAAGTCGAGCTTCGCTCTCCTCGCCCGGCTATGCTCCCTCTGGGTGGAGAGGCCGAGGCCGAAGTCGAGCTCTGCCCCTCCTTCGTCTGGTCGCGCTCCCTACGGGGGAGAGGCTGAGGCCGAAGTCGAGCTCGGCCCCTCCTTCGCCCTGCCGCACTCCCTCCGGGTGGAGAGGCCGAGGCCGAAGTCGAGCTCCGCTTCTCCAGATTGGCTCCACCTCGGACGAAGAGATCTGCAGTCGAAGGAAGTCGCCACTCTCCCTGAATGGTGGCCCGATGCCCGAGGACTGCGAAAAGATGCCTGCCAGGCCACGAGATGGTCCCAGCTGCCACTTATGCCAAAATGGAAGGAATCCTCCAATCTAGGCTCTACATTCTCCACCAACGTCTGCACCCTCAAAATTAGAAGTCAACCAGCAGATCCAGATCGAAGAGGCGGCGGCCTGTCGATCGAGGCCCTGCTAAGTTACCCAAAAGGAGCGACAAGAAGGAATGTCAGAAGGAACGGTAGCTTCCACACCACCAAATGGAAAGGTAACCCGTCCACGCACGAAACATCACCGCACACGCTCGTATGCATGGGAGAATCCCGAGGTAAGCAGCGCGCAACGCCCTAGCAAAAAGGGTCTCCCAAATTCAAACGAGGTATGTTCAAGATTCAGTCGAGTGAGGTCCAACGAGAAGGGAGGGTGCAGCGCACAGGAAGAGAACCGCGAGGCTACCGTGAAACCCCCAGGAGGGGTCTAGACGGACATAGCCAATCAGCTCGAGCTCTCCTCTGCTATCATTTCCGCACTCTGTTCTCGGTCCACTCGCACTCTCTCATCTCACAAATTCTCCTCCTAACATGGAGTCCACACTCGGGGCTCGACCAGGAGGATCTGTTCTCCTGGATCGTTACTGACTTGACCGTCGGAGTGCCCCCGCCGGAATTTTCGGTCCGAATTTCTAACTCTGTTTTGCAGTTCCGGACGCCTGAGCAGGATCTCGAGCGACGGAAGCGCATTCCGAGCTTGACATCAGCTACAGGCCACGACGATCTTGACAGCAACAAATATTATAATAAAATAAATATATTATTTATATTATATTTATATTATGATATATTAAAATATATATAATATATTATAATATAATATATAAATATATTATAATAAAGGGTATTATAAAAAATAATATATATAACTTATTTAGAAATATTTATCTAAAAAATGAAATTTTTTAGTTAAATATTTACTCTTCGGTCACTTTGCAACAGAGATGTTGCAGCATCCGATGGATATGAGGTCTGTTCAAAATAAGAAATCGAACAAAGCTCGAAGCACCTTTTCAGGGTTACATCGAATCACTATCCAATTTAATTACTACAGATGGCACTTATCTACATAGATCTTCTTTTCACTTAAGAAGTTCTGGACCTTCCACCCAAGGTCCTGAAATTTTATTATAGCAGTTTGGAGGATGCCCATTTGTGAAGATGTAAGATACCGGATCACCCAAAGATTGTGATGTGGCAAGATCGTTGACGTGGAGCCCCTCTTGGATCCAGCTGGTGGCCACGCTAGCTGACAGTGCCAACTAGACAAAGATCCTGGCGAGGCCCCCTCCGGTCTGGGCCCCTCGTGCCGGTGTGGTTTCCTCGAAGTCGAACCCCGGATGAGGTCATCCCTCGTTCTTCATGCCCTCGTGCCGGAGTGGTCCCCAGAGGTCAAACCCCGATCGAGGTTGCTCCTCACCTTCTTCTCGCACCTCTCGTACCGAAGTGGTTTTCCTGAGGTTGAACCCCGATCAAGGTCGGCCCTTGTTCTTCGCACACCTCGTGCCGAAGTGGTTCCCCGAGGTCGAACCTCGATCGAGGTTGCGCCCTCGTTCTTCACACCCCTCATGCCGGAGTGGTTCCCCGAGGTCGAACCCTGGCCAAGGTCGTGCCCTTGTTCTTCATGCCCCTCGTCTTCATGCCCCTCGTGCCGGAGTGGTTCCCCCGAGGTTGAACCTCGGCGGGTCATGCTCTCGTTCTTCGTACCCCTCGTGCTAGAGTGATTCCCCCAAGGTCAACCCGAACCGAGGTCGTGCCCTCGTTCTTCGTGCCCCTCGTGCCGGAGTGGTCCCCTAAGGTTGAACCCTGGACAAGGTCGATCCTCTGGTCGAAGTCAACCTCTTCTCCGGGGATAGGTATGAACGTTTCAGGGAATGCGGTCTCTCCTCGAGCACCCCGGGGTGGACAGGCAACGGTGCCAGCAAGTGGCACCACCGCCCTCACCCTAGCATGATTTAGGAAGGCTGGCATGCTTGACGGACGATGGCACGTTGCCTGGAACATATGAAGGAAGGCTCCCTCCAGAGCATGCCTATTGTACCCCTGCGGAGTGGCATTTCACCAGGGCACGCTGGTTTGCGGGGGAGCACCCGCCGGAGTAACTGAACTCCCAGTCTACTATCGGTGCCACTTGGAAAAGGGAGCTCTGGTACCCACCATCTGCACCACCCAGAAGAGGAAGATCTCGTTAGAAAGTTTAGACCTTGTAGCTTCTGCCTCCAGACCAGTGCTCTGCCATGTCCCCCCTTAGATGGTGGGACGGTGCCAGTAAGGAGTAGCACCCTGTAGGTGTGTCGGGGTCTGTCGCATATCTTCCTGCCATGAAAGGGATGCATGCCCCTCCATGCTCCACTGCCTCAGTTGGTAGCAGGCCCCCTACCACCTTGGAGTGGACGGGGGGGGGGAGAGGCAGAACTCCATACCTCACAGGAGGTACTGCTCATCTATTAGAAAACCAAAAGGGGTCTTCGACGAAGGTAAGCGAGAAGGGGCAGGCAAATCAGCGAAGCACAAGGCACACCAGGAGCATCTAAGAACTCCCGAAAAGAGTTCCAACAGCCACCACTGCTCGCACCTTTTTCTCGACCCGACTTTCACTTATCTCTTTCTTAGAAACCTCCGGGTATAGACCGCTTGGGGATCCATAGACGAGGATCTGTTCTCCTAGATCATCCATTGACTTGATCATCGGAGTGCCTCCACTGGGATCCCCGGCCCGGGTCTCCTTTTTTTTGCAGGCCGGGCACGTGCGATGGATGTGGACAGGAATGCTACCAACCGATGTCGAGCAAGAGCTGCAGGACCTGATGACCTAGGAAGCAACAAATTGGCGCACCAGGTAGGGGTCAATCCTTGGTTTGATCTAGTCTCCCATCGCTGAAGCAGTTCCACCCACAAAATGGAGGTGGTCACATGCACACGGGAAGCCTCCACCAGCCGTGTATGAGATCCTCCCCCCATGGGAGGCCATGAAGTCCAGAGAGGGAGCTCCCCGCTCTGCCACCGCCATCTCCGATGGACCTCCAGCTCGCCGCACTCACCTAGCAGGCACAAAACACTAACTGCAGTAGTGCGACAACTTCATCATCAGCACTAGTCCCTGGCCACCCATTAGCAACCTAGGAACCCTGCAGCTCAGGCCACCAGTCCTCGCGGTAACATGCGTTCCCTCCAGGTAAGGCCATCGCACCCGCGGGCCATATCTGATCACCGGGGAAGCCTTCGGACCTTGGGAAAGAGGCAATGGAGTAAGTCAGTCGATCAAGAAAGCCGGTCCCTGGTCTTTGACGGCATCGCCGCTAGGCATCGCAAGCGCCATCAAGGCAAGGCCCCTAGTGTGACCCTCCCTAACCATCATCTCCATCTCCTCCGATAGCCTCGACAGAAGGTTCCACCGACGAGGCTATTAGGCGTTAGGCTGAGAAGTACCTAGAGGAGCAAGAGCGCAAGCTGGCCAAGCTGTCCCGCTAGTTTGCCAACATGCAGGGCTTCTCATGCGAGCCAGCGGGCTATGACGCCAACCCCTTTCTCTCGAGAGATCCAAGAGGAACCAATCCCCAGTCTGTTCCGCATGCCTCAGGTGGATCCCTACGATGGGACCACCGACCCTCTGAACCACCTGGAGAGCTACAAGGCTCTCACGAGAGTCCAAGGGGTGACTGATGTCCTTCTTTGCATCACCTTTCCGGCACTCTTCGGAAGGTCGCTCAAGTCTGGTATACCCGCCTCGAGCCCGAAAGCATCGACTCCTTCACACAGCTAGAATCCCTCCATCAACTACTTGGCGAGCCATCTAACTATGATCCATGATACACTATCTAAGAATTATATGTATAAAATATAAGGTAAAATACTTATCAATTATTTTATTATTTAATATGACAAGATAAGTATTTAAATTAATTAAAAGCAATACAAGAAATAAAATGATATAAGAAGGTTGCATGGAGATGACATTCCGAATACGAGATATAATAGCTTAAATGTCTAGATCAAGGCCATCACTATGAGGTGTTTAGAGTTAGAAGTAAAATCCAAGAAAAGAAAGGTGAAGCTTCGAAGAAGAATACTCAAGTAAGAGTATAATCTTCGTAATGAAGAGATATAAGAATACTACATATGAGATAAAGCATAGAAAATCAGAGATTGGAAGTTCAAGATAAGTGAGGAGCGCTACTTATCTACCTTTTCAGATATTTGGTACTCTTCAAATTTTTCATCTAATTATTCACCCTCTTCTTCATCTTCTTCTCCTCTTCCTATTCATCCCTTTCTTGGATAGATTTTTTCTATCCAAGAAAGAGACAAACATAAAGAAGAGGAAGAGAAGAATTAAAGTAAAAGAAGAACCAGAAAAAGAATCTGAAAGATACTAAATATTTGAAGAGACAAATAAAGAGACAAATAAGTAATGCTCCCACTGACTATGAACTCCTTGACCTCTGACTTTCTATGCTTCACCTCTAGCGAAATACTCATATACTTCTCCATCATGAAGATTCTGCCTTTGCTCAAGTACTCTTCTTCAAAGCCCTACATTTTTTTTTTTGGATGACACTTCCAAGTCTGAGCACCTCTCAACGACCTTTACTTAGGCATCCAAGCTTTTTTATCTTGCATATAGAATGTCATATCTAATCATTAAATTCTTTCAAATTTTATCTTTAATGATGAGATACGAATTCATATCCTAGCAACCTTTTGTATCATTGGATGCCATCCTATCACCAACTAATAGGTAAAGATAGGTCATATCCCATTTAGGAATTATATTAATTATATAAGTCAATTACAATAATCAAATAATATGTAATAGGGATTGAAAAAAATCTTGAGAGTATTTTTCTTAGTTTTTCTTACACAATTGAAGATGTGTAAGGAGAACTAAAGAAAAATGCTGTTTAAAAATTTTATC
Source organism: Areca catechu (assembly GCA_021397845.1). Taxonomy (NCBI): domain Eukaryota; kingdom Viridiplantae; phylum Streptophyta; class Magnoliopsida; order Arecales; family Arecaceae; genus Areca; species Areca catechu. The sequence goes on from CM038039.1 coordinate 64,165,201, forward strand.
TAACTCTTAGCATATCGTTTCATTACTGTAACTACCTATAAAATTATTTACAATTTATAAACTATTTAAACTAGATAATCAATAATCAATGTATATATTTTTTTCATCCATATAAAAATATATAAATATACAGATACCGTAGAATATATATATTAATCAATTGATGGGTCTATGGTTCTATGCAATACAAATTTTGTTAAAATAAGAATATCAAATTAATTATTTAAATAACATGTAATTATAAATATTAATTCATTAATAATAATAGTTCATATATATTAAAATGATGTATATTCATGAATTACTAGACTTCTTGAAGCACTAGAGAAGGAGCAATATGATAAGGTTTCCTCTCTAGTAGTCTATCCTCTGGCTAGCAAGAGTAGCAGCTATGTAGCCAGAACTAGTCATTTTCAATATCTTCAATTCTAAGATAAGCATCCATTATCATGCCTTGGAACCAAGATAGCTTAGAACACCAGCTATGCTTATATACTGAGACTCGAATCTCATGCATGCAGGACACGCATCTAGCATACCTAATTAATTATTTTAATTAATTATTACTCTAATTAATTAATAAATAAGTAATTATGAAAGAACTAATAATTTAATTAAGAAAATAATGAATTACTTATTTTACTAAATACCTGATCAATTAATTAATAAATAACTAATGAAATAAGTAAACAACTAATAATAAACAAAAAATTAATTAAAAATATAACTAATTATAAATGTTTAACTAATTAAATAAATAACTAAATATTAAATATTTATTTAATTAATTAATGACTAAAATCAACTAAATAAATAACTAATTAATTATTATAAAATAATTTTGGTGATGGATGTATTACTGTCGCCATCGCCGTCGCTAATACTCATAAAATAAACATGGAAGGAGGCATGGAATAGGTGCAGAAGGAGGCATAGAAATGACAACATAGCTTAAAAATGATGGTGCAATCTCGACACGATGGATGAAGATGCTATACAGGAACTGATGAGAGGCTGAGCTCGATGATGGAAGGAAATCAAGGAGCTTAGGAGTGAGAAGGAGAGGTGCTAGCCACAGGAAGGGCAGCATGGGACCTTGGCACTAGCATAGGCATCGACGCGATATAGACGGTGGTAAGAGTGGGATGGAGAGGCCTTAGTGGGGGGAGGGGAGGTGTGAAAGGTGAGGGGGCAAACAAAGAGCCATGGGAGGGACGAGAGGCTTGGCATGAAAAGAGGAGGAGAGGCTCAGCAATGAAAAGGAGAGAAAAGGAGAGGCTCGGTGTTGTGAAAAAGGGAGGAGAGAGAGAGAGTGAGTGACGGGGGACAAGGGAGGAGAGGAAAGGCTCAGTGGCATGAAAAAGGAAGGAGAGGAGTCGGTGGCCTGAAAAGGAGAGGAGAGGCTTAGCGGTGGTGCTCTATACACTAGCAGATGCTAAGGAGAGCACCGGTGAAGGGGAGGGGCGAGCGAGGAGCCATGGGAGAAGGGAGAGAGGAAGACAAACAGTCCAAGTTGGAATAAGGAAAAAATGGACAGGGGAAGGTTTTCACAATATTATTAGGATGGAAAATGTATGCTAATACTATATGCCATCGGTAATATTCTTATTAGCGATGGCATCTATTGCATCTCAAACATTGGTTAGAAATACCTCATTTTATGTGACAACTAATAGCGATGGAACTTAGCCATCGTTAAAAATTAAAATGCTGTGGTTAATAGTTTTTCCAAAAATAAAAGTCTTAGAAAATTAAAAATTATTAGCATCGGCATCCATCTCCGCTAATAGTGGACAAATAGTTGCTGATAATTTTTTAAAAAATCAAAATACTCTAAAATAATAAATATTATTAGCAACAACATTTGTGATGGCTATTTTTCCATAAATTTTATGTTGATATATATTATTATTAGCGATGGTTGATTAGCCATCGCTAATAGTGCTTTTTTATAGTGTATAACCTTCTAGCCACATGATCGAAGGTGTAAAAAGATGGCATCAGTTGTGTGAGCATCGGTCATGCTAATCTTTGGAAGGTATGATGTAAATTATTGGCTAAGAATTTACTCACCATCAAATACAAGAATCAGGGATTAGTCTGAGTATTCTATCAAAGTTGAGGAATAGTCGGCTAGGAGATGCTTGATCGAATTGACTGGTCGAAGGCAAGATGTACCAATAGCCTTCGAAAGATTGACGACGATGAGGCATCGATCATGCTAAGGTCAAATGGGTGAAGGCGATTAGCGGGCGGTGCTTGACCAGGTCTAGTTGGTCAAGGTGCCATTTTTCTCAATAAGAGGTCGGTCTGGCAATGGGGCCACCTATGCATCGATCACGCAATCGAGACATGTCAAAGAATATTGGAGCTAGGAGGGAATTATTGATTGATTACTAGTTAGATCCGATGAATGATCAATGAGCATATATTGATGCCTTAGAAGGATCGATTGATGAAGGAGTGTCTGCCACCTAGGACACTAGCTCAGACAAAGGTAATCGGTGATTAGTGCTCAACTGAGCCAGGAGACCTAGAAAGGTGCTAACTTCTTCGATGAGGGTTGGTCGAGCAGTGGGCCAACCATATGCTAAGCATGTTGAATTATCCGATAGCATTGGGGCTGGAAGTTTGCCGATTAAGATCCCAACCCGAAGAATGGTCGATGGGCATATAGCAGGACCATCTGACCAAGCTTACTAAGGGATTTTGTATCTTTGATCAGGTATACTGATGGATTATCCGATCAACATATTGAGTTGCTCGATAATATTGTAGTGCAGAGGGAACCCTATTGATCAAGGATCCAATTCGATAAATGGTTGGCCGATACATAGTAGGACCGACCAATTGGGCTCACTACTTGGGCCTCATATCTTTAGCCCACGCAGGATTTCTCCTAATGCTAACCAGGAGCAACATGCACACCGATGGACAAAATGAAAGAGTATAATATACATCCTTCCATGTGTATTGCTTCATAGTTAGAGTGGCTATGAACTTAACGGTGGATCTAGTCGGTCTAAAATTAAAGCATATTAAATGTGACGGCTGGCTTACGATTCCTTCATGGCGATAATAAAGGGTGAATAGAGGAGACATTGATTATCGACTTAAAGACTTTGACTGTGGTGATGAGCTGACAGTTCGGAAAAAAAAAATTGGTCAGGCCAAGACCACTAACTCAGTGGTTGATCGATCCAACTACAAAACATGTACATACATAGAAGAATACTCAATTGAAAGAGGAGGAAACGGAGCGTGTGTGCATATTGTTTTACAATTGGACTGGTCCACTGTTGAGCTGGTGGACCTAGTCCAATTAACAAATTTTCAAAGGGTCATGACACATGAAATAATGGTGACCCACTGTCATCTGAAGTTTGGTATACTTACGACCAGCCAATCAAGATTCACCATTTCGACAATGAACAAATTGGATGGCTGGTTTCATATGATCTTGCAATGACGAAGCACTTCTATCTTCACTTGTTAGTGTTCAGAGGTCTCTAAGATATTCCTATTCCTCTTGATGCTTAATTTTGTAAACGTAGAGGATAGATTGCATCAACATATCATGACTGATGTGGCGGGATCGTTGACGTGGGGGAACCGACAAGCGCTACATCAAGGAAGATGCCGCGTCGACGTCGCGTCAATTCTCCAGCCCGGACTCCACTGTCGAGTTGAGCTGAGCTCTCTCGAGACGACGAGCCGAGCTCCATCCTCCACCAGGTCGGGCCTGCGAGCTCGGGATGCCTAGGCTGGAGCCGCCTTCTACCTCCGGAGCGAGACCCTCGGAGGTTTGAGCCCGTGGTCGGAGTCGAGCTCAGCACTCCTCCACCAACGTGGAGCCTCTCCAAGCGCGTGCCCTCCGGACCGGGCCCGCTTTCTGCCCTCCGGAGCGAGACCCTCGGAGGTTTGAGCCCTATGGTCGAAGTCGAGCTCAGCACTCCTCCGCCAACGTGGAGCCTCTCCGAGCATGCGCCCTCTGGACCGGCCCGCCTTCTACCCTCCGGAGCGAGACCCTCGGAGGTTTGAGCCCTGTGGTCGGAGTCGAGCTCAGCACTCCACCAACGTGGAGCCTCTCCGATGCGCGCCCTTGGACCAGGCCCGCCCTCTGCCCTCCAGAGCGAGAACCTCGGAGGTTTGAGCCCTGTGGTCGGAGTCGAGCTCAGCACTCCTCTGCCAACGCGGAGCCTCTCCGAGCGCGTGCCCTATGGACCGGGCCCGCCTTCTGCCCTCTGAAGCGGACCCTCGAAGGTTTAAGTCCTGTGGTTGGAGTCGAACTCAGCACTCCTCCGCCATTGTGGAGCCTCTCCGAGATGCGCCCTCCAGACCGGACCCGCCCTCTGCCTCCAGAGCGAGACCCTCAGAGGTTTAAGCCCTGTGGTCGGAGTCGAGCTCAGCACTCCTCCACCATGTGGAGCCTCTCCGAGCGGCACCCTCAGGACCGGGCCCACACTCTGCCAGGACGACCCCGCAAGCTCAGAGCATCTACGTCGAAGTGACCATATCAGCTCGGCTCCAGCTCGGACGTGGGACCCCACCAGCCTGGGAGCGGCGAACCGCTAGAGGACTACACTGGAGCGCCCCCAGGCCGTACTGACCTCCTGCAACCGCCAATTCCACTAGAAATGGGAGATGCACGCTGACCGAGATGCCACGCTCCTCACTAACCACCCAGATCACCCAAGAAAGGAAGCCAACCGGAAGATTCGAATCCCGGGGGCGGCGACACACCATTCGAGGTACAGCCAGGCTTCCCGGAATGAGGCGACCAAGAGGAGTGTCGGAGCGCATGATAGCTCCCCTTATCACGAATCAGGAAAGACTTCTCGGGACATCGCCACACGTGCCTGACAGCCCGGCGGATATCCCGAGGCGGACGCCCAACGGTAACCAAGTTTGCAACAAACTCAGAGGCAAAACACAAGCCAGAACACAAGAGAAAAAAAAACAGAGAGAGGAGAGTGCAACCTCCACCAGGAAGAGGGGCATAGCTCCACCAGCATTCCAGAGCAAGGTCGGGAGGAAGGGCTACACAGGGACTCCCCTAGCCAGGACACACTTCCCCCGACACACTGCTACTCACATTCAACAACACACTCCTCCTCGTGTGGAGTCCATCAAGAGGGGCCGACCAGGAGGATCTGTCCCCTGGATCATCATGACTTGACCGTTGGAGTGCCCCCGCCGGAAACCCCGGCCCGAGTCACAACCATGTCTTGCAGGTCCAGTCCGCTGAGTGGCGAGCCGGACGAGAAGGTGCGCTGCGATGCCGGCAGCATCTACAGGCCACGTCGATCCTGGCAGCAATAGATTGGTGCACCAGGTAGGGGATGGATCAAGCCCTCCACCTCTTTACAAATGACACTCCACGGAAGAATGGTGATGACACAAGCTCAAGAGGCCTCCAGCAGCCGTGCAAGGGGCTCCCCTTCCCAAGGGCACCCACGTCACCTTCTCGTCTCCTCCGGCGAAGGGGTCCGCTGACGAAGCCATCAGGCGCGTAGCGGAAAGGTGCCTGGAGAAACATAAGCGTGGGCTAGCGGAGTTCTCCACCGGTTCGCCAGTATGCAAGGCTCAAACAGCGAGCCAGTAGACTACAACACCCGCTACCATTGAAGCCCTCACCGGTCATGGCGAGACGAATATTGTCGCCTTCACCGTGATCACGGCGTGACATCGAGAATGTCGCAGTCTCAAGTAAGAAATCGAGAAACTCATCAAGAGAGGTACCTCCAGAGGTTTGCGGAGGGAGGCAGACCTCAAGCGGGGCCCCAGGCGCTCGCCGCTCTCCGCCAGCTCAACCATCGATAGCCATCCCACCGTGAAGCCGGTGGATGATCACTGGGGAGCTGCGCGTGCATCCAAAAAGACCGGGGGGGCAGGGACCCTGAGATGTACTCCCTAATGTGCGGGAAGGAGAAAGCGAGGAAGAAAGGTAAATAAAGATGCCGCGGTCGTCAGGATGACGATCGCGAACCACCCTGGAAAAGTGCACTACAGTCGATAACGGAAGCTCCGTGGATGTGCTTCCTTATGACCCCCCTCCAAGAGCGCCACTATGATGACTTTTGTTATCGACGGGCTTCCTACGGCTCACAACATCGTCCTGAGATTGACTTAGGCCCAACCGGCTCAACGCCGGCCCCAATAAAACTCGCCGGCAACGAGCAGCCCCGGCGTTACAGCGCTCGGGTTTGGCCAAAAACCTTTGGGCTCGAAAATCTGGTGCTGCACCGGGCAGAGGCAAATCAGTCCCGAGAACGCGGCAAGCTCCCACAAAACTGGGAAGGTCCTTACAAGGCGACCGAAGCCCCATCACGAGGGGCTTATCACCTCGAAGATCTCGATGGCGTCAGGCTCCCCCGGACATGGAGTGGCCGCAGTCTGCAAAGACACCACTATGATGTAAGGTTTATTATCAATAATAATGATAATGACTTTTTCCTTGCACGAGTATCTATATGTCTTGCAGGAAACAATATCAGGCATCCCCGAGCCTAGCTCCAGGACGTCAAAGGATTTTCGAGCCACACCGCTCTCAATCTCAAGCATCCCCGAGCCTAGCTCCAGGACGTCAAGGGATCTTCGAGCCATGCAGCTCCCAGTCTCAAAGCATCCCTGAGCCTAGCTCCAAGACGTCAAGGGATCTTCGAGCCACGCCACTCTCAATCTCAAGTGTCCCAAGCCTAGCTCCAGGACGTCAAGGGATCTTCAAGCCATGCAGCTCCCAGTCTCAAAGCATCCCCGAGCCCAGCTCCACGATGTCAAAGGATCTTCGAGCCACGCCGCTCTCAATTTCAAGCGTTCCCGAGCCTATCTCCAAGACGTCAAGGGATCTTCGAGCCACACCGCTCCCTATCTCAAAGCTTCCCCAGGCCCAGCTCCAGGATGTCAAAGGATCTTCAAGCCACGCCGCTCCCAGTCTCAAGGCATCCCTGAGCCCAGCTCCAGGACGTCAAGGGATCTTCGTGCCATGCAGCTTCCAGTCTCAAAGCATCCCGGGCCCAGCTCCATGACGTCAAGGGATCCTCGAGCCATGCCGCTCTCAACCTCAAGCACCCCCGAGCACATCTCCAGGATGTCAGAGGTCTTCAAGCCATGCAGCTCCCAGTCTCAAAGCATCCCCGAGCCCAGCTCCAGGACGTCAAGGGATCATTGAGCCATGCCACTCTTGATCTCAAACGTCTCCGAGCCCAGCTCCGAGATGCCAAGGGATCTTGGAGCCTAGCAGCTCCTATCAACGCCTCGAGCCCAGCTCCAAGGTGCCAAAGACCTGAGCAAGCCCTCAGGTAACCCTTGGACCCGAGCCTAGCTCCCCGTCCAGGAAGGCCTCGAGCCTAGCTCCAAGGCAATAAGTCCTGTGACCTCTTCTTTGATCTCCCCACTCAAAAAGAAGAAGAGAGGGGAAGGAAGAAAGAGAACAAGAGGGAAACACGGCAAGAACCCTCCTCTCTGATCTCCCCACTCAAAAAGAAGAAGAGAGGGAAGGAAAGAAAGAGAAGAGAGGGAAACACGGTAAGAACCCTCTTCTATGATCTCCCTGCTCATCAAAAAAAAGGAGAGAAAGAAAACGAGAGGGAAACACGGTGATAAAGCTATCACTTCTCAGGTGATAAAGCTATCACTTCTCAGCCCAAGACGGAGCTCAGATCTCCGGTCAAGGGACCTTCGAGCCATGCAGCTCTCAGTCATCCACGTCCCCAAGCCCAGCTCTAGGATGCCAGCCCAAGACCAGAGCTCAGATCTCCGGCCAAGGGACCTTCGAGCCATGCAGCTCTCAGTCATCCATGTCCCGAGCCCCAGCTCCAGGACGCCAGTCCAAGATCGGAGCTTAATCTCGGCTAAGGGACCTCGATCCATGAAGCTCTCGTCATCCATGTCCCCGAGCCCAGCTCCAGGACAAAACCTAAGACCGGAGCTCATATCTCCGGCCAAGGGACCTTCGAGCCATGCAGCTCTCAGTCATCCACATCCCGAGCCCAGCCCAGGATGCCAACCCAAGTCCGAAGCTCAGATATCTGGCCAAGGGACCTTCGAGCCATGCAGCTCTCAGTCATCCACGTTCCCGAGCCCAGCTCCAGGACGCCAGCCCAAGACCGGAGCTCAGATCTCCGGCCAAGGGACCTTCGGCTCACAGCTCTCAGTCATCCACGTCCCGAGCCTAGCTCTAGGATGCCAACCTAAGACCGGAGCCAGATATCTAGTCAAGGGACCTTCGAGCCAGGCAGCTCTCAGTCATCCATGTCCCCGAGCCCGGCTCCAGGATGCCAGCCCAAGATCGGAGCTCAAATCTCCGGCCAAGGGACCTTCGAGCCATGCAGCTCTCAATCATCCACATCCCTGAGCCCAGCTCCAGGATGCCAGCCCAAGACTGGAGCTCAGATCTCCGACCAAGGGACCTTCGGGCCATGCAGCTCTCGATCATCCACGTCCCTGAGCCCATCTCCAGGATGCTTGCCTAAGATCGGAGCTCAGATCTCCATCCAAGGGACCTTCGAGCCATGCAGCTCTCAGTCATCAACGTCCCTGAGCCCAGCTCCAAGATGCCAGCCCAAGACCGGAGCTCAGATCTCCGGCCAAGGGACCTTCAAGCCACACGGCTCTCAGTCAACAACACCTTCGAGCACAACAGCACTCAAGTGTCATGACCCTGCGCCCAACTTGCCAACGTTGAAGTCTAATAACTCACCCCAGGCGAGGTTAGGCCCTCTTCTCTGATCTCCACTCACCAAAAGAGAAAGAAAAGAAGAGAGGGTGAGTGAAAGAAAGAGAGAAAGAAGGGAAGATCTTGGCAAGAGACAGATGGCAAGGAAACTCAAGTTTAATTGAACAAATACAAGTTACAAGTATTTTGCAGGCCCCGACATGCCAAGCGACCCTGACTAAGTACCAAAACAAAATACAAAACAGAAAAAGGAAAGGGGCTACACCACGCTGGCCGGCCTCCCTGCTGAGCACTGAGGCTGAGAGTTCCCGCCTTTAAGAATCTCCAGCTGGGCAGCTCTAGTCACGGATGGTTCATCCTCGGCTGGCGTCGGAGGCTCTGAGGCCACAGCTTCCACGGCAACCTCCTTGTCGGGCTCCATGTCCGAAGCCGAAGGATACCTGAGGCGGCTACGGCTCTCCTCGGGAACAAGTGCCTCGACTCAGCCGCGTAAGAACATAAAGCCCTTGTAGAAGGAGTCCGACGCCATCTGATGAATCTTGGCGACGAACTCCTCCGAAGCCTTGAACTTCGCCACGGCATCCTCGGCACCCTTCTGGCCTCGGCAGCCACCTTCCTCGCCTCGACGACCTCCACCCTGGCAGCCTCCGTCGACTTGGCCGCCACCTCTGCCGGCCTTTCAGCTGCGGCCAGTTTCTCCCTCCCTGCTGCCAGCTCGGCCTGGGCGCCCAGGAGGCCTCCTTGTGTCGATCAGCTCGGCACTATACCAATTCAACTTTTTCTTGATGGAGGAGAGATCGCCGATGGCTTTCTTCGAGCGGCTGCGCTCCATGGCACGGGCCTCCAGAAGTCTCTTCGCTCGCCCCTCAGCATCGGCGAGCTGTTGCTCCAGGTCCTTGACCTTCAGTTCAAGTGCCCCGTTTGCCCTGACCTTCTCGTTTAGGTCGACTTTCAGGGATTCGATCTCGACCGCCTGTTGCCGCTCGAGATGCTCCTGATTCTGATAGCAGCCCTTGATGAAGAGGGCCTCAGCACCGATGCACCATGAGAAGAGGTCAGCTCAAAAAAAAAAAAAAAAAAAAAAAAGAGAAGAAGAAAGAAAAGAAAGAAGAAGAAAAAATGAAGAAAGAGATAGCTCACCGAGTAGAGCTAGGGGAAGATGGTGCTAATAACGTCGCCCAGCTGCATTACGACCATTTCTTACCGATCGCATGTTTGGACTGAGAAGTCCATCATGCGCTCGGCCAGTTTGGGATTCTGGAGGAACGAGCTTTCTAAACCCCATCTTGAAGGAGAGTCGGCATCGTGCCTCCTCCCTCCTACCTCTCCGGAGTGGGCGGCCTTGCCCCGCTGGCTGAAGGGCCCTGGGGGGCAGGCTGAGAAGCTGGCACCAGTGCAGGCGGTGCCTCGGTTGTGGCCCTGGTCACGGCCCGGACCTCCATATCCCTGATCTCGATGATAGGCAGACTCGGAGTATGGCAAGGTGCAGCGGTAGCAGCTGCGGCCGTTGCTCAGACCACTACTTTTGGCTACGCAGCGGGGGCCGCCCCTGCCGCTCTACTCGGGAACCTGTCGAGCCTCCTGTTGGGCCGACCTCGACACCATGGATGCCACCCTCTCCACTAGCACAGGAGTAGCTCGAGTCACCTCCGAGCTCGGACCAGCTAGAGCAACGAGCTCGGACCAACCACTGCAGCGGGGGTAGCCGCAGGAGCACTCTCACCCCGGACTCGCCTCGATGAAGGCTCCCCGACCAGCCCAGTTGGTGGCCTCTCTCGAGTGATCACCAATAGATCTCTCTCAGAGAAAATCATCCCTGCATGCAAGTTACACAACAGTCAGAGTCCATGGGAAGCAGTGCAAGAAATGCAAGAAAAAGAAAGAGGAAGTTCAGGTCGAACTCACCCAACCCATTCGTTGGGTCGACCCCAGATTTGGTGAGGTTCTGCTCAGATAACAGGATCTCGAGAGGAGAAATATGGGTGGTGCAGAGCTGCTTGTAGTCATCCCGGTCAGCCGCATCAACCACAGAATTTCGGTTGGGGGACTTGTCCGGATCGCTCCAGACCCAGTCGACCCCCTCAACCTCAACAAAGAAAAAACTTACTCTTCCATCCCCTGATGAAGAGGGAAGCTCAAATCTGATGCCCTTTGGGCGGGAGGACAAGGACCACCACCCATCCTCAGTTGGGTGGCGCTTCAGGGCGAAGAAGGCCCTGAACAAGAAAAAACGGGCAACAAACCCATGGAGGTGGCAGAGCATAATGAAGGAAAAGATAACCCTAATGGCGTTTGGCACTAACTGTGCAGGGACCAAATGGTAATTGTCCAAGATGGACAGAAAGAAAAGGTGAAAAGGAAATTGGAGACCCCCGGTGATGGTTCCTCATAAAAAGCAAGACGGCACGGGCCACTGGAAGTGACCCGTCCCCCAGACAAGGGATCATGAGTCGGACAGAAGGAGGGATGCCATAGACATCCCGAACGGTCCTTAGTTCCTCGGTGGTGATCGTCGAGGCGACCTCACCAGGACCTATGGACCGGGCGGACTCAGAAACAGGAACAGAGAAGAAGGAGGAGGGGGAGAAGGACCGGATCTTGGTTCCCTGATGAGTACTAGACCGGGAGGATGCCTCCTATTGAGCTCGAAGCGAGTTACATTCCCCCACCAGAAGAAGAAGAAGATGCTGGCCTCCGCTCAGAGGACGGCCTCGCCCTGATCAGTGGAAGGGCGGAAGCCCGGCCAAAATGGGACATCCTCAAGAATAAAGGGAATGAAGGACTCGAAGTGAAGGACGGAAAGAACAGACTCAACTCAAAGAAGACCCCAGACCCGGAGGAAGAACTCTACTCTAGCGGGGGGAGAAGGAAGAAGAGACTGACCTGATTCCTTAAAAACCTGAGGCAACTGTGAGGAAGAAGAAAGCTTGGGCGTAGTAGCAGCAGGCACGGAGAATTCAAAAGAATAGATATTTCGGGTAAGGCCCTCCTTTTATTTTGAAATGACCCGATGGATTCGTACTGATCCAACCCCTCCACCAACGGATCCACGCCATGTGCTGTCCATCGACGAAATGGCATCCCGGCCGCTCTGGATTCTGCGCCAACATTAACTACTCCTCGGACGTGGCCACGCTGCACCCCCGCATTGTTCCACAGGGCCATCTCTCAAAGCGCCAGCAATCATTTTCATCATCGTTCCAGATTTCCGCCTTTCCACGTCAGCACCGTAATTACTCCCTTCGGCTTGAGCGCCGCGCACTAATGAGTCTCGGGAGTGGGGGGCAAATGATGTGGCGGGATCGCTGACGTGGGGGAATCGACATGCACCATGTCAAGGAAAGATGCCGTGTCAGACACCGCGTCAATTCTCCAGCCCGGACTCCACTGCCAAGCTAAGCTGAGCTGAGCTCTCTCGACACGGCGAGCCGAGCTTCGTCCTCCACCAGGTCAGGCCCACGAGCTCGGGATGCCTAGGCCGGAGCCACCTTCTGCCATCCAGAGCGAGACCCTCAGAGGTTTGAACCTTGTGATCGGAGTCGAGCTCAGCACTCCTCCACCAACGTGGAGCCTCTTTAAGCACGCGCCCTCTGGACCGGGCCCACCTTCTGCTCCGGAGCGAGACCCTCGGAAGTTTGAGCCCTGTGATCGGAGTCGAGCTCAGCACTCCTTCGCTAACGTGGAGCCTCTCCGAGCGCGTGCCCTCCGGACCGGGCCCACCCTTTGCACTCCAGAGCGAGACCCTCGGAGGTTTGAGCCCTGTGGTCGGAGTCGAGCTTAGCACTCCTCCGCCAACATAGAGCCTCTCCGAGCGCACGCCCTCTGGACCGGGCCGCCTTCTGCCCTCCAGAGCGAGACCCTCGAAGGTTTGGGCCCTGTGGTCGGAGTCGAGCTCAGCACTCCTCCGCCAACGTGGAGCCTCTCTTAGCGCACACCCTCCGGACCGGCCCACCCTCTGCCCTCCAGAGCGAGACCCTCGAAGGTTTGAGCCCTGTGGTCGGAGTCGAGCTCAGCCCTCCTCCGCCACATGGAGCCTCTCCGAGCGTGCACCCTCTGGACGGGCCCGCACTCTGCCAAGATGACCCCGTAAGCTCGGAGTGTCTAGGTCAAAGCGATCCCTGCCAGCTCGACTCCAGCTCGGACATGGACCCCACCAGCCTGGGATGCCGGCGAACCGCCCGAGGTATACTGGAGCGCCTCCCAGGTCGTACTGACTCCTGCAGCCACCAGTTACACTAGAAAGGGGAGATGCATGCTGATCGAGATGCCATGCTCCTCACCAACCACTCGGATCACCCAAGATAGGAAGCCAACGGGAGATTCGAATCCAGGGGCGGCGACACACCATTCGAGGTACAGCAAGGCTTCTTGGAATGAGGTGACCAAGAGGAGTGTCAGAGCGCATGATAGCTCCCCTTATCACGAATCAGGAAAGACTTCTCGGGACACCGCCGCACGCGCCTGACAGCCCGGTGGAGATCCCGAGGTGGACGCCCAATGGTAACCAAGTTTGCAACAAACCCGGAGGCAAAACACAGCCATAACACGAGGAAAAAAAAAGAGAGAGGAGAGTGCAACCCCCACCAGGAAGAGGGGCATGGCACTACCAGCATTCCAGAGCAAGGTCAGGAGGAAGGGCCACACAGGACTCCCCCTAGCCAGGCCACACTTCCCCCGACACACCTGCTACTCACATTCACACAACACACTCCTCCTCGTGTGGAGTCCATCATGAGGGGCTCGACCAGGAGGATATGTTCCCCTGGATCGTCACTGACTTGACTGTCGGAGTGCCCCGCTGGAAACCCCAGCTTGGATCACTAACCCTGTCTTGCAGGTCCAGGTTACCGGGCAGCGAGCCGGACGAGGAGGTGCGATCCGACGCTGACAGCAGCTACGGGCCACAGTGATCCTAGTGGCAACAATGACAATGGAGGATGGTATGTTGCTTGATGGACTCAATGTTCAAATAATAGTCCCCCAATTGGGCTTGGACCAAGTTGATGAAGACTCAAGTAGTATCTTTGTAGTTTAGACTGGAGCTTTGCTGGAATTTAGATGAGATAGCATGGTGAACCAATGTTCAAGCTAATCTTGGAATACTATATTACATTCGGCTTTCTAGGATTTAGATGAGATAGCTACAAGATATCAAATTTCAAGACCGTAACTTTGCTGGATTTCCCCGGGGTCCGGTATAAACCGTCCCCATTCAAAATAAACTATGCCAAGTTGCTCGAGTTCTCAAAGTCACTATTATTTTTCCAGAGAAAAGAAGTTCTATCGTGTTACATTTTACGAGGGTCGATAACCTTTCATGGTCAACAGTCTCATTCAAGCTCTTCTTCTATTGATCCTGTTATGCCCCGATCCTTGTTGGGATGTGCGCAGTGGATTGAACCGGTTTAGGCTTCCAATTAATTCTTGTTTACTCATTTTAGCAATTTACCAATCACACTGGCATATATCAAATCAGAAGGAAAGACGATATTTAACGTGGTTCAGCAAATTTGCCTACATCCACATAGAGGAAGGAGCAATCCACTATAATCTATCCCCAAAATTGGGCACAAAAGAAATACAAATATCCCAATAACAATTACAGATTAATCACAAAGAGGCAAACAAATCGAAAAGAAAGAAGAAAACAGGAGAGATCACAGAATACAAGGCCTCTAGCCTCGCCAAATCCTATCGTGGATTCTCTGTTATTTTATTTGCTCTCTGGATCATCTTCAATATTTTTCTGGACCTTCTGCAGCTCTCTATTGCATCTCAGAAAAATATTTTGGCATCTTTTGTCGCAGGGCATCTCTATGGTTTTTAAAAAACCATCGGAAACTGTATCAAAGAGACCTAAAACAAGTCCAATACCTTCCAAAAAATATCCCAGGCCATTAGATAAAAAATCAATAGCTCAAATCGAGCCACAATCCATGCAAAACACTGCCTCAATGCCAGATCAAACCGTGGCCGTTTGATTGCACGATCGGACAGCCGAGAGCACTGCGCGAAACGCGCGCGGAAATGCTCCGCTCGACTGCCGCAACGTGTTGGGCGAGCCCCACGCGTTCGCATGCGTGCGTCAAGGGCTGGGGCGGGCATTGGGAGCAAAATAACGAACAATCCTCCTCCTTGCGACAAAAAAAAAAAAACCTCTATTAAATATGGATTGTAAAGCCTCCTCCTCGTCAAAAGCCCCGAAGGGGGCATCACCAAGTGTTCCAACCAATTAAGTTCATGAATGTCCTGAACTTGACCACTGGAATTGGTTTAGTGAGCATATCAGCCGGATTAATAGTAGTGCTAATTTTCTGAAGTTGAATATCACCATCCTTTACCAAATCTCTGATAAAGTGATACATGATATCCACATGTTTAGTACGTTCATGATATATCTGATCTTTGGCAAGATGTTAAGCACTCTGACTGTCACAGTGAATAACCAAATAATTCTGCTTGAAATCCAAATCTGTACTAACCCTCTTAGCCAGATAACTTCCTTTGCTGCCAATGTCAATGCCATATACTCTGCCTCTGTAGTAGACAAAGTAACTGTAGATTGCAAAGTAGCCTTCCAAAATTGTACAACCAGAGAGAGTAAATACATATCCGGTCAATGACCTCCTCATATCCAAGTCACAAGCATAATCTGAATCACAAAATCTTGTAACAATGCAACCACTCTGTCCGGAGAATACCAATCCCAAATCAGAGCGCCTTTCAAGTATCTAAGAATTTATTTCACAGCTAACCAGTAAGCTTTTCCAGGCTTGTCCATATATCTGCTCACTACACTAACTGCCTGTGAAATATCAGGATGAGTGCAGACCATCGCATACATGATACTGCCAACTGCACTCGCATAAGGCACTTAGACATATACTTCTTCTCATCCTCGGTCTGAAAAGAATCTCTGGCAGATAACTGAAAATGACTGGCAAAAGGAGTAGTGACTGTCTTAGCTGTAGACATACCATATCTGTCCAAGACTTTCTCAATATAATCATGCTGAGTAACAAATAGTCTATATAATTGCCTGTCACGAATGATCTCCATCCTAAGTTTCTTCTTTGCCGGTCCAAGGTCCTTCATCTCAAATGCAGTACTATGCTCAGCTTTCAGCTTCTGAATGACTGACATATCCCTGGCTGCAATCATCATGTTATCCATATATAATAATAAGTAACAAAAGGACCCATTTGAAAACTGCTGATGATACATGCAACTATTATATGGAGATCTTTTGAAGTCATGGTTGACCATAAACCTATCAAATTTGTGGTACCATTATCTTGGAGACTGCTTCAAACCATACAAAGACCTTTTGAGCAAGCATACATGATTCTTTATTTGGAGCCTCAAAACCAGGTGGCTGTTGTATATAAATCTGCTCCTCCAAATCACCATGTAGAAAAGCTGTCTTGACATCTAGCTGTTCTAACTCCAAATTCTGAGAAGCAACTAAAGCAAGGAACACATGATAGAAGAGTGTTTAACCACAGGAAAAAATACCTCCTTATAATCAATACCTTCTCTTTGATTGTAACCCTTAGCCACCAACCTTGCCTTATATTTCAAGTCATTAGGAGTAGCTCCTTCCTTCTTCTTGAAGATCCATTTGTAGCCAATTTTCTTCTTGCCCTTAGGTAATCTGACTAATTTCCAAGTCTGATTCTTTTCCAAAGATTGAAGCTCTTCTACCATAGCCATGGTCCATTGCTCGGCCTGTGAACTACTAATTGCTTCTTGAAATGTGGTCGGCTCATCACCTATAGTGTCTGTAATATTCAGAGCATAATATACTAACTCAATACAAGCAGAATCCTCAAGACCATACCTTTGAGGTGCTCTGATATGTCGCCTGGTTCTTCGAGTGGCAATACTATCATCTTGAACTTGACCACGTATAATAACCTCCTCCTGAGTCTGTAACTCTGGATCTGTCTGCTGATGCTGTTCATTCTGAATATCACCTGTAGGCTGCAACTGCTGTGATCTAACAGTCTGATTAATATCAACAACAGTCCTATCTTGCTGATCTTGAACCTGATCTCCTGGTGAAAAACTTGGTTGTAGCTGCCGTGGCTAACTCATCAAAAGTCACATCCCTGCTGACTAGAAAACCCTGGGATCCGGGCTCTGTGCACCATAATCTGTAGCCCTTCACCCCATATGCATATCCAAGAATATATGCATTCTTAGCCCTGAGATTCAGGTTTCCATCTTTGACATGTGCATATACTGAACACCCAAATACTCTAAGAACTGAATAGTCTGTAGGTCTTCTGTCCACATTTCTTCTGGAGTCTTCATATTCAATGCAGATGCTGGAGATCGATTTATAATAAAGTAGGCTATATGTGCAGCTCTGCCTAGAAATCTCTACTCAATCCAGAACTTGATAGCATAGATCGACTCTTTCCAGTAGTGTGCGATTCATGCATTCCGCCACACTATTTGCTGAGGAGTATACACAGTGGTCCTATGCCTGACAATGCCCTCTGACTTGCAAAAGTCATAAGCTCTGTAGAACAAAATTCCAATCCATATCAGTCCGGAAGGTTTTCACCTTTCTCTCAGTTTGCCTCTCAACCATAGCCTTCCACCCTTTAAAAGTGTGAACATGTCACTTTATTTTTGATAGTATATATCCAGACTTTGCGGGAGTAGTCATCAATCAAAGTGAGCAAATATCTAGATCCACCCTTGGATGTAATTGGGACAGGTCCCCATAGGTCAGAATGAATGTAATTCAATATACCTGCAGTCCTGTGCACGCCTGAAGTAAAGCTGACTCGGTATTGATTTTCAAATATGCGATGCTCACAGAATCCAAGTGTACCAACTTTCTGACCTCCTAGCAGACCACGTCTGCTCAGCTCCTGTAAATCTTTTCTGACATGTGGCCCAATCTTTGATGCCATAACTGTGTTAATTGAACAATAGAGGAATGTGCTGAAGAAGCCTTACCACCACTGTAGTGCCATCCAAATAATAAAGAGTGCTACTCAATTACCTCTTAACAAAGTCAATGCACCTTTACTAATTGTAATAGATCCTCTATCCCATCTACCCTCAAAACCTACAATATCAAGAGCATTTACCAAGAGAAGATTTCTTTTCAATTGGAAACATATCTGACATCATCCAAAGTCACCACAGTATTGCATGATATTTGATCTGAACTGTACCAATTCCTTCCACTTTATAGATGGCGTCATCCCCAAGAAGAACAGAGCCTCCATCACAGGATCTAAAAGAATGAACCATTCTTTGTGGTGTAATGTGGAAAGATGCTCCAGAGTCCATGATCCAGGTATTAGCCTGACTGATACTACATGCAGCTGTAAATATTGTATCATCTGCAACACTGCTGTGATCTGCTGAAGTAACTGCAACTAATGCTGAATCTGAGATTTTTTCTTTTTCTTTCTATTCCTTCTCTTTCTTGGACCGTAGAAGTCTACAATCATTTTTCCAGTGGCCTGGCTTCTTGTAGTAATGGCAAACTCTGGGTCTTTTAGACTTAGACTTTGATCTTGTCTTGGACTTATTTCTACCTTGTCCACCTGTTCTTTGCTCATCTCTACCTTTGACAATAAGTCCTTATACCGGATTTGGAGCCTGATGCTCCAACTGTACTTTCAACCTGAGCTCATTGGATAACAAAGTGGCTTCAACCTCATCGAGACTTATAGTCTCTCTTCCATAGAGCATGGTAGTAGTAATATTTTCATAGGACTTAGGCAAAAAATAATCAGGATCAAAGCCTTGTCTTCCTCATCAACATTAACACCAATATCGCCAATCGAGCAAGAGCTTATTATAATCATCCAAGTGATTCTTGAGTGAGGTCCCTTCCGTCATACGGAATGTGTGTAGCTTGTCCCTCAAATACAGCCTATTTAAAGAGATTTTGGCATATACAAGTGTCTAATTTTTTCATACACTTTTAGCTGTAACAAGATCCACCACATTGCAGAGAACTTTATCACTCAGTCCCGAAAACAGAGTCCCAAGTGCTCTCTCATTCATCTCCTCTTTTGCAACCTCTATATCACTTGGAATTGCATCCATACCTTGAGGGCTATTGACACACCCTCCTTGACCAGCAGATATTTTATTCTCACCTTCCATAGTGCAAAATCACATGTGCCATCAAATATCGCCATCTCATGCCTAGAGGTAGTAGAATGAAAAATAATTACCTCAGGAGCCGTAGTAGATTGGTTGCCCATCATATGCCATCTCAGTGCTCTGATACCAGTTGTTGAGATGCGCGCAGCGAATTGAAGTGGTTTAGGCTTTCATTAATTCCTGTTTATTCATTTTAGCAATTTACCAATCACATAGGCAGATATCAAATCAGAAGGAAAGACAAGATTTAACGTGGTTTGGCAATTTACCTACATTCACACAGAGGAGGGAGCAATCCACTATAATCTATCCCCAAAAATTAGGCACAAAAGAATACAAATATCCCAATAACAATTGCAGATTAATCACAAAGAGAGAAACAAATCGAAAATAAAGAAGAAAACAGAAGAGATCACAGAATACCAGGCCTCTAGCCTCGTCAAATCATGTAGTGAATTCTCTGTTATTTTATTTGCTCTCTGGATCATCTTCAATATTTTTTAGACCTTCTGCATCTCTCTATTGCATCTCAGAAAAATATTTCGGCGTCTTATGTCGTAGGGCGCCTCTATGGTTTTTTAAATACCATCGAAACTGCATCAAAAGAGACCTAAAACAAGTCCAATGCCTTCCAAAAAATATCCCAGGCCATCAGATAAAAATCAATGGCTCAAATCGAGCCACAATCCGTGCAAAACACTGCCTCAATGCTAGATCAAATCATGGTCGTCCGATCATGCGATCGGACGGTCGAGAGCACCGTACGAAACGCGCGCGGAAATTCTCTGTGCGACCCGCCGCAACGTGCTAAGCCGAGCCCATGCGCGTTCGCGCGCGTGCGTCAAGGGCTGGTGCAAGCATTTGGGAGCAAAACACGAACAATCCTAAACTCGAGCAGGATGTGTACAGATGGCCGTAGGCCCTTAGATTTAATTTTTCCATCGAACACACAAGACCCGCATCATATCATAATTCCAGCAATAATTATCCATCCAAGCATATGCCTAATTTTAATTGATAAACTAATTCAAATGTTCATATAACAAACAGCCACATACTTAAATTTTACTGAACATTAAATATAAAATCAATAATATCCGCTATATCCTAAGTTCCTCACTGACTGGTTTCCAAGCCCATATGTTTCTCTGGTCCTGAAACAAAAATGTAACAGAATAAAATGAGTTCCCTAAATCCAGTAAGTATCATAAATCTCAGGTACAAATCCATCATGAATCAAGAGCAAGATAACTTGAATAATTAGTACAAAATAAAAAATTAAATATAATAATAAAATTAAGCCAATTCAGTTAAGTTTTCATTATTAACCTCCTTTACTACTTTTTGACAACTCACTCTTTAGGAAGGTCATCCACACTCACTCACCTAGTCCTTCTGACTATGGCCACGATCGGCCCGGGCTAGTCCCGAAAGAGACTAAATCCTATATACACATACTGTTGTCATGCACCAGTGATAGCCCCACTGGAGGCTAAAAGGAAAATTAGCTCTGAAATTACACGAGAAACATGCATCCTCTGCAGTACCAACGATCGCCCCACTGGCTAGACCCATAAAAAAATTAGCTCCTGTGTACACATGCCACTCTTAGGTCATGCACCAGTGATAGCCCCACTGGAGGCCCAAAAAGAGACCAGATTCTAATTCACATAATCATAGTCGACTAGAGAGTGTCAAAAATCAACTCAACCCATATACATGACACAGCATTTTAAACCATGTTTTAACCTCATACAATATCAAGTTATCGATGTATAGCATAGAACATGTACAGTAAAAATACAATAACATAATAATAATTAAGCTCACATCATGCATGGCATAATATACTAGAGAGATAACTTACCGAAGAGTATCCACAACTAAGTACAATTTAAACACTAGACCCGGTCTTCCAAGGACAACGACAATCCTGACCAATAATTTTTAATCATATAATTAATTTCTATAAAAAAAATTAAAAAGAAAATTAGATTATCATGGGCCACTCTCGTCAATTTAGTTCTAATTCTGGTCTAAATTTAACCCTTCCTCCCTTTCTTTTCTCTCTCCTCTCTTCCATACTCTCTTTTTTCTCTCTTCTTTCTTTCTCTCTCTCCTCCTCTCTCCTTCTTTATTATTATTAATTTTTTTCTTTTTTTTTTTTTTTTCTTTTTTCTTTTTTCTTTCTTTTTTCTTCTTTCTTTTTCCTTCCTTTTTCTCTTCCATCTTTCTTCTCTTCTCCCGAACCCTAATTCCTCCCTCGGCTCGACCGAACCGGCCTCCCCATAGTTGCCGACGGGGCCATGGAGGTGGTTGCCGAGGAGAAGGTCGGCTAGGCCTGCCGACTTCGGCCCAAAACCCGGTTGTCACGGATCCTCTTTCATTTCATACATGAACTTACCATTCGAGAAATTTTCATCCTTTGTACATAGAAATCTTGGAAAATGTCTTTTTCCCTATGTGTAGGATATTCTACTTCATCTTAAGACGGCGAACCCTACAGCAACAATTTCAGCTCACCCTCATGGTTTCTTTTATTAAGATTTAGATGATTTTCTTTGCTGCCATCATTTGATGAAGATGATTGGAATTCTTAATTTTGTTTTCCATTATTTATTTTAACTAAACCGGAGGTTGCACGATGCTACTCTCTTTTTACTGATAATAATAATAAAAATGAGTTACAGTTTCAAGAGAAGCAAAATAGGGAAACGACATCAGATAGGAAGCGTATAAAAGAAAATAAAATAAAATAAAAATATTTTGCAATTCATTGTAGCTGTAGCCAAAGTTTTTAGTCTCACCTCCTATGATTGTCTTCACTTTTCTAAGAACAGATAAGCTTCCAGCCATGAAAATCTGAAAATATTTTTTTATTATTTAGTAAGAAATTCAAATCATCTTGCGGCAACACGCAAGTAGCTAGGATAACAAAATAAGAATGAAAAAGAGTAAAAGAGAAAAGCAAAGAAGAATAAAAGCACATATATTTATATGATTTAGTCTATCAATCTATGTTCATGGCAAAAGATGTTACAAAATCTTCACTATACAAAAAAATATAGACTACAAGTATAAGTTTCCTCATAAACCCCAGCCCCCAATATTTCTAATCTCTAGGAAACTTAATTGCTCTCTTTCACACACACACATATATATGAGAGTAAGTTGATTTAGACTCGAATTGATATTCCTACAATAATCAGGTTAGGCCAATATCTTACTGGTAATAAATTCAATTTAGACTTAAATTGGTATTCCAGGTCAATTTAGACCCGATCATCTAAACATGTAAATTCAAAGCATACTCAATATACCTAGTATAGATAAAATACACTAATGGACTACTGACTTGTGCTACAGACTTGAGAAAGTTGATGATAACTGGGTTGTTCTAACAAAGAAATACATAGATATTGAAAAAACCAGAACTTTCATAATTTGTGACTCATACAAGAAAATTTTATTACCTTGGTTGAAGAGTCATCGGCCATCAATTGTTGTAACTGATAATCATTTACTTGCTAAGGGTGCTCTTGTTGGTAAAATCCAGGATGTTTTGGATCTTGCAAGGATGCATTCTTGTTGCCTAACATCAGTACTACAGAGGACATCATCGGCCTATCTTTTCGACATTCTTGAACACACAATAATCCAATCTTTAAACAATTCAAGGCTTCAACTATGGAAATTGAGTTGCTAAGTGATTCATCTATTAGCTCCAAGCCATTACCTTCTATCCATAAACTCCAGCCTGGAAAAATTTACATCACTACCACGATTTAATGAAAAAGAGAAACAATAACATAATTAACTATTATTTTTCCAATCTTACATGTGCTAAAAGGTTTCCTTCATGCTCGGATATGAAATCCCCTCCGTTCTTCTTGCCACTAATGATTTCAAGCACTAAGACACCAAAGCTGAATACATCAGATTTCATCGAGAAGATACCGAACATGGCATATTCTGGAGACATGTATCCACTGCATTTATCATTAAGATGATTACAATTTTTTTCTAAAGATATATCCCATAATAATGAAAGGCAAATTATACTTACTATGTCCCCCAACTCTTCGAGTATTTACTGTCGTCTGATCTCCTATAAATATTCTGGCCAAGCCGAAGTCGATATTTTAGGTTCATATCTTTATCAAGAAGAATGTTACTAGCTTGTGAGATCCCTGTGAATATTCTAAGTCTAGAGTCTCGGTGTAAGTAGAGAGACCTTGAGCAATCCCTTCGATAATGTTGTAGCGTGTTTGCCAATCCAGTAATACACGTTTATCTTTATCTGCCCAAGTTTGGTTTATGTTAGCGTTACTTCCACAAATAATAAAGAAACTAATTATCTACCAAATCATTTGATTTTGTTTTTTTTTTTTATGGTAGCAAATAAAGCAAGCTTACACTGTTTTTTAGCCTACGAGCAAAACAATTATAACAAACATTCTGGTTAGTTAAACCTAGCATTGCCTTATCTTCAAAGATTGATTACAATATGGCAGTAGATTCAGAAAATCACTATAACATGCTTAAGGTCCACGAAGTTAGCCACCTCCACAAGGCTAGCGCCTAGTCCCCCTAATCGTGACTTAGAACTTTTGGTGACCCTAACTTACATTTTTAGATGATGTGCCCATCCGTGTCTTTTTAATCAACAAATTAAAGTGAGTCATCGCTTCAAGGAAAGGATCAGTATTTATCGAAAAGTATTTCTTGAACTCTTGAACTAAGTATTAAAGTTCATTATACTGTGATTTTCTTAATTTAATTAGAAATAGGAAACAAATATAATTAAGGAAGAGAGTAGAAGATTGACTAACCAAATATGAAGGCATCCAAGCTTTTATTGGGCATATATTCATATATTAGCATACTTTCCTCTCCTTGAATGCAGCAACCTAGAAGTTGAACCAGTTTCGGTGCTGAAGCTTAGCAATCAGCATCACTTCATTCTGAATTCATCGATGCCCTGTGTCGAAGTCTTTGAAAGCCTCTTCACGGCTATTTCTTGCTCATTCCCAAGCTTTCCCTGAATTCACCACATTCAGCATTGCTATACTCAAAGAGTACTAAATATAGAGACAATATCAACTGTTCAAAAGCCTTGAATGCAATATTATATTCAGGGTGCTGAATTTAGGACCTTACATCTACTGGGACTTGCAAAGTGACATGTGTACTAAGCTCGGTTGGTTAACTAGGAAAATACCTTATAACACGGGGCCGAAGCCACCCTGTCCAAGCTTGTTTCGATTGAGAAGTGTTTGTCGCTGCCATGATGGTCCCAAAATTAAATACAGGAAGCTTACAATCCTTGCCTTCTTTGCATTCGTTGTTGCGGTGACTAGCAAAGGAATGGTACCTGAGGTACCTTATAGTCACAAATAATAACTAATCACTACTTATCTTAGTACACTTACATATTGCGATGTAGACTAATTTTACCTGTACTTCTCCTTCGCTTTGTCCACATACAAAGACCTCCGAAGCAAGTAGTATAATTCCCATTAGAGCCCACCGCATTTGCAACTATCGCACGTGAATTTAAATGATCTGAACTTGGGCCTGAAACATTAGCCACCGTCGTATAAGTACGTGATGAACCTTTTTTAATTACTTTTCCTTATCGTTTTTTTATAAAAAAATATATTTTTTTTTTTTCTTTTTAGAGTGCCAAGAAGTTCCACAAGTTGGGATGAATATTGGTTGCCCGACCTAGCCCCAGTTTGAAATGGATTAGACCAGGTTATCATTTTGTTGTCTTTAGTTTGGTATTTAACAAACTTTTAAATGGGGACAAGATCAAAACTTTTGATTTGAGCATGGAGAGTGGTGTTTTGAGCAACCCTACTCTATGGTTCCTTTCTGATGACTTTGTGTGGCCCAACATGTATTCAGCTCGAATTTAAATTACCTAATCCAATTTACTCAGCCTAGCATATGGCCTATCCCGAAGATGGCCCAGTCTGAAGAGCTTCGGCTGGGCTGGACTCACTTCTTGTTTTACAATGAATAGTTGAATGTATTGTTATTTATTTTATGGGTATAATGAGTACCGCTTCTATGCAACAAAAGAGTTTCTAATAAAATTTAATTGGAAATGTGGTGTTTTTTATTATAAAAATCAAACTTCTAGTATACAGTCCTCGTGTGAAATATTATGAAATTTTAAAAAGTCATTCGAGCAATTATATGTTTTGTATAATATTTAGTTATTCATGGGCAACGATGGACCTAGCCCATCTGCAACCATGTAATGTAATAAGGGCATATCGTGTCCTTTTTTTCACCTCACACTCTACTGCGAAGCTTCACTACGAGCTATTTTTCAAACTTTCGTTAAAGTTGCCAGCACTAAGGTTGCGTTTGATGGATCGCCAAAAATTCTAAATAGTAATTAGGATTACTTGCAAGATACATTACCATTAGATAAATTGACAGTATTCTGATTAATGTATTTGGTATACACAGTAATCTATCAGTAAGATTGATTATTGTGTTTAGTATGATAAATATATTACCAGTAATCTAAGACCAATTTCCAAATATCCCTAAGTCAAATTTATTAAAAATATATTATAATATACATTGTATGTAATATAGTATTGTATTAATATTGTTGTACCCAACTGGCATACTATCGAACCGGACCGCATTCTCACAAAGACCCGACGACCATGTATTCGAAGCCCGATCGGCGTTCTTCCTCAGAGCTCCGACGGAACCATTCCCCCTTTTGAGGCCCGGCCACCTTCTCCTTCGGAAGTCCGCCAACTGAAGCCGAGGTCCGACGACCCCCGCTCCAGCAGAGGTCCGGCTACCTTCTCCTTCGGAAGTTCGGCCCACCAAAGCCGGGTCCGAACCCCTCCACTGAGGTCCAGCCACCCTCTCCTTCGGAAGTCCGACCAGCTGAAGCCGAGGTCCGAACGACCTGCTCCAGCTGAGGGCCGCAACCTTCTCTTTCGGAAGTCCGGCCCACTGAAGCCGAGGTCCGAACGACCCGCTCCAGCTGAGGTCCGGCACCTTCTCCTTCAGAAGTCCGGCCCACTGAAGCCGAGGTCCGAACGACCCGCTCCAGCTGAGGTCCAGCCACCTTCTCCTTCGGAAGCCTGGAGGGTTCTAGAAACTCCTTCCTGTTATAACAGAATCCTGCTACATCAGCACCACTGCTCCACTATTTCCACGACACCGTCCTATCCGGGCGCCACATGGCCCACTCCGATTCTCTTAGGGGCAGGTCAATCCTTCTCAGGCCCCTTCCCTAATGAACTTTAAACTTCTAGGACGGTAAGATGCAAGGTGATCGGTATACCATAAATGACCCTGAGATTTTCTACCCTCTCTCTGGTCATGGTCGAAGGGATGTCGTAGGGACCTGGTTCCCTAGACACACGTCTCCAACTAGTAGAGGCCATTCTAACCAAGGTTAAGGAGAAGAAGATGAAGCGGAACTGACTTGGAGGGCGACTTCCTAAAGAAGGCTAGAGCGGCGGAGGAAGGGTGCTTTATCTCCACGCTTAGGTGTAGCGGAAACCCCCTTAGAATGCTCGTCCCCCCTTTTTTATTGGCGCTGGGGGGTTGCCTCCCGATGCCCCTCGAGCGCCGCGATCCATTGATGGACGATGTGACCCCCCGGATTTGACGAGAACCCGATAGGATGCATCGAATCGTATCTGGTCGCGATCCACACGACCATCGAGGCAATGGCGGATGGGTTGCTCGGATTCCCGTGCTGATCGCTCGGAGCCTGACATGTGGCCCACATCGCGATGAGAGCTCGACGGGCATGCATTTCAGGCTGGCGGCCATCATGTCACCGTACCAGCAATAACTGCTCCCTCTGTTGTGGCCAATGCAGCATTGACACCTGTCCAGGGTGGGATGCCAAGGTAGACGACGGCCGGTCACAACTTGCCGGATCAGATTTGCAATCATGATAAAAGATTGATGCATTAATTGCCAACTAATGCTCTCATCCTTTGAAGCTGCAGAATCGTTCGAACCCCAAGAGCAAGGGAGGCAACTGTTGTACCCAACTGGCATACTTTCAAACCGGACCGTCATTCTCACAGAGACCCGACCGAGCCATGTATTCGAAGCCCGATCGGCGTTCTTCCTCAGAACTCCGGCGGAACCATTCCCCCTTTTGAGGCCCCGGCCACCTTCTCCTTCGGAAGTCCGCCCACTGAAGCCGAGGTCCGAATGACCCGCTCCAGCTGAGGTCCGGCCACCTCTCCTTCGAAAGTCCGGCCCATCGAAGCCGAGGTCCGAACGACCCGCTCCAGCTGAGGTCTGGCCACCCTCTCCTTCGGAAGTCTGACCTGAGTCGACGAAGCCGAGGTCCGAACGACCTACTCCAGCAGAGGTCCGGCCACCTTCTCCTTCGGAAGTCCGGCCCACTGAAGCCGAGGACCGAATGACCCGCTCCAGCTAAGGTCCGGCCACCTTCTCCTTCGGAAGTCCGGCCCACTGAAGCCGAGGACCGAACGACCCGCTCCAGCTGAGGTCCGGCCACCTTCTCCTTCGAAAGCCTGGAGGGTTCCAGAAACTCATTCCTGTTGTAACAGAATCCTGCCACGTCGCACCACTGCTCCACTATTCCCACGACGCCGCCTTATCAGGGCGCCACGTCACCACACTCTGGATTTTCTTAGGGGCAGATCAGTCCTTCTCGGCCCCTTCCCTAACGAACTTAGGACTGTTCCGCGCCTATATAAGGTACCCAGGGGATCCCGTTTCAAGCTAAGTACACTCTTCCTTCTCCATACGCTGCTTAATTGACTCCTTCATTCTGTTACCTTCAAGCTCCTGCTAACTTAGGCATCGAAGTGTCCTCCGCCGGGAACACCACCGGCGCCTTGGGGACTTTGTTGCAGGTCGACGACGGGGAGAGTGGCGCTCCAGCACATCCGATCGAGCCCGTTCCAGGAGAAGTCACGATAAAAAATATAATATTATTTGATATTTTGTAATATATATATTATAAATTATTTGATAATTTATAGTGTAACTATTTATAAAGTATATAGTTAATGATGTATTATATAATATTATTATATATTATATTATATTAATATATTATACTATATTTAATATAATATAATATATATTATGTTATGTTATAAAATGTATATATTTTTAAATTATATTATATTACACTCTATTATTATATAATATATATTTTAAAATATTCTATTTTCTAATATTACAAATAATAAAATAAAAAATTTATATTATTTCAAATTTAATAATATAATATATATAAATTTAATATATTACTTAGTATATTTAAAAAATTATATATATAAATTTTACATTTATTTAATATAAAAAAATAATTTTCAATTTTTTAATTTTAATATAAATATATAAACATTTTTATATTTAATAATATAAATATTTAAAATTATATTTTTAATAAATAGTTAAAATATAAAAATTATATTTTTATAAATAAAATATAGATTTAAAACGAGATTCCAATCAACACGTAGAGGATCTAGATGAGAGGGAGAAGGAAAATATTTCGTTCTCACCGAAACGAAAGGGACGGGGCAATTTTGTAAAAATAAAAAATACCAGATTACCATATCTCCGGTAATCTGGATAGACACCTCTTCCTGAGATAATCTGGATTCTTATATGAGAGGTAATCCAGATTACCACTATGACATAGATTACCGGTTTAAAAAATATCAAACAAGATTATCTGGTGGGTTCAGTTTAAAATTACCGGTAATCTAAATAGATTATCGTGTATCAAGCGCAACGTAAAGTCAATGATAGTTTTCCTTCGAATTAAAATGAAAAGACAGTTTGTTGGCTGTCCCATCAATTTTACGGGAGAAATTATTGAATGACTAGATTGAAGTGGATTGGAGCAAATGTCTAAACTTATATACGGTGGATAAAGCACAATCAAAAATTAATGAAATACAAAAAATAATATTGCATGCCATCCATCATGGGATTTGGCATGGCATATTTGGACAGGTGGAAGTAATAATTAAACCACCTACAAATGTGCCTACCACCCTGGACCGCTAGGCAAAAAGGCCCGACTCGCACTCCAAACTGGACTACATACGCCTCTATAACAGCGTACGTGCAAGGTCCACCCTCGAATCGATACAAACTGGCACCGACACCAACACTGGCATCGGTGATGCTAATGCTGACATCTACCGATTTCCAGCTTGCACAGATCCAATAGCATAAATATTTCTATCATGCAATTGCTTATCTAAATAAATAAAACAATACATACCTAGATCGGCCGCTGCTAGCCGGACATAGAGATCCTGTCCACCAATAGAAAACACCTTAATATCGATGAGTTCCATTGTCCAAATTATGCAGCCAGTCCCATTGATATAAGCACTAGCATAGGCCGTGCATGAACAATTCCTCAAGCACGAACTCCTACACTCAGCCAGCCCCATGCTCCTGTCCACCGTCGATCTCGATGTGTCTGGTAGCTTTGCCTCCTTTATTATCACAAACCCATCAGTTCCGTTCTGACAGTCCAGCTTCGTCATCCTCGCACACCCGTCTCTTGTTTCTCCAAGATCCCAACTTTTCAGTGACCTAGGCTTAAACCCCTTCAAGCAACTACATTTCGGTAAGGCATCCGTACTACAGACACCGTAAGCCCCGCATTGTGACATATAATCGCATTGGTCCTTCGGCCCAGACATGTAGATGCTCCACATTTGGCTATCATCAAGCCAGACCAACCGTTGGCACTCGCCCTTGTAGTTCATAATATGCCTTGTTTTGAACGACGTGCTGGTGGTGTTATACATGATGTAGACCTCGTCGTTCTTCAAGACAAAGTCAATTGTGAAGATTTTATAGCGTATAATATCCGGGATGCCATTCATCCATTGCCCGTTCCACGGACCGATGCGTATCATCTGCTTTGAACCTTCCCACAAAAATACCTGGGGTTGCCATGGACATCCACAGCCATGATGTAGGGGCCCGGCGCTGGGTCGCTAGGACTGGTCCATGAGGTGAGGTTACGGTTGAGGCCACTCGTTAGGTTCCACCCCAACTTCATCCCGGGTAGCAGAGTATCGGTGGGGTAGTCGAAGCTCTGCCATGCAAAGCTCCGTGGATCCTTACCGTCGCCATGAGCCTCTTTAACGATGAAATTGCCATCGTCTAAGAGTTGGGCAACTGGACTGGCAAGGCCTGACGAGCCAGAGGACCAGATGGTTTTAGAATTCTGGTCGATGATGATGAGAGTTCCATTGCCGGTAATCGACAGGCTTCCACTGCGCTCGGAGATCGGGTGCTGGCGATTGGCAACCCACACGATGGTAGGAGGTGAGATCTTGTACCACATGCCGACATAACGATTGTTAGTTTGGACAGGGCTGAAGAATCCTAAGATGAATCTTTCCCCAGCTGAGATCAACTCTGGCCGTCGGCGAGGGGTCGGGATGGGGTTAGGGTGTCGCCTCCGGTGAAGGGAGAGAAACGAGAAAAAAGTATCAAAAGGAAAAATAATAGGGCAGCAGGGAGCCTGCCCATATTCCCAAATAGCTCCATTTCGAAGAAATGGTTACGGACTCATACGGCTTCTGATTCTTCCAAGGCTTGCAGTACTTCTGACCGAGAGAGTTGGCTGGTTGGATATATCAGGGGATGAGGTGACTACTGGACCAAGTCAGCTTTTCGGAAAGGATAATGGCTTGATTAAATGTGTCGTCACATCCCGTATATGGTGTGCGCCGACGCTAGTTAGTTTGGATCATATCTTCCGCTCCAAAGAATGGTTCACTTTCCTCCGCGCCGATCGATCCACCGATGGATCGCTCAATTGTCACTTCCTGATGAACAATCACATATATAAATTGCGATCCGATGGATGATATGGTGAAATAGGATCAATTATACATTTATGCAAAAGATACAACTTTTTTTAATTAAAAAAATACTGGAAACACAGCCACCTAATTTTTATTAAATTATATATATATATATATATATATATATATATATATATATATATATATATATATATATATATATATATATATATATGTATATGTATATGTATGCATGCATGCATGTATATATGTATATATGTATGTATGCATGTATGTATGTATATATGTATGTATGCATGCATGTATGTATATATATATATGTATGTATATATGTATGTATATATATATATATATACATATATAATATCCCACTCTCAACGGCTGCAAAAAAGACTCAACCTGAAGTAGAAATCTCTGATGACATCACTTATCCAGAAATCAAAAAGCTAAGAAACTAAAATCCCAATCCTAATTAAATAAACAAGAATGATAATTTTGCTATTTATATTAATTTTTTATGCAAACCAATCATGCATTGATATTAAAAACCTTTTGATTCATCAAAAAAAAATATTTCTCTATAAATATAATTTTGAAATATTTGATCGATCATAAAAATAATTTGTTTTAGAATAATTTTATTTGAGTAAACATCCTATTTTTAAAAAAAAACTATATAAAATATATATTACATTCTTAAAAAATTTAAAATCATTCATTTTTACTTTATATTTTTTGTGAGTACGTAGGCATCCATGTAAATAATATTTAATACAAGATGCTTAAATTTTTATTTTCAAGATATAAGTATAATATAATATTCAATCATAATAATTTATTATATTAGTACAATATTAATATATATTGATATAATATTAATATATTAATATTTATAAGGATAATATTATAAGATATTTTTGGAAAGAAAAAGTTTAATTTTTATCTTATAGAAAGTGCCAAAATTCATTTCTTTCATGAATATATAATTTTTTATAAAATAAAAATAATATAATTTTTGGGAACAAATTTTTATAATTCTTTAAATTATAATGAGGAGATTCTTATTTATTTTTCAAGATTTTTTTTTTCCTCCTTCCGCGAATCGAACGAGTCCAAATAGTTGTTCCCATGAGGCACACGCGGGTTGACGTGGTCAAGCAGCACCTGAGAGGCGATGCATTCAGTATGATAGACTTAGTCTATAAAAGAAAATGCTACAAACTAAGTTGATAATTAAAAAAAAAAAAAAAAACTTTTGAGATTGTCAAATAGATCTCTCCAAGATGATCGTAGCCGCCGTGACATTTTTCCATTAGCTAATAAATACTCTGGAATAATGCTCTCGATCCTCTTCATTCGCCAAGCAGGTGGACTTCCGTCCTTCCTGCCTGATGTGCACGCGATTGCAGACTGGTCGCGGGAAGGATCAATCAATCACGGTCATCCATGGATGATGAGGGAATGGTTATAAATGTTAGGACTTACACATACATTGATTGTATCAGGAATCTTGAGGGAGATGCATGATTTAGACGTAGAGACCAAGTCCTTCCAAGCTGGGCAACACCTTAGTCCTCGTGGCATGGACGGAGAGATTGGATCAACACTGCACTTCCAATGTACACATCCCGTTCTGTGCTTTCAGACTTCGACCCGATGGCAAATATAGATAAAAAAATCCTGCTATTTTTTTTTTTTTTTTAGAGAAAAAGCCCCGCTATTTTGTAGTGAAATTAAGTACGACAGTATATTAGGGAGAATCGCAACGATCGTCAATATTGAACTGGGTGCAGTCGGCGGATAATAACCTACCTTCTTTTCTTTTCTTTTTAGCTCTCGTGAATAAGTTGTTTTATAATTTTGGTTTCAAATGACCTTGATCTTTGGGCATTTCTTTAACATGGACCAGATAATTATGGCCATCGGCGATCATAGTTTGCAAGTGTGCTAGAATTTTCTGCCGCTGGATTAATCATGGTCTTAATTTGTACCGATACGATCAAGATTTATTAATTGCCGCCATACCAACCAATCCCTCGGACTAACCTGAAATAAATAGGCATCCCTCAAAGCTATCATAATCAGGCCAGTTTTGGATGGAGACACAATTATAAATGAGTTTATACGTTTTGTCACTTAGGTTTGATGGATTGGATTGCTTTGAAATTTATGCATGACTCGATCCAATAATTGATATCATGAAAGAATCATTCTTCTGCCGGAATGATACAACTCAAATACAAAAAGATTGATTGTTAAAATGAAAGAAAAATTGTCTAGTGCTGCAATTGTAACTTAGGACTGTGGTATAGGGATCCCAATTGTCCAAACCCATAATGAGATATTTCTTGGAGATAAGAAATAGCGATGGCAATACTTAATTATTTAATTTATAACAAATAAGGTTATATTATTTGTTAAGTAAAATGGTTAAGTCCGATAATTTTCTTTGCAAACTTTAGTGCGATGAATACTTTCTTTGCATGAAAGGTACATATAACCTCCATCTATCTACAAACTTAAATGCGGTGGCATGCTCCATGGCTTGAGACGATCATCTCTCCAAACTGCATGGGCTAGATGATTCTAAGTTTGGATGTGCGGGAAGGTTGGGCTGCCATTGTACATGTTTATTAAACATAAAAGAGAAAGTATAATGTGATGCATAAACCGTACACAAAAAGGTGCTAGAATATCCATTACAACTTGTTTGGATTTGATGGATGAGGAATGCAAGACCACTTTAGTTACATAAATCCAAAGTAATATTCTCATTTTATTGCTAAGGCGGTAGCTTGGTTTGTAGTGAGGCCGGTCATGGATTCGAGGCATGATCCCAGTGATGACTTGATTAAATCCAAAAATTTTCGTGGAGTCCACAATCGTTGGTATGAGTGAAAGGTCAATGTCTTCCTCTTTGTCCCCATTATACTAGCAGGTGTCTTAGTAGTGTCAGGTTGACCTACTCATCTTTAAGTATTGCACAAATCCGAGCATCTTGCATTGAACATTACCTAACAGGATGGGGACCTACGGGAATAGCTATACTGAGATTTATCCCCCCAATCCCTTCTCTTTATAAAAAAAAATTCTCATTTTGGATCCAAAATAGATAAATAATTCATGCTTATTTCTATTAACAAAAATTCTCTCCTAAAAATAGATAGCCTAGATTTATCTCTTTTTTTCCTTCATTTTTTAAAGAAATTCACTTTGAATCAAAAAGTAGAAGTTATGCAATAAAAATTTTGATCATATATATATATATATATGTAGAGAGAGAGAGAGAGAGAGAGAGAGAGAGAGAGAGAGAGAGAGAGAGAGAGAGAGAGAGAGAGAGAGACGCTTGTGTATGCTCAAATGCTTCTCCAATCAAATCCAATTAAGTCAGGTATTAGATGACGAGAGTTTCATATCAATGGCCTAAGCTATGAGATTCGACATATATACTATCTTTAAATCATCATCATGCGAAATCTCTCTCTCTCTCTGTCTATATGTATATATATATATATATATATGTGTGTAAGAGAGAGAGAATAGTTTAGAGGAGAAAGATTGCATCCAATGATGAAAATCATCCATGCAGGTACTCATCATCCAATTTAAAAAGATGTAATTTTATAAATAATTGTGCAATTAATTTCTATATAGTTACAATAGTTCTAATACATTACAGCCAGCGGTTTCCATTTATATATATTGGTTTGCCCCTGTACGATAAGAAAATTCTGAAATAATATTGGATGCCACTCCTAGAAAAGATCAGTACTAGACTTATGGCATGGAAATAAAGATTGGTCTATTGGAGAGGTAGAGCCACTTTTATCAATTCCATTCTCTCAGCATTCCCTTCCTGCTTCATATCCATCTTCAAACCCTCGAGATGGATGGTTGATAGAATTGACCAGATGAGAAAAGCTATTTTTTAGAAAGAAAATAAATAGTGTTCACGTCAAAAAAAAAAAGAAAAAAAAAAAAAAAAAAGGAAGAAAAAGATAGTGTTAGCGGATTTTATTGTCCCGTGAGTTGTGATAGTGTTTGCCTCTCAAAGGAAAAATATATATATATTAGAATCAACAATTTTAGGAACACAAGCCTTTATAACTAGGTATGATAATTGCTGTTGCGTTCGGCAAGGACCTTGCAACATTTGGAACTCCAAAGTCTTTCATTTGGAACTTGACAATCATATAATTAGATTCTGAAAAGATTCTTGGACTGGCCACTTTCCTTTATGCCTCTTGTTTAATGATATGATTTACAGAGCTATTAAAATCAATGTTTCAATATCCTCTCCGAGCAGTTGGGGAAATCTCAATTGGAACATTAAGGCTTAAGCTGCATGGTCCTCTTTCTTGGTATCAGACACTACAATGGAACAGGGGATCGCCAACTGGTTTTTCCTGATGCTAGGGGATAGCGTCGCTAAGCTTGCACCACCTCCCGACGCTTTTGAAAACCGCTGGCAAAAAGCAGGTATTAACGATGCTTTAAAACGTCGGGAGCTTCTTCCATTTCTTTCCCCTCTCGAACCCTAATCTCATTCTCTCTCGATCCGTCGCCGCTTCCCCCTTTCAGCCTCTTCCCGAGCTCCCTCTTCTTCATCTCCGTTTTGGCCTCCTCCCAAGCTCCTTCCATCTTCATCTCCATTTCGGCCTCCTCCCGAGCTCCATTTCGGCCTCCTCCCGAGCTCCCTCCTCTTCATCTCTGTTTCGGCCTCCTAATATATATCCTCCGGTACCTCGCCGTGATGTCATCGCCGCTCCGTGCGTCGTTGCTGTCCCGCATGTCGTTGCCATCTGTCATCGCTGTCACGCACATCGTTGCCGTTCGTCATCGCCGTCCCGCGCGTCGTTGCTGTCCGTCATTGCTGTGAAGGTTAGAATCAAGTTTTAGGAAAAAAAAACAAAAAAAACTTAT
Organism: Areca catechu; assembly: GCA_021397845.1. Lineage (NCBI taxonomy): Eukaryota > Viridiplantae > Streptophyta > Magnoliopsida > Arecales > Arecaceae > Areca > Areca catechu. The sequence continues at coordinate 64,200,790 of CM038039.1, forward strand.
ACTTTGATATCAGGATCTGGGCTCTATGCTTTGATGGGCATCTTTGTTCCATAATATTGATGTGTCTACCATGATATACTGAAATCTTGAATACTGATATCATCCCAGTATTTTTAGGTCACCCGATGGAGGGTGGCAATGCCTAGCCCATACAACCTTTTTAACAAAATTTAATCCAGTGTAGGTTATATTACATTACTTGATTAATAAATTAGTCAAAGGATCTGAATTTTTGACCTACTTAATGAATAGATTGGATTTAAATTGATAGACTTTTGGCTTATAACATATCTGCCCTGACCTATACCTGGTTCAACCCAACCAGATTGCCATCCCTAGCCAGAAACTGGCCACCAAGGCATTTAGTCCTAGTGTTTGGTTTCAACAAGCCAAGCAACTCACAACTACCAGAATAAAGTACATCAAGCAATAGCGTGGCCATCTCTCACCACATTAAACCCAAGAAAACACTTGCACTCTAAACAGCAACTAGTAGTCCCATTCCGATCAATGCAAATGCAGCCAGTAGCCATCTTAAAACTTGGAAACATTTATGATTGTGAGAACAGAACAATCAATTGTTTCTCAATTCAAAACATGAAGCCTACCATTTCTTTCGGCTAATGCAACTCGAGTTCCAGCTCCAGCACTGCTTCTAGTTCCAGTTAGTCATTGCTAAAACACAATAAATCCTGAACAAATCTATGTAATTCATTGGATTGAGAAGAACCGACATGAACTATCAGCAAATCCAAGTATCTTTCAAAGGAAAAATCTTGTTACCTTATAATCCTATTTTCTAATTAATACTATACAAAATGAAATTTGGCAGAATAATTGCAGTTATTTCAATTTGGCTGCTTTATATTCCAAAATAGAGGTGCTGAGCTAGATAATGGGGGTTATTAACGAGTCCATTTCAATTTTATATAACCAACCTCTATTTTTAAATAAATAAAGTTGTTTGGGTACTAGCATGCATAGATAATAGGAAAAGGATGCCTCTATCATTTTGCAGAAACAACTAAGACCAATATAGACATAGAAACAACAATTTTGAAACCAGAGCTATCCCAAAAGTTATGCTTGTCATTGAAATCAGCCCCATTTTGCTGCTTCATTGCCAATTGATCTTTTATTTCTATTATGGCCTTGTTTCTCTTTTCTCCCATCTATCACATAACAAAAAACACCTCAAGGATTAAGAGTCTGAATGTGGGTATAGGGTTTAGCGCTTTATGATTTAGAGGTATAGGGTTTAGTGTTTTAGGCATTAGGATTTATGATTTTAGGGTTTAGGATATAGTGCTTAAGCTTTAGGATCTAGAGTTTTATTGTTCATGGTTTAGGATTTTATAATTTAGGATTTAGGGTTTAGGGTTTAGCGCTTAATGTATAGGGTTTAGATTTTAGGGTTTGGGTTGACGATTTAAGTCTGAGGGGCTTCGGGTTTAAGGTTTATGGTTTAGGGGTTTAGGTTTGAGATATAGGGTTTAGGATTTACAGTTTAGTATTTTAGAGTTTTGATATTAGGCTTTAGGGTTTGTGATTAGGGTTTAGGGTTTGGAGTTTATTTAGGTTAAGGATTTATGATATAAGGTAAAATAAAAGGGGAAGGAACTTTGCTTGATAGTAGAGTCAAATAGAAAAATGCTGTCAACATTTTTCTGGAACTTCTATTGCATATCCTTTGGTTATTGTAAATAACCTATATAATTAATGCAATTCTTGAATGGGATAGGACCTCTTAACCTATTAGTTGGTGATAGGGTGTATTTAATAATACTATAATTGATCTATTGAATAAACTTATTTTAAATTTATTCTGTTCTTATAAATATTTGTTTATTTCAGTTAGCTTTTTCTTACAATGGATAAGAGTTGGATAACTAAACCGAGGAATAACAAAGAATATCTGGATGGAGTACAGAATTTCATTAAATTTGGTATGGAGAGTAGTATCAGTGGGAATATTTATGTCCATGCTGAAAATGTATAAATTCCAGTTCTCTGTATCCAAATATTATTGAAGAACATTTGGTATGGAATGATTTTTTAAGAGGTTATAATGAGTGGTTTTTTCATGGAGAGTCAAGGTTACAATCTACATGTAACCAAACATCTAACATGGAACATATACATGATTTTGGATCCAGTAACCAACAGAAAAATCTTGCAAGAGATGACGATATCAGGGGTTTGCTCAGAGATGCTTTTGAATATGGTGCTCAACATCCTGGAGATTACAGTGGAGGACAAGTAGTAGCTGGGTTACCTGAGGATCCTATATTTACTGAATCTATACATGATGGAGAGCCGATACCCCCAACTAATGTTGGAACAGATCGTTATCAGAAGCTGATAAGAGATGCAGATCAAGAATTATATGCCGATTGCAAGAACTTTTCAAAAATTTCTTTTCTTGTGCATTTGTTTCATATAAAATACTTGAATGGATGGTCTGGCAAGAGTTTTACTATGCTGCTCAAGTTGTTAAAGGATGCATTTTCTGAAGGTACTAGTTTACCAACATCTTGTTATGAAGCCAAAAAACTAGTAAAGGAATTGGATCTTGGATACGAAAAGATTCATAGCTGTCCAAATGATTGTATATTATATCGAGGAGAACATGCCGATCAAGAGTCGTGCCATGTGTGTGGATGTTCACGATGGATGAAGCAAAAAGAAAATGAGAGTAATGGATTAGATGAATTGGATGCAACATACATTAAACAAAAGCCGACGAAGGTATTACGCTATTTTCCTCTTGTACCTAGATTGAAAAGGATCTATGCATCATCAAAGACAGCTTCGTCAATGAGATGGCATGATGAAAGCCGTACAAAAGATGGAATGCTGAGACACCCAGCGGATAGTTTAGCATGGCAAGTATTTGATGACAGACATCCTGATTTTGCATCTGATGCTCGTAATATCAGGCTGGGTTTAGCCAGTGATGGGTTCAATCTATTTCAGAACTTAAGTTCTGTCTATAGCACCTGGCTAGTTGTATTGATTCCTTATAATTTGCCACCATGGATATGCATGAAACAGTCTTCACTTATTTTATCAATGATCATTCCAGGTGATAAGGGTCTAGGCAATGATATTGATATTTTCTTATAACCTTTAATAGATGAATTGAAACAACTGTAGGAGGGTATCAGTGCAATTGATGCTTCGAATGGCCAAACATTCAATCTACGGGTAGCTCTATTATGGACTGTTAACGATTTTCCTGCATATGCTAATTTATCTGGCTGGAGCACTAAGGGACAAGCTGCATGTCCTTCTTGTGGTGAATCAACCCATTCAATTTGGTTAAAACATGGAGGAAAGTTCTGTTATATGGGACATCGTCGATGGTTAGAGGTAAATCATCCATTTCGATTTCAGAAGGATTTATTTGATGGTACCATAGAGTTGGGATCTGCTCCAATTCTACCTTCTGGTTCTGATATTCGTAGACAAATGCTTGGTATCAGGCACAGTTATGGCAAGATGACAAAGTCCTCTAAAAAGCGAGGAAGAGATGATGTTGAGACTTCGGTACAAGAAGAAGTATCGGAGGAAGTCAATACTTGCACCTTATATACGGTAGTGTTCGAGGATCCGGATAATTTCTTTGAAGTTGAAAATGATGATGATATAATCACAGCAACTACCCATCAGCATACTAAACAATTATGGAAGAAAAGAAGCATATTCTTTGACTTACCTTATTGGGAGCATAATATACTTTGGCATAATCTTGATGTTATGCATATAAAAAAGAATGTCTGTGATAATTTGATTGGAACAATATTAAATCTTAATGGAAAGACTAAAGATAACATGAAGGCGCGTCTTGATTTAAAAGAAATAGGCATCCGACATGAACTTCATCTACAAGTGCTTGCAAATGATAGAACTTATATCCCTCATGCATGTTATACAATGTCTAGTCGAGAAAAAGATCTCTTCCTGACAGTTTTAAAGAATATCAAAGTTCCTTATGGATATGTCCAAATATTTTACGATGTGTGAATCTGAAAGAGCGCAAAATTTCAAATCTTAAAATTCATGATGGACATATATTAATGCAAGATATTCTTCTATTGGCTTTAAGGTCGTCAATGCCAAAACAAGTTATTACGGTTATTTTTCAGTTATCATCATTCTTCAAGGCATTATGTTCTAAGGTTCTTGATCCTCGGGAGCTTGATTAGTTGCAGTCTCAAGTCGTACTTATATTATGTCAGATGGAAAAGATTTTTCCTCCTGGATTTCTTACGATTATGGTTCATCTACTCATTTATCTAACTTCGGAAGCTAAACTTAGTGGATCGGTACAGTACAGATAGATGTACCCTATCGAGAGATAATGCTGTAAAACTTAAATTTTATAATTTATATAACTTTTTCATTATTTAATGTGATATAAATATCATACTTTTTGAAGGTATCTTGTATGTTTGAAGGATTATGTACGAAATAAAGCCCATCCTGAGGGCTTAATAGTAGAGAGATATATTGCTGAAGAGTGTTTAACATTTTGTTCAAGATATCTCGAAGGTGTAGAGACTGTATTTAATCGACCTCAACGTCATGGTGATACTATGGAGAATATAGATCTATACAAATTTGCATCATCCGAAAAATTTATAGGAAAAGCTGAAAGTATTGTTCTTGACCATAAATCCATGTCACAAGCACACCGTTATGTATTGCTACACAGTGACATAATATCTGACTATCGCAGGTTAGTCTATCTACACATGGATAATACTAAATATTAGACATGTTGTTGTCAAACTTATATTTGATTGTCATGCAGTGAATTCTTATCTGTACAACGACAAGCCAATCATTCCACTCGTCCTAATCCAAGGATTGAACAAAGATGGTTGGTTAAGTTATTCCCTAATTGGCTTGCCAATCAGGTTAGTATATATAAGTCATATAATAATTTTATATATATTTAACATCGAATAAATGATCGATAATTGATATTATATTTTTTAGGTACCGGTACTGGTGGAGAAAAATAGTTCAGCAAAACTAATTGCACTTGCCAGAGGTCCAAATTATATTGTGAACAAATATAATGGTTTTATTATAAATGGTTTTAAATTTCATATAAAGGAGCGCGAGAAACTTAGGAAAACTCAGAACAGTGGTGTTATGGTTGAAGCAGATGAAAAATCTTATTATGGTATACTTAAAGATATTTTGGAGTTGGATTATTATGAAAATTTTAAACTTGTATTATTTCGATGCGATTGGGTGGATATAAATACATCGAGAGGTTTGAAAAAGGACTCAAACGAATTCATACTTGTCAATTTTTCAAGATTGATACATACGGGTGTGTTATTAAAGGATGATCCATTTATCTTTTCATCTCAAGCTCGATAAGTTTTTTATGTACAAAACTCGAAAGATAAAGAATGGGCTACTGTTATTAAGACAAAACCCAGAGACTTATATGACATGGAAAAAAAGGTGGAAGAAGAAGATGATGATACTTACACTCAGTGTATGCCTTATAATATTGTACCGGATGATCATATAAATAATACAACCATTTTGGTTAGGTTGGATTCCGAGGAAGGTACAACTGATTGATTATGACAAGTAAGTAGTTTATAAGATGGTTTACATTTTTTCATTAATGATTATGTTATCTTTTAAATTGTAATTTATTTCCGTTATAATTTGATTATAATGTTGACTGACTTGTTTTTAAATAATGCAGGTTAGGTACACCATGCCTCGAAGGAAGCAATTAGCAGATGTACAGTTTCAGTTTTTCCAGACCAAGGCTGGTACTTCTTCAGTACAGCAGCCCGAGGGTAGTCGATCAGTTTCACATCGGTCTAATGGCAGTCCCTCTATTTCTGCACATCAGGACGATGCTACTACCTCTACATCTCAGGACGACGTCATTCCCTCCGAGTCCGCATATCACGATCCTCCTATGGATCATCCTGATGACGAGCCTATCGTCGATGATATACAGATACATGGTACATAATTTAATAATTCTATCTCATTTCAATTCATGCATATGCAATAGTTTAAATATACAATATTCTGTATTTTTTTTTTGTAGATGGATCCGAGAGACTCAGGCATAGGCGAGGACCCACATTAGTCCGTGATGTGTGGCAGTTACCTGAGGGTGAGAGGATAGTGATAGAGTGCAACAAGTTAGGGCAGCCTATTAAGAAAGCTGCTAGCTTGTTGACTAGCTTTCTGGGGACAGTAGCACGCCGTGGTCAGCTATGTCCCCTGAATTATTCGAAGTGGAACAACATGCTTCCTGCATATAAAATAGAGATGCTACGAGTTGTGTAGGTAAAAAAATTAATATATTATTTTATATCTTAGATTTTTAACAATTGAATTGCTTATTTTATTTAATATTTATTTTATTGTTTATTTAAATTGTAGAGAAAGTTTGTTCTTCCTTCAGATTTATCTGATTTTGTGCTTAAGTCTCTCAATTACAAGTGAAAAGAATATAGGACGAAGTTGAAGAGAGACTACAAGCTAGAAGGTAGGAGACCAAGTAAAATGTTTAGTAAACGTGGTTAGAGAGAGAATGGAAGCATTTATGAGTGGTGTTGGTGGTGTTTCATCGCCAGTGGTTCGCTTGAAGGGAAAGTCGCCTGATCACAAGTCCAATGGGATGGAAAATCGGCATTTAGGGGACAATCTAGAATGATAAAATCATCTTTTTGGAGGGAAATTCAAAGCCTCTGGTGACATGCAATAATGGCAAGGAATGGTCTCATTATTCAGCATTATTAAGAAATACGTACCAAGCATCTTTGTTCTATATTGTCCAACTTCTCCTGCCTCTATATTCTACAGGAAGCTAATTACATAGCAGATTGTTGGGCCAATATCGTAAATATCGAGCAAGATGAAAACATTTGGTTTCAAGACTTTCCTCCTGTCTTATATCTTATTTAATCAAAATGGATGCAGAGGGCATCTTCTTCATTCGTTTGTAGTGATTTAGTAGCTCACTTCTTTGTTAACAATATATATATATGTGCGGATAACTATATATGTGCCTCTAATTTCATGACTTATTTAACCGCTATACTTGGCAACATGTTGCAAATTATTTTCAGATCGAGAAACGACTTACTGTAAATTAAACAAAAATCAACTCGTCTCTACATTGCTCAAACAAAAAAAAAAATAATCATCACTATTCAACCCGAATACCAAAATCAACATGATCCAAATCCTCAACAAGCCTAGACCAGATAAGACTCGCCGAGATAATTAGCAAGCTTCACTTTTCATATTTTCTACAAAAATTAGCGTATAATGTATCAAACTATCGGCCTTGTAACATTGTAACAGACGTACCATTCAATGTACATGAATCTTGCTTGCATGAAGATGACTCTATTTCAAGGGGAACTGTCACGTCCCAAATCCAGATCTAGGATCGGCTACGTGACCGGCCGTACAATCCTAGGTATCACCCTAGAGATCATGACAGGCCTAATCTTAATTCAATATCCAAACAGTGGTAAGGAATAAATCTCATAAATTATTTATTATTTCTAGAGTTTTCCATAAAGGTTAACAGATAAATAAAATATAAACTCAGAATTTAACACCTAAACCCTAACTCCTCACTGACCGGTCTCAAAGCCCAATTGATCTTCGATATCTGAAACAAAAAGATAAAAAAATATGGGATGAATTATACAGGCTCAGTAAGTTATCAACACCTTTAATATATGCATAAACATGTCAATACCCATTAGCAAACATACACAAGTTAAGCATCACAGAATAACCAGCTTATAATAAACTAAAATGCAACATCACATTACATGCACATCCCAATACAAACAACACGACTATGGATGGCCAACCATGTACTTTACTCTCATAGTCCCACTGACTATGGCTACGATCGGCCCGTGGCTAGCCCCGAAAGAGAATAGAATCCTGACTGCATATACCGCACATCGGTCATGTGCCAGTGATCGCCCCACTGGAGGCCCGTAAGGAAACTAACTCTGATATCATACGAGAATACATGCATCCCAGCATGTGCCAGCGATCGTAACAAAGAAAAGGCAACTAGCTCCTGACTACACATACCGTACATCGGTCATGTGCCAGTGATCGCCCCACTGGAGGCCCGAAAGGAGACTAGGTCCTCGTATGATCATAGTCGGACTAGAGAGCGACAACACCAACACACATGATAATGAATACAACCCAATGCTGATTAAACCATATTACACACATTTGCAACAATCATAACATATTTAGCATGTAATACTAAAGGTCAAGATAACTTACCGAAATGGATCCACCAATAAGTATAATTCAAATCTAGATCTGATCTTTCAAAGACAACGACGATCCTGACCAATAATTTAAACATATAATTAATTTCTATTTAAAAAAACTAAAATGGAAACTAAACTATCATGGGTACTCTTATCAATTCAATTCTAACCCTTTATCGCTTTCTTTTCTCTCTCCTTCCTCTCCTTTCTCTCCTCTTTCTCTCTCCTCTCTCTCTCCTTCCTCACCCCTGATGGCGGGGGACCTCGCGAGTGAGCCACCGACGGTAGCTCCAGCTACCGAGAATCACCGCGGCGATGGACTCTCAGGTAGGTTTCTTTCTCTCTCCTCTTTATTTTATTTTATTTTATTTTTCCTGAACCGACAAATCTCTTTTTCTTTTTTTTTTCTTTCTTTATTCTCTTCTCTTCCTTCTTTCTTCTCCCGAACCTCCCTTGATCCATCCTTGGTTCGATCGAACCACCTTCTTGCCCTGTTGTCGGCGGCGGCCATGGGAGACGGTCATCGAGAAGAGGGATCGGCAATTTTGGAGGGGAATCGAAGGGAGGATGGTGGCGCAGCCACCGTCAACGTACGACCCAAGCAAACCGAAGATAAAATCAAACCAAAAATCCAGATTAAATAAAACTCACCAGCCTTAAAAGGACTCCCGAACGCTCGCCGTAGTGGAGGAAGATGGCGGAACATGACTCGATGGGCTCGATTCAGTGCTTACTTGGGCGATGGTGAGAGGGGGGAAAGATTTATAGAAAAGCGGAGAGAGTCCTTGCCGTATGGGGAGAAAATGGTCCATCGGAAGTTTCATCCCACCCTGAACAATCCTCCGACCGACTCCCACTCCTCCATGATATCGATCTCCGATTCCTCCGGCGAACTGCCTGGTCGAGCAGGCTCTCCTGTTCAGCCTCTTCATCCTTCTCTTTTTTTTTTTTTTCTGGGTTTCGGGTGAAGTCGGCAGCCCTTGCCGACTTCAACCCACAACAGCCCAATTATGGACAGGTGAGCTGCCGACTTCAACCCACAACGGCCCAATTACAGGCGGGCCTCACAAGAACTCTTTCCGTACCAAAACCAGGTTGTTTAGGATTTGGGATTGCAGCGCTATCACTACCCAACATCAATACTACTGATGACATTAATGGTCGATCTTCCGGGCGTTCTTGTACGCGTAAAAGACCCGCTTTTATACATCTTATTACCTCATTAGCAGGAAAGGAGTATCCCAGTGCTTCATCAGCTAGCTGCAAGCTCTTCTCTACGTTCCATAAACTCCAGGCCTAAAAAAGTTCCTTTGAATGTCAGAATTTGGGAAACAGGTTCCCACAAAGGAAATAATTTGATCCACACTTGCATGTCCAAAAACATTTAGGTGGGAAGAGTGGACGTAAACTCCTCTATTTATCTTTCCACCGACGAAGGACTAAAACACCGAAGCTAAACACATCAGATTTCACCGAGAAAACGCCATCCATTGCATACTCAGGTGGCATGCATCCACTAGATTTTGCCGACAAAATAATTAAAATTAAGCATGAGCATTTATTATATATATATATTGTGAGAATTGGGCCGTTGGGCTGAAGTCGGCAAGCCCAGCCGACTTCAATCTAGCGAAAGAAAAAAAAAAAACAGGACGGAGAGGAGTCGGAACAGGGGACTCATCCTCCTCCCTTATCCGGCTGGAAAGCTCGACAGAAAAGTTACTAGGGAGAGCCGTGAGCAGAGAAGGGGTTGGTTGTTGACGTATTAGGGTTGGAAGGAACTCCGATCGGGCGATTGTTGCTTCCCAAACAGTGAGAGAACTCGTTGGGAGTTTTCTTTAAATCCCCCTCATCATCGAGTCTCGAACGAGCCCTCCCACGCCGTCGTTCTCTTCTCTGGCGAGTACCTGAAAGTCCGTCGAGGCCCGGTGAGTTTTAGTTTATTGTTTAGAAGGATTTTATCTGGATCTTTTTTAGAATTGTTTCGGTTTAGTTGGTTTTGGAGCCGTGGATCGCCGGTGGGCACGCCACCACCCACCTCCGGTCCGTCGAGCTCTCCCTCGGTGACCACCTCCCTTAGCTACTGGCTACTGGGGGGTCTTGGTTCGGTCAAGCTGAGGAGGAATCCTCAGACTGGTTTGTGGGAAGAGAAAGAAGAAGAAGAAGAGGAGAAAGAAAAAAGAAAAAGAAAAAGGAGGAAAAAGGAAAAAAAAAAAAAAGGAGAAAAAGAAAAAAAAGAAATAATAAAAAAATAAAAATAAAAGAGGAGAGAGGAAGAGGAGAGAGGAAGAAGAGAGAAAATCAAGAAATTTTCTCGAGATTCATGAAAATTGGAAATTTAGATTTTAATAAAATTATTTATTAATGTAAAGAATCAGTCTTCTGAGCAGGAAGGTGCAAATTTCGGGTATGGACTAGTTCAGGTATAGATAATTGATTCTTGAGAAGTAAGGATCTCTCTACCTGATCACCGTGTGTATATATATATATATATATATATATATATATATATATATATGTTTGTTTCGACATGATTTGATCCGTGCATATGTACATCTGCATACATGACTAGTTTTGCATGGAATAATTTGACATTTTTGTATTGGACAGCATGATTTTTGATGTTACTAGCTATGTTCTGGTATACCATTTATTATCAATGATGTGTTATTTGTATAGGTTGGACCATGATATAGTTATTGGAAAGCTATGAATGTTATGATTTGATTAGATGATATGGATGGATAAAGTGATAACGGTGTCTGGACTAGACATGGATTTGAAGTTGCCGGAGCCACGGGTTTTGTACGTAGAATAGCTAGCCATGGGCGTTTAAAACATGGGACAGCCAAAGTCACGGCCTTTGTACGTGAGCTAGCCTGGCCACGGCTTAGAATACATGGTTGATTGTGAGGTTGCCAGTCATGGGCGTTGCATGACAATGGCTAGTCCAGAACCCTAAAGAAGAAGGAAAACTAATGAAAACATACAAAGAAAATATAATGTTATAAAAGGTTTTTGATATACTTGATATGTGATTGGTTTTGGTTGCGTGATCAAAAATTTATCGTTTTCCTGTTATATGATTATGATCTTGCTGATTTCAGTTTTTATATTAATACTGGTATGATTGTGAGGGAACTTTACTGGGCTGTAGAGCTCACTCCCTACTTCTTGTTTTTTTTCAGAGACTCAAGATGCTTAGCAAAGATTGGGCTGGGCATGAGATAGAACACATCGACATTTAGTTTTGTTTAGTTAGTTAGTATTCTGGCTACTGATGCTTGTTGTGAATCAGTAGACCAATTAGTGGTTTGACTTTATAAATGGTTAGTTTAATTGTTATTCAAATGTTTAATGAAGTGTTAGTTATATGTTTGACTCTTGTGTACCTAGACCTTGCATGATCTCTAAGATAAAATCTAGGATTTGTACGGCCGGTCGCGTAGCCAATTCCGGTGCTAGATTCGAGGCGTGACATATATTAAGTCAATCATGCTTGTTATTGTGATGACTACCTTGATAGCTTCAAAATTTCTATGGGACCATAGACAAAGGAGTCACGTAGCAGATAATCAAGAAGCGATCACATCATCGACGGCATTACCGATTAAGCAAAAGATGATAACTAAATCACTAGTCAGAAAGGAAATGACTACGGTTATTGATTGATCCAACAACCAACTAAATAGAAGATAGCCAAGCCAACCGCTATATCGACTATTTTTGACACCTTACATAGAAAAATTATATACAACTGGCCCTGCCTGACATGCACTAGTTCAGAATTCTAATATAAAAGAACTCCCAAAACAAAACACTTGGCAAACCTTAAATGATAGCATCCAAAAGATTTAAATGATGACAATTTTGAAGCACGTGGAACACCCTGAACTAGAGAACCAGATATAAGTAGCAAACACCAGTGATAGTATCAACCTACTACTTGTCTCCCCACAGGTAGCTTAAAACGAATCAATCCTAGATTATTATATGATGATGCAAAATGCTACCACCCTCTTATGATAAACCAGACCTTTTGACCAGCAAATAATAGGTTTCCACCAAATTCCCAAATTACAGGACATGCAGCTGGATAACAATACAACCTTCTATCATAGATTGACTGGCTTTGCATTATAAATTCCATGGATATCTCTGAAGTCCATGCTCAAGAAAACTAAGATGCAACCAACAGAGAGGAACTAAGATTTTTAGGAATATATAGAATATTAAAAAATATATTATTTATAATATTTTATATAATTTTTGAGATTACTAGAATATTCTACATAGTCTTTAAGATTGCTAGTATATTCTGCATAATCTTTGGGATTGCTAGAATATTTTACATTTAGATTACTAGAATATTCTACATGATCTTTGAGATATTTGACAGGATTATACTATAATTTTTTCGTTATCTGCTTGATTTTCTTTTTTTTATTTTTATATAAGGTGTACATATTATTAAAAAATGCAAGAAAGAAATCTTCTCTACTTTCTTGCTTTTCTCCATCTCTCTCTTATATTTTTTACATGGTATCAAGATGGATAGTCATTGATCCGAGTTTATCTTCTGATTAGCATTTACAGCAAGTTATTACTGAGATGCCTTCTTTGCAGGTAGTGAGACCATATCTCATCTTCATTGATTCGAGTTTATCCCTTCTATTAGAGCTTACACAAGTTATTGCTAGGATGCCTTTTTTGTACATAGTGAAAGATAAATAGTTGCTGAATCTCATCTTTATCAACATGTCCGACCAAATCAAATAGGGTACCATAATTGAAACTGAAAGCATCGGCTCAATTGCTCAGCTGGAGCGGAAGTTCGTGGCCCACTTTGACACCTGTCGTAAGGTGCCACGAGAGGCAGACAGCCTATTCTCCATCAAGCAACAGGACCACGAGCTCTTGCGGGACTACGTGGCCTGCTTCAAAGTTGCTGCGCTGGAGATCTATAACCTGGACGAACCAGTTGCCATGCTGGCACTGAAGAGAGGCCTCAGGACTTCCCGCCTGACCTACTCGACTTCCCGCCTGACCTACTCGCTGGACAAGAAGCCACCAAAGACGTACTCCGAACTTCTCCTCCGTGTCCACAAGTACATCCATGCCGAGGAGGCGGACCGAGTGAGGAGGGAGCTGGACGGGAAGCCACTGAAGAAGACATCTCCCAGGGAGATGTCCGGGGCGCGGAAGCTTGGTCCGGCTACAACGAACTTCCGCCAGGGTCCGAAGTCGAAGAGAGGCCCCATCTCGAAAGAAAGATACATACCTTTCATGGCCCTGAGGACGAAGATCCTCATGGAGATTGAGGGCGAGCACTATCTGCAGCGCCCACCCCCACTGAGGCAGTCTAACGATCGCGACAAGATGAAGTACTGCCAATTCCACCGCGACCAAGACCACGATACCGAGGAGTGCTGCCACCTCAAGAGAGAGATTGAAGACCTCATAAGGAGAGGCTACCTCGAAAGGTTCATGGGGGGCAAGACCCCGACGGAACCTCAGGCACTCGCTGCTCTCCCTCTAGTCCATGCAGTCGACAACCGACCCACTGAAAAGCCTGTGGGGATGATATGTTGGGGAATCGAGCATGCCCCCAAGAGGGCCCGGGGAGGGGAGAGTTCTAAAAATGTACTCCCCTTTGTAAGGGAGAGAGAATCTAAAAATAAAAATATAAACAATAATGCCATGGTCGTCGAGATGACGATCGTCGAACATCCTGTAAAATGGATTATGGTCGATAGTGGAAATTCGACTGATATCCTTTTTTATGATACTTTTTTCAGGATGAATCTGTCCTCTGCTCGACTTAGGCATGTCCACCTCCCCTTATTGGTTTTACAGGAGACTCCATAGGAGTCGAGGGAGAAATCACTCTCCCTGTTACTACCGGGATGCCACCTCGATAGAGCACCGTTATGATAACCTTCACTGCTGTTAGGCTTCCATCGGCCTACAACATGATTCTTGGCCACCCCGGGCTCAATATGCTCGACGTGGTCATCTCCACCAAGCAGCTATTGGTGTAGTTTCCCACTCCTTATGGTGTTGGAGAAATGAGGGGGGCACCTCAGCCAATCCAACACTATCTCCAAGCCGTTCCTAGGGACAAAACATCCGAGGATGACCCCAGTGCTGACGACCTAGACCAAACGGTGCAGGATCCCAGGGGTGGCCCGGTCGAGTGCCTACTGTGGTATCCCCTCGGGGCTGACCTGACGAAGATGGTGCAAATTGGGGCCCAGCTGCAAGAGGAGGAGCAGGCCCACCTGTTGGAATTCCTTAGAGCGAATGCGGACGTGTTCGCCTGAGCAAATAAGCCGATGCTTTCAGGCTCTAATGATCCTGTCAACCACTTAGAGGGATACAAGACCTGCTCCAGGGCATATCAGATGCCCTACCTATCTTGCTTTTCTAGTGATCTTAAAGAAAGCTGCAAGGATATGGTTCTCCAGTCTACTATCCAAATCCATTCACTCTTTTCAATAGCTAGATTATCAGATGGTAACCTATTTCAGAAGCCATTGATCAGCTCTCAAAAACAATGATAGTCTCTTTTCCTTAAAGCAAGAATAAAGAAAGATACTTTGAAGCTATGTGGGTCTCTTCAACGCAGCCATGCTGGAGGTCAAGGATCTTAACGAGTCTGTTACAATGTCAACCCTGAAGCGAGGGCTTCAGAATGGCTGCCTGGCCTTTTTCTTAGATAAGAACTTCTCAAGGAGTTATACTGAGCCACTTGAGCATGGAAGAAAATATACTTAAGCTGAAGAAGGGGTATTCCTCCATCGGAAGGAGGAAGGAAAAAAAGTAAGCAAAACGAAGTGACTTTGTGAGGAAGAAATTCATGCTCAATCAGAAACTGCTAGACTCATGAAGAATCCAAGACTAGATCGTCCTACCTGGTAGTTTGACAATTACACCCCCTTGATTGTCTCTCGATCTCAAATCCTGATGAAGATTGAGAAAGAAGACTTCTGCCTCTTGATCTTCTTCTGTAGATACCATAGAGACCATGGGTATGATATAAAGGATTGTCGCCAACTAAAACAAGAGATTAAAAATTTGATCTAGAAGGGGTACCTTAGCAAGTATGTTAATGCCCAGAAAAAGGAAGGTCCCTCCAGCTTGATCCAAATACAAAGCTAAATTAGATAACTTGTCAATCGAGGAGACGACCATAATGAACTCAGGCCTCTCAAATAATTAGAGGGTAGGGAGGCAGGAAAATGAGCCACCAAGCAAGAAGCAGCAAGCAGAGCCAACCACTATAGAAAATGCTATTACTTTTTTTGATAAGGATATAAAAGTGGTCCAAATCCCTTATAATGATACAGTTGTTGTCTCTATGATAATAGCTAAGCAGAGCCAACCACTATAGAAAATGCTATTACTTTTTTGATAAGGATATAAAAGTGGTCCAAATCCCTTATAATGATATAGTTGTTGTCTCTATGATAATAGCTAAGCATAGTGTAAAGAGAATTTTAATGGATAATGGAAGCTCTACCAACCTCTTATTCTACAATAATTTTCAAAAAATGAAGTTGCCACTTAACATGCTGAAGAAGATACACACCTCACTTACTAGGTTCAGCAGAAACTCTACTGTTACAGAAGGAGAAATCCCTTTAATAGTAACTAAAGGTCAGCCATCAAGATAAGCAATAGTTTAGCTAAATTTTCTAGTTCGAATATTATCAACTTATAATGCCATTATTGGATGACCAGGGTTAAACACACTAAGGGCAGTGGTCTCTATCTATCATCTACTTGTTCGCGTCATGACAGATATGGAGTTAGAGAAATCAGGAGAGATCAAGTTCTTGTAAGTAGTGCTTCTTCACGACAGTGAAGATCCCAAAATAGATTGAAGACTCACAAGCCGATGAGTTTGATATCAGAGAAGATATTACTATAAACAGGAAAGAACCAGCTGAGCAGTTGATAAGTATCCTTCTAGGAGATTATCCAAATAAAGTAGTATAGAACAGCTCACTTTCAACTCCTGAAGTCAAAAAAAGGCTAATTGTCTTCCTCCGAGCTAATGTTGATGCCTTTGCATGGACTATTACCGACATGCTAGGTATTTCCGTCGATGTTATTGTTCATAAATTGAGTGTTGATCCTCATTATCCTCCAATTATTTAAAAGAAGAGGAGCTTTGCTCCGGAGAGGTAGAAGGCCAATGAAGAAGAAGTAAACAAGCGCTTGAAGGCTTGTTTCATCAAAGAAACCAATTATTCAAATTGGATAGCCAATGTAGTGATGGTTAAAAAGATGAACGATAAATAGAGAATCTACATTGATTATACAAATTTCAACAAAACCTGTCCGAAAGATAGCTATCCTCTACCTAAAATTGGCCAGCTAGCAGATACCACAAACTACTCGGCTTCATAAATGCCTTCTATGGATATAACTAGATCAGGATAGTGGAAGATGATTGATGCACCTTGTTGTGAGGCAATCAAAGATAATTAAATCGGTCTACTAATAATATAAAAGTGGCGAGACCAGATATTGATCGAATCTATAAGGATCTTGGACAGTTATTTTGAACATAAATTTTAAGAAAAATAGTGGTGATTTAATAACTATGAAATTAAGCTAACACTAACTAACTTAGATTAACAATGAAGTAATATTAATTCAATCAAGAGAAAAATATGAAGATTTTAACTGGTCACTTGATAGACAGTTGGTATTCTCTTCTATGTAAGTGATCCATATGTCACCTATCAAGATGTAACTTATTTATGAAGATCACAACCTGTACTTATAAAATCATGGCCCATTTCCTTGAAATATAGACCATTCAAGATAAGATGCATATAAAATAAAAAAATCATATTTAAAAATAATCTATTTCAAAAGTACCAGCCATATCTATAGAGCATGGCTCGTTTCAAGTATATAGATTATTCAAATAAAAGGCATATAAAATAAATTAAAATTAAAACTAAATCGTTATTTTATAGGAGTAAAAAAATAAAAAAAAAATGAAGACACCGTCGGTTACCAGCATCCTAAGGTTACGTTTGGTGGAATGCTAGGAAATCCTGAATGGTAATCTATATTACCTGCAAAATAGATTATTCCTGGATAGATTGCCAGTAATGCTGATTACTATGTTTGGTATACATAGGTAATCTATCAGTAAGATTGATTACTGTATTTGGTATGACAAATAGATTACCAGTAATTTAAGCTCAGATTATCAAAATACCTCTAAATTAAATTTATTAAAATTCATATATTATTAAAATATCCTTAAGTCAAAGATCAGTCTTTCCTCATCTTTTCATAAATATTACGAAATGATGTTTAACATGAAAGTGTAAAAAAAAAAAAGCTGATTGAAACGATACCACCAGATGAGGGAAGGGGGGAAAGAGAGGGAGGAGGGGAATGCTTCGTTATCACCGAAGTGAAAGGAACGCGACAATTTTATAAAAATAAAATAATTTTATAAAAATAAAAAATACTAGATTACCATGCCTCCGATAATCTGGATACAATCTAAAGATTTTCCAAGAAGCGGAGATATCTAGTCTTCCATGAAAAGATTTCTCGCCAACATCTGTGCTGATACTCTCTTGCTACTAGAACAGGAACTAGATGGCGGTGGTGTAGTGGAATGGTAGGAGGCTTCGGTGCGGGATAATAGTGAATGGGTGGAGGCTGAGTGGATGGAATGGAAAAAGATGAATTGCAGCAGAGAAGGCTTTTATGATTAAGGGAGAGGATATGGAGAAGGTTGAAGGCCTCTGGAATGCGGAGAAAGCTCGATAGAATGAAGTCTTCCTGGATGGTGTTTGGGGAAGGAAATGGGTGAAGTCTAGATAATGATCTAGATGGAATGGCAGCATGGAGAAAGCTCAACGGCCTAATCCCCCCTATATCACGCACTGCTTCCTTTTTAAAGGCAGAAAAAGAACGCGGGTGAACCGCATTCCGCTCCCAGCCTTCCTCGATCGAGCTCCAACTACTCGGAATCCCTGTTCCAGCCCGCTTCCACAAATCAGGTGCACTGTGATCATTGAAGCTCAGCGCATCCCAATCGCCGTCTGCTTTACACTTCGTTCCATCGAATCCTAGCAATCAGTCGATCCTGTTCAACGCTCTATTCCGGCCTTCGGTTCCACGAATCCATTATGTTTCCTAAGCTAGATTTCCACTCTTCCATAATTCGCTACCCTCGTATCGTGCTCGGAAGCAGTCTAGAATGATCTAGGTTTCCGGCAACTATCCAGATCATTAAATCGTGCGAAGGATCGTGCTTATCTTGCTCTATTTTGGCGATTTTCCATTCCATGTCTGCTTCGCGTCGAGCCCAACATCGCAACCAGCAAACAATCCTCTCTGTTCCGCAACCGTCTATGCCTCCCCATTGTGATTTGCTCCAGGTCCCATTGGATCGAGTTCATCTCCCCAAATCCCGTCGTTCGTTCCTCTTCAAAATTCAACTTCAGCCCACACAAATCAGCAAACCGTCGTTCCAGCACTTTGTTCCAACCAACTTCATGTCCTCCGCACGGAAATCTCTTGCTCGATTCCCATCTCTGTTCTGCATCTCCAACGGCCAGCAAATCTCGTGTCGAGTCGCATCCGCTTGCGTTCCAACTTCCTGCACCTTTCATGACCACTCCTAGCTTGCATGGGCCAACCGGATGGACCGGCTAGTTTTTGGACTTGTTTGAATTTGTTTGGGCTGACCTTTTTTTTGGACCGGTTCTAACGTGATCTTGGATCGGATTTCAGCCAAATAAAACTTAGTTGAATTGCATGCACCCAACTCTTCCGATTACCTATAAAATAAACTAGAAATTATCAAAATAAAGATCAATTAAATAAAGTTCTGCACTTCTAGTAATGCAATTTAATTATTTAACAAAGATCAAGGAAAGATGGTTTTTATTATTGAGAGAGAGCTTTACTAGTATAAAATGATGCCATTTGGTCTAAAAAATACGGGACCCATCTACCAGTATTTGGTCAACAAAGTCTTCAAAAACTAAATTGGAAAAAATATGAAAATTTATGTGGACAACATGCTTGTCAAGAGTATAGAAACTGATTATCACATTGCTGATCTGGAAAAGGCCTTCAATGATTAAAGTGTCATTAAATGAATTTCAATCCAAATAAGTGCATATTCACTATCATATCAGAAAACTTTTTATGCTTTATGGTAACTCGGAGAGAAATTAAAGCTAACCCTGAAAAAACTCGAGCACTTTTAGAGGTGAAGCATCCTAGAAACAGAAAGAAAGTTTAATGCTTAACTGGTCGAATCCCTTTATTAAGCTGGATCATTTCTCGATCAATCAAAAAGTGCTTACCATTCTTCAAGAATTTAAAGTATATCGATAACTTTAACCGGTCAGATAGCTGCTGATCAGCCTTTGAGAATTTAAAGAAGTACCTTAGCTCACCTCCATTGCTATCAAGGTTGAAAACTAATGAGCAACTTTATATTTACGTATCTGTTTCTTCTAATACTATTAGCTTTATTTTGATGAGAGAAGATGCATGTATACAAAAACCCATCTACTATATAAGCAAGATATTAAGAGATGCAAAAAGTATTATTCCAAAGTAGAGAAATTGATATATGCTCTCCTTACTGCCTTAAAAAGACTTTGGCCCTACTTTCAACCCTACACTATAGTTGTCTTAATAGATTAGCCTTTAAAATCTATACTTCAAAGGCCAAGCACATAGGGATGACTAGCCAAGTGGGCTATTGAACTAGAAAAATTTGATATCGAGTATAAACCTTACTCTATAATGAAAGCTCAAATCCTTGTTGACTTCATCATCGAATGCATAATTTCA
Source organism: Areca catechu (assembly GCA_021397845.1). Classification (NCBI taxonomy): domain Eukaryota; kingdom Viridiplantae; phylum Streptophyta; class Magnoliopsida; order Arecales; family Arecaceae; genus Areca; species Areca catechu. The sequence goes on from CM038039.1 coordinate 64,220,955, forward strand.
AATGAAGAAATAGAGGAAAAGAGATCAGAACAAGTGCTGACCACTCTACCCTGGGTTTTGCATGTCAGTAATGCTTTAAGTACCCAACGATATACGGAGCTAAATTGATCCTTATAGGTCTCGAGGTTTAGTTTCCACACCACCAACAATGGGATCGAGTATGAGGCCCTGATAACCAGCTTGAACATAGTCAAAGAGATCAAAATATATCAAATTAAAGTCTTCTCCAACTCCTAAGTAGTCCTCGCTCAAGTTCAAGGGGAATATAAAGTAAAAGAGTCAGTCATAATCAAATATCTCCAAAAAATCAAAGAGTTATCTTCAAACATCAAAGTTCTAAAAATATAGCAAATTCTAAGATCTAAAAATGTCAAAGCAAATGCTTTGTCACATCTTACCACCTCAAAGAGTTCTAAACTTCCAAGAGGAGTCTTCGTCGAATACTTAGAAACTTCGAGCATAGAAAAGACTCCTATTGCTGTCTAGGTAGGACACGAGCCAAGCTGGATTGATCCAATTATAGAGTTCCTTGACAAAAGAGATCGCCCAGCCAACAAAAGAGAAGCCCAAGGGATCAGAGGACAAGCTCTACGATATGTCCTTCTAAATGGATAACTCTATAAATAATCCTGTACTATTCCTTTACTCTAATGTCTATGCCCTTCGAAAGCTAAATATGCTCTTTAAGATGTTCATGAAGGCATCTGCGATAGTCATATCAAAGAAAAATCATTGGCCTATTAGATTATTAAACAAGGATTCTATTGGCATGCCATCATGGAAAATATGATGAACTTCATCGAGAAATATAATTAGTGTCAGAGATTTGCTAATATCTAAAGGAAACTATATATGCCGATCACTCAGATGTTGGTCTCGTGGCCATTTGATATATAGAGAATTGATATCCTTGATCCTTTCCCAATTGCAAACAGATAAAAAATTTCATATTGGTTGTAATTGACTACTTCACTTAGTGGGTTAAGGCTGAGCCCTTAGCCCATATAACTGAGAAAAAGGTCTAAGACTTCATTTTGTAAGCTATTATCTACTGATTTGGGTTGCCTAAGTACATCGTTTCCGACAATAGAAGATAATTTGATAACAATAAATTTGAGAATTCTGCTCAAGTCTATATATTGAACAAAGGTTCATATAAGTAGGACACCCATTGATGAACAAAAAGATAGGAGTAATTAATCATACCATCCTTCAAGGCCTGATGACCAGAATTGATTAGGTAAAAAGTTTCTGGACTGATGAGTTGGACAGTACCTTATGATCCTATCTAACAACTCCTCATGCCTCAACAGGTGAATACCTTTCAAGCTGACTTACAGGGAGAAATCAGTTATCCCTCTAGAGATAGGCCTAGTATCTAATCAGGTAAAGGAATATAACAAAAGTACCAAACAAAAGAGATTGCAAGTAGGTCTTGACTTTTTGCAAGAAGCCTAGGAAAAGTTTACATCAAAATGGTAGCTTAAAAATAAAAGATTACTCGATACTACAACTCCAGGATCAAAACAAAAGTCTTCCAATAAGGAGATCTTGTCCTCTGGTGAGCAGAGGTCTCACAGCCATTAGAGCAAGAAAAACTCTCATCAAATTAAGAAGGGCCATATAAGGTATCAAAGGTCATCATAATTAGGACTTATAACTTAGAAAATCTGAATGAGACCCAAATCATAAGATCTTGAAATTTTGATAATTCAAAAAAATATTATCAATAACATTTTTTGAAAAGTGTTTATCTGTATTCTTTATCTAAAATGATGTGGTAGAGCAGCATGGGTTTGCTCGTAACTTTCGATCTAGTTTTCTATTCAAAGTGATCAGGTAGATAAAGAAAAGATTGCATGTTTGAATAACCAAATCTATGCATAACAGAATTTAAAAAAAAAAAAATTGATGCTAATCTAGTATGTAATCTGATCAAGATCTCATCTCGATCTATACAATTTTGTAAGATAGCAGATCTAAGTAATAATAAATAAAAAATCATGGTATGAGGTTCTCATTACCTTTTCACGGGTAGTTGATCTTCGTAATTTGATGATCAGGTTATGAGGTTCTCTATCGAGCTGCACAGTGGTCTGGCCTCTATAGGTATCTACTTGGATCCTATTAAAAATACCTTATCCAGATCTAACTCAGCTTTGCTAAGTAGAATCAGGGATTTCTTGTATCCTTTTCTTGGATCTTCTTTCGCTCAAGATGCACTCGACTAGTTCGAGTGGGTATAGGAGAGAAGGAAAAAAGAAACATGGGGAGATATAGACGCTCAAAGGAAATGGTGATTTAGGGGTTTCAAAGGATCAGGGATTTCTTTAGAATAATATATTATTTTTTCTTTTTTAGAGAAATTTCAGATTTATAAGATTTTAACTCTGCCTTTTTTTACATGGAATAAACCCCATAAACCACTTGATCACCATCCTCGAAACAACTAGAGAAACAACTGAGGCACGGCCACTTTCTCCCTCCTTATCCTCGTAACAAAAAAGGGGGTGCCACCCCATGGATCTTATTTAGAAGGGGGCGTGTGCCCTCTTTCTCACTCAATTTCTTGTAATGAAAAAGTGGGTGCATGCCCCCTTGGATCTCATCTAAGAGGAGGTATGCACCCTCTCTTTCTTCCCATTTTAATTTAGATGAAGATGAGGGCAAGCCCTCATCCTCATCTAATGTGGCATTACTTTGAGCAAATCAAGGAATGCCTCTCCTCAATCTCATGCAAAGAAACACATGAAAAGAAGAGGGGGTGCCAACATTTGGCACCCTCTTATCCTTATCCTTATAAGGTGATACCAACTTTTGATGCCCCTATGAACTACGTCAAATTGGATTTTGGCACCCCCTTATCCTTATCTTTATAAGGCGATACCAACTTTTGATGCCCCTACGAACTACATCAAATTGGATCAGATCCAATTTATTAAGGAACCAAATTAAGAAAAAATGAGCTCGATTAAATTAGGTCAAACCCAATTTAATAAAGAACCAAATCGAGAAGACAATATAAAAGTGCAATTAAATTAGGTCAAGTCCTATCTAATTAAAAAACCTAATTAAGGAGAAACATAGATCTAATCATGCGCTAGCATTATTTCCTTAGATCTAATTAGACTATGTGAGTCTAATTAAGCAATCTAATATCAAAATCGTTATTTGTGTGATCCCATAGATTCAATTCTATTTGATAGTGGGATATATTATGATCTCCGTCAATAATATCATCGAAACCCTTTTTGATGGATTAAAATTATTTTTAATTTAGCCAATTAGAATTATTGATCATCTACATAATTCTAATTGATCCCATAATCCACCAGTAATACTTAGCAATTTGTAAATCAGAATCGAATGGATGAACTTCTAGGTGCAGTTATCATGTAATTTGGTTTTTCTATCATAAGTCTTGATAGGGCATAGGTTAAAAATAACTTATCAAACTTGACCCTTGTCATATATTAAATTTAATTAACTCGAGTCCATTGTGAAGCCTTATAAAAATATCTTTCCATCATTCACACTGTCATGGTCATGGACTTTATGACTCAGTCTCATGATCTACATGTGACTACTCATCTACCGAGATCGATAAATTCTACCTTGGTACATACTCTATTCCTATAATGAATATGTTATAACCAACTTACACTTTAAATCATAGCATCCTCATTATGAACAAGTGATGCACCTCAAGTCATAGAACTATTTATACTACTACAGTATCGAGTATGACACTGACAAGAAGGTAGACATCCTAGTGAGTTTTCATATTTGGTCACGCTCAATACCTTTATTCTTAATAAGTACCTACACACTCGCTTCTGTATCTCTATATCGCATATTCAAGATCCATCTACCCTAAGGAAGTGATTGTGCACCAATTTGTTTGGATTAAACATCATCCATATGATGATCCTATGATGGAAATAATTAATGAATTAATTATTAATGATACTATTTTAAATTCTCAATTCTTAAGAATATGTGTTGTTGCCGTCTAGATCGCCGTGGGCTACAGCTCCTACTTGATACTAGTTGGTGGACTTCCCGCCTAGCATCTCCCGCGAGCATCCAGTCCTGCAAAAAGGAGGAGACTCGGGCTGGGAATCCCGGTGGGGGCACTCCGATAGTCAAGTCAGTGAATGATCAAGGAGAACAGATCCTCCTCAGTGGATCCCAAAGTGATCTCCACTCTCAGAGGATTCAAGAGATGATAAGAGAAGGGTTGGAATAGTGAGAGCTTGAGCAGTGATGGCTGCTGCAGCGGGAGCTCTAGGGAGAGTTCTTGTGTATCCCTCTTGCCCTTAGAGCCTTGCTAGTTGCCTACCCTTTGTTACTTACCTTTGCCGGGGGCCCCTTTGAGTTTCTTATAGAAGCGTCATACCTCTGATGGGGCGTAGAGCCCTGACCAGATGCCTTCTGGGAGCCCCCCATGCGGACGAAGCATAGGCATGTTCTTCTCCCTCTCTCCCCAATGGAGGAGGACAGGATTCGTAGCCTCCAGAAGGGAAGTCTGCCATAGGTGCAGGTAGAGTACCGAGGAGTGTGCATCTCTTTCGCGGCGAGTGCGCGTGGCATGCCACGGGGCCTGACACCCTGACAGGGCACTGCCTCTTTCTGGCATCGTTCTACCATATTTGGGGAGACCTAGCAGAGCACCGGTCTGGTGGGAGATGCTGCGGGGCCTGAGACCCCTAGTAAAATCTTCCTCTTTCGGGTGGTGTAGGCGGTAGGTTGAGGGATGCGACACCCCAAGCGGAGTACCCTTTCTCAGGAGGTGCCGACAGTAGGCTGAGAGGCCTGATGCTCCAGTGGGATGCTCCTCCGTAGGAGGCGTTCTCTAGTGAAATGCCATCCCACATGGGTTGCAGTTAGCATGCCCTGGTGGGATGCCATTCCTCAAAGGTTACAGGTGGCATGCCTTGGTGGAGCACCACCCCATAGGGGTGCCAGTCTCTCTGGGCAGTGCAAGGGTCTTGATGGGGATGATGACACCATCTGCTGATGTCACTATTCCGGCCGCTCTAGAGGTGCTCATGGAAAAGGTCGTGTCTACCTATAAAAATCTATACTTGACTTCGGGGGAAGAAGTTGACTTTGACCAAGGACTCGGCCTCGAGTAGCGAGAGCATGACCTTGACCGAGGGCTCGATCTCAGGGGAGCTGACCTTAGCCAGGGGCTCAGAAGATGGGAGCACGACCTTGGCTGAGGTCTCAACCTCGGGGAAGCTGACCTCGGCCAGGGGCTCAGATGGCGGGAGCACGATCTCGGTCAAGGGCTCGACCTCAGGGGAGCTGACCTCGGCCAGGGGCTCAGAAGGTAGAAGCACGACCTCGATCGAGGGCTCAATCTCGGGAGAGCTAACCTCAGCTAGGGGCTCAAAAGGCAGACCTTAACGGAGCTGACCTCGGCCAGGGGCTCAAAAGGTGGGAGCATGACCTCAGTCAAGGGCTCGACCTCGAGGGAGCTGATCTCGACTAGGAACTCAAAAGGTGAGAGCACGATCTTGATCGAGGGCTTGACCTCGGGGGAGCTGACCTCGTCAGGAGCTCAAAAGGCGAGAGCATGACCTCAATCGAGGGCTTGACCTTGGAGGAGCTGACCTCGACTAAGGGCTCAAAAGGCAAGAGCACGATCTCGGCCGAGGGCTCGACCTCTAAGGAGCTGACCTTGGCCAAGGGCTCAAAAGGTGGGAGCACACCTCAGCCAAGGGCTCGACCTCGAGGGAGCTGACCTTGGCCAGGGGCTCAAAAGGCATGAACACGATCTCGACCGAGGGCTCCATCTCAGGGCAGTTGACCTCGGCCAGGGGCTCAGAAGGTAGGAGCACGACCTCGGTCGAGGGCTCAACCTCGGGGGAGCTGACCTCGGCCATGGGCTCAGAAGGTGGGAGCACAACCTTGGTCGAGAGCTCGATCTTGGGGGAGCTAACCTCGGCCAAGGGCTTAAAAGGCGGGAGCACGACCTCGATCGAGGGCTCGACCTCGGGGGAGCTGACCTCAACCAGGGACTCAAAAGGCGGGAGCACAATCTTAACCGAGAGCTCAACCTCAGGGGAGCTGACCTCGGCCAGGGACTCGATCTTGGCATCTCATCTGGCCAACATATCCAAGTGACGCCCTTTGACAGCATGGCCACCAGTTGGATCCGATAAGGGTTCCGCGTTAGCGGTCATGCCATATCATGTGTCATTATAATCATTAATTCAGTCGACGATTCATAAACACTTTGGACTCATATATGAATGAAAAAATTTAATTTTATTAATATAAAAAGTTAATATTATAAAATATATTCTAAGAAAGTTTTACAAGTATCGACCAATCTGGTTTTTAGGATATACATCTAACAGTAGAAGGCACATGTTTACCACAATCATCTTCTCTATCTAAATTGTTTGCCATAACTTTGATCAACTTCTCTATCTAAAATAATCAAGTAGAACAACAAAGGTTTGTCTATAACTTTTGATCAAGTTTTCTAATCCAAAGTGATCGAATAAAATGGCATAGATTTGTCCACAAGTTTTGATTAGATTTTCTATTCCAAAGTAATTAGGTTAGAGCGGCACACATTTGCTCATAATTTTTTATCAGATTTTTTATTTCAAAGTAATTGGATAGAATGGCACATATTTGTCCATAACTTCTCATAAGGTATTCTCTATCTAAAGTGATCGGATAGGTACAAGCTTGTTTAAGATTCTGATCAAATATTCCAATATTCTTTATCGAAAGTTATCAGATATTCTATATCCTACATGGTCGGGTATTCTTCATCGAAAGTAATTAGCCATTCTCTGCCTAAAATGATCAAATAGGCATAAGCTTGCTAAGATTCTGATAAGGTATTATAGCATTCTATATCTTATATGATTAGATATTCTAGTATTCTCTATCTAAAGTGATCGGATTGGTACAAGCTTGCCTCATTTTTTAATAAGATATTCAATTACTTCCTATTCAATCTGATCGAATATTTTTTTAAGCAATCTTATATCCTCTATCAGATGAGATCGGGTACTCTTTATCGAAAATGGTTGGATAATCTTTATCAAAGTGGTATCAACTTGCCTCGAGCTTTATAACTCCCGATCAGGTACTTTTTATCAATTTTTATATATCACATGTTACTTATCTAGCATTTTCAATCAAATATTCTTTATCAAAATAGCCTAAACATTCTCCAAAAAGATATCAAAAAAGGCTAGAGTAGTCCATACAGTCTCCAAATTATGATCAAAAGAGGTTGATAAAATTGATCAATAACATAGTTGTTATCTATATACTTGTGACAAACATCTCGAAAAAATGTCTTTTAGCTTCATAAGCAACATACAGTGAGATGAGAAGAATAGGAGGATGCAAGGAGTTAAATCTTTCTATTGAATTTAGAAAGTTCTCTTACAGATTTTATCAAGGAAAATTCTTCTATCCATATGCATTTACATTAGTAAAAAAAAAAAAAGGAGAAAGAAAAGTAAATTTCTATTTCCTTCTTCTTCTGGTCCTTGGAGCTTTCGAAGGTTTAGAAAATAAAGAACCGGAGCCCTTACACTTTTTGCCATCTGGAGCATACAAAGGGGGATCATCTTTGACTTGAAAGTCAAAATCAGCAATCTTTATTCTAGTGTCCAAGATGGCATAAGTAGCCACTACAAAGGAGTAAGGGACTCCTCCTAACACCTCTTCAATGAGTGATTAAGCATCCAAATCAGTTATTGTAAGGAAGTTTGGATCAATATTCAGAAAAAACTTCTTCGCCTCCAAATACACCTATTAAAGACCAACTTGAAGGAGAAGATGAAAGCCCTCATGTTCTCAACAATGGCAATGAATCTTCTATGTGTCCTTTTCTTAGCTTCAGAATCAATTATTTCTTCTTCTACAAGGTCATCAACCTCTTTTTCTTTCAACTCTTCTAAGTTGACAATTAATGAAGGCTCGCTGACCACTTTTTCGAGAACTTCCTCTATCATGTCAACTATTGATGAAAGATCACTAACCACCTTCTTAAAGTCCTCCAAAAAGACTTATATTCACTCCTCAGTTGCAGGCAATATATTGAACATCCCATATACTACCACAACCACCAGGCTTCCACATGTCTTGCAAATGATCTTACATGGTTGCAAGCATTTGATATATGATAAATGCATAAATCTAGCCATAGAAATATTAATTTGTAGATCAAATTATTTTTATTTTTTAGAATTGATGCTTTTTCTTGTATTTTATAAAAAAGATGTGCACCATAACAAAGAGTTTGATCAACAGGCCTAAATGATGCAAATTAGAGTCTAAATGATAAACAATTGGAGCCCAAAACCAATTTTAAAGGTAGTCCAAACAAGACCACATGCCGCCGATTCATTATGGACTAGTAGCTTGGTTCATAAGAAGCCTTTATGTGGTTTACTAAAAAATTTGAAGAAGATTTGGGGCCAAACTTGTTAATAAATTTGAAAAAAAATTGCATCTAGATTCACCAATGAATTGGAAAGAGATTATGGCTAGATTCATCAAGAATTTAAATTTCTTCAATTTTTTAGTCCAACATCAAAAGAATATAAACAATCTTTCTTCCCTGGCACCTATAAAAATGCTTTTATACTCCTTGAAAAACTAACTTCTCACATTTTTCTACCCTTCTAATATACAAGAAGGAGGGTGAGCTAAGAAAAAAAGAGCCTTAGTCAGTTCTAAATTTTTTTTTTACTCCAAGCCCTATTAATGACTTAGGAGTTAAATAGTTTTGTAATCAGATCTTTTCAATAAAAAATTATACTTTTTATTTTAAATTAATTTCTCATAATTTTTAATATTAGTATAAAGATAGTTTAAATTCTTGTAATTTAATTTTTGTAATTTAATTTCTATAATTATGCTAGTTTAATTTCTTTACATCTTTAAATTTTATAATTTAAGTTCTAGCAAGTGGTATTGAATTTATTTTATATTTTTAAATAATTTTAAAGTTTTAATTTAGATCATATATGGCTAAGTAAATCTCCTAGGGTTGGTAATGAAGCTAGACTATGATTAGAAGCTCTTTCTTAGGATCTTTTCTTGAGCTTTTGATTTTTTTAGTCCTTTCTTTTTAATTTCTTGCCAAGAAACGTAATAGACTATTATTGAGTTTCAATCCCTTCATAGTTAATACTTGATTCAGTGCAAAAAGGATAATAGATAGAAGGCTTATAATATTTTTAAGCTCTTTTCTTTTCTTCCTTGTAGGAATCTTGATGGATTATTATTGGATTAGAATTCTTTCATAATCCATACTTGGTTAATACAAGGGAAGAAGTTGAAAGGATATTATTAGAAAAACCATAGAAATGCTCTCTGAGTCATTAGTCTAATAGATTTAAAAGTCCTAAATCTTTAGATTATTTATCTTTACGATTTAGTTAATTTTTATCTTAGTAGCAAGTAAAGAAATAATCTCTCTCCATCTTTGTTAAAACTCGCATGAGTAAAGGTTTAAACATAATTTAAATACATAGTTCCTTATGAGATCGACCCGTACTCATCGGATATGCTACCTTGCACATCGAGCGCTTGTGATATAAATTTAAAACACATCAATATATTAGAAAAAAGAGAGAAGAAGAAAAATCACTGATAGATAAAAAAGAGTTTCATTGCTCCAAATATGTTTTTACAAAATAAATGAGTTTTGGACTCCTGGTGGAGGAATACATGCTAAAGAGAAGGAAAAGAGGAGAAACAAAATGCATGCAAATAGATAAGCCCTCATACTTCTACTGCCTGGTTGACTAGGGCTTCTCGCTGTGCACCCATGGATGCTTCAAGAACCTCAACTATCGCTATAGTCTCAAAAGTGGTTAGGGTTACTATTGCAGCTTCAAAAATTGTTGGAGAAGGGTTATTGGTAAAGGCTCCAATGACTTGAACCTTCGTGATATCTTCAGCGATGTCCTCGACTGCTATTGTTGTTTCCTCTAGGACACCAGTGCTCGAGACAAGGAGAGCAATATTATAGTCCAGTAGGAATTCTTTTACCTTTAGTCTTGCAATCCTTGAATCCCTTACAGAAAACTCCTAGCAACTCATTAGCTAGGTCATCCATGAACTGATTGGAGGACTTGTATTTCTTTATTGCTTTCTCCTTAGCCCTGGTAAGCTCCTCCTCCAATTTCTTCTTTCCTTTTTAGAACTTCTCAATCCCCTTCTTGGAATTGGAGAGATTGGTCTTCAACTTAGTTATTTTAATAGTGGTCGCAACCTCCAGTTCAATATTTTTGGCCTCGACCATCTTCCGGGCCATCGCTATATCTCTTTCGACCTTCACTACATTCTTTAGAACTTCCACAACTTTTTCCCGAGCATGGGCCAATTCCACTTTTTCCACTACCTTCTTTGCAGCTTCCTTAGCCTTCGATAATTTCTTACTCATATCTTTTTTAGCATCATCATAAGAGATGATGAAATGCTTCAGATGGTTAATATTAGAAGGGAGCTAAAAAAAGAAGAAATAAGATAGATTAAAGTAGAATTGAAGCAAGGGAAGGGGAAGGAAAGAAAACAAAGTGAAAAAATCTAATACCTGGTAAGCTCCAAGAAAACTATCCTCGACCACTTAGGGGAGGGTATGCATTCCCTACTCCTGTCTGTTAGTAAGGAGCATGACCATTTCTAAGATCTCCTAGATGAGTTTTGAGTCTTTGAAAGCATAATCACCCATCCCTAGCTCCTTTCAGAGGACAAAGTGTTCCCCTTGATCACCTAAGACAATGTCCATGTCAAAAGACCATCGAATGACTCCTAATGGTATTGAAGGACTGATCAGTGAAGCTGATCAAGTAGCCTTCGATGACATTGCTGGGCTTGTTGTCGATGACTGAGATCGGACTGCTTCTAATGATCTGGTGGGTCAATCACCGGAGAGGTAGGTGCAGGTATAGGCACCTCAATAGGGGTGCTTTCGGAAGAAATTGGCTGAGAAGGACTCCTAGTTTTCTTTTTATTTGCTTCTGGGGCATTGTCCAATCCCTTTCTCTTTGTAGCCCTCTAAAATTTTTCAAAGTTAACCATTCCCATCTCTGTAAACATATTAATGCAAGTCATCATCAAGAGATTGAAAGGTCCGATGACTTTAAAAAAAGGAGAAAAGAGAAAGAGCTCAAAAGTGGTTAGACATACTAATGGGGACCACCAAGCTAATGCTTGCATCATATAGAGGTTGATTACTTAAAAGATCCTTGAATTCTGGAACTTCGGCATTGAGCACTATGTAGAAATGTTCCAAGTCTCTTTCCATAGGACTTTTTAATGATTAGGTTCAGTTCAGGCTCTATCTTAGGAAGACCTAACACATAATGATTGTTGGGAAGAAATAAAAAAGTATCTATTTTTCCATCCATGAATAACAAAGGAATATCCTCTATGAGCTTACAATTTTATCTATGGGTGAAATAATACCAATCATTATCTAAGGATGGAACTTCAACATAAAAATAGCTTTGAACAAAGAGGACCTTGGTTCTATCTTTCATAAATCACAAATAAGCGTAAAGCTTATGATGAACCTAAAACCGTTTGGGGAGAACTGGATCGGAGTTACAGTATAAAAATCTAAGATGTTGGGCATGAAAGGATGGGAAGGAAAACTTAAACCAACTTCAAATGCATCTTCATAAAATGTGACGCATCCAGGAGAAGACATTACTCTATCATCAGGACAAGGAACAATCATTCTATAGTCGTCCAGAATAGAGTACATACTCCTAAACCTATCGCGATCTACTTTTTGAATCTCGAAACCTCTCCAACTCCAAGCCTAAAGAAGCCCTCCTATGCTATTTAATCGGAGCTTCAAAAGAAGCAAGATGCCTTTCCTCAATTGTAACTAGATTCATTGAAAGATCGAAAGATTCTACTCTATGCACCTTCACCTTCCTAACAACTATCTTCACCCTAGGGGCCATGGCTATTGACAAGGGACCAAGGAAAAAAAAGACTAACCTAGGTCTTTGAGAGTAGGTAATCCAAAGCTTGAAGAAGAATTTCTCTGATGGTTCTCTTAAAAAAGAAGATGAAGTAGCAGGAAGACCAAAAATCTAAATAGGAAGAAAAGATAGCTATTTATAAAAGCAACCAATGGTTTGGATTGATTTATCTTATCGTAGATGACACCCACATCTTACGATCCCTGGCTTAACTGGTGGGCCAGTTTATTGCATCATGTCGAATGCCTTTATTAGCTAGGAGGCAGCCCCACACGATAAGTTATCAATGTCGTTTCGAAAAGCTACCCATCGCAATCCTTCATGATTACTTTCATGAAAAATTCATGCCTTATTTATAACGGTACAATAAAATGATGATTCAAAAAGATGCCATTTTTCCTTTCTCCCATAAAAAGCTCATCGAGTATTTTTAGTGTACTTCTTAATTAAGTAAATCAACCTCAAATTCGAAAGTTGGGGGCATCTATTATGGTATGGATGATATAGTGTATATAGAAATGTATTCGGCTAAGGTGCCGATATCTTATATAAGATACAAGATGCCAATCTCTTATACAAGACATAATCGATCTAACTATTTTCTTAATAGTGTAACCACATCATCGATGGTTATAATTATTCAACTAACTTGACCCTCTATTTCTATGAATAGGAAATTGAGCGGATCTTCCAGGGATAACTTTTTGAACGCTTACTCTCTCTTTCCATTTTTTACTATTTTTTCTCTCAAAGCTGACTTAAACATCAGAGAGTTCCTAATTGAAAATATCCTATCAATTTCTCCACCATTGAGAACTTCTTTTGTAGGTCAAGGAAGAGATCATATTCACTTCCAAGTCATCAACAAGTTATTAGCAAGAACTTAGCCAGTCCTTTGAAGACCCTTAAGAGCTCAACCAACTTAAGCACATCTCATTTGATCAGCTTGGATAGGTGCAACAATAAAATCAAAAATTCTTTATTTCTTATTTCTTCTTTTCTATCAAAAAGATTAAAAAATCTATAACCAAAAAAGATAATACTTCTCGTACTCCTATCTTTCTTGATTTCTTCAAATGCGGTCTTCTTTTTTTTCCACGAGCTCTTCTCTTTCTAATCAAGAAAAAGAATGATGCTAAGAAGAGATTTTTCATTTTCTATGAATATAATGTTCTAACCATCTATCATGAAAACATATCACGATGTAGGAAATTATCATGATAAAAAAAGATAGTTTCCTCTTCTGTGAAGTCTATGATTATGAAAGATATTTTGGTTTACGTATTTTAATCTAAGATTAATGTAATACGGTGATGTTGGATACCCATCCTTGAAAGCGGGTATCCGATCATCATGTTGGATGGTGATTTAAAAAATAGAGGTGACCCAAGATCACTGCTACATAGGATTAGTATAATGCAACCAAACAAGTTAATTCCATTACCTTTACATGGATCATCCTTGATCTTGGAGTCATCTTGCCATACCAAATGCCCCCTTAAAAGACTTTGACTGTGTTGAAGAGCTGAAAGTTCAGAAAAAAAATTGGTCATGTCAAGACCACTCTACAAAACAATATTTACATACTTGGAGAGATGACGAAGTGGTGTATGTGCATGTTATTTTATGGTTGAACTCATCCACAGCTGAGCTGGTGGACTAGTCCAATCAATAATTTTTAGAATGTTCATGATACATGGAATGATGGTGCCCACTTCATGTGCAGTTTGATATACTACGATGTCAAGGTCCACCATTTCGACATTGAATAAAGTGGATGGCTGGTATCATATACATACGATATTGCACGCAGTGATGAAGCTCTTCTATACGCTCTTGGTATTTAGAGGTCTCTTAGATGTTCCTATTCCTTGATCCTTATTTCTGCAAACGTAGAGGACTAGATTGCATCAACATATCACGACAATGGAGGATGGTATGCAGCCCGATGGACATAACGTTCAAACTAATAGTCCCCGAATTGGGATTGGACCAACTTGATGATGACTCATATCCTAGTTTAGACCGCAGCTTTGCTGGAATTTAGATGAGATAGCAAGTGGATCGAATGCTCAAACTAATCTTGGAATACTGTATGACTGTTAGGCTTTCCAGGATTTAGATGAGATAGCTGCAAGATACCAAATTTCAAGACTGTAACTTTGCTGGAATTCCTCGGGTCCGGTATAATTAAACTGCTCTCGTTCAGAAATAAGCTATGCCAAGTTCAAGTTCTCAGAGCCACTAGTTTTTTCCGGGAGAAAGAAAGTTGCTACCATGTTACTTCTTTACAACGAGCCGATAACCTTTCACGGTCAACACTCTCATTTAAGCTCTTCGTCCATTGATCCTCTTTGGTTTTATACATGAACTTACCATTTGGAGAATTTTCATCCTTGTATATCAGGGTTTAGTTGATTTAGACTCAAATTGATATTCCTCCAATAATCAGGTTAGGCTAATATACTACTGGTATCTTAAGTCAATCTAGACTTAAATTGGTATCCCAAGTTGATTTAGATTCACCTTCTAAACTTCTATATTCAAGACATAATATGCCTAGCATAGCAAAATTACACTAATGGACTGCTGACTCGCGATACAGGGCTTGAGAAAGTTAAGGATAACTGAGTTGTTCCAACAAAGAAATTTATAGACATTGAAAGAGCAAGAACTTTCATTACTTGTCACTTATATAAGAAAATTTTACCACCTTGATCAAAGAGTACTCATCGACCATCAACTATTGTAACCGATAATTCATTTATGCTTGCCGAGTCTGTCTTACTTTTCGATGACTCTGCTTCAAAGGATGCTTTTGTTGATAAAAATCCAGGATGTTTTGGATCCGGCAAGGATGCACTCTTGCTGCCTAACATCAATATCACAGAAGACATCGTCGGTCTATCTTTTGGGCATTCTTGAACACACAGTAAGCCAATCTTTAAACAGTTCAAGACTTCAACCATGGAAATTGAGTTGCTAAGTGACTCATCTACTAGCTCCAAGCCATTACCTTTCATCCATAAACTCCACGCCTGAAAAAATATTATATCACTATGATGATTTAATATGAGAGGAGGAAAATAAGAATAGAATTAACTATTATTTTTCTAATATTACATGTGCTAAAAGGTTTTCTTCGTGTTCGGATGTGAAGTCCTCTCTATTCTTCTTGCCACTAATGATTTCAAGTACCAAGACACCAAAGCTGAATACATCAGATTTCACCGAGAAGAGACCATACATGGCATACTCTGGAGACATGTACCCACTGTACTTATCATTAAGATGATTATAATTTTTTCTAAAAAATACATACCATAATAATGAAAGGTGAATGATACTTACTACGTCCCCACAACTCTTCGAGTATTTGCTGTCGTCTCATCCTCTCTAAATATTCTAGCCAAACCGAAATCTGATATTTTAGGATTCATATCTTTATCAAGAAGAATGTTACTAGCTTTGAGATCCCTGTGAATAATTCTAAGTCTAGAATCTCGATGTAGGTAGAGAAGACCTTGAGCAATCCCTTCGATAATATTGTAGCGGATTTGCCAATCCAATAACACACGTTTGTCTTTATCTGCCCAATGTTCGATTCAGGTTAGCCTTACTTTCACAAATAATAAAGAAATGAATTATTTGTCCAACTCAATTTGATTTTTTTAAAAAAAAATTGGTAGCAAAAAAAGCAAGCTCATGCGTGCATTTAGCCTAAGAGCAAAATAAATTACTACAAACATTCTAATTGGAGTTAAAACCTGCCATTGCCTTATCTTCAAAGATTGAAGATAATATGGCAGTAGACTCAAAAGAATCATTATAACATGCTAAAGCTCCATGAAGCTGGCCACCTCCACAAGGCCGGCCACCCCCTAGTTGTCATCATGACTAAGAACTTATTTTAAATTTAGCCCAGACCTTGGTGTTTTGAGTGATGCTACTTGCATTTTCATATGAGTGTGCCCATCTATGGCTTTTTAAGCAACAAAAGTGAGTTATTGATTCAAGGCAAAGGTTATTATTTATCGAAATAAGTATTTTCTTGAACTCTTGAACTAGGTATTAGAAGGTATCAATTATGCTGTAATTTTCTTGATTTAATCAAGAACAGGAAACAAATATATGAAAGAGAACAAAAGATTAACTAACCAAATAGGAAGGCATCCAAGCTTTTATTGGGCATGTATTCATATACTAGCATACTTTCCTCTCCTTGAGTGCAGCAACCTAGAAGTCGAACCAGATTTCGATGCTGAAGCTTAGCAATCAGCATCACTTCATTCATGAATTCGTTAGTGCCCTGTGTCGAAGTCTTTGAAAGCCTCTTCACAGCTATTTCTTGCTCCTCTCCAAGCTTTCCCTGAATTCACCACATTCAGCATTGCTATACTTAAAAAGAGTTGTAGATCTGCAGGCAGAATCAAGCCATTCAAATCCTCTAAACGTGACATCGTATTCAGAGTGCTGAATTTAGGACGTACATGGTGACACTCTACTAAAAGCTTGGTTGGTAAACTAATAAAATACCTTGTACACGGAGCCGAAGCCACCCTGTCCAAGCTTGTTTTTGATTGAGAAGTTGTCGGTCGCTTCGATGATTGTCTCCATATCAAATAAAGGAAGCTCCCAGTCCTTGCCTTTCTTGCTTTCGTTGTTTTGGTAACTAGAACTAGCGAATGGAATGGAACCTGAGGAAGCTATTACGGTAGTCACAAATAATAAGTAATCACTACAATCATGTAATGGTTGCATATCATGAGGTGGACTAATTTTACCTGTTCTTCTCCTTCTCTTTATCCAAAGGCAAATACCCACCACGGAAGCAAGCAGTAGAATCCCCATAACTGGGCCCACCACAATCCCAACTGTTGTACGAAAATGTGAATGATCTGATCGCAAGCCTGAAACATTAGCACCATCGTATCAATACATGATGAGCCATCCTTCGTTTCCCCCACCTTTTTTTTTTTTTTTCAAGAAAAATAACATATTTTTTATCTTAGAGCGTCAAGAAGTTCCATGACTAAATTAGGATGAATATTGATTGCCCGACTTAGCCTGACTTTGAAATGGGTTAGACCATGTTATCAATTAGTTGGTTTGAGTTTGGGCATTTAACAAAACTTTTAAACGGAGACAAGGCCGAAAACTTTTAATCTGAGGTTCCTTTCAGTCTTTCAGATGAGTCTGCATGCCCGGAAATGTCTACGCCTCTAATTTTAACTCCAAACCTGATCCGTATTTACTCCGGCATAGCCAATGGCCCATCCCAAAGGTGGCCTGGCCTAACGGGCCTTGGGCTGGCCTGGATCCATTTTTGGTCTTACCATGAATACTTGGATGTAGTATTATGTATTCTATGGGTATAATTAGCACCGATGTAATGCAACAAATGAATTCCTAATATCATTTAAATGGGAAACATGATTGTTTTAAAAAATTAAAAACATGCTAATATAAGAATTTTCATGTGAAACTATGAAATTAAAAAAAAAAAAAAAGTTTGAGCAATCTAATGTTTCGGATCATGTTTATTTTGCTCATGAGAAAAAATTGGACCTAGATCATTTGCAACCCATGTAAGGGTGGATCGTGTCCTATTTTCTTTTCTGCTTCATGCCCTACCATTAGTAAAGCCGGAAATAGGCCTGAGTCCGCTGAGATTTGGATTTAAATATAGAGTCTATTTGTTTTTCGAATTTGATTCTAGCAGTCCAACCTGGGCCTGATCGGAGCCCAATTTCCGATAAGACCGGAAACGGAGCAGAATTCGGGCCTAGGCCTTCTCGATTCAATTCCAAAAGAAACCCGTTTTTAGTGGATAGTGGCTAGGTCCGATCCCATACCATGGCTTGACCAGCTTGATTATTATTCTCATAAATATATTTTTGATTATCGGAAAGTTGTAAACCTGAAGCTATAAAATTTTATTAACAAAAAAAAAAACCTGCAGTGAAAGATTAAGATTCAATCTTTTCCCTGGGCAATTAATGAAAAAAATAGAGTTGCTCAGCCATCCCATCGGTTTCGCTGGTTGAAATACCGTATCCTCACCTAAAGGTGTCCGCTACCCGGGACCACCGGCCAAAACCCGACTCGCATCAAAGCAAAAAAAAAAAAAAAAAAACAAAAAAAAGGTCCACCCTTGAACCAGTGCAAAACTGGAACCGGCATCGGCTCCGGTGAGGCGGGCATCTGCCGATTTCCAACTTGTACTGATCCAATGGTATAAAACTTTCAGTGTGCAGTTGCTGATGATCCTAGTAAATGAAATAGTACATACCTAGATCACCCGCCGCTAGCCGGACGTAGAGATCCTGTCCGCCAAAGGAATACACCCTAATATCGGTGAGCTCCGTCGTCCAAATTATGCAGCCGGTCCCGTTGATATAAGCACCAGCATAGGCCGTGCATGAACAATTCCTCAAGCACGTAGCCCTACACTGATCCAATCCCATGCTCCTGTCCACCGTCGATCTCGATGTGTCCGGCAGCTTTGCCTCCTTTATCATCGCAAATCCATCAGTCCCGTTCAGGCAGTCCAGCTTCGTCATCCTCTCACACCCGTCTCTCCCTTCTCTAAGGTCCCAATTGGTTGGCGACCTAGGGTAAAACCCCTGCAAGCAACTACATATCGGAGAGTCGTCCGTATTACAGAGCCCGTAAGCCCCGCATTGGGACACATAATCGCATTGGTCCTTTGGCTCGGACAAGTAGGTGCTCCACGTTTGGCTGTCATCAAGCCAGACACAGCGTTGGACAAAGCCGGTGTAGTCCACAGTAAGCCTTGCTTTGTACGACGTGCTGGTGGTGTTGTACATGTAGAAGACCTCGTCGCTCTTGATGACAAAGTCCAGTTTGAAGATTTTATAGCGCATAATATCCGGGATGCCGTTGAGGAATTGCCCGTTCCATGAACCGACTCGCCATCGCTGGTTGGAGCCGTCCCACAGAATTATCTGGGGGTCGCCATGGAGATCCACAGCCATGGTGTAGGTGCCCGGCGCTGGGTCGCTAGGACTGGTCCATGATGTGACGTTACGGTTGAGGCCACTCGTTAGGTCCCACCCCAACTTCATCTCGGGGAGCAAAGTGTCGGTCGGGAAGTCGAAGCTCTGCCATGCAAAGCTCCCTGGAACATTAGCCTCTTTAACGATGAAATTGCCATTGTCTAAGAGTTGCGCGACTGGACTGGCGAGGACCGACGAGTCCGAGGACCAGGTGGTTTTAGAATTCTGGTCGGTGATGACAAGAGTTCCATTAGCGGTGATCGACAGGCTGCCATTGCGCTCGGAGATCGGGTTCTGGCGATTGGCAACCCACACTACGGTAGAAGGTGAGACCTTGTACCATATGCCGACATAACGATTGCTAGTTTTGACAGGGCTGAAAAAGCCCAAGATGAATCTTTCCCCAGCCGACATCAACTCTTGGCCATCGGCGAGGGGTCTGGCTGGGGTTAGGGTGTCACCTCCAATAATGGAGGGAGAGAAATAAGAAGAAAGGATCAACAAGAGAAAGAATCGGGTTGCAGGAAGCCAGCCCATCTTTCCAGGCAGCTCCAACAGAAGAGAAGAAGAGAAGGTTACGGACTCGTACGGCTTTTGATTCTCCGGGAGCTTGCAGTACTTCTACCCAAAAAAATAAAATAAAAAAAAAGATTTGTTGGGTACGGTGGCGGATGAGGTGAGTATTGGGCCGCCCCATCTGGTCGAACCTATTTATTTCTGCGACGGCGCGACCTTCGACGTATCATTACGGAAGGATTCACCTGGATTCGCGCGAATTCAACGGTCGATCGCGCAATCGTTGCTTCGAGACCGTGCAGCCTAATGAAAAAGGGTGTTAGGAGTGCTTTGAGATCTGCGTGGAGCGCAATCGAACGGACAATGTCACGAATGTGGGTCGACCATTTTTTCGTCAGAAAAACCCGTTTGTCGATCTCCAATGACGTAATTTTCTGCATTGCTATTGGCTAAAGGAAAGGTATTTTCGCTGATTGCTTTATATTTCCGGAAAAAACTAACCATGCATGGACATTAATGGTTGTCACGTTCAAGTTATTGATTGGTGGCGTGCACGCAACGCACGCAATGATGATGTCTCGTTTAGAAGGGGGCGGTTGGTGATTTGCCGGCCTCTCGAGGGCATTCGCCGAGCAGATGGACTTCGGTCGTGTAAAGCTTACACGTGCAACCGGTCGTATACCAGCAATCAGAGAAGCAAACGGCTAGGTCCGATCGATTTAGAATTAATTTTTAAATTAAAATTAATTTTTAAATTAAAATCAAACCAATCAAATAAAAATATATTTAATTCAAATTAATCTAATTTAATATATCACACCTATTAAAATCTTGTCATGAGATCAATTTATAAATTAGATTAAATTGACAGTTATTTATTTTAAATTTATGAGATAGACTAAATAATAAATGAATAAGCTAGATAGACTAAATAAAATAGGACTTAAGTATCTTTTTAAACAATATATATATATAGTTTGGTTTAAATCAATTTTTTAAAAAATTAATGAAAATTAAATTATTTTTTAAAAAATTGATTTAACTCGAATTAAAATTAATGATTCAAATCAATTTTATGATTTGATTAAAGGATTATGAGTTCTGATCCTATCATCGTGTCCATGCCACGTATCACATATGCCAATTAGCTTCGCCTTAACGCCAATTAAGACCACTGATTGCTGTCATACAAACCAATCTTGCTAACCAGTCTGGAAGAAATGGGTGCCATCAAAGATCATCATAATCAGGCTGGTTTTAGGTGGGGACACAATTATAAATGGGCTATGTGCTGTTTTGCAGCTTAGATTTGATGCGTCATAAGTGACAAACGGATCTCTCAACAAGAAATGTTGACCTCTCGTTATGTTGGTCAGCAGGTTCGGGTGGATACAGATACGGGACGAATCAAATAAAGAAGGAATAAAAAATCCATCAATTTAAAACTTAATATATTTGCCATGCAGGTCAAAAATTAAGATCCGAGTATGATTATTTTATTAAATAAATAATTTAATCTAATTCACCGGATCGGGACAAGTTAGGTAAATTAAATGGTTAAGCATTTTCATCTTTATTTCTCGTATTTAAGAAACACTCCACGCTGAACAGGGATGGCAACGAGTTGAATTTAGATCGGATCATTTAAAATTCATATCTTGTTAAAAAAAAATTTATTTCATACCCGTCTCGTATTCATCCCGGATCGTATTGAATCGGATTTTAAAAAATCATATTTGGATCGGATCGAGTCGGACATACGCGGCCTCATAAAATCTAATTTATTTAAAATTTAAATTAGTCGGCTCGATCCGACTCGGATCGGATATATCCATTCCATATCCAATTTACTTAAATATTTTATAAATATAATTTTTTTATATATAAATGGATCGGGTTCGGATCGAGGCATACTGCTATCCATATCCGATTCGAATTCGAGTCGAATTTTTGTTATATAATCCATATCTATTTATAAATTAAATGGATTGGATTTTACCCGTTCTATTAGGATCAGATCGGATCGATAAAAATTATCATCCATGATCATGGGTTCAGTGGATCCCAACCATGGGCCCAAATCAAACTATAATTTTTAACCAAAAAAAAAATACCAGCGAAGAATTTTCCTTCTATTTTAAGAGCTGCGATCGGATCGTATCTTCCGCACGAAAAAAGAGTAATTATTCTTCTTTTGTGACATCAAGAACCATACCCGATACAATTTTAAAGCAATCAAAATTATTTTATTTATCAATTTATATATATCTTGAAGCAATTATTATATAATACGATAATTGATTCGTACAAAGGAAAATAAGGGTATTTTCCACGTGAAAGGAACAACTTTCATCCCTCTGCCAACGGCGGTGCGAGGGGCTGCACCGTACCCTGCACGGATTGCACCAACTGGATGAGTACGAGCAGGATGTGTAGGGAGGTTGGGGAACCATTATATTCATAACACATAACACATGAAAGGGAGAGCATTACATGAACCATTATATTCATAACACATAACACACAAAAGTGAGAAGTCCAGGAACAAAATTAGTTTCATGTAATAGATGAAGAGGAAGGCAGGACCATTTCAGTTAAATAAGCTCCTAATTAGCATGCTTATACTAAATCAAATAAAGATAATGTAATGGACTGATCTTGGATCCAAATAGATAAATGGTTCGAGCTTATTTCTATATTTTTAAAAATCCTCTTCTAAAAATAGTTAGACTATATCTATCTCTTCGTTTCTTTCATTTTTTTAAAAAAAAATCTGCTTTGAATCAAAGAGTAAAAGCTTTATGCAATAAAAATTATAATTTCCATCTTAATTAAAAAAGATGAACGTAATGGATGAATGTATATATATAGAAAGAGATTTAGCTATGCTCAAATAGTTCTTCGCTCAAATCCGATTATATTATGTATAAAGGGTACAATATCAATGATCCTATTAGATAATATACTATATTTAAATTACTTACATTAGTATAATTTTAGATATCACATATAAGTTCATAATAAATTTTTTTGTTAACATAATTTCATAATTTCTTTTTTGTTAGTATAGTTCTGTATCATTTTTTTCATTAGCATAATTTTGCATCAGCTCGTTGTTTTTTTATAAAATTTGTACAGTAGCATTAATAACTATTGAGATGTAACTAATGAAATTAAAAATAACAAGAACAAAGTCCAACCTCTCTCTCTCTTTTGTTTTTATTTTTTTTAATAAATATTTTAATATGGTATCGAAGCCATAATCTCTTCCATCTTTATTGTGGCTATTGTTGCTAATCTATCAATTTATATTTT
The DNA here is from genome assembly GCA_021397845.1 of Areca catechu. Classification (NCBI taxonomy): domain Eukaryota; kingdom Viridiplantae; phylum Streptophyta; class Magnoliopsida; order Arecales; family Arecaceae; genus Areca; species Areca catechu. Next base: position 64,243,792 of record CM038039.1, read on the forward strand.
CTTGTAGATTTTTAATTTCTAATGGATCTTAAGATCGTTCATTTTTCAATAGATAACCTAAAGATCCCCTATTTTTAGATAAATTTATAGCTATTCTTTGTCATATTTTTCTTTTCTTTGAATAATTTTGTCTCTGACTTCTTTACCACTCAATTTAAGATATTATCTGTTTTTGGATTTTTTTTCTTATCTTTGTCTCTTCTATCACTCAATTTGAGATATTTTCCTTTCTTTGAATATTTTACCATCTAATTTAAGATTTTTTTAGATATTTTTTTGTCTCTATCTCCTTCACCATCTAGTTTGAGACCTTTTCTTTTTATAAATATTTTTCTATCTTTGGCTCCTTTGCTATCTGATGTGGATGGTTCGCTGACGTGGAGAAACCGGCAGGCGCCACGTCAAGAAGAGATGCCGCGTCTACTCTCCAGCCCGGATCCCACTACCGAGCAGAGCTGAGCTCCCTCAAAACGGTGAACCGAGCTCGGTCCTCCGCCAGGTCGAGCTCACGAGCTCGAGACACCTAGGTCGGAGCCGCCTTCTGCCCTCCAAAGCGAGACCCTCGGAGGTTAGTGCCCTGCAGTCGAGGTCGAGCTAAGGGATCACCCACCGATGTGGAGCCTCTCCAAGCGCGCGCCCTCTGGACCGAGTCCGCCTTCTGCCCTCCAGAGCGAGACCTTCAGAGGTTAGTGCCCTGCGGTCGAAGTCGAGCTAAGAGCTCACCCGCCGATGTGGAGCCTCTCCGAGCGCGCGCCCTCTGGACCGGGTCCGCCTTCTGCCCTCCAGAGCAAGACCCTCGGAAGTTAGCGCCCTGCGGTCGAGGTCGAGCTAAGAGCTCACCCGCCGATGTGGAGCCTCTCTGAGCGCACGCCCTCTGGACCGGGTCCGCCTTCCGCCCTCTAGAGCGAGACCCTCAGAGGTTAGTGCCCTGCGGTCGAGGTTGAGCTAAGAGCTCACCCGCCGATGTGGAGCCTTTCCGAGCGCGCGCCCTCTGGACCGGGTCTGCCTTCCGCCCTCCGAAGTGAGGCCCTCGGAGGTTAGTGCCCTGCGATCAAGGTCGAACTGAGAGTTCACCCACCGATGTGGAGCCTCTCCGAGCGCGCGCCCTCCGGACCGGGCCCGCACCTCACCCTCCTCCGCCTAGGCGCCCCTCACAAGCTCGGAGCGCTTAGGATGGAGCGAGCCTTGCCGTCCCAGCTCGGCCCCAGCCCGGACGAGGTCCTCACCAGCCGTGGGCATCAGCGAGCCGCCCGAGGACCGTACCGGAACGCCTCCCAAACCATGCGGATCACTTGAAACCACCAGTTGCACCAGAAAGGCAAGCAGCACGTTGATCGAGATGCTACATTCCTCACCAACCACTCAAATCATCCAAGAGAGAAAGCCAACCGGAAGATTCGAATCCCACGGACGGCGGCCCACCATTCGAGGCAGTCACAAATTTTCCAAAACGAGGCAACCAAGAAGAGTGTCGGAGCGCCTGACAACACACCCTATCATGAATCGAGAAAGGCTCCTCGGGACACCACCGCATGCACCGACAGCCTGGCGGGGATCCCGAGATAAGCGCCAAATGGTAACCAAGTTCACAACAAACCCAGAGGTAACACAACTCCAAGACACAAGCAAAAAAAAAAAAGAAGAGGAAGTGCGACCCCACCGGCAAAGGGGGGATGGCACCACCACCACCACCACCACCACAAGCACAAGCGCAAGCCCGGCCAAGAGGGTAAAGCGCCACTACCACCACTATTGAAGGGAAACAAGGGGCACAAGGAGAGGCCGCAGAACAGAGCACCCCTCTGTCCCTGCTATCACTCTCCCCCTGCAACGTTTTCACCTTCACGCACATCTTTTACTCCTCCTAGTACGGAGTCCATCAAGAGGGGCTCGACCTGAAGGATCTGTTCCCCTGGATCATCACTGACTTGATCGTCGGAGTGCCCCCGCTAGAAATCCCGGCCCGGGTCTCTAACCGTTGTCTCGCAGGCTCAGGAGCGGAGGACCGCCGGGCAGCGAGGCGGCCGCACCCAGCACGGAGGTCCGGGAACCGAGAACGGCGGGCAACAGGGGAGGAGCGCACTCCGGCGCCGACAGCAGCTACGGGCCACGATGATCTTGGCGGCAACACTATCTAATTTAAATTTTTTTTTTGATATTTTTTTATGTTTGGCTCCATCACAATCTAGTTTGAGATATTTTTCTTTTATTCTATCATATTCTTGTCTACATGGACCATCAATTTTTGTCTTTCTTCTATTTGAATACCAACCTTCTCTTATGTGACATTTTTGTATATAAGGATTATCGATCTTTGATTGCCTTCACTTGAGTCATAGTTTACTTTTTCATCATATTTTGTCTCCAAGGATTATCAATCTTCAGCTACCTTCTCTTTAAGTACAAATATTATTTTATATAATATTTTTATTTACAAGAAAAATAATAATTTTCAAACTCAAGTTGATACCTATAATATCATGTTGAGTTTTAAAAAAAAAAATATTGGTACAATTTTAGAGATCATATATCAGTCCATAATAATTTTAATTATTAATTTGATTTCAGATGATATTTTTTTTTATTAATATGATTATGTATTATTTTTTTTGTTTACAGGATTTGGTATGATTTTTTTATTAGAATAATTCTATATCAATGGTTATAGTTTTCTTTTTATGAAGTCAATATACTAATATAAATAACTTCTAAAATATATCAAATGAAACTGAAAATAGGGATAATAAAGCTCTATTTCATTGTCCTTCTCTTTTGTTTTCATCTTCATTTAGAAATATTTTAATAACATGTATAAATATATATATATATATATATATATATAGGAAGTATATCGCATCTAATTGCTGGAATCTTCAATGTAGGATTCTCGTAATTCAATATAAAAAAATGAAATTCTATATATCATGGTGCGATTAATTGCTACATTGTTATAATAGTTCTAATTTATCATAACTAGCTCCTTTCATTTATATATCTTGGTTTGCCTCTGTACAATAAGAAGATTCCAAACAATATTGAAGGCTACTCTTAAAAGAAAGATGAATACTATACTTTTGGTATGGAAAAGGAGACCACTCTCCACAAAAGATAGAATTACCCTTATTAACCATGTTCTCTCAACATGCCCTTCCTGCTTTATGTCCATCTTTAAACCCCCGCCTCAATAGAATTAATCAAATGGGAAGAACTTTTTATTAAAAAGAAAAAGGCAATGTTAGCCGATTTCATTGTCCAGTGAGTTGGGATCAGGCTTGCAGGAAAAAGGTTTTAGAATCAACAATTTTAGAAATATTAACCTTGCTTTGTTGGCTAATAAGTGGGTATGAAATTTTTTATCACATTTAACAAGGATTTCACAATATTTTAGAATTGCATAGATTTTCAATTAGAAAATAACAGTCGTATTAAATTTTGTAAAGATGTTTGGATTGGCCTCTTTTCTCTGAGACTTTTGTTTCGTAATATGTTTTTTAGAACTATTAAAGTCAATATTATAATAGCCTCTCAGTAGAGTTGGAGAAATCTGATTTAAAATATTAAAATGCACGGTCCTTTTTCTTAGTATCAATCAGATGACCCAGCATGACAGCTTGCATGAACTTACTGGCCTACTTTTACATGGTCAAGGTTGCTGGTCTTATAGTGGGATCATATACCATGGATTCCTACCACAAATTTCTTAGCAAAGGTCTATTTTCCCATTACAATAGAGTCACTTAGAAAGCGACGTGTTAATGAAAATCAAAGTATTTGTTTGATTGGCATTGAAACAGAGGCTTCTAGACAGGATGGTTGTTGGGGAGTCGCTGTCCATCGTGTGGTGAACTCTAAATCCGTCGCTCACGATTTCCTTGAATTTGCTTTAAAAAAAGTATATGGATGACCTCCGAAACCTGTTTACACGATGAACGGTCGACTTCCAAGCCCTCTTTTGTATTCATGGAGGAGGAAAAGGACAATTCAAATGAATTGTAGATAAGAATGGGATCAACTTGTGGCACGTTTGGCAGGAGAGGAATGGGAATATTTTTTCTTCAGGAAGATACGTTCTGTTTACGCCATTCATAAATTGAGGGAGTATATATATATATCGATCGGTTCGTAGAAGGTCATGATAAAATCCGGGATTGATTGAATTGTCTCTTGCCGGGCTGGTCACTCTTGATCCAAACACTGAAACTCTAAACATCTTCGCCTTGTAATATACTTTTAATTCAATAAATTGAAGGAGGATTGTTCTTCTGGATGAAGTGCTTTATTATTTTTTTGATAAAATGAATATATCAATTAAACTAAACATGAATAAATATATTCATGATAATAATAAAATAAAATACTATAAAAATTGACCAGGAAGATCATCCTGTTTGAATTTTGAATGCAGTTTGATGGGCACTTTATCATTTTTCTGGAGCCTCAAAAAATTGGTTGGACAAGACGGTACATCAAGTTGGGCGACAAGTAATTTGTATGGTTGGGTGATTTTTCATGGGCTGGTCCAGAGATTTGGCTTGATTAGTTTTCTCCTCCTCCTCTATTTTTATTTATTTATTTATTTTTTTTTTTTGTTGAATGTTTCACTTGTATTTTTTTATGTAATGAAAGTTGAGATGGCCTGCCACCTCTTGCTCAAAAGAATATTGAATTATCTTATCTATATTATGATTGACATTAGACATTTTTAATCGTAGGATGGTTGTTGTTTATGATAATTGAAAGGGTTTGTTATGCATTCCGAGTGAGAAATTATTGACATGGATCTTTGGATATGTCGATAACAATGTATTGCATGTCATCTTTTTTTTCCTTCATAAGATGGAGTATTCATGCTATAGGAATCTAGTATGAATACATCCAAGAAAATTAGAAAGAACAATATTACGAAGCTGACCTGGAACCTCCTCCAAGTCAATCCATAAAAAGACTTCCGAATACTCTATAATATAGAAAGTGATCCAATCAGCTATTGAATTCGTTTCCCGATGCAAGTGCTGAACAGTGATAACGGTACAACTAGACAAAAGAGCTACAATATCATGGAGAAGGGAATGCATGGACTCCTCCTGTATAGACTCCTGGATCTAAGTCACAACCATAGTCGAGCTTCCCTAGATAATGAGGTGATCAGCATGCAAAAGCAATCCTAGTCCATGCACCATGAAGCTTTGCCACGAGGACTATTGACTCAAAGAGGTAGCTCCCCCTCATAGTCACCAATCCAAGTCCAGGGTCTCAGATGACAAAGCTTGCCTACCATGCTTATCTCTGACACTCTTGTCAAAATTGATCTTGAAATATTATGAAAGTGATGACTCCCAGGAAATGAAAACCCATCGAGTCACTTCATGAACAAGATGGAGGCCCCAGGTATCCACGGATGTCAAGTTCACAATCAGAATCTCCTCTACATGAGTATAAGCTCTCTCCAGAATGACCCTAGCCAGATACCTCCTAGAATCAAAAACCAGAGCATTCCTAGTCAACCAAATATGATAAGCAATATAAGTAGCTCGAATCCTAGTTAGTAACTGTGGCTCTATGATTCTTGGTGCTTTGTCTCAATAACTCCAAAAAGGTGGATAAAACATCAAAGATGCTCTAGCATCTTAAAATATCAACCTATCTAGCCCAGCAAAATGCCACACCTGACTAGCCCGTGGGTACAAGAAGAGAACATGCTCTAGCATCTCACCTTCATCTCCATAGCCTGGACAAATCGATGGAAGGTGCACCCTCTAGCAGTAAGGAAAGATTTGATCAAAAGCCATCTCCAAGTGACCTTCTATAAAAACAGGCTTACCCTCGGATGGACACCCATCCTTCAAATCAAACTAACATCAAGGGTCCTAAAGGACTCCTCCCGATACAAATGATAAAGGTCTGACATAATCGCTCTTGGAATACAAGAGGATCTCCATACCCTGATATTCTGACTAGTATGAATAGGAAGAGCAACGGATGAGATGCATGTGCCCAATATGTCCCCAAAGGCCTGGGTCACTGCCACTGGGTTCTACCCTCTACTATTTATGAGTAATAGATTAGATGTCATCATAAAGTTAGAAATGATGATGCCATCGATTCAGATTTAGGACAGCAATCCATGGATCTAACATGAAACTAACTAACCGACCATCCCATAATATCCATCTTGTCTAAGAAGTCACCTCATGAGCCCTAGTGGCAATCTCTTGCCATATAACAAAGCTACTATGCTCAGCCTAGATATCCATGCCAATAGACCCCAAACCACATCTGGCCTTTATCATCAAATTCTACGTACTGTCCGAACCCCATAGTAATCTGCCCATGTATGTAGCAATCAAGGCCTCCCTTCTAGTGGCGAGGATTGAATATCAAGGCCCCCATCTCGAAGAGGCTAGCAAACTATGTTTCAAGCGAGAAGATGTAACCCGTGACCTTTAGTGCCTAAGCCCCATAAGAAACTTCAAAAATATTGCTCAAGTTTGAATACCAGAGTTTTGTATAGAATGGCATAAGAAAAAATATAAATAGGCATAAAGCTGAGAACTGACCTCACCAAGGTGATCCTACCTATCATAGATAGAGCTCTCCCCTACCAACCCTTTAGGCACTCTTGGATCGCTCTCTCCAACTGGCCACAATCCATCCTCCTGAGCCTGCCCCTAATAATAAGAACTCCCAAAACTATAGTGCTCCAGTATATTCAACAATCCCTAGTGTGCCTCGAATCATATGCCAAAATTGGATGGGTATCTTTGAGCTAAAATGAATCATAGACTCGAGAAGATTCATCCTTTGACCAAAGATCAAACAATATCTGTCCAGTATTCTCTTAAAGCCTATAGCACTCGAAATATTCACCCATCTTATAAGCAAATAATCATAAGCAAATAATAAATGAGAGATCGACTGGGCTCCAAGAGTTGGGACATATGGGTCGAAAGCTGGTCCCTAAGATGCAGTATGCAGAGATCACAACAAAGCATCAGCATAAATAATAAATAGGTACAAGGATATGGGACAACCTTGTCGTAGACTAACAATAGAACAAAAGAAATTAGAAAGAGTCCCATTAATTAGGATGGTAAAGGATGGCCTCTCAAGGCAATTCATGATCTGGCTAATCTAGCGAAGGTGAAAATAGAAGTCCTCCAATGCTTTCTCCAAGAAGCTCCAACATATACGGTCATAGACCTGCTCCATATCCAGTTTGATTGCCATAAGACTATGATGGATCAAGATCTGGTGAAGGTTAGGTATAAATTCTTATGTAATGAGGATATAATTAGAATGCCTTTCCTCAATCAGAATTGGATTCATTGAAGGATTGGAAGATTCTACTCTACACACCTTCACCTTCCTAACAACTATCTTCATCCTAGGAGTCATGGCTACTAACAAGAGGTTAAGAAAAAAAGTGACTAACCTAGGTCTCTAGGAGCAGGTAGTCCAAAGCTTGAAGAAGAAGTCCTCTGCTAGTTCTCTTAGAAACGAAGAAGCAGCAAGAAGAATAAAGATCCAAATCGGAAGAAGAGATAGGTATTTATAAAAGCATTCAACAGTTTGGATCGATTTATCTTACCATAGATGATGCCCACGTCTCATGATCCCTGGCTTAATGGGTGGACCAGTCTTATTGTAGCATGTGGAATGCCTTTATTAGTTAGGGGGCAAGTCCCATCCGACAAGCTCTCAATGTCATTTTGAAAAGCCACCAGTCGCAAACCTCTCTGATTACTTTCATGAAAAGTTCATGCCTTATTTAATTTTATGCAACAAAATGATGATCCAGAAAGATGTCATTTATCCTTTCCAATGTAAAAAGCTCGTAGTGTTTTTTTGTTATACTTCTAAGCCAAGTTAAGTGAATCAATCTCATACTCGAAAGTAGGAAATATCTATTACATTATGGATGACCTACTATATATAAAAAGGTATTTGGCTAGGGTGTGATCTCTTATATAAGGTACAGGATGCCGAACTCTTATGCAAGGCACATGGTGCCATTTTTTATTCGAGCATAGGCTATCGATCTCATATAGCTAGCAAAGAATACCAACTACTCATCAACCAAAAGCTGGATACTTTCTCTAAAGTACAAGTTGTTCAATAACTCATCAGATAAATGCATGTCATCAGATAGGTGCCGATTGTTAGATATATTCTCTAGAAGCCAAGTTAGCATGATACATTATAATTTTTTAGGACATAATTTTATACTTAATTCATTGAAATCAATAAAATTGGACTTTTTTCTTTTCATTTATAACTAATGTGTCTATGAATCATTCATGGAGTTAATAGATAATGACACATATTCTCATGAGTTGAGAATTTTAGACATGTCATTATAGATTAACTTCTAAAAGCTTCCGATCATTGGATCATCACAAGGTGGTGGTTGATCCATCAAGATTGGTGCATGAATCGCCTCTCTTCTGGTAGATGAGTCTTGGTCTATAGTATAGAAACACTGGAGTGAAAATATACGTGGTTGTTAGAGAACAATGACATAAGCATGATCAAGTTCAAGAAGTCACATGGATGTCTACTTACTCGTTAGTGATTTTTCAAATATTATAATTGTATGAGTAATTTCTTGACCTGTGATATTTCAGTTACTTACAATGAGGGTGTTTTGGTTTGACATCACATTAACATAATCCCTAGTCATTTAAAATCTTATAGTGTTCATTGGATATAGTAGCTTCACTGTAGGAGTAGGGTGTTTACTTATATAGGATCTATCGGTCTTAATAGTTAAGATATAATCTTATGTGATCTAATTGGCTAAGTCCTTGAGTCTATGGTTGCAGTAGTATGATATTAAAAAAGAGTTTTCAAGAAAATCACAATTAGACTCGAGCTAATTAAGTTTGACATATGACGGATGCCTAGAATTTGATGAGTTTTCATGACTTGCATCCTATCAAATTTTTTGATGGAAGAATTTGATCACACATTAACTACATCTAGAAGTTTATTTCTATTCTATCGAGTTGCCATGACATACTGTCAGGTATCACTAGTAGATTGTGAGAGCTTACTAGAATCGTTTTCAGATCAACGATCCAAGTTAAGGTTGAACTAAAATTATTTCAGTCCATCGGAAGAGTTTCAATAATACTATGATAGAGATTGTATTATATTTCACTACCAGATTGAATAGAACATGATGGATCACATATAATAGAAGTCGACCTAACTATGAGCAATACATTTAGTACCCGTTAATTTTGATACTTATTGAAATTAGCACCTACTAATTTCAGTACTTGCTAATTTTAGCTTGACCGACCTATTTATAAATATTACAATAATTTTTGACTTCATTATTTAATTTAATTAAATCAAATTCAGTTATTATTAACTTTATTTAAAGTTAATTAAATTGGTAATTCAAGTTAGATTTGAATTTTTGACCTACTCAAATATGGTCAATAGTCTATTTTTGATTTTGGCTGAATTCAAATGTGAAAAGGGTTTAAACTCAGTCAAAAATTAGTCAAAATTGACCAGTAACTAGGAGACCTAGTTGACTAGGTTTCTCTCTTATCTCATGCAGAAACCAAGAGGAGGGTATAAAAATCCATACCTCCTCTTGGCACACACGATAAGAATAAGGGAGGCACTAAGTTAGTGCCCCTCTTTCTTATCCGAAACTCTCTCTAATGCTAGATAAAATTAGACTCTTATTCAAATTTAAAGTTTGATCAAATTAGATAAGAAATCAATTTTATCAAGATTTTTAAGAAGCATTTTTTAGAAGATTTTTCATGATTTTTAGATGCACAAAAACTAGTCTACGTAAAATTAATTCTGACATAGATTCATTCCAAAATTCATCCAAATTTTTCTCCTTCATGAAAAATAGAGTATAATACTCCCGTAGAAAGCTAAGAGGCAAGAGTTTCCACAAAAAGTATAAAAAAAATACTCTTTTATTTTTTTGGTATTTAATTCCTTAAGAGAAAAGAAAGGAAGGCTGTTGGGTTCTGATTTAGACTAGAAGAAGAAGGTCCATCTCTATGCTTGAAAAAAGATCTACAAGGATCTAGTAGTCCGGAAATCTTGGTGATTCAGTGAGGAAAGCTCCGTGTGGATACTAGCAGAGGCCGGGTGTGTACCGGCTTCAATGAATCCCAATAGATTTAATTAATCTAATAGATCTAGTACTAGAAGAGGGAGTTAAGCAATCTAAGCAGATTCTTTCTTACAATTTTATAAGATTTCAGATATGATATTATTATTATTTTAGAATATTAAAAAATTAAATTAATAATTTATGATTTAATTTTAAGTCAGTATGCTTGTGAAAATTATTTTGCATGATCTTTGCTTCCGATTGATCGGGTCTCGGGGGCATGAGCGGGCGAATGCTTGTCGCATCCCAGGCTTGCACTGATGCCACCGTGCTCACACCCGGTCGTGTTCGGTCCTGTCATGCTAATAACACTCGATGCGACACCACTATCGCTGTGACCGGTGTATGTGCATAAACAAATATATTATATATAATATATAATATTATTTTATTATAATATATTGGCTTATCATAAATTGTTTATATTAAAATAATAGTATAGCGTAATATATATTATAATATATAAGTAATATATTATTATATAATATTTCTAAAATATGATTTGATGAACAACAAAATTGGATGCCTAATATATTAGAATGTAATATTATAATATTTATAATGATATATTTCAATATAATTTTATTATATAATATAATATAATATATTTATTATATTTTTAAAATATAAAATATTTATTATAAAATATTATTGTAATATATCATATTATTATAAATATTATTTTTTAAAATTTTTAAATTTTTTTAATTTTAAATTATTTAAATTTAAATATTTTAAGACGAACCACCATGTCCGACCTGCTAGTGCGAGGACTTTGGTCGACGGTACTTCGAGACATTTTTTATTTTTTATTTTTTTTTTGATTTAAAAAAAAAAAGAGAGGGGATACTTGGAGACATTTAAAGACATTTAAAGACGGTAGTTTGAGAAAGAAAAAAATATTATTTTAAAAAATTTATAACTATTGGCTAATGAAACATATTTTGGCTGCTTGCATTAAATTTCTACAGAGAACAAACCATGCATGGACCTTAATGATTGCCATGTTGACGCTATGTCCATCTACGGCCGGTTGATTGGTGGCGTGCACGTAAGCCACGCAATAATATCTAAAAAAAGAGAAGTACTCGTGCCAGCGGTCGGGTACCAGTAATCAGAGAAGTAAACGATTTGGTTTAGATCAATTTAGAATTAGTTTTTAAATTACAATCAAACCAATCAAATAAAAAAATACTTGATTCAAATCGATAAATAAATTAATTTAATTTATTATATTATAAATTATTAAATTTTTATCATGAAATCAATTTATAAAATAAAATTAATTAATTATTATCTATTTTAAATTTTAATTATACCAAATAAATAATTTATGAGATAAGTTAAATAGAGAAACAAACTAGATTGTTTAAATAAGATGGGGCTTCAATGTCCTTTAAACAAACATGATAGTCTATAATATTATATCTATAAATATATATATATATAGTTAATTTTAAATTATTTTTTTAAAACTTTAAATTTTTTTAATTAAACTTAATTTTTTCAAATTTTGTTCTAATTTGAATAAAAAATAAGCGATTTAAATACGTTTTATGATTTGACTGAAGGATCATTAATTTTGATCCAATCATCGAGTCCATGCCAACATATGCTGTTAGCTTCACGTTAATGCCAAGTAAGACTTACCCATTGCTGTCATACCAACCAATCTGGCCAACAGGTCTGGAAGAATTGGGTATCCATCAGAGATTATCACAATTAGGGTGGTTTTAGGTGGGGATGCAGTTATAAATGGTATGTACGGTTTTACCGCTTAGATTTGATGGGTCACGAGTGACAAACAGATCTCCCGACCAGAAATGTTGACCTCTGATTATTGGTGCCAGATGGATCGGATGGACAAGATACGGAACGAATATTCAAATATAAAAGGAATAAAAAATTTATCAATTTAAACTTGATCTATTTATCATAAAGAATTCTATTTACTTATATTCGAAACGTGTAAGCATAATCTTACGGATAGCCCGATTAAATTAAAAAATATTTTTAAAATTATAATAATTGACATGGATAAATATCAAGATTTTTTTTGTTGTATTTCTATTTTACTAATCAGCATTTATCTGGTAGGAAAGAGATCTACGAAATAGTTATACCAAAATTTATCCTTCATGTTATTTTTTTTTTTAAAAAAAAGAACGTATTTTTAAACTGGAAGGATGGTTGATTTTTTTTTTGGTAAAGCGATGTATTTATCAAGAATAATGAGAGTGAATACAATCCAAAAAATTTGAAAGAACGATATCTTTAAGCTGTACAGGAGATGCCCACCAGTCATAACAGAATGGCAAGCAACGAAGGAGGCAATTTAATCCACAACCGAATTAGCCTCCTTGAAAATATGTCTAATCTAAATAGAGGCATAACCCCGTAAAAGAAGATAATGTCTCGCAATATTGGGTGAGTTGAAGAAGCCGTCAGCAACCATCGAATCCAGGATATGACCATTAGCGAGTCTGCCTCAATAATCAGACGGTCCAAAAGGAGGATCGCGCGGGCATACCTAATACCGGCCCAGGCTGCATATAACTCCGTCATGGGGACAGTAGAATCCATGAGAGAAAAACCTCCTGCACTCAAAAACTCCAGTCGATGGTCCTAGATGACAAAGGCAGCGCCCCCGGTCTCTGACGAAGGCTCCTATCAAAGTTGACAGTGAATAGGTACAGAGGAGGGGGTTTCCAAGAGATGAAAACCCGGAGGGGTGCTCGAGGAGCGAGCTGGGAATCCCAGATCTCCGAAAAATACCCAGTCGACCAGTAGTACTCAGAGGCAGAAGCAGTAGCTCTGGCAACAATAATGCGGGGAGAGCATCTGACCGAGCAGAAAATGAGCTCATTCCTGTACAGCAAAATATGGTAAGTGTTGATCCCTGGAATGATTTTGATGATCACAAAACATTGGAGCATGTATATGTTACTAATTCTTTCAATTACTTGAGAAGTTTTTGCAAGAAATTGGTTACCTTTAGTTTGAATTAGTGTTCAAATTGGTTGAGAGGTAATTCAATTGTGTATAGACTCTTATTTATAAAAATCCTAATTTTTCAACTTTGTAATCTTGTAAATGGACTGTAAAATTATAAAAAGAAGAGTGTGTAGATTAGCTCTTGTTTGATTCAAGTGTTGAAAAATTTTGGAGAAGTTTGAAGCATTAAATGAAGTTTTGGCAAGAGCCGACTCATGGATCAAGAGCCTACTCCTTGAAGCATGGCATAAAGAAATTTCAGAGTTTCAGTACCTCGAGCCGACTCGTGTCCCAAGAGCCGACTCATAGAAGAATACATGTCTCTGAAGTCTGAGATCTCGAGCTGACTCGAGCTTCAAGAGCCGACTCGTCCAGAGTTATGTTTGTTGGTGACTGAGACTTCGAGCCGAGTCTGCCCTGAAGAGCCGACTCAAGGAAATTTCTATTTTGAGTTGATTGAAGGTTCGAGCTGACTCCAGCTTGAAGAGCCGACTCGCACAGGATTTCAGTTTGGGCTATCTGAGACTTCGAGCCAACTCGTGGACTTCGAGCCGACTCGAGTGACCGTTTTCTGCACTTTAACGGCTAGTTGCTGAAAGTGATTCCCTAGGCCCTACAACGGCTATATCTCATGAAAAATTATAAAAGGGATTACTTTTGATGGATTAAACAATTTTTTAGAGGGATTATTATTGATTCATCTTGGAAATTTGAAAAGCCTTCAAGTCTTTCACCAACCTACTTCAAGAGCATTCAAGATAGGAATCAAAGCTTCACCAACTTCCCTTCATCATTGAATCCACTCATTGAAGAAGCAAAGAAGCAGCTTGAAGAGCATTTAAAGCTAGGCTTCACATTGATCTACATCGGCAAAATTTAAACAAACTCGGTTTGTCGTGTAGTTATTTTTTATTTCTCTCTATCTTTGTTTTCTCTCTAAGAAAAGCAAGGGGCTGTGTCTTAAAAGAGGGTTAAAGGTTTTTAGGTGAACCTTGTGAAAACCTAAGTTAGGTTCTTGGTGATCCCGGTATAGAACCAAGTGTTAGGGTTTCTTTGGTGATCTCGTTCAAAACCAAAGGGAGTTGGGTTTTCTTTGGTGATCCCGGTAAAACTAAAGTGTATAAGTTTGGATTGTGAGCCTGGTAAAACAATCCGACTGTATTCCGGTTAAGGAATATAGTAAAAATCCCAAGTGGTGCTTGGGTAGTGGACGTAGAAGCCGGTTGCTCCGAACGACTCTAAATTTTCTTGTGTTTGTGTTTGTGCTTACTTTATCTTATTGCATTTACTTAATTACTTCCGTATTGTATATTGCACCACAACACCAAAAGGATTTCAAATTGTACATACTTATAAAAAGTTTTCATAATTCCAATTCACCCCCCTCTTGGGAAGCCACATGGGCAACAAGTGGTATCAGAGCAGAGTCTCTGAAAATTACTTAGAGTAAAGATATATGGCACATCCCATGAGTATTTCTTTGGCCGAAAGTCAATCCACAAATCGACCTCCACTTTTCACCGGAACCAATTATACATATTGGAAGGCGAGAATGAAAATATATATTCAAGCCGTAGATTTTTATTTATAAAAAATTATCTTGAAAGGACCTCACACACCCACTGTTAGAGTTAATGATATTGAGATTCCCAAACCAGAAGAGGAATGGGATGAAAATGATATGAAATTAGCTGAGCTGAATGCCAAAGCTATAAATTTGCTATACTGTGCTTTGGATCCAAATGAGTTTAACAGAATTTCAACTTGTAATTATGCTAAAGAAATTTGGGACAAGCTAGAGATTACACATGAAGGCACATCACAAGTTAAAATATCAAAAATAAATCTTCTTGTGCACAACTATGAATTATTTAAGATGGATCCTAGTGAAACTATTTCTGCATGTATACTTGTTTTACTGATATTATCAATTATCTCAAAAGTCTTGGTAGGACTTACACTAATGCTGATCTTGTTCAAAAAGTTTTGAGATCCTTGCTAGATAAATGAAAAGCTAAGGTGACAGCTATTCAAGAGGCAAAGGACCTGAACACCCTACCACCGGATGAGTTGCTTGGATCACTAATTATACATAAATTAGCCATGCAATAAAGGATTGATGAAGATTCCAAGAGAAAGAAAGCTATAGCATTTAAAGCTACCGAGGAGGACAAGAATGAAGATTCAGACTCATTTGATGATGATAATCTTGAAAATGATGAGATAGCCCTTGTAATGAGAAAGTTTAAAAGGTTTATGGGCAGAAGAAAAATAAATGGATGGAGGAAGCATTTTAGAAAAGAAGATTTTGTAAGAGAAAGAGAAAAGGACAAAGGAAAAAGAAAAGGATAAAGATAAAGATCAAATTTCAATATGTTATGAGTGCAAGAAACCGGGACATATACGTCCTGAATGTCCTGAAGCAAAGAAAAAGATGATCAAGAGAAAGAAAAAGAAGGCAATGCTTGCAGCATGGAGTGACAGTGATGATTCTACATCCACTGAAAAAGATGAAGAAGGAACAAAAACTGCACAGATCTGTCTTATGGGTTTGGAGGACGAGGTAACTACTTCTGAACATAATTTAGAATTTACATATGATGAGTTACATAATGCATTTTGTGAATTATTAATAGAATACAAAAAGGCTGGTTTGAAAATGAAAACTTTGAAAAATCATTGTGATACAATCGAAAAGGATAAAAATGAATTTGGTGAAAGAAATAAGATTTTGCAAGGTGAATTAAGTCTAGTTTGTGAAAGACTTAAGACCACCCAATTTGAAAAAGAAGAGCTTCTTGAGAAAAACAAAGGTTTGCAAAATGAAAATGATGATTTGAAAAAAGAAGTTCAAAAGCTCAAGCCTTTAGTTGAAAAATTAATCCTAAGTTTCAACAAGCTTGAACTAATTTTGAAATATCAAAGCGAGATAAATAATAAATTTCGAATTAGTTAAAAAGGTTTAATTTTAAATAAATTTTCTGCATCTACATCATATGCTCCTAAGTTTATTATTTCAAAATAATTTAGACCTAAATTTGCATCATCACATATTTTTTATTCAAAGCAAAAATTGTATGCTATGCTTGCAATAATATTGGTCATAAGGCATTTGAGTGTCATTTGAAACATAATGACAAGAAAAAAATCAAGAAAGTTTGGGTTCCAAAAGGAACCATTTCTACTAACTTGCAAGGACCTAAGAAAGCTTGGGTACCTAAATCTATTACGTGATTGTTTTGCAGGGATGTCTTGCGGCCACAAATATAAAGAAAAGATAGTACCTGGATAGCGGCTGTTCAAGACACATGACGGGTAATATTGATCAATTCTTCATCCTAGAACAAAAGGATGGTGGAATGGTAATTTTTGGTGATAATCGTAAAGGAAGGATAATCGGTGTTGGTAAAATCAAAATTACTCCTATATTTATTGAAAATGTGTTACTTGTAGAAAAGTTCAAACATAATCTTTTGAGTATTAGTCAGCTTTGTGACATTGGTTTTAATATTTTTCTCAAGTCATCAATGTGTATAGTAGTTGATCCACTTAACTCCAGTACTAAATTCATTGGACATAGACTTGGTAACATTTATGTAGTAGATCTTAATGATCTGGTTATGTCAAGCAATACAAGTCTTGTAGCAATGAATGACAAGAGCAAGGAATCAAGTTTACTATGGCATAGGCGACTTGGACATGCCAGTATGGATGCTATAGCCAAACTTATTTCAAAAGATCTAGTCAAAGGATTGCCATAGTTTAAAGTTAATTTTGATTATGTTTGCGATGCTTGTCAATTAGGAAAGCAAGTGAGGGAAAGTTTTAAATCCAAAAATATTATTTTTACTACTAGACCCTTATGGCTACTTCACATGGATCTATTTGGACCTACTAGGATTGCAAGCTTAGGTGGTATGAAATATGGCCTTGTGATTGTAGATGATTTTTCGAGATACACATGGATTTTGTTTATTGCACGTAAACATGAAACTTTCAAAGTATTCAAAAAGTTGTATAAAAGAGTTTCAAATTTGAAAATTTTGTCTGTTATTTCAATTCATAGTGATCATGGCACTGAGTTTGAAAATCAACATTTTGATCACTTTTGCACAAAGCACGGTATTGACCACAACTTCTCAGCTCCTAGAACACCACAATAAAATGGTGTTGTAGAAAGAAAGAATCGTACTTTGGAAGAGATATCCAGACAATGCCTTGTGAAGGAAATCTTCCAAAATACTTTTGGACAGAAGCTATAAACACTGCTTGCTATATTTTGAACAGATTTTTAATTAGACCTATCATTAGAAAAACCCCTTATGAACTATGGAACAATAGAAAGCCTAATATCAATTATTTTCATGTTTTCGGTTGTAATTGTTTTGTTCTTAATAATGGAAAAGATAATCTTGGTAAATTCGATGCAAAATCCGATGAGGTTATTTTTCTTGGATATTCTTTAAATAGTAAAGCCTATCAAGTTTTTAACAAAAGAACTTTGACTGTGGAAGAATCAATATATGTTGTTTTTAATGAATCTGACATTACATCTTTTAGAAAAGAAGATAGTGCTGATGATGATGCAGGTACACTAGAACATGGACTGAAGGATATGACTCTCAAAGACAAATAATCAAGTGAATCACATGAAGAACAGGTAAGCAAAAATCATGAAGATATACCCAAAGAATGGAGGTATGTATACTCACATCCCAAAGAATTAATTATAGGAGACCCATCTCAAGGTATTTGAACTAGAGATGCACATGACTTGATTGCTTTTGTTTCTCATGTAGAGCCATACACTATAGAAGAAGCTGAAACTGATCCTAATTGGATGTTAGCTATGCATGATGAGTTAAACCAATTTAGGGGGAATAATGTTTGGATCATAATAGAAAGACCTAATAACTATCCTGTTATAGGTACTATGTGGATTTATATAAATAAATTAGATGAGCAAGAAAATGTAATAGGAATAAGGCTAGACTGATAGCACAAGAATATAATCAAGAAGAGGGAATAGATTTTGATGAGACTTATGTACTAGTAGCTAGGTTGGAAGCTATTAGATTACTATTAGCATATGCATGCTTTAAGAATTTTAAATTATTTCAAATGAACGTAAAGAGTGCATTTTTAAATAATTTTTTATCTGAAAAAGTTTTTATCGAACAACCATCGGGTTTTATCAATCACACATTTCCAAATCATGTTTTCAAATTGAATAAAATTTTGTATGATCTAAAACAGGCACCTAGAGCCTGGTATGACAGACTAAGTAAGTTTCTAATTGCAAATGATTTTGTAAGAGGTAGTGTTGATACTACACTATTTATTCAAAGAAAAGACAATGATATTTTAGTTGTTCAAATTTGCGTTGATGATATTATATTTAGATCTACTGATGAATCTTTGTGTCAAGACTTTGCTAAGTTAATGCAGGGTGAATTCGAGATGAGCTTGATGGGTGAGCTGAGTTACTTCCTCAAGCTTCAGATCAAACAATCTAAGGAAGGTATCCTGATTAACCAAGCCAAATATATCAAAGAGATTATCAAAAAGTTTGGCATAAAATCAAGGAAAGAAATTGGAACACCCATGAATCCTGTATGTAGACTTGATAAAGATGATAATGACTGAATGCTGATCAAAAGCTGTATAAAGGTATGATCGGTTCTTTAATTTACTTGATAGCCAGTAGACCTGATATTTTATTTAGTGTCTGTATATATGCACGTTTTCAATCTAATCCAAAAGAGTCACACATCATAGCTATTAAAAGAATCATTAAGTATCTTAAAGGCACATGCAATCTAGGTTTATGGTATTCTAAGCATACATCTTTGAAATTAATTAGTTATTCTGATGTTGATTATGGAGGCTGTAAAATTGATAGAAAAAGTACAAGTGGCACCTGCCAATTTCTAGGTGTTAACTTGATTTCATGGCACTATCGTAAACAGAACTCTGTAGCACTGTTTACTGCTGAGGCAGAATATGTGGCTGCAGGAAGCTGTTGTGCTCAAGTGTTAGGGATCAAGTAAAACTAGAAGATTATGGTGTTGTCCAATCTAAAATTCCTATTAAATGTGATAACACTAGTGATATTAACTTATCTAGAAATCCAATTCAGCATTCTCGAACTAAGCATATAGAAATTAGACATCATTTCATTCGACATCATGTTTTAAAGAATGTTGTTGAATTAGAATTTGTACCTACTGAAGATCAACTTGCTGACATTTTTACTAAACCCCTTAGTCAAGATAGATTTAAAAAGATTAAAGGCGAATTAGGCCTGTGTGACCCATTATGAATGTTTTGACCTAATTTTTCAAAAAATAAGGAAATCTGCCAGCTTGTTGACCAGTTTTTTGGGGACAGTAGCATGCCGGGATCAGCTATGTCCCCTAAATTATCCAAAGTGGAATGACATGCTTCCTACTTACAAAGTAGAGATGCTACGACTTGTGTAGGTAAAAAAACTGATATATTATTTTATATCTTAAATTTTTAACAATTTCATTGCTTATTTTATTTAATACTTATTTTGTTGTTTATTTATATTGTAGAGCAAGTTCGTACTCCCTCCAAATTGTAATGATTTTGTGCTTAAGTCTCTCAATCGCAAGTGGAAAGAGTATAGGGCAAAGTTGAAGGGAGACTATAAGATAGAGGATAAGATAGAGGAGCAGGTTGCAGCTACTTATCCTCATGATGTACATCCTCATTAGTGGAGGGAGCTGGTTCACTATTGGTTCTCCGAGAGGGCACAAGTTGTGTAACATTATCAAACTTATAAACTTATTAATTTTTAATGTAAATTATATTTATACAATATATAACATAGTTTTAATTTTATTTTGTAGACATATTCTGCTATTGATAGAGCTGCACGAGCAGCTCAGTCTATTCCTCACACAACGGGATCCAAGAGTTATGCACGGCTCAGGCATGAGTTTGTATGTTTCTCATCCTATAATATTTTTAGTACACTTATAATTTTAACATCATGTATCATGCATGTGCCATGTATCATGGTACGAGGGTATAAGATGTGTCCTTTTAAAATTTTTTGTAACATTTATTCTTTCTATAGGCTGATCAGTAGGGGAGGGAGCCTGGTGAGGTGGAGTTCTATCGGATGACTCACGTTCACCAGGATGGCAATTTTGTTTGGGAGGAGTCTAGAGATCTATTTATATTTTTTTATTTATATTATATCATGATTTATAATTTTATTTTTATTAAGTATTAATATATGAGTTTTTTATAAAACATAGAAGAGGGCTACCTCTATGATTGTCGAGCGTGGTGACGAGTCTATATCATCTACGCAGAGCAGTCATGTCGAGGTCGAGGTATTCTCAGAGTTGATGGGACCAGAGCGTTATGGACGAGTGAGGGGTTATAGGATTGGAATTATCCCTACTCAATTATTTGAGGCAAGTATATTTACTTGGGATGCTAGAGATGGTCATGATGATTCAAGTGTTTGTAGACTCGATGATGAGATAGTAGTACTCAGACAGACACGTGATACAGACAAAGCAGAGATGCAGACTATGAGGGCTCAGCTTGAGCATGTTATATTTGTGTTGCATATATTCATGTCATCTCAGGTAAGTAATTGTTTATAACTACATATATATATACATATATTGTATGTATATAATAATTTAGAATGTATTGTAATATAGGTATCATAACTATATATATGTATATCTTGTAGGTTTCTGATGCATCTGCCAGTCGTAGACAAGACGACGACCACCCTCCCACGGACCATTGATGCCAATCGATTTATTATTATTATTATTTTTGTATGTCTTTTGATGTATCTGAACTTGGATCGAGTTTGAACATCTGTTGATACTTTTTATATATATAAAATACTTTTTATATTGACTTCATGTATATTTGTGTTTAGAGTATGAATGTTATATTTGTGTGATACAGGTTTCAATGAAATGATGTTTGATTCCATTTTGTATGTCTTTGGCTTTGTGTGATATAGGTTTGAATGAAATGATATTTAATTTTGGTGATAATGTATACAAGTTTTATTATACAGATTTGTGTTGATACAGGTTTCATTGTACAGATTTGTATTTGGCTCTGCATCATACAGGTATTTTTTTTTTTAAAAAAAAAACTTGCCGATGCTTTAAAGCATCGCTATCGTGTCGATTGCCGATACTTTAAAGCATCGCTAGGTTTTAAACCCGCCGATGCTTTAAAGCGTCGCTAGGTTTTAAACTTCCCGATGCTTTAAAGCATCGCTATCATGCCGATTGCCGATGCTTTAAAGCGTCACTAGGTTTAAATCCTAATGATGCTTTAAAGCGTCAGCACCTGTCGATGCTTTAAAGCATCGATACCTGTCGATGCTTTTAAAAAGCATCGTTATGTTTAAAACCTACCAACGCTTTAAAGCATCGCTAGTTTTGCCCTAGCGACATTTTAAAGCATCACTAAACTACCGATACTTTTTGAAAGCGTCGGCAGATTACGTCCCCATGCTTACATACCCGACACTTTTGTGATGTTTTTAAAAGCGTCAGGAGCTTTCTTGCCAACGCTTAAAAGCATCGACAAATGTCTTTAATAGCATCGACAATGTCCTCATTTCCTGTAGTGCATGTGGAAGAAAGTGATATAATCAGCTTAATATTCCGGTAAAGACACTGGGTTTAAGACTAGAAAGATCCATATTTGGCATCTCTCATATTTGGGGTGACATCCCTAGCAACCTAAAGGTTTTCTGGAACAGCTAGCATGTCTTTCAAGCTAGGAGGGAAGCACTTTGCTCCGCTTCATTTCCCTCAAAAAAAAAAAAAAAAAAAAGGAAAAAAGAAAAAAATAGCAATAACATATTTGCATAAGAGCATTCGCAATTATTGACATCCTCATGATACTTTTTAAAGTCTAAAACTTTTATCATCAGTTAAAATAAAATAAATGTGGAATTTAACTTGATTAGCCATACCTTATAAACAGGGCCAAACCCTCCCTCTCCAAGCTCGTTGAGATAGCATAATCAACTTATATTTTTTTAATTTTACATGTGCTAGAAGGTTTCCTTCGTGCTTAGATATGAAATCCCCTTTGTTCTTCTTGCTACTAATGATTTCAAATATTAAGACACCAAAATTGAATACATCATATTCCGTACATGGCATACTCTAGAGGCATGTATCCATTGCATTTATCATTAAGATGATATCAATTTTTGCTGAAGAATACATACTGCAATAATGAAAGGTAAATAATACCTGGTCCCTACAACTCTAAGTATTTACCATGTCTCATCCTCTCTAAATATTTTGGCCAAGCTGTAGTTTGATATTTTAGGATTCATATCTTTATCAAGAAGAATATTATTAGCTTTGAGATCTCCGTGAATAATTTTAAGGTCTAGAGTCTTCTTGTAGGTAGAGAAGACCTCGAGCAATCCCTTCAATAATGTTGTAATGGGTTTGCCAATCTAGTAACACACATTTATCTTTATCCGTCCAAAGTTTGGTTTATATTAGCCTTACTTTCACAAATAATAAAGAAACAAATTATCTATCCAAATCAGTTTGATTTTGTTTTTTGTTTTTTTAATTGCAGCAAATAAAGTAAGCTTACGCATGCATTTAGCCCAAGAGCAAAACAAATTATAGCAAATATTTTGGTTAGAATTAAAACCAGGCATTGCCTTTGTCTTCAAAGATTGATTACAATATGACAATAGATCTGGAAGAATTAATATAACATACTCAAGCTCTATGAAATTGGCCACCTCCACAAGGCTACCCACCCCGTAATTGTCATGACCAAGAACTTTTGAGTGACCCTACTTCAAAGTTAGATGAGTACCGTGCCCATCTATGGCTTTTTAATCAACAAAATTGAGTTATTGCTTCAGGGCATGGGTTAGTATTTATCGAAACAAATATTTTCTTAAACTATCGAACTGAGTATTTTAGAAGGTATCAATTATGTTGTAATTTTCTTAATTAATTTAGGAACATGAAACAAACATAAGAAATAGAACAGAAGATTAACTAACCAAAGAGGAAGGCATCCAAGCTTTTATTGGGCATGCATTTATATACTAGCATACTTACCTCTCCTTGAGCGATGCAACCTAGAAGTAGAACTAGGTTTTCGGTGCTAAAGCTTAACAAACAGCATCACTTCATTCATGAATCGTCGTTCTTGCTCCTCCCCAAGCATTTCCTAAATTCACCATATTCATCATTGCTATACTCAAAGAGTATATACATTAAATATAGAAACAGTATCAAACTATTTAGAAGCCTTGAAAGCAACATTGTATTCAAGGTGCTGAATTCAGGACCATACATCGATTAAGTGACATTGTACTAATTAGCTTGCTTGGCGAACTAGGAAAATACCTACTAGTACACGGGGCCGAAGCCATTCTATACAAGCTTGTTTTCGATCGAAAAAAGTTGAATCAAATAAAAGAAGCTCCTTTCCTTGCCTTCCTTGCATTCTTTGTTGTTGCGGTGACTTAGCAAAAAGAATGGCGGCACTTAGACGTAATCATTACTCATATTATGTTTACATATTGCAAGGTGGATTAATTTTACCTACTTTTCTCCTTCACTTTATCCAAATGCAAATAACCACCGAAGCAAGCAATAAAATCCCCATGACAGCTCACCACAATTGCAACTGTCGTACATGAATTTGAATGATATGAACCCGGGCATGGAACTTTAGCACTATCAACTGCAGGATGAACGTTCTTTAGTTTTCCTTGTCATTTTTTAGAAAAAATATGTTTTTCCTTTTCAGAGCATCAAGAAGTTCCACGAGTAAGTTGGGATGAGTATTGGTTGCCTGACTTAACCCCAGTTTGAAATGGATTACACCCGGTTACCAATTAATTGGTTTTAGTTTAGATATTTAACAAAACTTTTGAATGGGGACAGACCAAAAACTTTTAATTTGATCATGGAGAGCGGTGTTTTGAGCAACCCTGCTTTATGGTTCCTTTCCAATGACTTTGTGTAGCCCAACATTTACGCGGCTCAAAACCTAGTTCGAATCTACTCCAGTTGAGCATATGGCCCATCCTAGAGATGGCCTAGTCCGATGAGCTTTGAGATGGCCTGGACCCACTTCCAATTTTATCATGAATACTTGAATGTAGTATTATTTATTTTATGGTTATAATGGGTACCGCTTGTAATGCAACAAAAAATGTGACCAGCCAGAGTGGAAGGACCCTGGGGAGGCAAGAGTGACCCCACACCCTCAGATCTTGGCAACCATGGGTTAGAATTGGCATGGCAGGAATGTGACTACCAGCTGGCTCTCGAATAATCTGGTAACCTCATGAGCTTTTCACTCCTACCATCATTCGCTAGTAACTAAAAGACCCGAAGGTTATCGGCTAGGTCAATGCTTACAAAGTGGGCCACTTGGAAAGAGGTAAGCTAGATCCATGCATCCTGGCTCAATCAACCGTGGACCCATCCTTAATTAAGCACCTGATCTAAGCTTACATATCAGGACCCCGAGCACAAATCTCCCTCAAAATAGAAGAGCGTCTCTCGAGATAAAAATCTAAGCTCCCTGACTTTAGATGCCATAACAAACTCTCATCATCCTGGTCCATAAACAATCAGATTGAAGAAGATATCTCACTGCATGCCTAGCAATCAACACCTCCCTCACTGCATCCCTAACCGACTGGCAGACCGTATCCAAGGACATTAGGTGAAGCCCATGCTTATCCTATCTGGAACTTCACAAGAGATTCTGGAACAAATGCTCCATCTCCCTGAGGCATGAACTAGGCAGTATAGTATTCAACAATAGGTACATTGGGATGGAGCTCAAGATAGATCTAATGAGGGTGAGCCTACCCATCATGGAGAGAGAGGAGGCCTGCCAACCCTGAAGATGATCTCGGACTTGTTGAACAAGTGGTCTACACTCAATCTCCGAAGCCTCCCACTAGTCACAGGGACTCCAAGGTAGAAAAAGGTGCCAACCTGCTCTGAGATCCCCAAACTAGAGAGGATAGCCTACTTTGTCCGGGCCTTCGTTCTTGGATTGAACACAATAGTAGACTTATGCAGATTTACCAACTAGCCAGAATGTCGATAATAAGTCTCAACAATAGTGGCGAAGCATCTTGCGTTCTGGACAGTAGCTAGTCCAAAAAGAAGGTAACCGTTTGCAAAAAAAGATAAGAGAGGGCCTTGACTCCAAGAGCTGGCTAGTAGGGCTCGAGTAGCGATCCCTGTACTGCACTCCTTAGAGCACGGAAAAGAGCATCAGTACATAAGATGAATAGGTGAGAGACAAGACAATCTTGACGAAGATAATCGACGAACAAAAGTAGTCAGTCGGAGCACCATTAATAAGGATGGCAAAGCTGGGGCCTTCGATGTAGTCTATAATTCACATGATCCACCTTTCCAAGAAACTAAAATCATAAAGAGTCCTCCAAAGGAAAGGCCAACTCACCCGGTTATAAGCTCGCTCTATGTCTAACTTGATTGCCATGAAACTCTGCCTCGCAAGAGCCTATCTAAGGTCATGCATGAACTCCTGGGCTATGACATTATCAGTGATGCAACATCCATTAATAAAGAGTCCTTGTTCAGGATAGATGAGACGAAGCACAATCAACTGCAACCACCTGACCAAAACCTTGGCGTAGATTTTGTATAAGGTGGTACAAAGACTGATCTATCTGAAATGGCTAAGCACAAAGGCATCTGGTCTCTTAGGGATAAGAGTAATCAAGGTCTTCTTCCAGTCAAAAGGGATACCATAAGTGAGAGCTGTCTGCACCACCTCCATCACCTCACTCCCAACAATGGACTAGTATTGATGGAAGAACAGTGGAGGGAAACCATCAGGGCCCAGGGCATTATCCTCTCCAAGAGACCATAGGGCTTCTTGCACCTCCATAGGAGATACATGTTGAGAGAGAAATGAATTGTCCTGGTCAGAGACATGTACCATCGACTGGGAATCCTAGATAAAGCATCATCCCCCAGGGCAAGAGTCCATGTTGACCTGAAATACTGAAAAATCTATCTCTCAATTTGATCTCTATTCGTCACAAGCGTGCCTTCATCCTCTCTCAGCTACCTGATACAATTGGCTGGCCTTCGGATCATGGTGGGCTGGTAGAAAAATCTGGTATTACAATCACCCTCTCTGATCCACTAAATCCTTAACTTTTGCCTCCATCTAGTTTCATTCTATCTTAGTTAGGAATGATAGAGCAAGAGGTTGTAACAAAGCCTTCAAGATCAACCTCCTAAAGGCTCCCTCCTGATCCTCACACCTCTGAAGATGGGCAATATCAGCCTCCACCTTCTCAACCTATATGAGAATATCACCAATCTCAACCCAGTTCCACTGAAAGAGCCTATGCCTGGCCAGCTGCAATCTTTGAGTGACCAGGTATCTCACATCCCCTAGAATGGGCATCCTCCAAACCACTTGAATAAGATCCTAGGACCTCGGATAGAAGGTCCAGAACTTTTCAAAGCATAAAGGAGGTTTGTGCAGACAAGTGCCATTTGTAGTGATCCAGATCGGATAGTGATTCGATGCAATCCTTGGAAGGTGCTGAACCTGGTGCCCCAAAAAATGCTGCATCCAATCCACCTAGCAAGAACCTGATCAATCTTCTCCCATACTTTAGTAGTGCCAGACTAGTTGTTACACCAAGTGAAGTGGGAGCTCGAGTAACTAAGATTGATCAGACGAGTGTCCCCCAAAAACTTCTTAAACTCCCTGGAGTCAATACTATCCACAAACTACCTACCTCCCATCTTCTCATGGGATCCTATAGTATAGTTGAAGTCACCAGCAACAAGAGACGGAGTGCCCTGAGTCAAAAGTCTGGATATCTCATGTCACAGCCTCCACCTCTCCCTATACCCGGTGCTCGCATACACCCTGGAAAGAAGCCACAGGCCACCAATTTGCTCAGAAATAACTATGGCCACTTGCTGCTCACACATGTAAAAAGCATCCACCCTCATCGAGTCACATCTCCACATCACCTAGATGCCTCTAGACAACTTTCTAAACTCAATGGCATAGGTGCTCCACACCTACCGAAGTGGCCTCATAACCCGGTCCAAACTTCTCAAAAGTTGAGTCTTAAGCAAGATGCAAACATCAGAACACTACTGTTGGACCAATCTACTGAAAGAAGTCTAAGGCAGGTTTTTCCACTCCTCATGAGTTTCAAATCAAAATCCTCATGATGACATCTGGAACGGATGGGGGTCCACTCCTATACTACCTTAATATGACCCACAATAGTCTCCTCCGATGAAACAACCATCACTGGAGGCTCGTCTCCTACTCCCTGGAGAGCCTCTCTGAGCCAGCCAACAACATCCTCATGGCTCAAGTCCTGAGACTCTACCATCAAAACTGGCTCTAGTGAAGGTAGTCCCCCCTCTCCCTGGGCATTGGTGTCCCATGATGCCTCAAGAAGCAATGCAGAAACCTCCTCCCCTGGGCCACCGGTAGTGAAGACAAAGGTCCCCTGAAGAACTCTATCAATCGGCATAAGGTCCTCGACCATAGTGGTGCCCAACTTCGTGGTCCGTACTTTATTCTTCCTGCCTGGCCTCTTGCTGGGTCTTGCATTCTCAGATTTACTTGAGCCAGGCCTGATACTCACCTGCCCGGTGATGGATTAGGAGACCTGGCATGCTTGGGTTGGCCCAAACCTGTGGTCCCCTCTCTTTCGAGCTCTTCTTCCACCACATTCAACCCCAACTCTAGCATCCCCTGTCTCAGTGGCCCAAACCGGCCTACCAACTCCTGATCAGTAATCGAGCCACCCTCACCAAAGAAGACACTTGGTCGGAGGGGGATCACTGGCGAGCTACTTTTGCTGGCTTGACCCACCTGTCACCTTTCGGCGCGATGTCACCCCAACCAACGGCAGAAATTACCAGCTCCTTCCCTGGTCGCCTCGAGATCGGATTCACCTAGCCCTGGGGAGACTCCTTCCTCCCACCCTCAACCATCTTCTCCGACTCAAGCAACCAATGATGGACCGCCAAGATCCAAGGTCCCAGCCAATTCCCACTGGAGCCTTCCACTGCCACTCCCTCTTCACCCCTGGTCATATTGGATGGATCCAGCGCTCGTGCACCATTCCCTCCTCCCCGACAAAGTTCTCGTAGACAAATCACTACCGTTGATCCCCCCCAAGCCACCAATCAGGACTCCGGGAAACAGTGGCTGGGAGAGATCCAAACGGATGCAAACCCTTGCAAAGCCGACCTCCTCCATTCCAAAATGCACTCAACCACTACAACCACTTCTCTGGCTAGGGCAGTGATGATTCAAAGCGTCGCCGACCCCTAGAGTTCCATAGAAAAGTGCGGCAACCTCATCCAAACAAGTGCCATATGGATAGAGGTGGGAGAAGGGTAAAACCTTGATCACCATAGCTCGACCGCTAATGGTTGGCTGGAAACCACCCATGGTTGATTGAGAATAGAATCCTGCTCACCTGCCTCCTGGAAGTGGAATAGCAAGCATCCTTGTTCAAGGTTATAAGCTGCAAACTCTCCATTGAGTTTGGCACGTAGTCGAAACTCATGAGCTGCCGCCTCTGCCATAACTCTCTGGCCAAGGTTCCTAGCCACGAGTCCTTTGGCCAGCCAGTCCTCTATTTCACCTTTCATCATTTTCTCCGGCAGCTCGACCACCTCCGGGAACCGACGCGCTAACTCCGCCACCTCCTCTAGTGTGGGATCGGTCAAATCCCATTTCACTGGACAGCTTAACCTTGTCTTCCCCTCGTTTCATGCTCCATCCACCAGATTATGGGCTTCCTAGGAGTTACCCGACTTGGTCATCATCACTTCCGACTGCATTGACCATAGAAACCCCGGTGATCACCACGATCACAAGCAAAGATATTGAAGCATGAATCTTAATGCACGATACTGGCCAACACTCCTAACGGCTCTTTTTCCTCAAATACGTACGGCAACCTTCCTTCAAATTAAAATGAAAAAGAAAGGAGTTTATTAGCTATCCCATCAGTTTTAAAGGAGAAATTATTGAATGATCAGGTCAAAGTGGATTGGGCTTGAAACATATGGATGGTGGATAACACAAAATCAAAAATTGGTGAAATAGTAGGGGGTAATGTGGCATGTTAACCACCATGGGATTTGACCTATTTGGACTAGTCAAAGTAATAATTAGAGCACCAAAACTACTACAGAACCACTAGGCAAAGCCTAATTCACACCAAACGGTACAAGCTGGATTGCATACGCCTCTATGATGCTATGCAAAGTCCACCCTTGAATCAGTACAATCTGGCACCGACATCGGCACTGGCATTAGTGATGCTGACATTTGTCGATTTCTAGCTTGCACGGACCCAATGGTATAACTTTTTCTAACATGCAGTTGCTTACCTAAGTAAATGATACGGTACATGTCTAGGTCGATTGTTGCCAGCCGAACATAAAGATCCTGGCTGCCAAAGGAAAACACCCTAATATCGAAGGGCTCCACTATATATCCAGATTATGCAGCCACCCGTTGATATAAGCACTAGCATTGGCTGTGCATGAACAATTCCCTAAGCATGAAGTCCTACACTCAGTCCGTCCCATGCTCCTATCCACTATCGACCTTGAAGTGTTTGACTGATGTTGGATCGACCTTGAAGTGTCTGGCAGATCGTTGGTTTTTGATGTCCTTTTCTCAAATTTTGATGATCTAAATATGGGGATGATGCACATATCGAGAATGTCAATCCATTTTTTTATCCTGAGACCTCAGAGCTTCCAAAACACCATCCGCGATATGATCATAAAGATTCTTCAGAATCCATTTTTTTGGGATTAGCTAGTCTTGTTGTTACGATCATTACAGTAGGCAAGTCTACTAATAATTTTTTTTACTTATTTTAAATTTTTATAGAAAAAAATTTACATATTTGGACTAGTTTTGGAAAAGGAGATCTAGAAGATAAAAATTCAATCTAACTATCCAATCAATGGATCGGGAGCATATATAGCTTTGTATCATCGAATACAATGTATAAAAACAATCTATTCGAGAATCATAGAAGTATATCGAAACATTCATCTCTGTATCAACATATATATTTCTGCATCGAAACTTATTCATAATATTTTTTTTATTTATTACATGATGATGGAACATCCTGCTCTATCCACTTGTTGCTAAAGAGGATATACAGGAGTAGCAAGAGAAGGATGATGATGACAAGTAGGATCTCACATGATTTTTTTTATGATGTTATGTATTTACTTTGATATTTGTAAAATAATATTAATCTAAAAAGTTATATAATTTGTACTGTTAATATAATATAATTAATATTTTAATTTATGATTATTTATTTATGATTGTGGTATTTTATTTTTAATTTATTATAATTGCTTGTTCTTATAATTTAAAAAATATATTTTCAAAAAATATATTTATGGTTTTTTAAAAAAATTAAAAAAGTTATTATCGCGTCATTAATAATGGTAATGCCATTGGTAATATGTTATTAGCAATGATAATATTAGCGATGACAGTATATTATTATTATTTAATTTTTTTAAAAAAATCTAAAAAAATTATTGTCGATAGCACTAGCCATTGCTAATGCCATTGTAATCAGTTATTAGCAAAGAAAGTATTAGCAATGGTAATATGTTATTGTTATTTTTTAAAAAAAAAATTAGATTTTTTTTAAAAAAATATTAGCGATGACCTTGCCGTCGTCCAAGCCATCACTAATATCTCTTATTAGTAACAAAATTTTTCTATCGATAATAATGGATATTAGCGACAAAATTTTTCTGACCACTCTTAGCGACAATGTTCTATCACCATTAGCGACAGTAATTAACCATCGCTAATAATGTAATTTTTTATAGTGTACATTCATGGACAAAAGATGTTACCAAAGCTTCACATACTGTACCAAAATAAAATAGAGATTATAAAGCATAAGATTTTTCCATAAACCTAAGCCCCGGCCCCCAATACATCTAATCCCGAGGATATTTAATTGCTCTCTTTCAATAGGGTTATGATATATATATATATATATATATATATATATATATATATATATATATGTCAGAGTAAGTTAATTTAGACTTGAATTGATATTCCTACGATAATCAGGTTAGGCTAATATATTACGGGTATCTTAAGTCTATCTAGACTTAAATTTGTATCCCAAGTCGATTTAGACTCAATCTTCTAAACTTGTAAATTTAAGGCAAACTTAATACACCTAGTATAGCTAAAATACAGAAGTGGACTGCAGACTTATGATACAAGACTTGAGAAAGTAGAGGATAATTGTGTTGTTCCAACGAAGAAATACATAGACAATGAAAGAGCAAGAACTTTCATAACTTGTCACTTGCATAAAAAATTTTCCACCTCGTTTGAAGATTCATCGACCATCAACTATTGTAACTGATAATTCATTTATGCTTGCTGAGTTTGTCTTGCTTTTTGATGACTCAGCTTTGAAGGGTGTTCTTGTTGGTAAAAATCCAGGATGTTTTGGATCTAGCAAGGATGCATTTTTACCGCCTAACATCAATACCACAGAGGACATCGTTGGCCTATCTTTTGGACATTCTTGAACACACAATAAGCCGATCTTTAAACAATTCAGGGCTTCAACCATTGAAATTGAGTTGCCAAGTGATTCATCTCCTAGCTCCAAGCCATTACCTTCCATCCATAAACTCCATGCCTGAAAAAATATTACATCACATCATCATTTAATGAAAAAAGAGGAACATAAGAATAGAATTAACTATTATTTTCCCATCTTACATGTGTTAAAAGGTTTCCTTCGTGCTCGGATATGAAATCCCCTCCATTTTTCTTGCCACTAATGATTTCAAGTACCAAGACACCAAAGCTGAATACATCAGATTTCACCGAGAAGAGACCATACATGGCATACTCTGGAGACATGTATCCACTGCACTTATCATCAAGATGATTACAATTTTTTTCTAAAGAATACGTACTATAATAATGAATGGTAAATAATACTTACTATGTCCCCGCAACTCTCTGAGTATTTACTGTTGTCTCATCCTCTCTAAATATTCTGGCCAAGCCGAAGTCTGATATTTTAGGATTCATATCTTTATCAAGAAGAATGTTACTAGCTTTGAGATCCCTGTGAATAATTCTTAGTCTAGAGTCTCGATGTAAGTAGAGAAGACCTTGAGCAATCCCTTTGATGATGTTGTAGCGGGTTTGCCAGTCCAGTAATACACGTTTATCTTTATCTGCCCAAAGTTTGGTTTATATTACCCTTACTTTAACAAATAATAAAGAAACGAATTATCTGTCCAAATAAATTTGATCTTGTTTTTTTTTTAAATGGTAGCAAACAAAGCAAGCTTACGCATACATTTAGTCGAAGAGCAAAATAAATTATAACAAACATTCTAGTTAGAGTTAAAACCTAGCATTGCCCTGTCTTCAAATATTGATTAAAATATGGTTGTAGATTCAGAAGAATCATTATAACATGCTTAAGCGCTCCATGAAGTTGGCCACCTCTACAAGCTAGCCACCCCTAATTGTCATGACTAAGAACTTTTAAGTGGCCCTACTTATATTTTTAGATGAGTGTGCCCAACGATGGCTTTTTAATCAGCAAAAGTGAGTTATTGCTTCAAGGCAAAGGTTAATATTTATCGAAACAAGTATTTTCTTGAACTCCTGAACTAAGTATTGAATGTATCGATCATGCTATGATTTTTTTTAATTTAATTAGGAATGGGAAACAAACATGAAGAAGAGAATAGAAGATTAACTAACCAAATAGGAAGGCATCCAAGCTTTTATTGGGCATGTATTCATATACTAGCATACTTTCCTCTCCTTGAGTACAGCAACCTAAAGTCGAACTAGGTTTCGGTGCTGAAGCTTAGCAACCAGCATCACTTCATTCATGAATTCATCAGTGCCCTGTGTCGAAGTCTTTGAAAGTCTCTTTACAGCTATTTCTTGCTCCTCTCCAAGCTTTCCCTGAATTCACCACATTCAGCATTGCTATAATTAAAGAGTACCGAATATAGAGATAGTATCAAATTGTTCAAAAGCCCTGAATGCAACATTGTATTCAGGGTGCTGATATTTAGGGCCTTACATCGACTGGGACCTGCAAAGAGACATTGTACTAAGCTCGGTTGATTAACCATGAAAATACCTTGTACACGGGGCCGAAGCTACCCTGTCCAAGCTTGTTTTCGATTGAGAAGTTGTTGGTCGCTACAATGATTGTTTCCAGATCAAATATGGGGAGCTCCCAGTCCTTGCCTTTCTTGCATTCGTTGTTGCGGTGACTAGCAAAGGGAATGGCGCCTAAGGTACCAGTAGTCAAAAATAATAAATAAGCACCAGTAATGTTACGCTTACATATAGCGAGTTGGACTAATTTTACCTGCTCTTCTGCTTCGCTTTATCCAAATACAAACACCCATCGAAGCAAACAGTAGAATCCCTACGATAAAACCCACCACAATCGCAACTATCGTACGTGAATTTGAATGATCCGAACCCGGGCCTGAAACATTAGCATCGTTGTATAAGTAAATGATGAACCTTCTTTATTTTTCCTCATTGTTTTTTTATAAAAAAAATTCCTTTTTAAAGCATCAAGAAGTTCCACATGTACTGATAAGTTGGGATGAATATTGGTCGCCCGACTTAGCCCTGCTTTAAAATTGGTTGGACCAAGTGATCAATTAGTTGGCTTTAATTTAGATATTTAACAAAATTTCTAAATGGAGACAAGATCAAAGGCTTTAATTCGAGCCAGGAGAGTGGTCTTTTGAGCAACCTTATTTAATGGTACCTTTCTGACGACTTGGTGCGGCCCAACATGTATGTGGCTCTAATTTTAGCTCAAAACTTAATTCGGAATTACTCGGGCCAATCCCAAAGTTGGCCCAGCTCATGATGACCTCCCAAAGGTGGCCCGGACCCACTTCCAGTTTTACCCCGAATACATGAATTCAGTATTACTCATTCCATGGGAATAACGAGCACTGCTTGTAATGCAACAAAAGAGTTTCTAATAGGATTTAATTAATTGGAAACGTGATCGTTTTAAAAGATCAAAACTTGCTAATATAATAGTCTTCGAGGAAAACTATGAAATTTGAAAAAGTCATTTGAGTAATCAAATGTTTTGGATAATATTTAGCTATTCCTGGGCAAAAATTTGGATTTAGTCCATCTACCACCCATAAGGGCATATCGTGTCCTTCTTTTTGCTTCGCGCTCTACCACGAAGCCTTAACTAGAAAGCCAAAGTTTCAAAATCTTATTTAAGTTGCCAAAACTAAAGTCGATGATAATCTTATTTCGAATTAATATAAAAGAATAGAGTTTGTTAGCTATCCATCAAAGAAATTATTAAATGACCAAGTCGAAGCGGAGCGAGGCAAATCTCGAAACATATGCATGATGAATAAATAATGCACAATCGCAAATTAATTCAAGGGAGGAATGTAATCTGCCGTGTTATCCACCATCGGATTTGGCATGGTCGATCTGGACCGGTCGAATAAGTAATAATTAGACCACCAACAAGTTATCGAACCACTAGGCAAAGCCCGACTCGCACTAACCAGTACAAACCGAACTACATACGCCTCTATATATAACAGTGCACAAAGTCATCCTTGAATCGGTACAAACTGGCACCGGCAATGATGCTGACATCTGCCGATTTCTAGCTTGCACCGATCCAATGATGTAAATCTTTCTAACATGCTGTTGCTTATCTCAGTAAATCAAACAGTACATACCTAGATCGGCTGCCGCTAGTCGGACGTAGAGATCCTGTCCACCAAAGGAAAACACCCTGATATCGTTGAGCTCCGTTGTCCAAATTATGCAGCCGGTCCCGTTGATGTAAGCACTAGCATAGGCCGTGCATGAACAATTCCTCAAGCACGAACTCCTACACTCAGCCAGCCCCATGCTCCTGTCCACCGTCGATCTCGATGTGTCCGGTAGCTTTGCCTCCTTTATTATCACAAACCCATCAGTAGTTCCGTTCTGGCAGTCCAGCTTCGTCATCCTCGCACACCCGTCTCTTGTTTCCCGAAGATCCCAATCTTTCTGTGATCTAGGCTTAAATCCCTTCAAGCAACTACATATCCATGATGCATCCGTACTACACACACCGAAAGCACCGCATTGTGACATGTAATCGCACCGGTCGTTTGGCTTAGTCACGTAGGTGCTCCACATTTGGCTATCATCGATCCAGACAGACCGTTGGACCACGCCGGTGTAGTTCATGATATGCCTTGCTTTGAGCGACGTGCTGTACGTGTGGTAGACCTCGTCGTTATTCATGACAAAGTCGATTTTGAAGATTTTATAGCGTATAATTTCAGGGATGCCATTCATCCATTGCCCGTTCCATGGACCGACACGTAGCACCTGCTTTGAACCTTCCCACAAAAATGCCTGGGGGTCGCCATGGAGATCGACAGCCATGGTGTAGGGGCCTAGCGCTGGGTCGCTAGGACTGGTCCATGAGGTGAGGTTACGGTTGAGGCCACTCGTTAGGTTCCACCCCAACTTCATCCCGGGTAGCAGAGTATCGGTGGGGTAGTCGAAGCTCTGCCATGCAAAGCTCCGTGGAACCTTACCGTCGCCATGAGCCTCTTTAACGATGAAATTGCCATCGTCTAAGAGTTGCGCAACTGGACTGGCAAGGCCTGACGAGCCAGAGGACCAGATGGTTTTAGAATTCTGGTCGGTGATGATGAGAGCTCCATTGTCGGTGATCGACAGGCTTCCATTGCGCTCGGAGATCGGGTGCTGGCGATTGGCAACCCATACAACGGTAGGAGGTGAGACCTTGTACCACATGCCGACATAACGATTGCTAGTTTGGACAGGGCTGAAGAAGCCTAAGACGAATGTTTTCCCAGCTGAGATCAACTCTTGGCCATCGGCGAGGGGTCGGGATGGGGTTAGGGTGTCGCCTCCGATGGAGGGAGAGAAGTGAGAAAAAAAGATCAAGAGGAAAAAGAGCAGTGCGGCAGGGAGCCTGCCCATCTTCGCAAACAGACTCGTACGGCTTCTTGATTTTTCTTAAGATTAAGGTTTGTAGTACCTCTAAGTGGAGAGTTGGCCGGTTGGATATGTTATAGAAGATGTGGTGACTACTGAGCCACGTCATCTTTTCGGACCTATTCAAAATCCTTTATGTTCTCCGTCTACGGACGGGCCCCTTGACCTGTCATAATGTCATTGCAGAAAGGAGGCCTGATTAAACGTGTTAGCTTTTAACTACATAAATGGTGTGGGCCCAACAATAGCTGGTTTGGGCCGTATCTTCCAATCCAAGGAACGATTCACTTTCCTCCGGGCCATTCCACCGATGGATCGCTCGATGGTCTCTTCGTGATGAACAATGACATCCAGAGTGCGAAAGATAATTTTGCAAAATATACAACCTGAAGCAGAATTCTCAAATGACGTCACTTATCCGAAAATCAAAAGCTAAGAAACTAAAATCCCCAATCCTAGGATATACAACAGCGATAATTTTGCCGCTTGTATTAATTTTTTTTTACAGACTAACCAATCATGCATAGATATTAAAAATTTCTTTTTTAATTTACCGAAAGAATTTTTATCTATAAATATAATTTTAAAATATTTAACCGATTAACAAAAAATAATTTATTTTAAATAACTTATATTTGATTAAACGTTTAATTTTTAAAAAAATTATATAAAATATCTATTATATTCTTAAAAAATATAAAATCATTCTTTTTTACTCTCAACTTTGATATAAATATTAATATAATATAATATATCATTAAATCATAATAATTTATTATATTAATACGATATTAATACATATATCTTGATATTATATTAATATAAATGTTAGTGTAATATTAATATAATAAATATTAATATTTATAAGGTTAATATCAAAATATTTTTGGAAAGAAAAGGTTATCAATTTTTATTTCATAGAAAAATCCAAAATTTATTTGTTTTATGAATTTATAATTTTTATAAAACATGAAAAATATAATTTTATGTGGAAAAACGTTTTCATTTTTTAAATTCTATCGTAGACACTCGTTTATCTTTTCAAGATTTTTTTTTTTTTTTATCATTTTTGGCGAACCAAACGAGCCCAAATAGTTGTTCCCATGGTTCAAAGATGGTTGACTTGGTCAAGCTGAAAGGCGGTGCATTCAGTATGATATATTGATATACTTTGTCTTAAAAAAAAGTTTGAGATTGTTAAATAGATCTGTCGAAGATGATCGCAGCCGCTGTGACATTTTTTCATTAACTAATAATTACTCTGCGATAAGACTCTTCTCATCACTCGACAACTAAGCAGGTGGACATTCATTAGGTCTGCGTAGACGTGCAAGCGATTACATACTGGTCATGTCAATAATCAATCAATCATGATCATCCATGCATGCCGGAATGGCTATGAATGTATAAGACTTACATGTACATTGTATCAGGAATCTTGTGGAAGATGCATGATACAGACATAGAGAACAAGTCCTTCCAAGCTGAGCCAATCATCTCAGTCCTCGCAACGTGGATGGAGGTTGGATCAACGCTGCACTTCTAATGTACACATCCCGTTCCGTGCTTTCAGACTTAGATCAGAGTGGCAAACATCGATGACTTGGATCGGAGTGGCAAACATTGGTAACCCTGCTATTTTTTTTTTTTCGAGGAAAGGTCCGGCTGTTCTGTTGTGAAATTAACTTCGACAATACGTTATAGGGAATCACAACGATCGCCAATAATGAATTGGGTGCAATCGGCAGATAATATCCTACCTTCTTGTCTTTTCTTTTCAGCTCTCGTGAATAAGTTATTTTATAATTTAGACTTGAAAACACTGTGATTTTTGGACATTTCTATAACATTGACTTGGATAATTATGACCATCCGTGTTCATAGTTTACAAGTATACTGGAATTTTCTGCTGCCAGATGAATCATGGTCTTAATTTGTATCAATATGATCAAGATTTATTAATTGCCGCCATACTAACCAATCTCTTGAAATAAGGTGAAATAAATGGCTGTCCCTCGAAGTTGTCGTAATCAGGCCGGTTTTGGATGGAGACATAATTATAAATGAGCTATACTTAGATTTGATGGATTGGGATTGTTTTGAAATTTATGCATGACTCGATCCAACATTTGCTCTCACAAAAGAATCATTCTTCTGCACGATTGATACAACCCAAATCCAGGAAGACTAATTCTTAAAATGAAAGAAAAAAATTTCAGTATCGCAGTTTTAACTTGGGACGGTAGCAGAGATCACAATCGTCCAAATCCATAATGGGATATGTTGCGCTCACCAGGCTTTTCTTGGACTGGACCGAAGCTAGTGGTCTTCCAATCAGGCGACTGATCCATTTCACCAGAAGTCCGACCGGTCGATCCATCGAAGTAGAGATCCGACTGATCTTTTCCTCCAGAAGTCCGACTGGCCGACCCACCGAAGTAGAGGTCCGGCTTATCTTTTCCTCCAGAAGTCCGACCGACCGATCTACTGAAGTAGAGGTCCGAACGACCCACTTCCGTCGAGATCTGACCGATCTGCTTCTCCAGAAGGCCAAACGGACGTTTTCCCTCGGACGACCGGCCAACTCCCTCTTGTCGAAGTCCGACCGACCCGCTCTAACTCCAGAAGTAATTCAAAGGCTCCGGAAACCCTTTCCAGCTGGTACCAGAATTCTGTTACAATAGACACCATGATGTGGTCACGTCCCGGTGCCACCTGGCCACTATCCCGATTCTCTTAGGGGCAAATCGGGCATTCTCAACCCATCCTCTAACAGAATTTGGCAGTATTCCACATCTATATAAGGTGACCGGGGGACCTCATTTTGGGCTAAGTACTCTCTCCCCTTTCACGCGTTTTCTCCATTAAATTCCTCCATTCTGTTGCCCTCAAGCTCTCGCTGATTTAAGCATCGGAGTGTCCCCCGCCGGAATGCCACCGGCCCTTGGGGACTTTGTTGCAGGTACCGAGGGAGGAGCGCTCCAGTATAGCCGACCGAGCCCGGTCCAGGAGAAGTCACCGCAACAGATTGGCACTGGAGGGAGGGCAGGCTGAACCTCCGGTCCAGGTTCATTTTTCCCTTCTCTAAAAGGAGGAACCCACTTACTAAGTCTGATAATGGCAAAGGAAAGAGCCCAGAACACCTCCGCCAAGAGAGGTCACTCCCTATCCAGGTCCGAAGGACCCCCCAGGGAGAATGATGCCGCCGCCGCCACCGAACCCACTGTCGTTCTGGGACTGCAGCAGTTCCAAACGCTCATGAACCGCATCGACAGGCTCACTACTGCGGTTCAGTATTTCCAGGAAGCGGCTAACAACCGGCAACAGCCACCTACTACGTCCTGCACCAACCACCAACCAGTCGCCGAGGGGAGCCGACGCCCAGAAGCCCCTCAGCCTCACTCCCACGTTGTTCCGGAGCCCCGGAGGTCTTTGGGGGGTCGCACTGACGGGAAGAGGGCGAGGTCAGCCTCACCCTCCTTCACTGACTTCGTCCCCGATGGCGTTCGGTACGCTGTCGAAGCCCCAAGGGACTATACCAGCAAAATTCTGTGCATGGAGAAGCGCATTGCTAAAATAGCCGACCGGCAAAAGGCCGAAATGGGGCAGGTGTACGACACATGCTTGCCTTTTTCTGATGAAATCATGAGGGAGACGATCCTCCGTCACTTCAAAATCCCGCAGGTGGACCCCTAAGACGGTACCACTGATTCGCTAGACATCTGGGCACCTATAAGGTCCACATGATGGTACAAAGCACCTCTGACGTCCTTTATTACATTGCCTTCCCCGCCACTCTAAAAAAGGTCGCTCGGATGTGGTTTTCCGCCATCCGACCAGGTATGATCCACTCTTTCTCTCAATTTGAAAATATTTTTCTCTCCCATTTCAGGACTTGCAGTCGGATCATGAGAAACACCGACTGCCTCTTCCTCCTGCTGCAAAAGGAGGGAGAGACCCTTTGGGATTACATGGCCCGTTTCGACTCAGCGTCCATGGAGAACCCGGATCTAAATGAAGACGTAGCTATGTCGGCCTTTAAGAGAGGACTGCGCTCGTCCAGGCTCACTTTATCCCTGGAAAAGAAATTTTCGACAAGCTACTCTGAGTTGCTGGCCCGGGCGCAGAGGTACGCCCTAGCAGAAGAGTAGGCGGCGAGCCGATGCCAGGCTGACAGGAGGCCGGCTCCCAAGAAGTAGAGCGACAAGGCTCCTGACATCCGACCTCCCAATGATAGCAATCGGTCGGCCCAACACCGCAATCCGAAGCCGAAGGACTTCCCTAGGAGGTTTGAAACCTATGCACCCCTCTCCCTTCAGAGAGAGAAGATCCTCCTAGAAATTGAGAACGAGACCTTCCTACAAAGGCCTTGTCTGATGAGGAGCCTCTCTGCCTCTAGAAATAGAGACAAGTACTACCAGTTCCATCGGGACCATGGACACAATATTGAAGAGTGCATCCTGCTGAAGGATGCCATCGAAGACCTCATCAGGAGGGGGTACCTACACAAGTATGTTCGACCCCGCAGGGATCGGGCCAAAACCTCAACTGCAAGAGACCCCCTGGGAGAAGTAGAGCTTCCCAATCAGTGTCCGACCGATGGCAACGTTGGCATGCTACACCGTCGGTCCGACTGGAGACATGATGAAGACCAGAACATTGTGAAGAGGTCTAGAGGTTCTAATGTAATCAATTTCTCTGATGAAGACCTCCTGGAATCCCATCTTTCTGGAGATGACCCTGTAGTTGTGTTGGCAGTAATTACCAACTATGATGTAAAGCGAATCCTTATCGATAATGGAAGCTGTACGGAAGTCTTGTATGATGCCTTTGTCAGAATGAACCTGTCCAAATCAAGGCTGCAAGAATCCCCCATACCGCTGACAAGCTTCAGGAGAAACTTTGTTGGTGTCGAATGAGAAATAACTCTGCCCATGACCATCGGGATAGAGCCTTACCAGAAGACCCTCCCCATCAACTTTGTGGTCGTACTAACGACCTCAGCTTATAATGCCATCTTAGGCTGGCCAGCTCTCAACAAGTTTCGCGCCATCGTCTCTACCTATCATCTGCTGGCAAAGTTTCTAACTCATAATGGAGTCGGAGTAATGAGGGGAGATCAAAGGATGGCCAGACAATGCTTGACTATTCATTACAAGCAATCGGAAGGACACCCCACTCTTGAACAACTTGACCCCAGAGTCGTAGCCGATGGCTATGGCCAACCTGTTGAGAAGATTGTGTTTGTTCCCCTTAGGGAGGACGACCCCACTAGGGTTCTCTAAATTGGGAGCACCCTCAGTGAGGAGGTCAAGTTAGAGCTGATTGACTTCCTAAGAAGCAATGCCGACGTCTTTGCTTGGTCGGCATCGGACATGCCAGGCATCCCATCGGATGTCATTAGTCACCAGCTTAAAGTGGATCAGACCTACAGGCCTGTTCGACAGAAGAAGAGGAGCTTCGCTCCCAAAAGATAAAGGGCTATTGACGAGGAGGTCAAGAAGCTCTCTGATGTGGGCTTCATCAGAGAGGCCCATTACCCTGATTGGCTAGCAAATGTTGTCATGGTAAAGAAGGCCAATGGAAAGGGAAGGATCTATGTAGACTACACCGACCTCAACAAGGCTTGTCCGAAGGACAGCTTTCTCCTACCAAAAATTGATCAGCTGGTGGATGCCACGGCCGATCATCAGCTTTTGAACTTCATGGATGCCTTCTTCGGCTACAACCAAATCAGGATGCACCCGGAGGATGAGGAGAAGACGGCCTTTGTCACTGACAAAGGATTGTATTGTTACAAGATGATGCCCTTCGGCCTGAAAAATGCTAGTGCCACTTTTCAAAGGCTGATTAACCAGGTCTTCGAAGGGTAGCTCGACAGAAACATAGAGGTATATGTTGATGATATGATAGTCAAGTGCTTCCACAAGGCCGACCATATAAAAGACTTGTAGGAGTCCTTTGATGCATTGAGACGACATCGGATGAAAATGAATCCTGCCAAGTACACATTTGGGGTGACTTCCGAGAAGTTCCTTGGTTTCCTGGTCACACAAAGAGGAATTGAAGTCAACCCTGACAAGATCAAAGCCATTATTGACATGGGACATCCGACCAATAAGAAATAAGTGCAAGAGCTTGAGAGCCGTATAGCTTCTCTCAGTCATTTCATTTCCTGGTCGGCTGAGAAGTCACTACCATTTTTCAAGACCTTGCACCAGTCCGACCGCTTCCACTGGATCGATGAGTGTCGATCGACTTTTGAAGCTTTGAAGAATTACCTAAAGAACTCTCTGTTGTTGGCCAAACCAACAGAGGGAGAGGCGTTATACCTGTACCTGTCAACGTCGGACGAGGCGGTCAGCTCCATCCTCGTGTGAATGGGAGAGTCCAGCACCGGAATCGGCACACGACCGGTCACACAAACTCTAGGTTTTCTCCTAGAGATCATGCAAGGCCTAGGTATACAAGAGTCAAACACATCAAAATTAACTAGTATTATATAAACAATTGATCAACAATTAAACAATCTATTTATTAAATCAATATCACTAATTGGTCTATTGATTCGCAACAAGCATCAGTATCCGAAACTAATTCTAACTAACTAACTAACTCAACATTAATGAAGCTCCGTCTCATGCCCAGCCCAATCCTCGCTATGTATCTTGAGTCTCTGAAAAAAATAGAAAATAGGGAGTGACCTATACAGCCCAATAAGGTTCCTTCATAATCACACCAGTATTAATATAAAAACTAAAAGCAGCAAGATCGTAATCATATAATGGAAAACGATAAATTTTTCGATCACGTAATCCAAAACCAATAACATATCAAAACCTTTCATAACATTATATTTCCTTTATATGTTTTCATTAACTTTTCCTCTTCTTTAGGGTTCTGGACTAGCCACGGTCACACTCCAGCCTATGACTGGCATACTGTTATCACACTCCCGCCTGTGACTGGCAATCTCATAATCGACCATGTACAATCTGCCCATGGCCAGGCTCACATACTAAGCCCGCTCTGGCTATGTAATTGACCATATACAACCTGTCCATGGCTAAGCTCACGTACTAAGCCCGCTCTGGCTATATAATTGACCATGTATAACCTGTCCATGGCCAGGCTCACGTACTAAGCCCGCTCTGGCTATATAACCACGATCCCGTGGCATGGCTAGTCCAAACACTGTTAACACTTAACTTTTCACATCATCTTATCAAAACATGTCATTTTCCAACATCCGATATCACGGTCCAACCCATTTCAAAGACCACTTGACAACCATGGTATATTAAATAAAACACAAATAACAATAATAACAAATCCACTTATATTTCGGGAAATCAATCATGCTATCCGAAAGCAACTATGCATGTAAATATATATATATATATATATATATATATATATATATATATATATATATATATATATATATATATATATATATATATTCGGATCAAATCAGGCAAACCAAAATAATAAACACACACATATATATATACTGGTGATCAGGTCCAGAATCCTTACCTTCAAGAGTTAACCCAAAATACCTAGTGTCAATCTGTACTCGGAGCTCGCTCAACACTTCCTACTTAGGAGACTGTTGTCCTACAACATAAATAATTTATTTAAAATTCTTCTACGATTCATCCAAAAAAACCCCAATTACACGAATTTTGAGAAAAAACTTTCCAATCCTCTCATCTTTCT
Source organism: Areca catechu (assembly GCA_021397845.1). Taxonomy (NCBI): domain Eukaryota; kingdom Viridiplantae; phylum Streptophyta; class Magnoliopsida; order Arecales; family Arecaceae; genus Areca; species Areca catechu. The sequence continues at coordinate 64,287,806 of CM038039.1, forward strand.
CTCTCCTCTTTTTCCTCCTCTTTCTCTCTCCTCATCATCTTCTCTCTCCTCTTTCTATCTCCTCATTTTTTTTTCACGGAACAGGGCTTCTCCCTTTCTTTTTTTTTTCTTTTTCTTCTTCTTCTTCTTCCTTTCTTTCTTCTCTTCTCCCCGAACCCACCCTGCTTCTCCCTCGGCCTGACCGACCTAGCCTTCCCCTCGGCTGCCAGCAGCCAAGGAAGATGGTCTCCAGGAAGGGGAGCTCAGCGAATGGAGTGGATGGTGGCACAGCCATCAGCGGTCCACAGCCCCCAAGACCAAGACAACCCCAGAAAATTAAATTAAATCCTCCCAAAGTACAAAAGAAAAAATTACCTACCCTGGATGGACTCTCGGGTGCTCGCCAGAGAGGAGAAGGACGGTGTGGGAGGCTCGATTCGACGATGGTGGAGGGTGATTTAAAGAAAACTCTCAATGGATCTCCCTCTCCGTTTGGGAAGTAACCACCGCCCGATCGAAGTCCAAACTCATCCCAAATACACCTCTGACAAAGCCCCTCTCCTCCACGTCTCTACCCTCGAAAACTCTGGTGAAGATGCTAGCTGGATGAAGCCAAACCCAGCTCCCCTGTTCCACGACCTCTCCCTTTTTTTTTTTTTGACTGGTTTGGGTTGAAGTCGGCTGGGCCTGCCGACTTCAGCCCAAGCCCGAATATTACAGGTCAGCAGAAACATGTCTATTACATCAGTAAAGTCCTCCATGATGCCGAAACAAGGTACCCTAAGTTGCAGAAGCTTGTTTATTCCTTGGTCATAGCTGCCAAACGGCTCCGACCCTACTTCCAGGCGTATCCTATCGTCGTCCTGTCCAACCAACCTCTTAAGGCGATCCTCAGAAGTCTGGACACGTCCGGTCGGCTCGCTAAATGGGCCATCAAGCTTGGCAAATTCAACCTCTCTTTCCAACCCCGGTCGGCTATGAAAGCCTAGGTAATTGCTGACTTCATTGCAGAATGTACCTGGAGATGGGAAGCATCCCCGCAGACGGCCGACACACCTAAAACTGAAACCATCGAAGAAGTGGAGCCTGCTTGGACCCTTCACGTGGACGGAGCATCCAACCTTGTAGGCTGCATGACAGGCCTGATCCTAACCGACCCCGATGGATAAAGTTTGGAGTATGCTTTGCACTTTGCATTTCAAGTGTCAAACAACCAAGCAAAGTATGAAGCCCTCCTTATAGGACTAAGAATAGCCAATGAGTTGGGCATTGGTCGAGTTAGGGCCTTCTCTGACTCTCAACTGGTGGTGAATCAAGTAATGGGCGAACTCGAAGCGAGAGATCCGACCTTGGCCAAATACCTGAACAAAGTACAAAACCTTATATCTCGGCTTAAATTCTTCAAAATCGTCCATATATCTCGACTGCAGAACTCCCGAGCAGATGCTTTGTCACGATTGTCTACGACCGTCACCAACACTTCCGACCGAACATTCGTGGAGTATCTGCAATGCTCAAGTATTGTTGAAGAGCCGGCGGAAGTTCACCAAGTTAAATAAGAAGCCTCTTGGATGGACCCAATTCTTGCCTTCCTCGTTAAAGGAGCTCTGCTAGAAAATCAGATCGAAGCCAAGCACGTACACTGGACAGCTTCGAAGTATGTCGTCCTTGACGACACCCTTTACAAGCGGTCATTCTTATAGCCCTTATTGAAGTGCTTAGGACCGACCGACGCAGACTACACACTCAAAAAAGTGCATGAAGGCATCTACAGTGACCACCTAGGAGGAAGATCTCTTGCTTACAAGATTATCCGACAGAAATACTATTGGCCTACAATTCAGAAGGATGCATTGGACTTCGTTAGAAAGTGCGACGCGTGCCAAAGGTACTCCAACATCCAAAGGAGGCCTGCTAGTCAGCTAGTTCCACTCACTGCGCCTTGGCCATTCGCACAGTGGGGGATTGACATCCTGGGACCATTCCCCTAGCATCAGGCCAACAAAAATTCTTCCTTGTGGCCATCGATTACTTTACCAAATGGGTAGAGGCTGAACCAATGGCTTAGATAACAGAGGCCAAAGTGGAGAACTTTGTCCGAAATTGCATCATCTTCTGGTTCGGTATTCTACAAACAATCATCACTAACAACGGAAGATAGTTGACAACCCTAAGTTCTAGGACTTCTGCCAACAATATCACATCTCCCATCGGCTTACATCGGTCGACCACCCTCAGTCCAACAAGGAAGCCGAGGTCACCAATCGGACAATCCTATATGGACTGAAGACCCGGCTGAATGATGGCAAAGGACTTTGGGCAGAGAAACTTCACTTAGTGCTATGGGCCTATCGGACAACGAGCCGAACGACGACCGGGGAGACTCCATTCAACCTGACCTATGGAAGTGAGGTAGTCATCCTGTGGAAGTATCCTTGCAATCCCTGCGGATTGATCATTTCGCCGAGCCAACCAACTCGGAGCGAAGGAAGGCTGACTTAGACCTGCTAGAAGAGTCCAGGCTTCAGGCAGGTTTGAAGATGGTAGCTTATCGTCAAAAAGTGACCAGATACTATAATTCTCGAGTCAAGGCTCGAACTTTTCAAGTCGGAGATCTGGTTTTGCGAAGGACTGAAATATCAAGGCTGACCGAGCAAGAGAAACCTCCTCCAATTAAGAAGGCCCTTATCGAGTCATTGAAATAATTCGAGCCGGAACTTACCGGCTCGAGTATTTGGACGGGCGACAAGTGGCGCATCCTTGGAATATAGATAACCTTCGCAAGTATTATCAATTATCAATAAAGACCATAACTTCTTCCGCAAAGGCCCACTTCCGAAAGTCCGACCCCGGTCGGCAAAGGCTCTTGGGCTGCCCACTTCCGAAAGCCCGACCCCCGTCGGCAAAGGCTCTAGGATAGCCCACTTTCGAAAGTCCGACCCCGGTCAGCAAAGGCTCTAAGGCAGCCCACTTCCGAAAGTCCGACCTGGTCGGCAAAGGCTCTAGGATAGTCCACTTCCGAAAGTCCGACCCCGATCAGCAAAGGCTCTAGGATAGACCACTTCCGAAAGCCCGGTCCCGGTCAGCAAAGGCTCTAGGGCAGCCCACTTCCGAAAGTCCGATCCCGGTCGGTAAAGGCTCTAGGGCAGCCCACTTTTGAAAGCCTGGCCCCGGTCGGCAAAGGCTCTAGGATAGCCCACTTCGAAAGCCCGACACCAGTCAACAAAGGCTCTAGGATAGCCTCCTTCCAAAAGTCCGACCCCGGTCGACAACAGTTTCAAAACGATCCACATGGAGATCTGGCTTTGAGTTTGGACGAGCCGATGGATCAACACTTAGAAATTTATCTAGGTTTTGGACTGAGCTACTGTTAGCAGCTATTCTACAGGTCTCGAGTTCGGACGAGCCGACGGACCAACACTTAGAAAATTTTCGATGTATCTAGGTTCGGACTGAGCTACTGTCCAGCAGCTACTTCGAAGAGCTTACGGTCCTATCAAGCCGACCGTCAACACTTAAAAATATTTTGAAAAGAAAGAGCTTCGGTCAATACGACAGGCCTTGTGTACACAAAAACACATACATAAAAGATATGACAAAAAGTTCAGTTGTATTATAAAAAGGAGTTCCTTACAAAAAGAAGGTCAGACCTTTACAAATAACCTAGGTCTGACCCACCGAAGGTACAACTTCGACTTCGGCTTCAACCTTGTCTGACACAGTCGAAGCCCCCACTGGGATGTCTACCGTCCCCATGTCAGCCTCAACCTGGGCATCAGCTCCGGCCTCTTTCGCGCTAGCCTCAGCTTGGGGTTTGGCCCCGCCATCGGTTGGGCACTTCTCTTCCTCGACAGCTTGGCTCAACTAGGCGTCAGATAGGTCAAGTTCTGGGAGGAGTCTAGCTACCTTCTTCAAGCAATCATCGTAGCCTTCCGAATAGAACTCCGATGCTGCTTCTTCTACTTCTTCAGTGAAGTCTGCAAAAGCCTTATATTTTGCTACGGCGTCACGAGCCCGTTCTGTCGCCCGCTCCTTAACTTCGCTCAGCTGACTCGTCCATCTTGCCATTGCCGCCTGGGCCCTCTTGTCAGCTTCGATGAATCACTCATCTTCCTCTCTCAGCTGACGGACGAGAGAGTTGACCTTTGCTTTCTTTTTCTTCAACCTAGCCTCCCGGTCGGCTAGCTGATTCAGTAGGTCCCTTGACTCTTCCTTCGACGACTCGGCTTCAGTCTGGGTAGCCGACAGCCTCTCCTCCATGACCTTCAGGGATGCCTCCACTGTCGCTCGAGCCGTCTCTGACTCCTGGGTCTTCTTGGCTATGGTTTTGGCCATAAAAGTAGCTGACCGAGGCAGTCGTCCATCAAAGAGATTCCATGGAGAAGCTGCAAGTGGGACACCGGGTCAATCCTGCACAAGGCAGGTAGAAAAGAAAGTATAGGGACGCAGAGTAGATATCTTACCCTCATAAGGTCGCGGTAAGAATCCCTCGTCACGTCACTCAGGTTCCTTTGGATTGACAGCTCCCAGTCGGCGTTCGTCATCATCCCTCTGAGCAAGCTCCGTGCTTTTCTCGCATTGCTCAGAGCGTGCCAATGCTAGGGTGTCGTCCTTATCGAAGTCTATAGTCACAACAGGCGTGGGCTGTTCCTCCGCCCGCCTCTTCTTTTGCCTTTCTGCGGTTGGCTCCGCTCTTTGGGCGGCCCTCTTCCTCACTACCCGTTGGACCACCTTAGCTCTGTCAGCCATCATTCTTCTTCCTGCTCCAAAGAAGGATCAAGGTGAGTGAAAGGAAGGAACACAGCGAAGTCAACAGAATAGGTGCAAGAGGGAAGGCCGGTCAACTATGGTGGCCCCCCTTTTTCCTGCCTAGGAATCTCTGGTGGTTGACCCCTGCCTGGTGAAGGACGTCTTCCCCGAGCAGTTCATATGCCATGGTCTGGCTGACCCCCTTTATCTCATTAAAGCTGGCCTGGTCGGCCATCAGTATTGCCCTTCCCTCGCGGAGCCTCGGCCTTGGCTCTCTCCATAGTGGCTCAAAACCCCAGGGCTGAAGACTGTCTATAAGGAAAAACTTGGCCTTCTACCCGTGGATAGCCGACAAAAGGCACTTCAATATCCTTTGACCAGGGCGGGGACAAAACATCCACCACTCCTGACTCCTAAAATCCTTTTTCAAAAGAAAAAAATTGTCGAAAAGAGATAACCTAGGCTCGGTATCGGCCCTATGACACAACACTATGAAGTAGCAGATCACCTGAATGCTATTCGGGGTGAGCTGCGCTGGGGTCACTCTATAGAAATTGAAGACCTCTACGAAAAAATTATGCAATGGAAACCTCAGGCCGGCCTTGAGGTGGGCTTCATACATCGAAAGGTTTCTCGGTCCCAGTGGGTCATTCGCTCTCCTCTCTTGGCCTGGAACTGTAAGGTGTAAGGTTGAGGGTATGTTGTACACTACCCTAAGGTATTCGACCCGTTTTCGGGTCATCACCGACTAGATCTCGCTCGGACCTGGTTTCCTATGCCTATGAATCGGACCACGGCTACTGGAAGCCATTGATATGAAGGAAGAATAAGGACAGAAGGAACTAACATGAGACTGGGTTCCTAGAAGACTGAAGATCCTGAGAGGGGGAGACGCTCTTTTTTCTCTCATGGAATGCAGTTGCAATAGGAAGTTCTGCATGAGCGGCGCATCCCCTTTTATAGCCTGCGGAGAGACACCCCCCTTCCGCAAGCGGTATGACTCCCCATGTTGCGGAAATCAAAGTGACGGGCTGATGGGGGCACATAGGCGATGATCTGCGTGAATGCTAAATCAACGGCGAGAGGATTGCTTCGGGCGCGGCACTGGTTGCTCAGATGTGCCACGTCACACGGCTCACTTCCGGATTCCAACCGCTGTGCAAGCCAGGTTGGCCCGTTATCATTACAGTTTGTTCGCATTAACTACAGCTCCCTCTCTCCCAACGCGAGGTCGACACCTCTCCCTGACGCCGATCGTGGGGAATTTGAAAACGTAGTCTGCGCAAGGATGGTGCTCCTGTCCTTCGAGGCCACGTGTCCCCTCGAAGGCCAAGAGCAGGGGGCAACTATTGTACTCAACTGGCTTTTCTTGAGCTGAATCGGAGTTGGTGGTCTTCCGGTCGGGCGGCTGACCCATTCCACCAAAAGTCCGACCGGCCGACCCACCGAAGTAGAGGTCCGGCTGATTTTTTTCATCCAGAAGTCTGACCGGCCGACCCACCGAAGTAGAAGTCTGGCTGATCTTTTCCTCCAGAAGTTTGACCGGTCGACCCACTGAAGTAGAGGTCCGAACGACCCACTTCTGTCGAGGTCCGACCGGTCTGCTCCCCTAGAAGGCCAAATGAATGTTTTCCCTCGGACGACCGGCCGACTCCCTCTTGTCGAAGTCCGACCGACCCGCTTTAACTCCAGAAATAACTTAAAGGCTCCGGAAACCCTTTCTAGCTGGTACCAGAATTCTGTTACAACGGACACCATGACGTGATCACGTCCCGGTGCCACCTGGCCACTATCATGATTCTCTTAGGGGTAAATCGGGCATTCTCAACCCATCCCCTAATAGAATTTGGTAGTATTCCATACCTATATAAGGTGACCGGGGGACCTCATTTTAGGCTAAGTACTCTCTTCCCTTTCCACGTGTTTTCTCCATTAAATTTCTCAATTCTGTTGCCCTCAAGCTCCCGCTGATTTAAGCATCGGAGTGTCCACCGCTGGAACGCCATCGGTCCTTGGAAACTTTGTTGCAGGTACCGGGAGAGGAGCGCTCCAGCATAGCCGACCGAGCCCGGTCCGGGAGAAATCGCCGCAACAGGATATTTTTTGAAGATAAGAAATAGAGATGGCAATAATTAATTATTTAATTTATTTTAATTTATAATAAATAAGGTTAGATTATTTGTTTAGTAAAATGATCAAGTTTGATAATTTTCTTTGCAAATTTCAATGCAGTGAATGCTTCCTTTGCATGATAGGCATATGTACTACCTCCTTTGTCTACAAAATTGAAGTGCGGTGGTTTACTTCCCTGGCTTGAGACGATCATCTCCCCAAACCACATGGGATAGATGAATCTAAGTAGGATGTGCGGGAAGGTTGGGCTGCAATGGTACATGTTCATTAAACTTGGAAGAGAAAGTATAATGTAGTGCATAAATTGTGCACAAAAAGGCAAGAATTCTAATTACAGCTTGTTTGGATATGATGGATAATGAGGAAGGCAAGACCACTTTAGTTAAGTAATAAGCTCACTTACACCAAATCGAATAAATCCAAAGTAATATACTGATCTTGGTTCCAAATAGGTAAATGATTCATGCTCATTTCCATTTAAAAAAATCCTCTCCTAAAAATAGATTAACTAGATTTATTTCTTTATTTCTTTAAATTTTTAAAGAAATTTGCTTTGAATCAAAGAGTAGGAGTCATATGAAATAAAAATTCTAATTATATATATATATATATATATGTGTGTGTGTGTGTGGAGAGAGAGAGAGAAATACTTATCTATGCTCGAATTTCTCCACACAAATCAAATTAGGTTATTGATCACTGTCATAGGTGGTCAAAAATAATTTCACCAACTCAAACTATAGTTAAGATTTATCGGGATTGTATCCTCAGAGATTAATTAGAATTATGTTCATATTTTAGTGTTATATCCATCTCATCCAGGCCCATTAAAGGCCCAAGGCCCATTAAAAGCCCAAGGCCCATTAAGGCCTATAAAGACCAACCACTTCGGTTATTCTGTTATTTTGCTACAACCACTTCGATTATTCTGTTATTCGATTACAACCACTTCGGTTATTCTGTTATTCAGTTACAACCATATTCGGTTATTCGGTTATTCAGTTACAACCATATTCGGTTATTCGGTTACAACCACCTCAACCATATTCGGTTACAACCACCTTAACCATATTCGGTTATTACAACCTCTATAAATATGATAAGAGGGGACACTCCAAGGGTAAGCAAGGTCTGAGGCCACTCCATTCTACTCATTATGTTTTCCATCTATGCTATTTTTGAATTCATTCTCCATTCTGTTGATGCTTAGACCACCCACTGACTTGAGCGTCGGAGTGTCCCCCGCCGGAAATCTGGTTCGGGGTCTTTTGCAGGTACCCGGGAGCAGGATCAGAAGTGGGAGCGGGATGTTCGACACTGCCGAAGCTTCAGCCCAGATGATCTGGTGGCAACATTTAGAATTTTTGTTAGAGTTTTAATTAGATCAAAAAGATGGAAGAGTAGAAATATATTTATAACTAGGAATAAGAATTAAAGTAAACCGGTAATTTAGAGATTAACGAGAGTATGAACGACAGCTTGTATGACCTAGTGGCCTACTTTATACATGGTCAAGGATTGCCAATCTCAGAGTGGATCATATACCGTGGATTCCTATTACAAATTTCTTAGCAGCGGTCTATTTTGCCATTACAATAGGAAAGCGACGATGTCTATGAAAATCAAAGTATTTGTTTGATTGGCATTGAAGCAGAGGCTTCAGGAGGGGACATTAGAGAGGATGGTTTGGGACACATCCATTGTGTTGTTCTAACTCTAAATCGGTGGCTAATGTTTTCCTTGAATTTGCTCTAATAAATGAAGTGTCTGGATGACCTGGAAAACTTGTTTACACCTCCAAGGGATGAACGGTCGGTCAACTTCCAAGCGCGCTCTTTGGTATTCATGGAGGATAAGGACAATTCAGCTGGATTGTAGATAAGAATGGGATCAACTTGTGATGACGCTTCTTTGGCATGTGTGGCAGGAGAGGAATGGGATCGAGTATTTTCCTCGGGAACAAATGTTCTGTCTACGCCGTTCCTCCATAAATTGAGAGAGGATCTCGGTTCGTAGAAGGCCACGATAAAGATAATAATAAAATAAAATACTATAAAAATTGACCAGGAAGATCATCCTATTTGAATTTTGAATGCAGTTTTGCTGGGCACGCTAGCATTTCTCTGGAGCCTCAAGAAATTGGTTGGACAAGACAGTATATCAAGTTGGGCTACAGTTAATTGGCATGGTTGGGTGAGTTTTCTTGGGCTGGGCCAGAGATTTGGCTTCATTAGTTTTCTCCTCTATTTTTATCTTTATTTATTGCTTCTTATTTTCTTAGTTTTTGTTGAATGTTTCTCGTGTCCTTTTATGTAATGAAAGTTGAGATGGCCTGCCACCTCTAGCTCAAAAGAATATTTAATTATCTGGTTTATATTGTGATTGACATTAGACATTTTTTTATGATAGGATGGTTTTGAGAGAGCAATGATCTATGAAAATTGAAAAGGTTTATTATACATTCCGAGTGAAAAATCATTGACATGGATCTCTGGATACATTTATAACAATGTATTGCATGTCGCCTTTTTTTTTTTTTGTTGATAAGATGAAGTATTCATATTATAGGAGTTTAATATAAATATATCCAAGAAAATTAAAAAGAATAATATCACGAAGTTGGCTTGGGACCTCCCCCACGGCAGTCCATAAAGTCTCCCAAATGCTCCATAATATAGGAAGAGATCCAATCAGCTGTTGAATTCATCTTCCAGAACATATGCTGGATAGTGATAACTGTACAACTAGACAAGAGAGCTGCAATATCATGGAGAAGGAGATGCATGCACTCCCTCCATATAGATTCCTGGATCCAAGTTACAACTATGGCAGAGTCTCCCTCGATATTGAGGTGATCAGCATGCAAAGTGCTCCATGCATAAGCAATCCTAGTCCACGCACACCAGGAAAAATTGCTGGGCAAGGAAGAACAAAGGACAGAAGGAAGAGTCAGTCAATGCAACGATCGAGAATACTGAAGATGCTTTGTTTCTCAGTGCAGACAGTTCGATGGAGTCATGGATCCTAGACTCTGGTGCTTCGTTTCACTCTACCTCGTAGATGGAATGCATGCGAAATTATACATCTGGTAATTTCGGAAAGGTTTATCTAGCACATGATGAGCCTTTGGACATCATGGGGAGAGGTGATGTTCATATCAAGATGCCGAATCAATCGGTATGGAAGCTGAAGAATGTCAGACATGTCCCTGGTTTAAAGAGAAACTTGATCTCAGTCGGGTAACTGGACTCGGAGGGTTATATCATAACTTTGTTGGCGGCTCCTAGAAGATCGTCAAGGGTGCTATGGTGATAGCACGTGGAAGCAAGTTGGGCACCCTCTATTTGAGTGGTAACATGAAAGACACAGTGGCTTTGGCACAGGTAGACTCGGAGTTGTGGCACTACCGTCTGGGTCACATGGGCAAAAAGGAATGCAAGTATTACAGAAAAAGGGCAAGCTAGCTGGTCTGAAGACGACGGATGTTGGTTTCTGCGAGCATTGTGTTCTTGGAAAGCAGAAGAGAGTCGGCTTCATCAAGACAGGCAGAGTACCAAGATCGAAAAAGCTGGAGCTAGTTCACACCGATGTGTGGGGTCCCTCTCTAGTGGCATCTCTTGGAGGCTCAAGTTATTATGTGACATTTATTGACGATTCCACTAGAAAGGTATGGGTTTATTTTCTGCAGAATAAATCTAATGTGTTTGACACTTTCAAGAAGTGGAAAAGCTTAGTGGAAAATGAGTCTGGACAAAAGATCAAGTGCCTAAGGTCAGATAATGGAGGCGAGCACAATAGTACTGAGTTCAAGGAGTTCTGTGCAGTTAATGGGATCAAGATGGAGAAGACTATCCCGAGTACGCCACAACAAAACGGGATAGCTGAGCGCATGAACTGTACCCTGAACGAGAGAGCGAGGAGCATGAGGCTCCATGCTGGATTGCCCAAGATGTTTTGGGCCGAGGCAGTTAGCACTACTGCCTACCTGATTAATAGAGGTCCCTCCATCCCTCTTGATTGTAAGATCCCTGAAGAAGAGTGGACAGGTAAATCAGCAAACTTATCTCACCTGAAGGTCTTCGGCCGTGTCTCCTATGTTCATGTCAACGCTGAGAAGAGAGACAAGCTAGATGCAAAGTCGAAGAAGTGCTTCTTTATTGGTTATGGCACTAATGATTTTGGTTATAAGCTCTGGAGCGAGGAGGACAGGAAAATCATCATGAGCAAGGACGTGGTGCTCAATGAGAGAAGCCTGTACAAGGACCGAGGTGTTCCAGATAGAGTAGAAGAGGCAGACAAGGAGAAAGAGCAAGTAGAGTTGGAAGAGATCACTGAGGAGTACATTGACAAAGGAGCAAGAGTTCCTGAGCCTGAGCCAGAGACACCTCAACTGAGAAGATCTACAAGGACCCCGAAACCACATGTAAGGTACTCACCCTCATTACATTACCTGCTGCTGACAGATGGAGGGGAGCCAGAGTGCTTTGATGAGGCCATGGAGAGCAAAGATTCAGTCAAGTGGGAACTAGTGATGATGGATGGATGCAATCCTTGATAAAGAACAAGACGTGGGAGCTTAGCACACTACCGGATGGAAAGAAAGCACTGCATAATAAATGGGTCTATAAGGTCAAAGAAGAACCCGATGGCAGTAAGAGGTACAAGGCAAGGTTGGTCATGAAAGGATTCCAACAGAAAGAGGATAAAGATTATACCGAGACTTTTTCTCCTATTGTCAAGCTCTCTACGCTTCGAGTTGTTCTGAGCATTGTAGCTGCGGAGGACCTACACCTAGAGCAACTGGATGTTACTACTGCCTTTCTGCACGGTGAGATAGATGAAGATATTTACATGCAGCAGCCTGTTGGCTTCGAGGTCCCTGATAAAGAAGATCAAGTACGCAACCTGAGGAAAAGCTTGTATGGTTTAAAACAAGCCCCCAGGTTATGGTACAAGAAGTTTGATGGATTCATGATCAACAATGGTTTTGCTAGATGCCAGGAGGATCATTGCTGTTATTTCAAGATACTCCAAGACAGTTTCATGATATTACTCTTGTATGTTGATGATATGTTGACTGCTGGGCCAGACATGCAAGAGATTAAAAGATGGAAGCGGGAGTTGTCTAAATAATTTGTAATGAAGAACATGGACGCAGCAAAGCAGATACTTGGGTTGAGGATCGAAAGAGATAGAGCGACTGGCACACTGAAGTTGATTCAGAGAAGCTATATTGAAAAGGTGTTGGACAGATTTAATATATCAGATGCAAAGCCAATGAAGACACCTTTGGCCGCACATTTCAAGCTTTCGAAAGAACAGTCACCCAAGGTTGATGATGAGCTAAAGACAATGGCCAGGGTTCCGTATGCTTCAGTTGTTGGCAGCTTGATGTATGCGATGGTTTACACGAGATCGGATATTGCACATGCAGTGGGAGCTATGAGCAGGTACATGGTAAATCCGGGCAAGCAACACTGGGAAGCTGTCAAATAGATCCTGCGATATCTTAAAGGTATCAAGGATGTCGGCCTGTGCTACAGGAGGACAATTTGACTTTACAGGGATATGTAGATGCAGACTTAGGTGGCGATGCCGACACGAGGAGGAGCACGACTGGGTATGTGTATACCATTGGCGGGACAGCGATGAGCTGGATCTCGCAACTGCAGAAGATCGTGGCTCTTTCCACCACCGAGACAGAGTATGTGGCAATCACTGAAGCTAGCAAGGAGATGATCTGGCTACAAAATTTTTGAAGAGCTTGGTAGAGAGCAGAGCTGCAGTATACTGTTTTGTGACAGTCGAAGTGCTATTCATCTTGCAAAGAATCCGATGTTCCATGCGAGAACGAAGCATATACAGCTGAGATATCATTTTATCAGGGTATTGCTTGAAGATGGATGTTTGTCACTGGAAAAAATTCATAGCTCAAAGAATTTAGCAGATATGCTAACAAAGGTAGTCACTGCAGAGAAATTGGGACTGTGTATGGCCTCAATTGACCTCTGGAGCTAATTGATTGGAGGCCCCGCACAAGATACTAACTTTTGTTTTGGAAGTTTGTTTTATTTTTTAGGTGGATGCTGATATTGTGTCTAAGTCTCCAAGTAGCAGAGTTGTTAGGCATGGAGCCTTACCCAACAACCTAGAAGCTCAGCCCAAGAAAAAAAAAACAGGAATTGGATTGGCCGGATTGGGCTAGGCCCGCCCAAGAGCGCGCAGGCGGGCGAGCGGAGCCCAGGCCAGGCTCGGCGTAGGCAGGCACACGGGCGCATGCGGGCACGCGCACGAGCGGGTGCGCAGGTGCTGGCGGACGTGCGCGGGCAGGCGCATCGACCCAGGCCCGGCGCGGGGGCGCACGGAGCGCGGCCCAGGCCCACGCACAGTGCGTGTAGGCACACATGGGCCCGGCCCAGGCGGCTGCGGTGGTTCCTTTGGCGTTTCCCATGCATTTCCCCGCGTTTCCCAAGGTGTTTCGCGCGGTGTTTGAGTGGTTCACGGGATTTCTTTCGATCCTAACCGTCCGATGGCTCGATCGGACGGCTGAGATTGATCCAACCTCTTTTGGACTTGATCTGGCACTGTTTTGGCGCGATCTGGGCTCTTGATCTTCGATCGGACAGCTGGAGTTGGTTTTGGATGTTTTAGGTCATCTGGAGTTGGGTTTCTTCTCCTGTTCGGCTCTTTAAAAGCCGTAGGATGCCTGTGAGCGATGATATTGACAAATTGGATGCTGGGGATGCAGAGAGCAGCCCTGAATACTTTTTCCAAGAGAGAAAAAATGCAGAGAAAGAGAGAAAACTGGGAAGGCAAGAGATCTTCCACCAAAAAATTATTTCCGGGTCAGAGATATTTTTTTGGAATAATTTATTTTTGTTTTCTTCTTTTCTTCTTTTGTTTGAGGGCTGAGATGAGCATCATGTAAACTTTCTGTAAATTTTTATAGTGGAGATTTGTTCTTGTTTGCTTGTGTTGTGATTTATTTTTGCCAGATTTTCTTTCTTTTTCTGTGAATTTTATATTATACTGTGATCTGTTCCGCAACAAGAACAGCAATGACTTATGAAAATTGAAACGGTTTATTATGCATTCCGAGTGAAAAATGATTCACATGGATATTTGGATACGTCGATAACATCGTGTTGCACGTTACCTTTGCAAGAGAAGCTCTCGCAGCGGCCCACAGATGCGATGTTTTTTCAAGGTAATTAAGAAATCGAACAAAGCTCAACACGGCTCTTTCTTTCACAAACGTGGCCACTAATCATCTTCGATTTGAGAACATGGCTTACCGGCCCGTTTGGAGCCCACAAAGCGTAGTTCGTAGCCGAACAACCGCATTCTATAGGGCCCAAGTAAAAGCTTTAGTAAACGTGGTTAGAGAATGGAAGCATTTATGAGTGGTGTTGGTGGTGTTTCATCGCCAGTGGTTGTTGGCTTGAAGGGAAAGTCGCCTGATCACAAGTCCAATGGGATGGAAAATCGGCATTTAGGGGACAATCTAGAATGATAAAATCATCTTTTTGGAGGGAAATTCAAAGACTCTGGTGACATGCAATAATGGCAAGGAATGGTCTCAATATCCAGCATTAAGAAATATCAAGCATCAACTTCTCCTGACTCTATATTCTTCAGGAAGCTAAACTAGATTGTTGGGCCAATATCGTAAATATCGAGCAAGATGAATACATTTGGTTTCAAGACTTTCCTCCTATCTTATCTTATTTTATCAAAATGGATGCGGACGGCATCTTCTTCATTCGTTTGTAGTGAGTCAGCTAAACTCTCCGTTACAAAAAAAATAAAAAATATAAAAAATCCATAGGCCCCCAAAATATGGACCAATCCATGCGCCAGCTAGCCAAGGAAAGCTTGCAAAGAAATTTTTGTGCAGGTAGCAATATATGCCTCTGAACCCAAACACATTTTATGACTTATGAACCAGATTATTTTCAGAGAAACATATTATAAATTAAACAAAAATAAACCCATCTCTATATTGCTCGAACAAAAAAATAATCATCACTATTTAACCCAAATATAGTACACCAAAATCAAAATGATCCAAATCCTCGACATGTCTAGACCAGATGAGATTCGCCGAGAAAATTACCGAGCTTCACTTTTCATATTTTCTACAAAATTCAACGTTTAATCTATCAAACTATCGGCCTTGTAACATCGTAACAGACATGTTATTCAATGTAGATGAAGCTTGCTTGCTTGAAGATGACTCTACTTCAAGGGGAACCCTTCTCGTACCAAAACCAGGTTGTTTAGGATTTGGAATTGCAGCGCTATCACTACCCAGCATCAATACTACTGATGACATTAATGGTCGATCTTCCGGGTGTTCTTGTACGCATAAAAGACCCACTTTTATACATTTTATTACCTCATTTTCAGGAAAGGAGTATCCCAGTGATTCATCAACTAGCTGCAAGCTCTTCTCCTCGTTCCATAAACTCCAGGCCTAAAAAAATTCCATTGAATGTCAGAATTTGGGAAACAGGTTCCCACAGATGAAATAATTTGATCCACACTTACATGTCCAAGAAGATTTAGGTGGGAAGAGTGGATGTAAACTCCTCTGTTTTTCTTTCCACTGATGATCTCCAGGACTAAAACACCGAAGCTAAACACATCTGATTTCACCGAGAAAACGCCATCCATTGCATACTCAGGTGACATGTATCCACTAGATTTCGCCAACAAAATAATTAAAATAACCATGAGCATTTATGGTGAACATATAATCAAAAACATATATATTTGTTAAACATGCTTACTACGTGCCAACTACTCTTCTGGTGTTAACTTCTGTCTCATCTCCTCCAAAAATTCTTGCCATGCCGAAGTCTGAGATTTTTGGATTCATCTCTTTATCGAGAAGTATGTTGCTAGCTTTAAGATCTCTATGAATAATTCTAAATCTGGAGTCTTGGTGAAGATAAACAAGTCCTCGGGCAATCCCTTCAATGATATGATAGCGGGTTTGCCAATTCAATAATGCACTTTTTTCTTTATCTGGTAAGAGTTCAAAGAGATAAACAGGTCTTAGATTTTTCTTGATTTAATAATAATTAAAGATGATACAATGAAAGGAAGGGAAATGGGAAAGGAAAGCAAACCAAATAAGAAGGCGTCCAAGCTTTTGTTGACCATATACTCATATATCAACATTCTTTCCTCTCCTTGAATGCAGCAACCCACCAGCCGCACAAGATTCCTGTGTTGAAGTTTGGCAATTAGCACAACCTCGTTTTTGAATTCATCGAGGCCTTGTACTGAAGTTTTAGCTAGTCTTTTCACTGCGATTTCTTGTACATCTCCAAGTTTACCCTAGTAAATAACACATCCAACATACCAAGAACATTAGTAAACTCTTTCTGATGTAAACATTAGCAAACTTATGAGATCGAATCCAAATCAAATTAATGCATATTTGGAATTAGTTTACAACATTTATTGCTGACATTTGAACCGAGTACCCACATAGATGTGTTTAGTCCCATATTAGGAGTGTGTTGAGGAGGTTTTGGATATTAAAACAAGACAAAGGACATCGAATTATTATCTTTTGGATAGTTTTTTTGGATGAAATCTTGAGTCATCACAGATGGTATCAAGTCAACTACACGTACTCAGTTGGTGTATGTGGCTAATAGGCATTGCATCAGGGGCCTTTCTTGGACTAGCTGTGACCCAAACATGCTTTTGTGTTTAGACCCTTTTACTGACAAGAATACCAAGACTAAACCAAATGTGAGGACTTGTACAGGCATATGTTTAGTCCCATACAGAGTGTACATTAGGAAGTTTTTGACTGAGGTCCTATGTCACGGTCAACTTTGGTTCAGATGAATTGATTCTTTTGTTAAGAAAAAGAGGAATCTATGCATAATTATCTAGATTTAGATTTTGTAATACACTATCCAAGAACCAAACTAAAAATCTGTTACTGCTAAGTAGAGAGGTATGAAAATTGGATCAAAACCTGCTTCACAAAGGGAAAATCTTTACTAAACGAGCCTTTATGTTTCAAAAGAGAAAATGGATTTACAGCTTTGCACTTAGCTAGGACAAAAGCATTGGCTGTTGAAAGATACTCACAAGTTCCTCACTGCAAAATCCGAAGACAGCTAACCATATGCTAACCATCAACCGTAAGGTCACTTCATTACAGTAAATCTAAAAGGTTATTTCTAAAATGTGTTCTCACTCTCAAGGATCTTATTGTTTATCAAATAGTCTTTATAAAATTATTGCCAAAGTTATTTATTTCCACAAGGCTTGCTTGCTGGTTGCCTTGGTTGATAAAGCTCATCAATTTGGGTTCATTCAAGGAAGAACCATACTTGAAAGCTTTCTGTGTACACATGAAGATGTAGTCTACCGTAAAAGCTAGCTTCATAAACTAGATTTTGAAAAGATATTTGATAATTAAACTGGAATTTCTTTCTTGATTTAATGTCTGTTAGAGAGTTCTCTTCTGCGTGGGTTTCTTGTATGGGTGGCAAAGGCTCAGGTCAAGTCAAGTCAGGACAATAACATCTAAAACCTTGACCCATACTTGACGTGATAAGACCTCCTGTCCCATATCCAAACCAGAGGTAATTTTGGGTCACTCATTTGACCCTAACTTAAACCATTTTATAAGACTGAATTCCTAATAAATTTATGCTAACTCATTCAATTTAATTAACTCATTTGCGGGTTTTCAGTACTGTTCGATGAACTAGAACAGTGTATGCAAATCTAGAGGAGGGTGGTGGATTGAATGTGAAACATGTTCATCAGTATTTGAACAATTTGTCGTTGGCAAAAAATGGGACTGGAATTTTCTTCGAAAGGAGGAAATCATGTGGAAGAAAGTGATACAATCAGCTTAATATTCTGGGAAAAACACTGGGTTTAAGACTAGAAAGATATATATTTGGTATCTCTCATATTTGGGGTGACATGCATCCCTAAGAACCTAAAGGTTTTCTGGAACAGCATGTCTTTCAAGCATGGAGGAGGGAAGCACTTTGCTCCGCTTCATTTGCCTCAAAAAAAAAGTAATAATATATTTGCATATATAAGAGCATTCACAATTATTGACACCCTCATGATACTCAAGTCCAAAACTTTTGACATCAGTTAAAATAAAATAAATGTGGAGTTTAACTCGAACAGCGATACCTTATAAACAGGGCCAAACCCTCCCTCTCCGAGCTTGTTGAGAATGGAGAAATTATCCGTGGCAGCCGCAATGGTTCCCAGGTCAAACAAAGGCAGCTCCAGGTCATCCCCTTGGAAACATTCGTCATTATTTTGGTAGCTCAAGGAGGCCGTTCCTAACATAACTACACCAAATAGCAGTCAAATTAGTTCACAGTAAAGTGGTTGAACTACTTGTCATATGATATTGCCACATGGATCGCAAGTTGAAGCAAACAACTGAAATGAGAAAAAAACATTTCAATTCCTAAATGTGAGGGTAGAAGGATTTCTGCTTACCTCCTCTCCTTTTCTTCCTTCTCCACAGGAAAAAGCCCACAGAAACGAGCAGGAGCACCACCAAAACAAGGCATACAATGACCGCTATTGGTGCATTTCCACTCCCATGAGATTGGCTGGGTGTTGAATCTATGACATTGTTATTATCATCAGCAACATCATTATACCAGTCAGGAAGTATTTTGAAATGCATTGACAGATTAATGACCGCAAAAATTTGGATGATGTATATCGTTTTCAGAATGCATATTATCAACATTCATGACTGGCTCAACTGCTGACTTAGAGGTAGAAAAAGGCAAAAACACATTCCACTCTACTATCGGACGTCATGATATAGAAATTTAGATAACGTAAAATTAATTATACTTTCTTGCTTCAAAATGGAACGAACTTGTCTTTTTGATTTTGATGCACTTCACTACATGTCATATTATGAAATTGTTATTTGAAAAAGGAAATTAAGAGGATAAAAAAAAAAAGGGTAACAAAGAAAAAGTCCATTTGCAACATTCATTGCATGAGGGCGGCCAATTTGACGCTTGCTGTAAATGTTCAACATGTACCAATAAAGGCCATGCATGTGTGTTTATAATAAATAAATAAATAAAGGTCATGCATGTGCTGTCAAATATTTCAATTAACAATAGCAGAAGTTAATGCTGTCTATGTGCACACATCCAAGGAACGGATGATGATCATACCTTGCATTTACTTGGTCACCAAGGAAACTCAATCAATTTTAGACCTAATTGGGACTTTACTTGGTCGCCAAGGGAGCTCGATCAATTTTAGACCTAGTTGTCACGCTAAATGCAGTTATGTGACAAAATTTGTTTCATTGTTGAGGAACTAGACATGATCAAATCTAAGTCTGGTAGAACCAAATCTAAATAGTTTAAATTGTGATCCTGATTAAAACTCGACCCGTCCCCATCCAAAAATAAATCAGTCTAAGGTCAAATCCTAATTAAAACCCTAGACCGATTTGGATGGGATCTAGATACTGCGCGACTCGATCAATCTCCACATGGTAGGGCCACCTCGTTGAATATTCCTGGAAGGTTAGCCATTATCAACACAAGATAAAAAGATTCCGGAAGGTTAGCCGGTCAGCACGTAAGACTTTGAGATTTGTAATCGTAGAGACCACCTGGAAAGTCAAAAACGTCGGCTTTCCATATTACATTCTAAACCAAACAACGTGCCAATTCGACCACCACCACTTAATTTTATTCTAGTGGTTGCAATCATCTGGTGTGTACCTCCGCTACACCCGAGAATCATTGTGCTGCTTCACTCACATTGTTTCACCTACCTTGTCAGTGTGTAGACGTGCATACACTAATAATTAAAATTACACCAAGCTCGCTCAACAATGGATGCTACAGCTAACAACAACCATTCAAATACTTCAAAATTCAAAGGCATAAATTGGTACGATCGATATGCTGATCAATAAGGATCAAATCATGCAATTATAGGATATATATATACATATATATGGTCATCAGGTGTACAATACACGAATCGAGTAAGCTCAACCTACGATGACATCCATGGGAAAGAAGTAAATAACATACCTAGATCAGCTGCTGCCAGCCGGACGTACAGATCTTGTCCAAAATCAGTGTACAAACGTATGTCGGTAAGTTCGGAGAACCACATAATGCACCCACTTCCACCCCCACTGACATTAGCGGTAGCATAAGCAGTGCAAGAGCAATTCTTCAAGCACATAGCCTCGCATTCATCAAGGGTCATGCTCATGTCCACGCTGCAATTTGATGTGTCCGGCAGCTTTGCGTGGCTCACCGTCGCGAACCCGTCTGTTCCATTCTTGCAGTCCAGCTTGGTCTTCCTCACACACCCATCGGACCCATCCCGGAGAGCCCAATTCTCCGGCGACTTCGGTGTGAACCCCTGCAGGCACTGACATATCGGCGAGTTGTTAGGGTCGCAGGCCCCGTAAGGCCCGCATTCCGAGAAAAAGTCGCACTGGTCCTTCGGTGCATACCAGAAGATGTTCCACTGGCCGCCTCCGGCGAGCCACACCGACCGCTGTATCACGCCGGACTCGTTAATCACCAGCCTTGATATAATGGACTGGCTCACTATATTATACGAGTAGGTCACCTCCTCCTTGTTGTTCACAAAGCTGAAGGTGAAGCCTTTGTAGGTGGTGGTGTCCGGGACGCCGCTGAACTGTTGCCCGTTCCACGGCCCGGTCCTCCACAGTTTCCGCGACCCCTGCCAAAGGAATAACTCGGGATCACCATATATATCCATGGCCCCGTAGAACTCCCCGGGGGATGGATCGCTGCCGCTCTTCCACGCCGTCAGGTTGCGGTTAAGGCCGCTTGTTAGGGTCACCCCGAGCTTCATGCCGGGCAGCAGCGTGTCGGTGGGGTGGTCGAAGCTTTGCCATGCGAAGCTATTGGAGTCGGTGCCGCTCTCTTCTTTCACTACGAAGTTCCCGTCGTCCAAGAGTTGTGCAACGGGATTGCTTAAGCTCGTCGCGGCTGTGGACCAGACTACGGTGGAGTTCTCGGTGGAAATCATGAGGCTGCCATTGGCGGCGATCGATAGGCTTCCCGTCGATTCCGCGATCGGATTCTCGCGGTTGGCCACCCAAACTATTGTTTGGATGGAGATCTCGTTGTACCATATGCCGATGTACCTGTTCCTTGAGTTGTGAGGGCTGAAGAAGCCGAGCGCGAATCTCCCGCCGGAGGAAATTAGGGTCCCGTTTTCAGCAAGAGACTGGTTTGGATTTAGGGTATCACCTGCGATGGAAAGGGAAAAGAGGGCGAACAGCGATGGTAGAAGGAATGATCCGTTCTGGATTATTTTCATGATTCCCGATGGGCAAAACGTCTCGAGGGGTACCAAATGCTGATATATGGATGTCTCCGGTTTTAATTCTACAGGATCAAGTTGTCAAGTTAGACAATTATGCCATGAGCCATGTTGGACTTCATCAATCTAAAATCTTCCTTCAGGAATATTGATGGTAATGCCGTGAGTCATGACCATGACCGGATGGTAGACATCTCCTTCATGATGAGTTTGGGAAGTCGAACATCTATTTATCCGACGGCTCGCATGGATATGGCCTGCAGCATGGTGTTGATGGCATCATTAGGGAGCAAAAACATACCCTGATGAGTAATTAACATCGCTACGGGTTGTTGAAGTTGGTCTAAATTTAGGGTCCCAATCAGATCTAAAATTTCTCATAAGAAAGGGCACAAGAAAACATATCATAGCAGCCAGGTTCAACCCTTAACAATTTGTGAACCACACAATGAGAAGGGTCCTCATCACCTTTATGGAGAAGCGTAGAAGCTTTTGTTCAATTATTTATGTGCTGAGAGTCC
Organism: Areca catechu; assembly: GCA_021397845.1. Lineage (NCBI taxonomy): Eukaryota > Viridiplantae > Streptophyta > Magnoliopsida > Arecales > Arecaceae > Areca > Areca catechu. Next base: position 64,309,552 of record CM038039.1, read on the forward strand.
CAGCTGCTTTTCTGCTAAGGAGGGTCCATCCTTCTTTTGCGCGAGGGATCTAACCAGGAGAAATTATTCTATTCGGAAACCTGGGATGATGTATCAGTTGGATTTATTTCACTATAGAAACCACGATCAACCTACCCTGTCCAACAACTTCTCAACAATCGAAAGGCCAGAGAGTCTACCGTGGACCTATTGGCCTTGGATTTATTCCAGAATGAGATTAGCTTGCCATCCCGAATATGTGGTACGGAGAAGAGTTGAAAGAGGTCCAAACGATAAATTCTCTCTCTCCAGAAAGGAGAAGCTCTCGATGCATGACTTTTGGGCAATTCACTAAGGAGAGAATTGGAGTAATAAATCTTGAGAATCAATTCCTTCCAAAGCCTGTTATTGTCATTGAAAAGCTTAAACCACCAACGAAGAAGAAGAGCTTTGTTTGCTACATATAAGTTTGATCATTCCCAAGCCATCTAGGCTCTCAGGACGGCAAACCAGAGACCACTTTGAAAAGTTTTTGCAACTTCTACTTGAACGGCTGTTGTCCCATAAAAAATCTCCACATAATTTGTCGATCTTCTTGATGATACATAGGAGGATCCGAAATATATATATGGACATCCAATATATTAGAATGGATCTAAGCACTGATTGAATTAAAGTTAGATGCCCAGCAATGGATATTGTTTTTTTTTCCTCCGACCAAATAATCTCTTCTGAACTTTTTCAAGCAAAGAGTTCCAGTTCGAGATGTTAATCTTTTTGAAGTGAAAAGGAAGACCAAGGTATCGAATAGAGAATTCTTCTGTCCGACAACCGAGCAACACAGAGAATTTGCGAATCTCAAACTAGTTTAAGCATAAACCTACTAATTTAGTCATGCTAAAATTGATTTTCAAACCAGTGAGCAACTCAAAAAAATATAGAATTAACTTGATAGATTGAATATGTGACTAGGAGTAATTACAGAAAATTATGGTGTCATCTAACATCTAGAGCGTTCTCGGAGTGACCAATACCAACAAATAGATTCTCCTATGATGCAAGCCTGAGAGCTCTGTCTAACAGATCAACTATTAATGCAAAGAGTAATGGGGAGACTGGATTTCCTTGTTTGACCTCCCCTTTTGTTTTCAAACCATTTTCGCACTTGTCGGTCGACAATAATTGCTGATTTAGAATTAACCAGAATGGATTTAATACATCCTATCCAAATGGGACCAAATCCTTTTCTTAATTTGCAGCGTCTCAAATAAGAAATTCCAAGAAAAGGAATCAAAAAGCTTTCTCGAAATCTATTTTGCAATGAATGTCTTTATGATTATGCCTTTTGCTATGAGAAATTTGCTCGCATGCAGAGATGTAACTTTCAAAGACTGATCAACCTTTAGTAAATGCCGTTTGGACTGATGAGATCAATTCTTGGATGCATCTTCTCAGATGATTGGCAAGAACTTTTGAATAGATTTTAAAGACGGTGTTCCCCACGTTGATAGGTTTGAAATCTCGAGGTGCAGGATTCTCGTTGAGTTTTGGAATGAGTGAAATGAAGGTGAAGTTCAGGCAGTTGAGGGATTAGTTTGCATTGCTTGAATTTCCTTGACCATGTCTGTTTTAATAGGGTCCCAGGATTTTTGATAAAATGGTATGAGAAAGCCATCGGGTCTCGATGCTTTTTATCTTTGCTCAAGCTAAATAAAGCAATTTCGATTTCTTCTTTGGTTATCTGTTGACCAAGAACTCCCAGATTAACTTAACCTTCTGGGTATAAGCGATCCCAATCAATGTTTGTTGCCGATGCAAATGTGAAAAATTTTAGTATTCTGATTGCCATCTTTGATCTTCTCATTGCTTCCATGAGCGTTGATGCCAGAAGACTTCCTCCTGACAAAGAATGTCTTCGTATTGACGTTTGAGATTTATAAGGGACTCTCTTTGTCGAGATCCGGAGCTCTTTCCTCCTCCTATGCGTCTAGAAGGGCAATTCTACTTAAAATCTCTTTCTTCCTTTTAAACAAGCTAAGGCAATGTGCTTTGCTCCAGATTCTTTGGATATGTCGAAGATAGTGGAGCTTCATTACTAAACACTTAGCTGCATCATCCAAAGAAGGTGCCTCGAACCACTACACTCGGATGAGAACTTCATAGTTGGGATGAAGAAGTCGCGTGTTTTCAAATCTTGAAGGTTTTGAATGAAATTTAGAATAGCAACGATTTGAGTCCAAAGAAAGAAGAAGAGGTGTGTGATCAAAATATGGTTCAGGTAAAAATAGATAAAAAAGTCGTGCCATTCTGTAGTTGAGAAACAGCAGTCTAGTTTTGCCGAGACCGGGGATTCACGCAGATTGGACCATATAAACCTCCTGCTTCTAGCCTAGATTTCTAGCAGCTCAAGTTCTTTTAGAAGCCTGTAAAATTTCTTTAATTCGGCCATACTGCTGCTTGTTATAGTCGATCTATCAGAGAAAAATCGAGTGACATTAAAATCGCCCATGGAAATCCAGTGTACGGAGACTATTGATTTGATGTGGAGCAATTCTTCATAAAATTCCTTTCGATATGCTCCAGTGTTTGGTCCATACACGTTTGTCAAATACCACCCGTGGCCGGTGGTTTTATTAGTGAACCATGTGGTAATGATATATACACCAATCTGTATTAGAACGCCTTCAACCAAATCACTATTCCATATAGTAACGATTCCTCCTGAGGCCCTGGACAATGGAAGTTTGTGCCACTGATCTAAGTAATTTTCACATGAAGACATGAGAAGCCTGGCATTGAACGAAGGCAGAGTAGTTTCCTGAAAGCATGTAATCAGAGTGCTTGATTGAGTGACATTTAGAGGCGAGGCCCATGCTTGGCTCTTACATTCCGGCTAAGAATTAACTATAGGAAAAACTTCAATTAATCTTTATGGATTATGAGAGAAGATTGGAATACAAATATTTAGATATGGTGTGTGTAATAACATATCTTATACTATTTATCATATTCATTATCGATATCTATTAAAAGAAGTTTATGATACATACCTGTATTCATCATTAATCTCAAATCTATAAAAGATGCTCACGTGAATATCGAAGGCAGAGTCCTTCTCTCCAGCATCTTTATAGCAGCTGACTAATCGATGGGACAAGCTATAAGAACAAGTCTCACGTAGAACAATAATAATATAACGAGGAGTAAAGAGGGGACCTAACCTATATTTTATAAGCAAACCCTAACGGTCCCTTCCATCACTGGCCAGTTGGGCCAAGGTCTACACTGTGCCACCTCAACCACACCAACTCACATGAGGTGCTCCTGGTCCAAACAATGATCATGTAACATTAGGCTCTCATACGTCTATCAACATGAACCATAAAATCAATCCAGTTTTAATAAACCATAAACAATAATTAATATTAGCCAAAATTAAAAAAAACTCTTACATTCTTCCACTTGGACTACATTAATTATAATTTTGAAAATATTTTATTTTAAAACAACTCATGGGTTGAAAATAAATATGACCACCATATGATCCATAGATAGCACCTATAAATGACTCAGTTCAACAATATCCATCTTGTCGAATCATAGGATCATTGTACCACTTATCCGATACAAGACTTATCCATGGTTACAAACATCATAAATACATCGACATGAGTCTTGGTATGATAATGTTGTAAGAAAATAATATTAAGGTGATTAAAAATAAAATATATTATTTTTCATTGTCAGTCTTTCAATTTCTCTTCAACATTATTATAAATAAAATAAGCAAGAAAAATTTTAATGGTATCAAATAACAAGTCATTTTATCTAACATAATCAATGACAAGACAGCACAACAAGTACATAACCAAAACAGATATCTCATAATCAAAACAAATTAAACAATATAACATCATAATTTCTCTTTAACCACATAGTTTATAACAAGCAAGAGAAATTCCACGACTGTAAAAGAAGTTTGTATATCTATTATAATTATTAAATGAGACATATCCATATAACTGTCATTCTCACGACAGAACATATTTTTAAGATACTATGTTAAATTTTATTATTTCACATGTACCCATAAATCATATAGGAATGCAATCCATCAACTATCATGTCAACAATGTATATAAATACACATGATAGAATTATCAAATAAAACCAAGCTTTATAATAATAAAGCACAAATATAAAATCACTCACACTAATCCAGAAAATCAAAAGATTTTAAAATGCCCATATTTTTGACATATTTCATATAAACTATGTATCTTATTCTTGATTAAGGGATCAACAAACATTAACTTTATATATTTTATAAATATCTTCCTTTAATTAAAATCTTTGACCATCAAATATTTTATCTTTATATAAATAGAAATAATAAAAACTTTTATTGTTCCTTTAAAGAATATAGCTGCCTACAATTATAATAAATTTTAAGTGATTTTAAAATAAAATCAACCAATTATAGTTCCAGGACAAAGTTTTATTATAAAACCAATATGCATTGTGACTTTGCAACATGCCACAAAGTTTGCTTGCATATTAAAAAATGCCATTAGATTCTATTTTCATGCCTTTACCATTCTATGAAACAAACCTCCAGTCATTCATATACTGAGAAATCAGTTTATCATAAGAAATAATATATTTTTCTTTTTTATATGATTTCTTTACTAGTGCTATATCAACTAGTAATGGAGATACTATAATTAATTTGTATATTTCATATTACTCTCCCACTGTCCTCCATAGGATGAAATATAACATTTACATAACTAAGAGCAACAACTTAATTTTTCTTCAATGTCATATTTTTAGTATAGGGCATTTAATACCATGCAAAAATAGAATCTACAAATATGGAATGATTTAACTCAATATTTTTTATACCTCTATTAGGAGAGTAGAATCTATATTCATTTAAAAATTATCTAGATAACTAAAATACATAATATATTATTACAAAATCAAGATTTATTCACTACTGGATTATCAATGATTAAGTGTTGTAAGATAGCTTTAAACATAAAATTAAATAATATTGGGATTCCTACTAATCTTCGACTCAAAAAGTATCTTATATAGCTATTTTATCAAAAATTTATCCAAAATACAGATGTAGTTCTTTAATATCTTATACTAGAGATATCATAATAAATTGTACTCACTCATTATATTCACACAATGTCTTTCATAATATGCTTTGCCTCTCAGTCACATCATTTTGCATAAAAATTACAGGCATGGTGTATTAAATAATTATCCCATACTTATACAGATATTCAATAATACTATTTATTTATTATACATGGGATTCTAGAATATAACTGATACATCTTATCAATACCCCTATTCTTTTCTCAAAAATATCAAATCTTCTAAACAAAATAAGGTATAATTATCAATAATTTCACATATATGATTTTAAGTTCACTAAAACGCACAACAAAAAAACTAAAATATGATGAGTAATTAATATATTAGAGATAGAAATCTCAAAATACTAATTTTAGGTGCAATACTCTCTATTTTCAAGATATAAACCCTAACACCATCATATCATTTATCATACATTAATTTATCCATCCATCATCTGTCTAGACTTTCTTTTATCAGACTTTACATATCTTTTATAAATGAGGTCAAAGATTATATTAATATGGGCTCACTCCAGGCCTAGTCGACGTCTTCGACCGAGGCGAAGAAGAAGCGGTTCTTCCAACCCTTAATCGACGAGGGGAGGTCGAACCTAAGGCACCTAGGCTGGGGCGAGATGTACCACCAGCCATCATTGGCAGAGTGACGTTTCAGGATGAAGAGAGCCCTGAAAAGGGAGAACCGGGCGACAAACCTGTGGAAGTGGTAAAAGACGATGAAGGCGAAGATGACCCGGATGGCATTAGGAGCCAATTGAGCCGGGACAAGGCGATAATGACTGAGAAAAAGATGAAGAAAGGATCGAGGGGGAAACGAAGACCCCTAACAAGGAAGTCCTCATAGAATGCGACCCTCCCAGGACCACTCGAGGTCACTCGGTCCCTGGGTCCCAGGAGGGAAAGATGGATTGAACCCGGGACCCCGTAGGTATCCCGGATCCAAGAAAGGTCATCTTCGGTCATCATCGAAACGTAATCGAAGGGGCCGGAAGAGAAAACCTCCATCGCCGGAGGAGGAAGAGAAGAAATGGGAAGCGCAGGGATTGCAGGGGAGACCTAGGACCCCTAGGGACACCTATGGTCAAAGTCCCCGACCGAAGTTGCCTCCGAACCTCGACCGAGATCTCTTCCCCCTCTGAGGAAGAGGATGATGGAGTCCTCGGCCGGAAAGGACCGGCCTCGTCCGGGTTCGAAGAGAAATGACGACGACGCGCCATTAGAGAAGAAGAAGCGAGAAGAAGAGGAGATTCGAGATGACACAGGGGCTAGAAGGTGGAAGAAGAAGAGAAGGGGTCGCAGGCACTCACCGAAATGATTTGTACCAAAAGATGGGCAGCCCTTGGAAGGTGAAGGGAGATCGCTGCAACTACCGGCGAAGTGTGAGAAAGCCGAGAGACTTCGTTTCCGGAAAGTCCCCCTCCTTTTTCAAACTCAATCACAGCGGCCGTACGCCTCTTTCCATCCCGGACCATCAGATGACCGCCACGTGGAGGCACGCCCGACATCGACGCTTCGGTCCGATGAAAACTACCTCGTTTTCAAAACGGCATATTAATGGCCCGTCAGACGCGTGCACGTGGCAGCCTTTCATGGGGTCTCGGGTGCGACAGAAATGGTGGAAGGGATTATGGCAATTACGGCACGAGATTTTTGCCTTCTTCACGTCATCTCCGCATTAAATCCCCACATCCCAAGCCGCGATGCCTCGATGGAACCTGGGGATGTGGGGCAACTGATATGGCTACATCGCTAACGTAGAGCGCGTGTCAGGTCCAGCTGGATGCGGTCAGTACCACGTGAATTTTTTCTTTCAAAAGATCTCCTGTTCGGGAAGAAGTGCTCATGCTCCTTCGCCAGGTGGCACCCCAAGACGGGTCCACCTCGGCCGAAGTCGAGCCCCTCTCTACCTCTCCGCCAGGTGTCCACCCAGGAGGGGTCCACCTATACCAAAGCTGGCGGCCTTCCGCTCCCTCGCCAGGTGGCACCCCAAGACGGGTCCACCTCTGCCGAGATCGAGCCGGGCCCTCTTGCTCATTCGCTAGGTAGCACCCCAAGACGGGTCCACCTTGGCCAAAGTCGAGCCTCTCTCTGCCACTCCATCGGGTGTCCACCCAGGAGGGGTCCACCTCGACCGAAGCTGGCGGCCTGCTCCCTCGCCAGGTGGCACCCAAGACGGGTCCACCTCTGCCGAGGTCGAGCCGAGCCCTCCTGCTCCTTCGCCAGGTGGCACCCCAAGACGGGTCCACCTTGGCCGAAGTCGAGCCCCTCTCAGCCACTCCACCAGGTGTCCACCCAGGAGGGGTCCACCTCGACCGAAGTTGGCGGCCTTTTGCTCCCTTGCCAGGTGGCATCCCAAGACGGGTCCACCTCTGCCGAGGTCGAGCCGGGCCCTCCTTCTCCTTCGCTAGGTAGCACCTCAGGACGGGTCCACCTTGGTCGAAGTCGAGCATCTCCCTGCCACTCCGCCAGGTGTCCACCCAAGAGGGGTCCACCTCGGCCGAAGCTGGCGGCCCCTCGCTCCCTCGCCAGGTGGCACCCCAAGACGGGTCCACCTCTGCCGAGGTTGAGCCGAGCTCTCCTGCTCCTTCGCCAGGTAGCACCCCAAGACGGGTCCACATCGACCGAAGTCGAGCATCTCTCTGCCACTCCGCCGGGTATCCACCCAGGAGGGGTCCACCTCAGCCGAAGCTGGCGGCCCCTCGCTCCCTCGCCAGGTGGCACCCCAAGACGGGTCCACCTCGACCGAAGTCGAGCCTCTTTCTGCCACTCCGCCAGGTGTCCACCCAGGAGAGGTCCACCTCGGCCGAAGCTGGCAGCCCCTGCTCCACCGCCAGGTGACACCCCCTAACGGGTCCACCTCGACCGAGGTCAGTCCTACTTTGCAAAGCCTCGGGCAGGCAGAGACACCGGTCGCGAGGTCGCCACTAGAGCCAGCGCGCACCGCGCTCTGTACAAGGCGCCAGTACGGCTTGCAGTGACAAGTGAAACCTCGCTTACATCAGTTAAACGGGGCCCCGCAACCGAGGAATGGAATCCTTGCGAGCAGGGGCCTGAAACGGCTAGAAGCCCATCGTCAACATCCCGAAAGGAGACCTCCCGCGCTCGGCCCGAGGTCTTACCAGTCTTCCCCCTTTCGTGACGCACGACGGACGAGGGTGCCGGTCACTTAACTCCCGGACTCGAAGGAGAAGGGGGGAGAGAAAACTCGGAGATCTCGGGAGCCCCCAGAAGGAGACGTGGGCTGAAGGCGATCCGGTAGTATAAAAGGGACGGTAAAAGCGGACGGATAGGTAGGCCAAAAAAGGGGGAGAACATCGAGAGAACGATCCGGGGGATCCCAGGAAGTCCTCAGGCGTGAGCTCAGTGAACCCAGCGCAGGAAGCCGGGCTTCAACTCCCCTCTTCCCCACACTTCTTTCATTTATATCTCCTCTAAGCACGGGAATCCTCCGGGAACCCGTCTTGGAGGTCCTGTTCCATCTTGCCGCTCTCTTACTTGACCGTCGGAGTGCTCCCACCGGAATCCCCGGCCCGGGTCTCTGACTTTGTTTTGCAGGTCCGGAAGCTTGGAGACCTCGAGGTGAGAGAATCCAAGAACCAGAACCAGCTCACGAGCTGCAGGCCACCGCGGTGAGATCGGCAACAACTAGCAATATAGATTATAGATAATGTAAATTATTATGTTTGGTACATGTAGGTAATATTGCATAACATAAAATCAAAATTTTTAAAAATACTTAAATTAAATCTATATTTTATTTTTAAAATATAATTTTTATATTTTATCTATTTATTTAAAATATATTTTTAATATTTTAGATTAAAAATAAAAATATTTATATTTTTATATAAAAATAAAAAATTTATTAAATAAATTAATATAAGATTTTATATATTAAATAGATAATATATTTAATATATTTTTTTAATATATTAAATTTATATATTTAATTATATTATTATAAAATATTAAATATAAAATATTATATTATATTATATGGAGACGGTGCTTCCTTCCTCGTCGGTCAATGGGAGATAGAGGGGTCACGGGGAAAGGGCGTAGAAGGGAAGAGGAAGGGAGAACGGAAATGTGATATTTTTAAAAAATTATCTGGAAGGTGATAATCTAGCTTACTATCTTTTTCAAAAATAATATAAATTATCTTTTGGAAGGCAATTTGATAGGGCCCATTTAAATTGAAAAATCATATAACATGATGATAGGGCTCTTTTAAATTGCTGGCAATCTGAATAGATTGCTAGCTACCCGGTGAAACAACTACCAAATGAAACCTTATTGTTTAGGTAGTGACCGACCAATAATGCATTTAGAATTAAAGAATTCGGATTACCGGCTACCAAATAAAACAACTACCAAACGAAACCTCATTGTTTAGATAGTGACCTACCAGAAATGCATTTAGAATTAAAAAATTCAGATTGGCGGCTACCAAATGAAACAACTACCAAACGAAATCTTATTGTTTAGGTAATGACCGACCAATAATACATTCAGAATTAGAAAGCGTCGATGATCTGCAGTCAGTTGAAGATATATTCTTAAATTAAACAAGACTTTTTCTGTAAAAAAACATTAAATGGGCCTTAGGCGTATTGGTGCACACTAGAGATGGATTCTTGGTTTAAACTTTGGTGGCGGTACTTGTTTGTAGAGCAATATGGTGGGGACGCCACCGCTGGATTTCAAACTCTAGTTGCGCTAAGATTGATTCGTTCCATCGTGGTTCTAAAAAATATATGTTTTAAATCAATGAAAAACAAAGATAAAACACTTAAAAAGCAATCGAATTTACTAATCCTAGAGGGCAGGAGCACACACAATAGAGTTAATTAAAGTTCATGTTTAAAGAGAAGGGACCCCATATCACTTATGTTGTATTAATGTATAATTTTCTGTTGCATAAATAATTCCAGTTGACATTAAGATTTGTTGGTCAAAAATTTATGTTTCGTCGGTCAAGGGACACGAGCCAATTTCTAGTTATTACTGTTCGAAAGTGCAACACGCCGAAGGAGGACAAATGCCGGGTTGGAACGTCCGCTTTCGCCCCCGTGTTGAGCCCACCAATTTGGAAGACTTGAAGCCTCTAAGAGATCAAGGTCAAAGCTGAAGAAAAGATTGCCAAATTATTAAAAAAACAGCTGAAGACTTTTTTTTTTTTTTTCAAAAAAAAAAAGCATGAACAACGGGTGAATACTTTGGAAGCCATACAGGTGCGGAACACGAGCATGGTCTATGGTCGCTGCTGAGGTGCCAAATTCGACTTCCCCTGGTTCATCACTCGCATGCGGTCATCTAAACAGAGTTAGGTGATCTCGTTCAAGAAGCGATGAGAGAATAAAAAACAAGGGGTCAGTGGTTGAGAGCGCGGATTTGTCATAGAGCATGGTTGGTTAATTTGATCCTTATTAGAATTGGAATCCAAATGTATTGGAATGAAAATTGAAATGATCATTATTTTTTAACCGGATAGGACCAAAATCAAAATATTTTGAAGTATCTTCTAAAAAAATTAATTAAAACAAAAAGATATTTTAAAAAATTAATGTTTTAGATAAATTTGGTGGAATAAAATTTGAATTCTAGAAAGAGAACCAAGATTTGATTTTGAGAGTTAGGACATTTTCCTTTCTTTTTTTGGAATGACAATGAAAATAGAACTTTTCCCAATCATACAGTTAGAGCAGGAGTCCATCGTTCCTATTTTCATTTCATAGATCAATTCTTTCTCCCTGACTGGACACACTTTAGTCACTCTGGCCATCAAGGAAAGAGCTGGCATAAATCCTATAAGGAATTGCCATATCATTATTAGATCTATGCACTGAATTGCAAAATGAGAGATGCTCTTTATCCTAGAGGATATAGAAAGTGCTAGGTCCTTGGATGCAAAGTAAGTTTTGTCTGAGCTTTATCCATATATTCTATAATTTATTAGTAAGACTAAACTGACGATTTAGGATAAAAGTAGACTAAATAATATCCATCCAAATATATTTTTATACTTAAAACTATTTAGATATGGATAAAAATTTGAATATCCGATTAATATCTATATTAATATTCATCAAAGAAAAACATTTATGGATACAAAAAAATAATTATTTGATTTGTATATAAATATCTAATTTTATTTATAATTCTATTTAATTTTTTATAGAATTCATTAATTTTTCAAAAATATATAACATGATTTACTATCTCCTAATATCTTTAATTCTAATATCATAAAGTTTAATTATCCAACTTATATCCATATTTATATCCACACTTCTAGTATTCAATTTATATCTATATTCATTTAAAACAAATATGTATATAAATTTTTGCATCGGATTAGTATTCACATTTATATCAATATTCATCAAACAAATAAATATAAATATATATGAATATAATGATAAATGATTCATATTTGATCCAATTTTAGCACATACTTTATTTTTTTAGCATTTCTTAATGCGATATTAGATGCAACATTTTGTATTGCCATAAAAACTTTAAGCCATCCGCCGTGCAACCATGGTGGTTTTGTACAGCATTTACCTTCCTCATTATGGCACGCTTATAATTAGTCTTTGCATAACTAATTGCTTTAAAAAAGTTATTTGTATATATAATATAAATAAGTTAATCTTGAAATTTGTAATTTAAACATTGTAAGATTGGATAACCATGGAAGAAACCAACATAAATTCTATGCAGCATGCGGTGACCTCTCCTTGCATAATTTGTAACCTTAAAAGCGAATCAAGAGGAGAAAAAGATTATTATATGAAGACCATGTATCAATGATTGCTGAAGAGACATCCTTAGGAGGGGAAGCCATCCACTTTTCTAAGGACCTGTCGATCAATATTATAAAAAAATTAATCAACTTTTCTATTAATCAACTTATCCATATTCTCCTAGTTTTCAAGATAATAAATTATTTTTCTAAGATAACATTTATCCATGAATTAGTAAGAAAATTTTATCTATTTAGAAAATAGCTAAATCACTTTTCATCGACCAGTAAAATAAATATTTAATTTTATTTCTAAAATATCCTATTCCTGATTTTCAATGTCTCCTCATTTAATGTTCAATAACTCAATTATCTACTATTCCAAACTTTAGTCATCATAAAAAATATTATAAATATATAGATAATTTTAACAACTTATATAAAAAATAATAATATAAAAGAATATAGATAATAAATTTTAAATTACTTTTTCATATATAAAATAATATAAATAAATTATTTTTTATCTAAATATTGTTTGAAAATTATTTATCTAAAAAAATATATATTTTTAGCTAAAGCTTTTACTTGTAAAAAATGAGCCCTTAATATTTTATGAGTCCTCTTTACGAGTCCTCCTGTACAGGACTTGAGAATGTAAACATCACAAGCCTCTCCCGGTCACTGTCAAACAAACGGCAGCAAGGATTTTGGTCACAAAAAGCTGAAGCCGATACGTGTATAAGGTGTCGGATCGTTTTGATCGCTTCACAGGGTTACGGATAGTGTCACGATCCGAATTCAGTATTCAAATCGGCTACGTGACCGATCATACAAATTTAAATTTTAGTTTAGAGATTATACAAGACCTAGGTACTCAATAATTCAAATATATCCGAGTTAAATTAATATTATATAAACAAATCATTAACAATGTATTGTTCATAATTTAACTCGATGATCATAATTGGTCTACTGACTCACAAATATCAGTAACCGACTAACTAACTATTTATCTCAACAAACATGATGCTCCGTCTCACGCCCAGCCCAGATCCTCTTTAAGTATCCTGAGTCTCTGAAAGAAAACAGATGGTAGGGAGTGAGCTACATAGTCCAGTAAGGATTCCAAAATAATCATCAATAATAATTTACATGTATATGAAAGCAGTAAACATTAGCATAACATATGACGAAATCAACAATTCCGATTTCATGTTTAACAAAACTTTGGAATCTTTATTTTTTTCTTCTTATTTTAGAATTTCCAATTATTTAACCATTATCTTTAGGGTTCTGGACTAACCACGGTCACACTCCAGCCTGTGATTGGCACACTATTGTCACACTCCAGCATGTGACGGGCACACAAATTGTCACACTCCATCCTGTGACGGGCACACTGAGAAACCACGGTACCGCCGTGGCATGGTTAGTCCAATCACCAGTTCACTTAACACTTTATCATTTCTTTTTACATAGTCGGATCATGTCACTTTCCAACGATCGCTATCACAATCAAACACATTTCCAGATCACTTGGCAAACGCAAATAACACTATCAACAAATTCGTTCCGTAACCCAGAAATCAAATCATGCTATCCGAAAACTACTATGCATGAAAAATATTTAATTTATGCTCGAATCAAATCAGGTCATGTAAAATATATTAATAATACGGTGATCAAGTTTAGAAGTCCTTACAATCAACTATCCATGCTTGTACTAATCCGAACCCGAAATCGGTGCGACGCCTTCTCGCTCAGAAGACTGATTCTCTACACAGATAAATAATTTTAATTAAACTAAATTCTCAATTTTTCATGAATCTTGAAAACAATCGCTGATTTTCTCTCTCTTTCTTCTCTCTCATCCTTCTCTCTCCTCCTCCTTCTCTCTCCTCTTCCTTCCTCCTTCTCTCTCCTCCTTCTCTCTCCTCTTTCTCTCTCCTCCTTCTCTCTCTCTCTCTCCTCTCTCTCCTCTTTCTCTCTCCTCCTTCTCTCTCCTCTTTCTCTCTCCTCCTATCATATATTTATATATATTTATTTATTTACATATATATTTATTATTATTATTTTTTAATTTATTTTATTTTTTTTTTCTTCCTGGCCGTACAGAATCCCTTTTTTTTTTCTCTTTCTTTCTTTTCTTTTTTCTTTTCTTTCCTTTTCTTTTCTTTTCTTTTTTTTTTTTCTCTCCTTTCTTTCTTTCTCTTCACCCGAACCACCCTGTGTTTTTTTTTTTTCTTCTTCTCTTCAGCCGTTTCCTTCTTCGACCGACCCAACATCTCCCCCCCCACCTGCCGGCAACCACACCGTGGTTATCGCAGGGCCCTCCCGGACCAAGCGCAGGCGGCGACGACGGCGGCGGCGGCGGCTGTAGCGGCGAACATCCTAAAACCAAACCGAACCGGAAAATCAAAAATAACAAAAAAAATCCTCTCAAAAATTGTAATTAAAAGATAGGACTCACCGGCGACGTTGGGGGAGCTTCCGGTTGCTCGTCGGAGAGGGAGAGAGAGCGTGATGGTGGCTCTATGGGCGGCGGTGAGGGATTTTTTTTTTTAAAGAGAAACGAGAGTTCCCTCTTCGTATAAAACGCTACCACCGAGTCCCAAATCCCCACGAAAATCGATGCTAATCTTCTCCCACTCCCCTCACGACTCTCCCACCGAGTTTTCCGGCGAAAACTCCGGTCGGCTAGGGTGATTTTTTCCCTCCCCTGTTTCGGTCTTCTCCCATCTCCGCCTCCTCTTTTTTTTTTTTTTCCTCGTTTGGGTTGAAGTCGGCTGGGTCTGCCGACTTCAGCCCAAGCCCAGTTTTACTGATATTGTTGAACTTTTTAGCATAAATATGTTCCTTGAATGAAGGAGAAAAACTACTACTGCATGAGATTGTGCACAAAGATTCATGAATCTATTTACATGAAGCTGATGGCAAGACCTGTAAACAAGAAAAAGATGAAATAAATCTGAAAATGTGACCTGAGCTGATTTGCTACATATAATGAGAAAAGGCAATATGATTGATGATTTGAAACTTAAGCTAGGTGTTATGTGTAGGGATTTTGTGATGCTCCCAAATTTTGGAGAGACTTGAAACGTCATGGCAGGGATAGTCGAGGATCCCTAGAGCTTGGGGTGTGTCCCAAGCGGGTCCTGGATATATTCCAAGAGTTTCCTGGAGGTGTTCCAGGGATGCTCTAAGTGTCAATTTTATCTTAGATAACTTAGGGGAGAATTTTTGAGAGACTGTGATATAACCCGGTTTGTGGCTTATGGAGTTTAAGTCCAAGAATTAATTGGTTGGTTGTAACCAACTTAGGAAGCCCCAAATCGTCCATGTGATTATATAGAGGGGACGTCGGTTTAGAGGGGTGTGAGAGAGGAATCAGCTTGAGGGTTACATTACGCGGAAGAAGGGCTTGAGCACGGAGGTCTTCCATAGGTTTGGAGAAGGGGATTTTGCGTGAAGGAGTCCGCAAGGTAGAGTTGCTTCTCGGGTGCCAAAGAGGCGCTGGTTCTTGATTGTAATTAAGGTTTCTTCTCCAAGGATTAATAAAGATCAGTCTCTCTTTTTTTCTAATCTCTTCTATTAATTCTCCTACTTCTTGGTTTAGAAAGAAGGCTACCATCATCACGTCAGGGTCTTTCCCACGGTGCTTCTGCGGCATATTCTCTGATCCAAGATTTTTTAACAAATAGTATCAGAGTGGGTTCGAGCGTAGAGAGAAGTTTTCTATCCCAGGATCCCATTGAGATTTCTCTAAGATTTTGGAGAAGGGTTTAGATCTGGGGTTTCTGTCCATCCCCCTTTCATCAAGTTCTTCAAGGTTTTCAATCTTTCGCTATTGGTGATTGTTTTGGATCATGGAAGGCAGCGGGGTAAAGAATGGTGTGGAGAAGTTTGATGGGAAAGGAAGTTTCACTATGTGGAAGGTTAGGGTGGAAGACTTGCTGGTTCATATGGGATTAGATTTGGCTTTGGAAGATAGGCCAGGGGGTATGAATGACAAAGAGTGGATGTCCTTGGAGAAAAGGGCATGTGCCACGATTAGGGCTTGTCTGGCGGATGAGATTTTGTATGGCGTGTTAGAGGAGAAGACACCCAAGAGATTGTGGTCGAGGTTGCACACCATGTATATGGGAAAGAATATGTGTAACAAGTTGGTGCTGAAGAAGCAACTGTACTGCCTTCGGATGCAAGAGGGTGAGGATGTTGCGGGACATATTCAGCGGTTCGACCGGATGAGCATTGATTTGCTCAACATTGGAGAAAATTAGAAGAGGAAGATAAAAGTTTGCACTTTTATGTTCACTACCTGGGAGCTTCGATCCGTTGGTGACTACACTGCTATATGGAAAGGAGACGCTAGTGTATGAGGAGATCATATCAGTGTTAAGGTCCAATGAGCAGCGAGAATGGATGACGAAGAGGGAGGTCTTCTAGGAGGGTTTGGCTGTATCAAAGAGGCCAAGAAAATGGAAGAAGAAGGGTGAACAAGTGGGACGGGTACAATCTAGGAAAGGCAATATGGCTGGCAAGTGCTACAGGTGTGGGTGTAGTATGGCACTTTAAGCGGGAGTGTCCGCTTAGGAAGATGTGCAAGGATGGAGAAAATGAAAGCCCATATTTCTCAGGTTCAGTCACTGGATCAAAGGAAGAGTCGGATGAGCTCTTGGTTTCGGAGGAGCCTACGGGAGGCAGTGTATCCGAAACGGTCTCGGAGGGGTTCGCGGGATGCGAAGGGTTCGAGAAGGCAGCGACTGGGTACGAGGTTCAAGTATAGGTTCAGCAGGGCAGTGTTAAGTTGTTGGCCTCAGGGTTTCATTCTATGGCATCAGGTAGACTTCAGTTTTTGGTAGAGCACCGAGGAGAGATGGCTTTACGCGTGGAGCAGGTTTCGACATGAGGTTAGAGCGAAAGGGTGCACGGGGAGGAGTTACATCCCAGCACCAGTGCCATGAATGCATCGAGGTAGGTGGAGCAGTATGCACAGGTAGTCAGGCGTGGCTCTAAGGAGATGGTATCAGGCAGAGCTCCAGTTGCAGTGAGTGCTGGTTTAGGTTCACTGGGTTCTCTCCAGGGAAGTCCAACGAAAAGACTAATGCAGCTGCCAGGATGAAGGAAGGCTATAATGGTGGTGCCAAGTTACAAGCAAGAATTTTTAGCTATGGAGGCGGTCATTCCAAAGGTCTCCAAGGGCGCGCAACAACTAAAGGGTGTTGGCAGAGACAAGGAGATCCGCACAAGAGGCTGTCAGGACACGTAATTACAGCGAGATTGTACAGGAAGACATTGCCGGGTTTGCCAAGGCTTGGGGGCACCAAGATGGAGATTGTAGGGATTTTGTGGTGCTCCCAAGCCTTGGAGAGACTTGGGAGGCCATGGCTGGGATGTGGTTTGCCAAGGCTTTGGAAAACCAAGGTGGAGATTGTAGGGATTTTGTGGTGCTCCCAAGCATTGGAGAGACTTGGGAGGCCATGGCAGGGATGTTCGAGGATCCCTGGGGCTTGGGGGCATATCCCAAGTGGATCCTGGATGTATTCCAAGGATTTCCTGGAGATGTTCCAGGGATGCTCTAAGTTTCAGTTCTACCTCATATGACTTAGGAGGGAGTTTTTGAGAGACTGTAACATAACCCGTTTGTGGGTTATGGGATTTAAGTCCAAGAATTAGTTGGTTAATTGCAACCAACTTAGGAAGCCCCAAACTGCCCATGTGATTATATAGAGAGTGTGTAGGTTTAGAGGGTGTGAGAGAGGAATCAGTGTGAGGGTTACATCACGCGGAAGAAGGGCTTGAGCATGGAGGTCTTCCACGGGTTTGGAGAAGGGGATCTTGCGTGAGGGAGTCCGCAAGGTGGAGTTGCTTCTCGAGTGTCAGAGAAGTGCTGGTTCTTGATTGTAATCAAGGTTTCTTCTCCAATGATTAATAAAGACACTACAAGAAAAATCAATTTTAGCAACCGATTTTGCAATCGATTTTTTTGGTTATATTTGTGACTGATTTTGCAACCGATTTTGCAACCAATTTTTTTTTGAAATTTGTGACCAATTTTGCAACCGATATTTTTTTTGAATAATTTAGCAATCGATTTAAATCGGTTGCAAATACAGTTGCAAAAATTTCATTTTGCTACCGATTTTGCAACCGAAATAGAAAATATTTTTAATTTTTTTAAAATTATTATTTATAAATTTAGCAACCAAAAAATTCGGTTGCAAATTTAAAAATAAAATTTTAAATTTAAATAAAATTTAAATTCCTAATTTAAATAAAATTTAAATTTCTAAGCGTCGGAGGATAACGATGCTTTTTAAAAGCATTGGCGGGTTTGCGGTATCTCTCGATGCTAACCAAAAGCGTCAGAAGAAAAGGGTCGCTGATTCCCTTTTTTGCTACAGTGTAAATTCCTAATTGTCTATCTATATATATCTTGCAAGACATATCAACAAACTGCTCTCCATGATGAACTCGAAAAGATACAATATTTGGATCTGCCAATTCTATATGAACAACAAAAAAAGTCATCGTTCCCATAGTCCATAGTTGTAAACTTTAGATTACCTTCTTTGACAACCCTTGGGACATAATGGTATAACGGTAACAATAAACAAAGGGATGAAAAATATGCGAAGCACTAACGGAATATTATACAAGTCACAGTATCCAATTTCGAAATCCTGATTTTCAAATAAATATCAAAGACATGAACAAAAGAAAAAATGATGAAAATAAGATGGACATTCGTGAAATGGACAACAACAAAAAATCATTATTTTATTACAATGATATATATTAGAACACATACTTGCGAGAAATAGAAAATACCAATATTAAAAATAGCTATTTTTTGAATCAAATCGAGACATAGATTGCACCGATATTTTTTTTGTTGGTGTCCGAAAACAATCCACATAGCGAACATGTCCAAAGTAAAGAGTGGATTCTATGAAATTTTAGAGCAAACGGGTTAAAAATGATTCACCGGAGATAGAAGGAAAGAAAATGTTGGAATACCTAACTATGTCGCTCATGTAAACTCTTCGTTGTCCATGTTAGGATTCAAGCGGGGTTACATAATATCGATGCGATAAAATAGTGCCACATAGTTATCGATGGGAACCTCAAATCCAAATTGAATTATTGGAAGGGTACGTTGCAACGTTTTGTTAAATACAGATTGATATTATTAAAACTTTAAATTAAAATTTATCCGTAAAATTAGTAAAAATACATGGGATATTTATTAATAATTATTTTTTTGGGGTCTGGTCGGTTTTTTTTTATTGTTTGAAACTCTCAAAGCTTGCACACGCCATGTGAGGTTCATTGATTATATTATGATGGTTACCGAAGTTGACGTGGTTCCCTGGAGCATGGAGAACGGTTCAGTGTACCCAGCGTTGCCCTCGTCATGCTTCGCTGGCAAATACGCGTGCTTGCGTGCCAGAACCGTAAATACCACCAATTTTAAGGCTTTCTTTAATTGACCCTGCCGAGGGAGTTCTGGACTCGCAAATCTCCGCGTGGAGAAATAAAACCCTACGCTTCGGGAATCGATCGCTAGCTTGGAAGAGCACGCCACCGCCGTTAATTTCCTGATTTCAGACTCCATCATCTCCGGTCAACATCAGCCGATATCGAAGAATCGTACCATCCCTATTCGAGATATTCACAAGTCAACCGCTCAGATTAGCTGCATGCCCTGTTTTCGTTGACCGAAGAAAAATGGAATTATTAGAATTTATTAAAATGATCAGATCTACGCAAAATAGCCCACTTCACGGGAGATGGACTCTCCGTTGCTCACGTTTAGGGTACGGTTATTATAATTAGGGTACGTATTTATAGCATTTCTATAACAAACAGCAGCTTAGCACTTCAACTTTCCAAGTTAGATACAAGCGGAAAACCTCCCGATTATCTTACCGCCAGCTTGCCTTTCGGGGCCTCTAAGATGAATCCGGACCGTTAGATTTACGACGAGGTATTCAGCTCCACATAACATCTACGCTACTTCGTGATCTAATTCAACAATCGTATCAGAGCACGAAGCTTGAATCAGGATTAAGAGTTGGTATTTATTTAAAAAATTTCTCGGCATTGATGGGAGATCATGGGGTGTGACGTCCAGGGCCAAGGTGGTCGGTCATCAGAAAGCAGCCGCTAACTCATAAAATATAAAGTGGACTAATTCTTGTACGAAAAAATAGACTAATCATAGATTACTCATAACATAGGGTTTAGGGCTTACATAACACTTAAATAATACGGACGTCAGCCGAGTCGTGCTGGATGCCCTTTATAAATACCCGCTGCCCGTCCCCCTTTCTTAAAACAAGAAAGAAATAAATTGAAAATAGAAGGTTCTTTTCGACCTCTCGTCTCTGAAGCCGCGCAATAGAGCTCCAAAATCTCCATTAATGGCGACCAAGGTTTATATAGTGTAGGTGTTTCGGGAACCCCTACTTCATTCTCTCTGTCCCTCCTTAAGTCTATGTGTCAATTTATTTAATAATTTCTTTCCCGAGATTTTTCTGGCGATTGATGAAGACTTAGTTTAGATTGGAAATATCTTGGAAACTCGATTTAATCAATCTCGGGTGTAGGGTTTTTTTTCCCTTTTCTGGTGAAATCTTCATAGTTATGCATTTGGAGGGAAAATGGGTTTTTACCTCTTTTAAATCCTATTGGAACGCCGATGAACTCGTCGATTTTTTTTTTTTTTTGGTCCATCGATTCATACGTTTCTTGATTGATCATTAGCTGTAGTTCTCAAATTAATAATAATAATAATAATATTATTATTATTATTATTATTATTATTGAGATGATTGTGCTGTGATGTGATCTGATATTTGGGTGTGAATCAATTGATGCTATTTTACTCTCTCTCTTTTAAATTTCTTGTGCGATTCTTGTTCTTGAATATTTCTGAGTCATTCACAGAAAGTTAGATCATCTGCAGGTATTAGGGTGTAGTTTTCTGAGTTGTGGTTTGCTTTACGTTCTTGACTCCAAATTATCTGGATAATTAATAAAATTTGATTATTATAAAATGTTCAATTTTGTTTCTCTTAATGATTTCTTGGCATGAATTCCAGCCCCATCTGTTGAGGAAACCAACTGTGCTAACTAACCAATAAAGAAATAGAAAATAAATAAAGAGTCGAATCTTTATTTTTCCCTTTATGTGATTTAGTTGTCTGTGTGATTTGTTGGAGCTCAAGGTCGCCATCAGCATGGTAGGTTTGTGTGTATAATTAGTGGAGTTTCTGGATGGTTATTGACTTAAATCTTTGTGTCCTTTTCGGACTTGTCCTGGTTATAGGGGTTGTTATTATTCATGTTCATGTTGTGTCTGTCGTTATTGCGATGACATTGATTGCTTACCAGAAGCTTCCTGTTCTATCTTCATTAGTCTCAATTCTGCTTGTCATGACAAGTATTTTGACAAGCATAAGAAACTGTTTTTTAAATAATTCTATTCTTTGGTGTTGTATATTAAATTTTGCTTGACAGATAACTAACCTTTGCAAAGTTTGTTATTGTTAAAAAGAGCTCTGTTACATCAACTGATATTTGTTCTTTGTATTCTTTGCAAGTGAAACCATATGAGCTATCAATTGCCGGCTTCTAGAAGGCCCAATAAAGTATAAGACTTGTAGATGCTTGAGTCTTAAGTATTCTTCACATTGTTTTGTTCATCTTTTTCCATCCCCCATGGATTTAACAATATTCATATTTGTCTTTGAATACTAGATCATTGAAGCAATTTCTGTGCATAGTATTACAGCAAGTGTATTTACAATTTAGGATTGCTAATTTCTGAATGACTGGCAAAATCTCTTGTTTTTACCTTCAATTTCAAATTAAGTCTGAGAGAGAGCCACAGTGGTTTGCTGTCTCTTTCATCATCCCCTGTAGTGTTCCTGTGCCTTTCTTTATGTATGCATACTATTCCAGCATTGAACCCAGAATACTATATAATGCTCAACTAATCAAGATGCTAGCCCATAACAAACCAGTTAATTTGACTTCAGGTTTACTTTTCCACTTGTTATCATGAAATAACATTCTTCGTTTCTCAGTTTATTCAGTGACATGACTGCCTCATGCCTTGGAACTGTAGTGCCTTGTTAATTACATCAACACTAAGTGACTCCTTCCTTTTGTGTATTTGTGTATTGTTAGATGCTGCTATCACTAATTATATTTTGTGTTGATATGTTCTGAGCACACTGCAACTGCCCATTTTCCATTCACTCTTTCTATGGTTAATCTACTTTCGATATTAATGGAAATGAAGTGATGGACACGCCACGTTGCCACAGAATAAATTATACCAGTCTGTTCCTAAATTGTGTTTTTAAATTTGTATTTTATGGATTAAAGATATGAAATGAAGCAGCCATATTATCTTTCTTGCTATGTACTCATCATAATGCTTTTAGAAACAAATTTTTATTCAAATACGGTTGCCATCTTTTAATGTGTGTACAGGTTCTACTCCATGTACGGACATGTAGAGAAGTTAGCAGAGGAGATCAAGAAAGGTGCCTCATCTGTCGAAGGGGTGGAAGCAAAGCTATGGCAGGTTTGTGCTGTTCAATCTATCCTATTCTACTTCCAGTATTTATAGTAAAGTTCACCATCTTGATATCAGATCCCATATCAGTACCATTTTATTACAGTATCGATACGTAGTTCGGTACGATACGAGATAGCATATCGAGTATCAGTATGGTATGGGACAGTATACCAGTATGAGACCAGTCGGTACAATATGCTGCATATCAAGGCAGTACGGGGCGGTATGGTGGACCATAGTATTCATTTAAAATATCTGCACTTATCTTGGCTTTGTTGCCTCTTTTTGACCAATATTTCTTTCATCTGTCAAATCATGCTTTGAAAAATCAAAGAGATTTTTCGGTCAGATACAAATGTGGATTTGGATGTCTAACTGTGGAATTAGGTATTAAGCAACATATCTATATTTATTGGGTTGTTGGGTGATCTTGTTGTCTATTATGAAACATAGATGTGAGTTCTGGAACTTGGTAGCCTTGAACATGTCTGTAAATGAAATCTAATCCCCTTAGTCTGGTAACATGCACAGGAATTATGTTTGAGCTTATTTCTAAATGATCGTGGACTCCCAAGTAAAATTTTTCTGTAGTTATGGTAGATGATGCAAAAACTATTAGCATGATAGAGATGGGTTGCTGTGTCCACTAAATGTTGATTCTGTACATTGATATTATTCTTTGTTTAGCTAAATAATTAGACGTGTTTTTTGTTCCCATCTCCTCCTACCTGATTAGCTACATAACTAGATGTGTATATCATTGCAGAACCAATTATCCTTTCAGTCTTCTTCCCTCATGCTATATTGTATCTGTTTTTCTGCTGTCATAGTATCTGTTGGCATGTTGTTCTGTAAATATGGGTCTTAAAAACAGTTCTTTCAGAGATTATTCATATGTTTTCAAGTTTAGTTTTTCTTAATCAATGGTGCTCAAAAGTCCTGTAGAAAATTGTAATCTTTTTCCTTTGATACTTAATTTTACTAGAAGTTCTAAATGGCAACCTGATGTTTTTTGGGTAAATGAGGTGGATTATCCTTTGGGGAAAAGGCAATTGTACAGCCTGCATGTTACCATTTTCAGACAATCCCAGTAAAGCATAGTTGATGCATTTTTTGTTTCCTTGTAACGACTTGGTCTTAACTTTAGTCTAACTCTGAACGAACAGGTACCTGAAACACTTCCTGAAGAGGTTCTTGCAAAGATGAGTGCACCACCTAAGAGTGATGTACCAATCATCACCCCACATGAACTTGCTGAGGCTGATGGATTAATATTTGGGTTCCCAACGAGATTTGGTATGATGGCAGCACAGTTCAAAGCATTTCTTGATGCAACCGGAGGTCTCTGGCGAATGCAGCAGCTTGCAGGGAAGCCTGCAGGGATCTTCTTCAGCACTGGATCTCAAGGTGGTGGACAAGAGACTACCGCGTAAGCTTTATGATGCTCTATTATCATGAACAATCTGGACTTCTTGAATTGCTTATTTATGCAATTGTAGCATGTCCTGATTCTCAAAAGTTTGTTATCAGGCACTAGACATTTTCTGGACTTAAACAACACTATGGTTCTGCAAAAATGAACTCTATCGCCAGGACAACCCTTATCTCCAATGGCTTGTCCTTTTGAAGCTTTATGTTTCACTGACTCTGCCATATATTCTAAATATATATGATTCCTTAATGTGTAAAACTCCAGCTTAAAGAAAGATAGTCACTGTGTATTTTTGCCAAGGTCACACCATTACCGTGAATATTGCCTCAAAATTTCATGAGTCAAACCAATTTTAAAGTTCACTATGATGATTCTTATTGGACCATTTCTTGCTATCCTGTTTTGTAAGCATATGGGCTTTTCCAGATCTACCATTTCCATCCTATTTTTTTATTATTGTTATCCCAGGGCATCACCATACGGAAATCTAACTTAAACCCAGTCTAAGATTCTTTAAAAAAATAAAAAATTGAAAAGCCTAGTCAATGTGTCGCTTGTACATCTGTCCTTGTTGGCTTTTACAGGTCTCCTTGATGGTTGCCATATTTCTGACTCACTATTCACATGGAATTTCATATGCCTTACTCCAATAATAATTTGAAGTAAAACCAGTGCTACTGTTATGACATGATATTACAACCTGTAGATTAAGCAGCGTTATTTTGAAAAATAATGAACTCCGTATATTTCTCATTACCTCGTTTCTTTTTTGCAGTTTAACAGCCATAACTCAGCTGGTCCACCATGGAATGATCTTCGTGCCCATTGGATACACTTTTGGGGCTGGCATGTTTGAGATGGAGAACGTGAAGGGAGGTAGCCCCTACGGGGCTGGTACATTTGCTGGGGACGGTTCTAGATGTCCAACCAAGCTTGAACTGGAGCAAGCTTTCCATCAGGGACAATACTTTGCCAAAATTGCAAAGAAGCTCAAGGGATCTGCCTGATCTGCTTGCATACCTTCACACAATCATTTGGCATTTTAGATACCTCAGCTCAATTTTTCTATTGTCATTATCCATTGGGTCAAAATAATTGTGAGCTTTGTTTTATTTTTTGGGCCAGTGGCTTTGATATACATCTTGTGTCAGTACAGGCTCTTACATAAAGTTGGCTATTTCGTTTGTGGTAATATAATGTAATTAGTTGTTCTTTTATGATATTCAGCAAAGTGTCTATTTATTTTTGTTTTGCTAGGATAAAGTGTCTTTTGTCAATTACCTCTGTTCATGTGTTTTTTGAAGCAGAATTTTTAATGGTTAATCATGTTTTTGTTAGTTGGAAGGAAATTGTGGCATCTTAAAATCAAATTTTATTTCTGACTGCCTTTTGTGAGGGCTGCACTGATTAGCGCATCCTTAAAAATCTAGTTTTAGGCTTTTAGCACGAGATTCCGACACTATAATTCAATATGAAGGTTTTTTATGTTGTTGTTGTTGTTGTTGTTGTTTTTGCTATATGTCTCTGGTATATAGAGTGAACATAAAAGGAAGGTTAATCTTGGCTGACGTAAAAACTGTTGCTTCTTTTCGTAGCTAAAATGAAAAATTCAGTAGGTTATGTCACATTCAATATTATTTCTGAATTTCCGTTGTAACATTGATGATGTGCAGATTACATTATTGTCCAATAATTTATCATTTTATGTCCGGACAACCTCAGCTTTCCTAGCTAAATATTTTGACCGTCGCCGGCTAACTAAATCATAATCTTGAATTACATTTTCCATTATAATTTTGAGGAGAATTCATGTATTCTATTTTTTTTTTTTTTAATCATTTTCTTGAAATAATGATGTTTTTTTAACAGCTCATCTTTATGAGTTTTGAGTCTTATAATCAAAAAGTTTTATCTGCGTTCAATTGGCAAGTAAATTGATGGAGGAAAAGTTGATAATCATTTGTTTTTCACAAAACTTAAAATCTCGTGAATGGCAAAGATTATATGCTCAGGAACTGGTTTTCATAATTGGAACAGATAATGAGAATGTAGTTGATCCACTTCCAAACTTGCTAGTTCCACCTTTGGAACAACCATGTTTGTTAACCGCACGGAACAATAAATAACATTACCATAACTGTTGTAACAATTCCGACCGCCTCGGTTACAAATGATTACCGAAACAAAAGGTGTAGTTTGGGAATATCGCATGCTTTCATCCAAGATGCATATCTGATGTTGGAAAGAGCAAGTCTTAAGCACTACCCCGATGTTAGAAGCCTCAAAGCTAACCATGATAAAACCGTTATATCTTGTATTTTTCTCGTTTATTAATCTTAATGGATTTTTATCCTGAGCCTTGATACTGGAGGAAACATCAAGCATATTGCTGATTCACGGATCCTACTTCCATGGATCAAAAAATAACCCACTTCTTTGGAGGACGCAAATCAATTTATAAACATCCAGATGCCCCACAAAGAATGCCCACGTGTAGCTATAATGTATTCGCTCCTCTAGGAACTTGTATATAACCCATTCTCCAAGGGCCAAGCAACACATTTTCACGCAAAAGCTATCTGGCCATTTCAATTCAGTGCCGAATCCAGGCTTTGAGACCCACAAGAATGGCCGGCCCATCACTGTGTCAGTCCGCTCTATTTAGGAAATCCAAATGACCGCATTAACTCTCTGTTTGGATAGAGGGAAGAAAAGATAATGGGAAAGGAAGGGGAAAGAAAATTTTAAAAATCTCTTATTTTGATAGAAAATGGTAAAGGAATGAGAAGAGAAAGTAAGAAAAAGGGAGAGAAAATGAGTGACAGATTTCTCTCGATCTCTTTCTCTCCATGGATGGAAGATAAAGGAAGAAAAGAAAATCTCTTAGGTGAATTTTTTTAATTGACTAAAATATGTTTTTGAAAAATGAAATAACAAACCATATTTCCCGCTCTCATTTTCTTCCCATCATCCAACTTTCGAAGCTCCTCCGGTTCTTCTTTTTGGCTACTCCAGTTTTTCTTCTTGGCGCTCCTATTAGTCACGGGATATACCAACAATAAATATATTTTTCTTCCATTTTTCAATTCTATCATTCTAAAATATATTTTTTCTTTTTTATACTTTCTTTGTTCTTTTTTGCTTGTGATACTCTATATGTGGTATTAAAATCAGATAAAATGAAACAAATTTCTGTAGCCTAATAAAGTTCATGTAGATTTATAATTTTTTTGCCGATTATTTGAGCGGGGTGAAGCAACATCGCTCTTTAAAAAATATAGCATCTCTAAAATTTCTGAAATAAAACTTGCTTTTGTGAAGTAGATCATAGCATAATATATTTATTATCAAAATTAATTATATTTTTTTAATTTTTTTTCGGTATTTATATGCTAAGGGTATAATGATAAATTAGTTCTTTTCTCTTCTCTCCAAGATACTAGCCAAATAGAAAGAAAATAATTTTCTTTCTCTTCTCCTTTGCGTATCCAAATAGAAAAATAATAAGTTTTATTTCTTTTTCTTTTTTTTTTCTTTTTTTTTCCTTTCTTTTTCCTTTTCCCCTTCTCTTCCCTCCCCCTTGGTATCCAACACAGTGTAAGGGAGTATGAAAGCCTAAATTTTTGTGATAACTAGATGCTAGGCCTGTGCAAGTACAATAATTTTGATATTTGATATGATTTAAGATTTATTTAGTAAAATTTATTATTTTTAAAATAATTATATCCATTATTTTAAATCTATTCAAAATTTATTTCAAGATTTTAATATTTGAGAAATTCTCAACCAAAACTAAGTCAAGAAAATTTCCTTCTAAAATTAAAACAAACTTCTTTGCTTTTATAAATATAATAGATTATATAAATGTATAATTTTGAGCGAAAAAAGTTAAAAAAATTTGATATTTGGCGGCCATTGAATCCAGATAGTATAACTTTAGTTATCTATAATATATTACTTTTTACCGGCATTATTTAGGCCATTAGCTATGTTTTTAGCATGAGAATCCTAACTCTAGCTCATTAGCCCATTTGGGTTATGGTTATTATTCTGGCTTTTGAGCAAGTTCCTTCCTTTTTTGTGCCCATATAAGTTCTCACATACTTCTGTATTTGATCACTAGCATTCTAACATGGCAAAAAGTTATCTTTAATAATCCAGGACCTAATATGAAAATACCTGGCTAAAAAATATTATTTAATTTTTTTGGCCATATACATATACCAAAAATATACTTAAAAATCTATTCAAGGCATGACTAATATGAAACTAAACAGATGCCTATACAAATCCTCGAAACCATATAAACTACCAATCTACAAATAGCAAAAATAATTGCTTACCCTCACTACAGTAAAAAGGGATAAGGCCGACTCTTTTCTCCTGACGCTTTCTGGGAGCGTCAGGAACAACCCAGAACCCACCAACGCTTTTAAGCATCGGCATCCTCCGGAACCTGCCGACACTTTTTTTAAGCGTCGGCAAGTACCGACGCTTAAAAGCGTCGCCAAAAAGCATCGCCGGATTTTCCAAAAACCCATTTCCCCCGCCCCAGTCCTAATCTCGCTCGATCTTCCCCCCCGCCCGCCGCCCGAGCCCGCCCGACCCCCCCGGCCGCCCGAGCCTGCCTGAGCCGCCGAGCCTCCTCCTCCTCCTCCTCCTCCGCTCGATCCGCGGACGCAGACCTCCTCCTCCGCCCCACCCCCCGCCCGAGCCCTAGATCCCATCGGACCCTCCCCCAGCCCGAGCCACCGATCCTCCTCCGCCTCCTCCTCCTCCCGCTCGATCCATGGACGCAGGACCTCCTCCTCCCCCCCACCCCCGCCCGCCCTAGATCCCACTGGACCCTCCCCTAGCCCGAGCCGTCGATCATCCTCCTCCTCCTCCTCGGATGCAGCACGTCCTCCTCCTCATCATCCGGCGGTAGCTCCTCCATCGTTCTGTGCCCTAGATCCCATGGTCGATCCGCCCGGCGCAACCTCGTCCTCCACCGATCCCTCCCTCGGTATTTATTTTATTTTAAAATTATGAATTTTAAAATTATGAATTATGATGAGTAGGGTTGGATTTTGATTATGAATGTGGGTAGCGCTAGACTTGAAAATAGTGATGGAACCAAATAAGAAATGACATATGATAAATCTTATAATATGCATCATTTTCTTACATTGTAATCACCCAGTAATGATAGAAGGGATCATTTTTGTAATGCTAGTTGATCTCAACCAAAAAAAATAAATTACAATTTTGGATGATATAAACTATTTTAAAAAATGGTTAATGCTGATTTTAATAAGTTGGTTGAATCATGACTCTTGAGCCAATGTAGTGAGTTCAATAAATGTTTGCTTGAGCCATGATTGTGGAGCAAAGATTCTCAAAGGCAATCATTTTTTTTTGTTAAAATTAATTGTTCTATTGATTGATTTCCTTTTCTGTTGAATGAATTCATCATCAAGTGGAGTCAAAATGGGTCAAGAAAAGCATGATGGAATCATGGAAATCAAGCTGCTGGCATGTATACCGATGAGTTTCAACATATTATTTGGCTTCTTTGAATGTTTATCAAGGTTTATATATATATATATGTCATTATTCTACCTTAATCCGGCTCGAACTTGATTTAAGTCAATCTGTTGTGATACGTGTAACAGCAATTACCAAACAAGGGACTTTTCCCTGTTGCTGCTTCCAATATTATCGATACATAAGTTTGGCTCTAAATTTATTAAACCGAAATTACAATGGATGGTCATGATCTTAGGATCTTAGGTCGGGAAAATACTTGCATGCTTTACATAATAAATCAATTTCTCCAAATTTGATTGTGATTTTCAAGAGATGTCTTATATTGTTAACTATTTAGTGTGAACAATATGCTTCGTACTAGTACAAATTTAACTATAATGATTACGAGAAAAAGGCCTTTCAAATATGATTTTAGATATTATACATAATAGTAGCCATGCGAGCACAATGCCTAACTTCATCCATAATTGTGAATAATTTTCAAATATCCAAAATGATCTAGTTCTCCTCCTAGAATATACAATAATCTACTTGATCATTCTATTCAATAGTAACATTTATGGACTTTTTTTCTAGATTTAAGACCCATATCCTTGTGCTGCTTACTGAACAAAATTTCTCGGTATTTATTTTATTTTTGTCCTGCATCTTACTGAACATGTACCTTTGTGACGATCAATTATGATTTTTAAATATTTTTTAAAAAACTTGCATTGCATAGAAACATAGACCCGTCAATTGATTAAAATACATATTCTACAACATCCATACAATTATTTTATTTTTGTACGGATGGAAGAAATATGTACAGTGGTCAATTGAATGTCCAGTTTGGATAGTTTGAGAATTGTAAATAATTTTATAAGTGCTTACAGTAATCAAACGGTAGGAATAGAGTTCCAGATATATTTCAGATAGCATTTCCTTTTAGTTCTCCTCATACATATTTATTTTTCGATGCTTTAAAGCGTCACTACCTACCGACACTTTTAAAAAGTGTCGCTAGGTTTTAAACCTAGCGACGCTTTAAAGTGTCAGGAAATTAGAATTTACCGACGCTTTAAAGCATCAGGAAATGCCGATGCTTTTCAAAAGCATCGGCAGGTGGCGTCCCCATACTTACATAGGCGATGCTTTTGCGACGCCTCAAAAAGCGTCGGAAGGTTTCTTAGCGATGCTTAAAAATATCGGGAAATGCCAAAAAAAGCATCGGTATAGTCCCCGTTTCACTGTAATGCCTATTAACATACATATGTGTTAATGTTCCTCAAACAATTGCTTGGAATGTTTTAGATTTGACATTTATAACTAAGATGACCACCCTATTTGTCACCACGGTAACCTTATACTCTTGATTCAAATGATTTCTACTCCAAAAATATTTGCTATTCTAGTCCTTACCGTGTTGTGGTTTAGCTAAACCTCTTACTTGCCACCTTACCATCACGGTCAAAAGGACCAAGTACAATTAGTTTCATCGGTTCGAAATTGAAATACATCCAGTTAGTCCAGCAAACAAATCAAGAATATTATAGACATGTAATTCCGTCGAAAACTTCCATAGAGAAGGTTATCTAGGCAACTTCATTTACTTGACAAACTAAAGTTTTTTTTGGGACTGTCAAAATCCAGTATAAAGTTATAAAATTTAGCAATTATCCACTTGATCTATTTAGAATTTTGGAAGGTTCAACCATAACTTTATACCAAGTTTTAAAGTTTGACCTTAATTATGAATTTTCTAAATCAAATGCATCTTTTACTACATTTATTCCCTTGCATTCTTGAAGGGCCTGGTTAATTGAAAGTTTAGGAAAGAGAAAGAAAAGGAAGAATCGGTGAAAAAAGAAAAGAAAAGAAAGAAAGTTTATTCTATTGTTTCCGAACCAATGTGATTCCAAAGCACCGATGAATTTGTTTGATTGGACTCCTTCTGATCCTGCGAAACAAGTCCACTCATCGGAGGGATTTCGATGGAAGACACTCCGATACTTAAGTCAGCAAAAGGGTTTGGGTGGAATAGATAAAAGATTTGAGAGAAAAATGGCTAGAGAAATGAGAGAGTATTCATGCCAGTTGAACTAACTTACCTCCAAAGGTCCCCATTTATGGGTATTTATAGGCTTGGACCTTAACTGAATTCAGTTAGAAGGCCTGAAGTGGTTAGTTTTGTTAGAAACTACCACGTGCATATAATAACTATAATAAGTTATTCTGGTAGAGTGACTTTCTCACTCTCTATATCTTCATTTCTCAATTAGCTTAATAAACCGATCGAATTTATATCATGACTGACTGAATGCTCAGGTCAGCCATAGTGGTTGATCGGCTTTATGCCTGAATTGGCTTTGTGCATAGGTCAATCTTATATCTTGAATTAGCCTTGGTTACATGTCAACCCTGGGCGTCAATCGACCTCAAACATAGATCGGCCTTGCACCTTGATCGGCCTTGTGTCTTGATCGGATTGGGACGTATACCAGCCTTGATCACTTGTCTCTCCTCCAATTTTGAGAGATGTTTATCATTTAATGAATCGTAGATGATTCCCCTGACCCATTGTAAATGGGTCTATCCCTTATATCCCAACATTTGCTCCCAACTCCTAAGTTCAAATAAATCTTTTTAATATTATGAACATTAGGAGCTCATAAGAATCAGGGAGAGATTAGCAAAAGGTATTTCTTTCTCTGTTTTCTTTTCTTTCTTCTTTCTCTTTTTTTTTATGATATCAGATGTCAAAATTAAGATATCCGTTCTCAAGCGTAACATCCTGGTGACGCGTCAATCTCCCATTGGGGGAGTAGTTATGATACAAATCTCGTCGCCGTACCATTATTTGATGTCATCATTATTCATTCTGAAATTTGAAAATATGAAAAAATCAAGGCTGTTGGAGAAGCATGAACTTTCAATCAAGGCCATTATTATTAACTATCCGTCGATGCGTAGCGGATCGCCGGCTTGGTTTTCCTCCCGTAGCATTGGTTGCCAGGATCCATTTTCAACGAGTTGCATCTCTTCATCGAAAGTTAAAGATAGGTGGTATGATCAGAAACCAGACTCAGAGTTCAAGAAAGAGATCTGGGCCATCGGTGTTCACTATATAAATAGCTCTCAGCCCTAATGAGCAGATCTTTCTCCCACCCTAGTTTCTAGCTTTTAAAGGGATCTCTTTCGAGTCGGCTTTCTGCTTCCCAAGTTTCTTCCTCATGTTAGCTTCCCTTTCTTCATCACCCGATGGCTAGGATCTTAGAAACTTCCATTGCTCCTAAACCCAAAACCCTGACCCCCATAGACAACGAGGTTGTCAGGTAGAATCAATCAGGTTAGAATCTGTTAGAAGTTCTTTGAATGATTCTAGGATTCAAGCCTTGCAAAAATATTATAATATCCCACAGGAGCTCATTGCAGTAGTACCCCGATCTGATGAAAGAATAGACCGATCGCCACCCGAAAGTATAACAATATATGAAGAACATCTAAAGGCATGGCTTTGTTTCCCACTTCATCCATTTTTTCTCTGACCCTTCAGTTTGTACCATGTAGTTCCAACTCAATTGACTCCTAATAGCATTAGGGTCATCTATGCTTTTTTAGTCTTATGTAGTGGCCTTGAAATAACACCTAGGACTTTTTGTTTACTTGCCCTCTTTATCTTGAAGAGAGACTTTCATGACCTGGGTGATGGGTCATCGGTCCGTGCCCTGGTCATAAATTCATTATAGGATTGCTTCGCCATTCATGGCTAGAAACCATACTTTTTCTATTTAGTCTCCATTAACCCTTGGAATTTCAATACGAATGGAGAGAGCCCCGTCTTATCCCAAACGACGGGAAGAAAGTCTTAATAGCTGATAAAGAGTTTGAAAAGCTTCGAGAAGTAGAAGTTGCTCCCAATGAGGGAACTACTAAACGAACGGGGATTGTATTCAGCTAAAATTATCTCCTTTCCTTCTTTAGTACTTTATCATTAAATTAGCTATTTCTTCTATGTGTATTAACCGATCACGCCGTCTGATCTTCTCTCCTTTGCAGATACCATAATGAGGATGGATGCAAAAATGCTTCGGCAAATATCCAAGAGAGGAAGGCAACAACTACTTCGGCTGAAAAAAGAGAAGAACCAAAAAGGCCAAAAAAGCGATGCCCGAACACCCCACCATCAGAAATCCTTACAGGGGCAACATCGTCTATTATAATAAGGAGCACATCGATGATGATGATGTTCCTCTGTCTTCTCTCCATTCTATGGCATAAGAAAGACAGCCATCTACAATTCCTACAACTGGTCCGTCGTCATCCCAACCTTGCCGATTCATAAAGGCAAGGCCCCACAAGTAGAAGAAGAAGAGAGAACTCCCATTGAAGATGAGACCATTGACAACGTATATTCTGATAAGACGTCCTTAAATAATCCAGAGCTGGCACTTCACTTATTAAGAGCTTTATTTTTCCTCGAAAGATGGGGAGACAACCAAATCACGTCAGATGGATGAAGCCCTCCCTTTTGTCTATCCCGATATTCTGAAGGCAAGATATAAAGCTCTATCTTTGTTGGTTGAAGAAACCTCTTCCAATTTGACTGACCTTGCTATTGTATATGTAGTTCATTCATGAAGTCACCCTGATTGAAGAACATGGCTACTTCAATCAACTCCGCCAAGGGATGCATAATGAATTAGACACAGCCAAAGCGGAAAGGGACGTAGCGAAGAAGTGAAATAATCTATTGAAAAGAAAACATTAGAACAAAGCACAGCCCAAGTCATATCCTTGGAGAAGGAACTAAAAAAGTACAGTCTAAGCTATCTGACTCGAAAGCAAACTGAAAAAGAAAAAGAAAAGCTCCGATCGACTGAGTTGTTAATCAAAGATAACATGAACAAGGTTGAAGAAGCGGAGAAAAGAGTCGAAGCAGCTGAAAAGAAAGCAGATTGGCTGCTTTCTTTCTAGGGCTACCACTTGAGACTATAAAAATTTGACAGCCTTTAAAGAGAATTACATAAAGCCGAGTCGAAAACTATGACATCGACTTTGGGGATTGTCTAAAAAAAAAATAAGAAGTGTTATCCTAATTTGGACCCTCAATAAAAAATTGAGTGAAATTGATGAGGAAGATCATGCAAAGAAAAGATGAGGATGGCCTCTACTCAAGGCACAATAACACAGACTCCGATCTTGGACCAAACTGAAAAATCTAGAAACATAGTTCCTTTTTTAGAACAAGCCCATAGAAATTAATGAATTTGTTTCTCTGCTTTCATGTCTTAGAACGATGTAAAATACTCCTTCCTTAAAATGAATGAAGAAACTTTTCTCTTTCAAGTCATATGACTTTGCACAGGATTTTTATAAGTATAAATGAATCATCTTATTCAATACCTCCAATCTCAAGCAAAATTTTTTTAAATATGAAACTATCAGATATTAAATAGAATAGATATCTTTTCAAGAAAAATCTGTCTAAATGTAAAGCCATCAAACGAAATAGACCTCTTTTCAAGAAAAATTTGTCTAAGTATCGAGTTGTCGGATATAACAAAGACCTTATGTGAAAATTTTTTCATAAGTGTAAAGTCGTCGGACTCTTCTTAGTGAAGATAATGATCAACCAGTGCTTTTGCAAGCATGCAAAGACAATCGGCTTTCAAAGTTAATCGGCCTTTGAGAGCAGTATAGCCATATACCGCTTCACTAGCCTTTGAGGCTATTTCGGACCTGTAGTAAATTGATTTGATAGACCGGATTCACAAGATTGTCTTTTTCTTCTATTTCTCTTTCCGTTTACATCTTCTTCTTTTCCCTTCTTTTTTTAAGAGAAAAATAGAAGAAAATATTCTTTGGATTTCTATTGATCGATTTTGATATGCCATTATTAGGACGTACTACCTTTACTAGGTGTCACATCCTCGTTGGCAAGAGAGGAATAATCAAGATCGTTTTCCAATCAGAGTCACCAAGTAGCATGCCTCCAGATATTAGATGGGTCATGGTCCTTTGATTTCTCTAACTGTCCACTTTCAAGCCGAGGTGTCGCTTCAACTTCTGTCAGTTGGAATGTACTTGACATGAGTATAGAGGCATTTGAAAATTGAGCAAGAAATTCGGACCGTCAGTACCTCTATATTAGAGGGTCTTGCCATTTAAGGTTAAACCTTTTGGTTTTTGGAGATCTTCACAGGTCAAGTCGGGCTTTGCTACGATTTTTCCTCCTCTCCTCGTTAACGAACTAAGATCGTCGTTTTCCTTTACCGATGATAAGATGAAAACTGAACACTAGAAAGCTTCGAACGACCGTCTAAAAGAAGGCAGTAGCAGGTCCATTAAGATCAAATCGAAGGGGTATCAAGCAAAAACGCGTGTTGTGGTTTTTCTCATGAAACCCCGGTTGGAGAGAATACCCCATTACTAAAATCATCCTCAGAAGAAGAGAATGTCCATCTAGCAAGCATATCGCCGAACACCCCATCGAAACCATCTGTCGCCGGACCATCAAAGGAGCCAAGCCAGACAGACAAGGACAAGGCTCCACTCTGAAGTAGTACCTGAGCGGAAGCTAAATCCGAACCTCGAGCTACCGAAGAGAAGAACTTCGGAGGTTGTAGCACATTTGCTACTGATGCTGGTCTTGATAACCCAAGACTAGCAAAAACTTTGCTGAAACCACCATCCTCCAGAAGGACTGGGAGGCTACCAGAAGTCATGGGTGGAGGATTTTTTTCTCCATTTACTTCAAGATACTGCAAGTACGAGTAAAAATTATCTTTAAAGTTTTTTTTTTTATCGGCTTGTATTGTCAAGGCCGATCTCATTCTTGTCTTCTTTGACAGTTCATCCATGAGACCTCTTTGATGAAGAGACTATTTGGGACTTATGAAGATCAATAAAGATCTTCATAGCTAATTGGAGTGGCTAAGGCTAAAAGGAAAGTGGCCGAGGAGCTTCAGGCGACCACAGAACAAACCTGATTCAGACCATCTTGCCAACCTTTTGCTGGAGAAAGAGCTAGCAGTAGCTTGGGATCAAATGATTAGAATTTTGGAAGAGTTGGGGAAGAAAAGGAGAAAACTGCATTCAGCCGAAGTACTAATAAGGGATAACCTTCGAACCCTTGAAGAGGCTGTTGCTCAGAAGGCTGACTTGGAGGAAAGAATGCTTTCTCGAAAAGAAAGTAGAATTAGCCGAACAAAAAGCAAAGAATGGCTGACAGGAATGCCTTAAGCATTTCGAAGTATTCGATCACGAGAGGTACGAGCATGAGTCTTACAACCTTGGTTTTCGGGATTGCTCAAAGAAAATAAGAAGACCCACCCAGACTTAGATTCTTTGCCATTGTCATATCTGATGATGAAGCCAATAAGAAAGAAGAAGCAAAAGATCTAACCGAAGAAATGCCAGCTCCCCTAACTGACGAAGAAGTCACAAAGGAGGCTTCTACTTCTGTTTCAATTTCTAGGGGGATGATGATAAGAAACAATCTAGATGTATCTTCTTTTTCTTTTAAAAACTATGTTTGAGTATAACTGCTTCTTCAATTTTCAAGTACATGCTTATTAGGACAATTCTGTATCCTAAGAGATGTGTTTTTCGAATATCGTTAAAATTTAGCCAGCCAAACTAGCTTTCTATCTATTTACCGATGAGAAGGTAGTTAGACAAACTCTACTTATCGGATATAGTTAGCGGTCAGGCCACCCTCAAAATGTCAGATATACCGATTCATAAATATCGATAAGATGGTGGGTCAGACCAACTCTAATTGTCAGATTTATCAATTCATAAATACTGATAAATGGTGGTCGGACCAACTCTAATTATCAGATTTATCGATTCATAAATATCGATAAGATAATGGGTCAAACCAACTCTAATTATCAGATTTAGGTCAGTGAATTAGGCAAATTCTTAGATTGTCGAAAATTTTGATTCATGAATACTGATGAGATGGTGGGTCAGATCAACTCCAATTGTCAGATTTAGGTCAGCGGATAAGTTAACCCTCAAAATGCCAAAGGGCAAAATGAGAAGGATGAACAGATCATTTTATTGATAATACTTTTGAAGATTCTATACATTCCAAGGCCGAGCTATTCGATAGACATCTAGGCTTTCAATCGATAAGTTACTGATCGCACTACTTCAATGATGCGATAAGGACCCTCCCAACTGGGAGCAAGCTTGCCTTGATCTGTAGGTCGGAGATTTCTGTCTTTCGTAGAACGAGATTACCAGGTTGGAAAACTCTAGCTTTGACTCGTGAATTAGAATATCGGATAACTCTTTGTCGGCAAATAGCCATTCTCAGTTGTGCCTAGAGTCTTGCACCTTCAAGAAATCTAAATCTATTTTTCTTTTATTTGAGTTACTAGGTTCTTCAAAGTGGTCAGTTCTTCGATATCAGAGAACTATTTCCACAAGTAGCATAGCTTTGCTCCCATAGGTTAGGCTGAATGGTGACTCTCCCATTGTAGATCGAGGTGTCATACGATGGTCCAAAGAACTGAATTGAGTTTATCAGTCCAAAGTCCTTTTATCTTCATTTAGTTGGGTTTTTAGGCCATGAAGGATAGTCTGATTAGTTACTTCAGCTTCACCATTGGCCTGAGGATGTCCAACAGAAGTTAGCTTATGAAGGATATGGAATTGAGCACAAAAGTTATTAAGCTTTTGATTGTCAAATTGTCTCCTGATATGGCGAGACTGCTGACGTGGGTAGCTGACGGGTGCCACATTGAGGGAGGCCGCCACGAAAGATGCCATGTCGAACTCTCCAGCTCGGGCCACTACCGAGCTGGGCTGAGCTCCCTTAGGATAGCAAGTCGAGCTCAGTCCTCCGCCGGGTCGAGCTCATGAGCTCGACACCAAGGTCGAAGCCATCCTTCACCCTCCAGAGCGAGACCCTCGGAGGTTAGTGCCCTGCGGTTGAGGTCAAGCCAAGAGCTCGCCCATCGATGTGGAGTATCTCCGAGCACGCGCCCTCTAGGCTGGGTCCATCCTCCGCCCTCCAGAGCGAGACCCTCGAGAGGTTAGTGCCCTGCGGTCAAGGTCGAGCCAAGAGCTCGCCCACCGATGTGGAGCATCTCCGAGCGCACGCCCTCTGGACTGGGTCGATCCTCCGCCTTCCAGAATGAGACCCTCGAAGGTTAG
Organism: Areca catechu; assembly: GCA_021397845.1. NCBI lineage: Eukaryota > Viridiplantae > Streptophyta > Magnoliopsida > Arecales > Arecaceae > Areca > Areca catechu. The sequence continues at coordinate 64,348,158 of CM038039.1, forward strand.
TACCATGCGATCGAGGTCGAGCCAAGAGCTCACCCGCCGATGGAGCCTCTCCAAGCGCGTGCCCTTGGACCGGGTCTGTCCTCCGCCCTCCAGAGCGAGACCCCCGAAGGCTAGTGCCCTGCGGTTGAGGTCGAGCCAAGAGCTCGCCCGCCGATGTGGAGCCTCTCGAGCGCGCGCCCTCTGGATCGGCCCGCACTCTTCCCTTCTCCACCCAAGGTGACCGCACGAGCTCAGAGCGCCCAGACCGGAGCAGACCCTGCCATCCCAGGATGCCGGCGAGCCACCCGAGGACCACAGAATGGCGCCCCCCATGCCGCCATAACTACCTGCCGGTCGTACTTCCAGGGGATGGGCCAGCCAGAGAGCACGCATCCCTAAGACGGCGGCGGCCCCGGATCGAGGCTTTGCCAGGCTTCCCGGAATGGAGCTCCGAAGAGGATGTCAGAAGGAATGGAAGCTTCCCCTACCACCTGTCAAGAAAGGCATCCGTCCATGGCACGGGATCCTGCCGTACGCGCCACCAACCCAGCGAAGATCCCGAGGCAGGCCCCAATGGCTAATTTTCAACTACAAAGAATGATCGGCACCCCCAATGAGGGGAGGTAACACACCAGTAACACAGGAACAACAATCCACCGCAAACACAAGCGTAAGCTCGACCAAGGACGAAATGCCACCACCAACACCACGATTGAGGGAAACCCACTGGGAAACAAGGAGAACGGAGGGACAGGGAACCCCTCTGTCCCTGCTATCACTCTCCCCCTGTTGCGTTTCTCTTTCATCGACACATCTTTCACTCCTAGTGCGGAGTCCATCAAGAGGGGCCCGACCAGGAGGATCTGTTCCCCTGGATCGTCACTGACTTGATCGTCGGAGTGCCCCTACCAGAAACCCCGACCCGGGTCACTAACCCCTATTTCGCAGGTCCAGGAGTAGAGGACCGGCAGACAACGACAGGAGCGCACTCCAGCGCCGGCATCAGCTACGGGCCACGACGGTCCTGGTGGCAACATCTCCATTATCGATAATGATGGCATAGGGAATCCAAACCAAGATTATAGAATCTTGACGAAAGCTTCAACTTTGCCTTCGGTGATCTAAGCTAAAGGTTCGGCTTCAATCCATTTAGTGAAATAATCGATTACCATAATAACGAACTTCCATTATCCTATGACAGGAGGAAAATGACCAAGAATATCCATTTTCATTCGACGAATGGCCAAAGAGCAATCAGTTGAGTTAATTGACTAGATGGACGTCTTTGAATGTAGGAATACCTCTAGCATTTGTCACACCTTCGTACAAAATCTGTCGCATCCTTCTGAATAGTTGGCCAGTAGTATCCTTGGCGTATAATCTTATAAACAAGATATCTGCCTCCCAAATGATCACCACATATACCCTCATGAACTTCTCTAAGGGCGTATTCATCATCTGATGGAGCTAGGCATTTTAGCAATGGTTGAGTGAATGATTTCTTGTATAATGATCCCTCCAAAACAACATATTGGAAAGCCATCCAACGAGAGCCATTTTGATTCAATAGTATTTCCAGATAAAGTTCCATCAATCAAAGTATCTGATAATATCGGATCCATCCAACTCATTCCATATTCAATTTGATGAATCTCTTCTCTTTCTCCATCGGAGATACTAGGGTTCTCTAAATATGCGACAAAGTCTGACCCATAGAGTCGGGTGTTAAGGTGGCTAAAACAAGATAACAAATTGGCTGAGAATTTTTCACTCGAGGGAATGGCTGATGTCCAAAGAATCGAATTGAGCATTCAACTCTAAACTTTTTCTTCAAGTATTGGCCAGGGTCATGTCTTGAGTTTCAAGTCCTCTTTGACTTGATTTACCATCAATGTGTGAGTCGGATAGCACTTTCAACTTTCAAAATTCAACTCCTTAGCGATCCTGAGTCCTGCTAAAAGAGTTTCTATTCTGCTTGATTGTTGGAAGTCCCTGAAAGAAAAACAAAGGGCATTTCCATAATATCTCCATTGGACTAGCCAAAATTAGACCCGCTCCACAACGAAGGAATTGGAAGCACGTCCACATGAAGAACCCAATTGGAATTATCTTCTGTATTTTCAATAGATATTGTGTTTCTCTTCATTATCGTCCAGGTGCATCAGCTATAAAATCGGCTAAAACCTGAGCTTTCATCGCTGATCGAGGGTAATAAGTAATATCAAATTTTCCTAGCTTTACCACCTATTTGGCCATTCTACCAGAAAAGGTCGGGGCATTGCAAAATGGTCCTCAAGGGTTGGTCAGTCAACATAGTGATCGGATGAGATTGAAAATAGGGTCTAAGATGCTTTACCGATATCACCAAATTATAGACAAGTTTTGAAGCTTTGGATACTTACCTCAGCATCATGAAGTACTTACTGGTATAATAAATGAGTTTATGACATCCATCTGATCCTTTCTAACTAGCACCGAGCTGACAGCTTCATCAGATGTCATGAGGTATAGATATAAAATCTCCTTCTTTAGTTTAAATAATAAGGTGGGATTAACCAAGTATCTTTTGAGTTCTTCAAAAGCTTGTCGGCAACTATCAAACCATTCAAATCTCTGGATTGATGCAAAGCTTTAAAAAAGAGAAGGCATCTTTCAGCCGACTGAGATATGAATTGGCTTAGTGATGCAATCCGTTTGTCAGCTACTGAACTTCTTTTATATTGACAAGATGTCTCATATCAAGTACAGCTCAGATTTTTCTGGGTTAGCTTTGATTCCTCGATTAGTGACTATAAAGCCTAAGAATTTCCCGAAGTCATCCCAAAAATACATTTAGTAGGGTAAGCTTCATCTGGTATCTTCTAAGTGTGTCAAAAGCTTTTGGAGATCTTCGATGTCATCGTCAGCTTGAATGCTTTTAACGATCATGTCATCCACATAAGCTTCCATAGTTTTGCCGATCTGGCTTTAAAGATTTTGTTGACTAACCTTTGATATGTTGCTCTAACATTCTTAAGATCGAAGGGCATCACCTTGTAACAATATAATCCTCTGTCCATGATAAAGGATATCTTCTCTTCATCTTCAGAGTTCATGTGTATTTGATTGTACCCTGGGAAGGCATCCATAAAGCTTAAAAGCTTGTGCCCTGCAGTGGCATCAACAAGCTGATCAATCTTGGATAGAGAAAAACTATCCTTGGGGTAGGCTTTATTAAGATCAGTGTAGTCAATGCAAATGCTCTATTTGCCATTGGCTTTCTTTATCATTACCACATGGCTAACCAATCGAGATAATAAACTTTCCTGATAAATCCACATCAAAAAAGTTTAGCCACTTTTCATTAATGAACTTTTGTCTCTCTGGGGCAAAGTTTTTTTATTTTGACGGATTGGTCTGCTTTGGGGATCTACCTTGAGTTCATGAGTAATTACATCAGGAGAAATTTCTAACATATCAGTGGCGGACCATGCGAAGATATCAGCATTTTCTTATAGAAAGTAGGTTAGTCTTGTCTTTTAATCTTCATCAAGTAGACTTCCGATCCGAACCACCTTAGTCGAATCATCTATTATGAGAGGTATGGGAATGGTTCTTTCCACCGGTTCTCTAGCTTCTTCAGTCCGATCTCAGGGGTCTATCTATTCTGGAGTCATTTTGCCGATCGATGGTCGATCTTAAATCATCAGGTACTGGCGTGTCATCCATTGATCTTTCTTTATTTCACCGATTTCATTTTGAGTAGGGAAATCTTCCTTTATTCATCAATTCATTTTGAGTAGGGAATCAGACCAGTAGATGGTATGTGGAGATGATAGCTTGAAATTTATTTAGGACAGGTCATCCTAAAAGATATTGTATGCTGAAGGTGTTTGGACAACCATGAAAATGATCGGAGCGTTTTCTACCTTGGTTCAGTCTCGAGTGTTACTGGAAGAGTTACTTCTCCTTCCACCCCTACGGGATTTCCGTCGAATCCGGTCAGGGGTGCCGATGTTCTTCGTAATCTATCTCTAGACAAATCATTTTGAGAAAGGAATCATAGAGTAAGACTCCAGTTGAGCTTCCGGTTATCAAATCCTTCGTATATCATAGTTTGCTATTAGAGCAGAGATTACAACAGAATCATCATGGGGTACTTGGACTCCCTATAAGTCATCATCAGAAAAGCAGATGCCATCGTTTCTTCGAGGTCTCTTTGGAAAACTACCATCTTTATGATGTGGCTAATGGTGCAACATGCCGACCATGCCATCAGTAGGGCACTAGTTGGGGAGTTCCATAATATCTATGATTTGCCTTAGGGCTACTATCTCAGCTAGGCCGTCTTGGTTGTGGACATACTTCCTAGATATCCATGCTTAATCAAGTATTCAATTTCATTTTTCAACTAGATACATTCCTCGGTGGTATGTCCATAATCTTTATGAAAATGGCAATACTTAGATTTGTTACGTGAGGCTGCTGGCGCTCGCATCGGCCGTGGCCTTTGGATGAAGCTTTCCTTTTCGATTTTCATCATATTTTCTTCTTAGAAAGAGACAGAGGACTATAAGCATCATATTTGCTGACATAACTTTGCCGAACAGATTCTTCGGCTTTGTATTTTGTCACTGGTTTGGCCAGCCCAGACCCATGCTTCCGGCCCAGCACGAGGCCCAGGCGCAAGCGCATGGGTGAGTGCGAGCGCGAGCGAGAACGTGGCACGGGCGAGCCAGCGGTGCGGGTGAGGGCGTGCGTGTGCAGGGGAGGGCTCAGGTGGGCGAAATGCAATGCGCATGCACACGGGCATGTGAGACGCGGCCCGACCTATTGCACGAGCGCGTGAGGCGCGGCCCAGCCCATGCACGCGGCACGCACGGGCGCGTGGGCTCGGCCCAGCCAGAAGCGACAGCGACATGGACGTTTCCCACCAGTTTCTCGCTGCTTTCTCGTGGCTCATAGTAGTCCACAGCATTTTTGAGCGGTCTGGACCATCCGATCGCCTGATCGAATAGCTGAGATTGATCCGAGGGAGTTTAGGCTTGATCAAGAGCTTCTAGATTTAGATTTGGATGCGTTTGAGGTGTCGATCTCAGATTTAACGATTGGAGAGATTCTTTATGGTTCTAGACTCTTGAGACAAGGTTTGAGATGATTTTGGACTGATCTGCTCTTTTTTAACGAGGGTCGCCGAGATGCTGTGGGGTTATTCGAGTGTAGAGAGCCAGAGAGCCAAGAAGAGAGAGGAAGAGGAGAGAGAAAGAGAAGGGAAAAAATAGGAGAGAGGAAAAGGAGAGGAAAGAGAAGGGAGAAAGAGAGGAAGAGGAGAGAGAAAGTGTAGAGGAAGGGCGAAAAAATATAAATTTTGAAGTGGGAGATTGAAAAAGCCTTTTTCTCGAAATCCATGTAGTTAGGCTTTTACAACTTTCTGAGCAGGAAGGTATTGGATGAGCATGGTTTTGATCCGAATGCATGAGCATTGGCATGCATGATTTATTGTTGCATGGTATAGTTGATTTTAATGATGGACAATATGACTATTATTGTATTATTTATATTTTTGGATACTATGCTTATCAAACAAAATTATTTTGATGATTTGGACCGTAATGTCGGTCATTGAAAATTTGAGATTTCATGATTGTTATCATCATGTGGTGTGACATCATGATATGATTTTACAGGATAATGTGAAAAGATAAAGAGTTAATTAAGAGAATACGGTGTTTGGACTAGCCATGCCACGGGATCGTGGTTACACAGCTAGAGCCATGAGCTTAGTACGTGGACTAGCCTGGCCATGGGTAGATTATACATGATCGATTGTGAGATTGCCCGTCACAAGCTGAAGTGTAACAAGAGCTTGCCAGTCACAGGCTGAAGTGTGACACTGAGATTGCCAGTCATGAACTGAAGTATGACCATGGTTAGTTTAAAACCCTAAAGAAGATGGATGATTAAATTGAAATATAAAAAGGAAATATGATTTTGATAAAGGTTTTGACAAATATGACATTTGAATGATTGGTTGCATGACATGATATACTCCTATCTTCTTGCTATTTTTTAAGTATAGTATATTGATGATGAATGTTTGGAGACCTTACTGGACTATAAAGCTCACAACCTACTTTCTTGTTCCATAGAGTTGTACAGATATTCGGGCTTGGTGATGAATGAGATTTTTGAGGTAAGTCACTCTTGTGTACCTAGGCCTTGCATGATCTCTAGGATAAAACCTAGGTTTGTGCGGTCGGTCGCGTAGCCAATTCCGGTGCTAGATTCGGGCGTGACACAACCTGTTCTTCGGCTTGGACATATTTCTGGGCACGTGCCAGCAACTCAGAGTAGTTAACAGGAAACCTTTTGTATAAAAAAAGTAAATCGAGATACCCGAAGTCCTTTCTTCATCACGGACATAATAACATGTTTGTTGAGGTCAGGGATCTCTAATGTGATAGAGTTAAATCGGGCCACATAGTCTCTCAATTCTCACCTTCTCGCTGTTGAATGAAGAAGAGGCTATCCGAATTCCTTGGCATTTTTTGGCTAGTCCTGAAATGAGATACAAATAATCTTTCTAATTGTTCGAAGGAGTGGATGGTACCTGATCGAAGACTCGAGTACCACATCCTAGCAGTTTTTTTAGGGTGACCGGAAATACAAGATAGTGAAGGGCATCCGTCACTCCCTGAATCAATATATGAGCTTAAAGCTATCCAAGTGATCAAGGGGATCAGCTGTTCCTCATAAGGCTCCAACTAAGAAGTCTTGAAGTGAGGTGGAACATTTTCTTCCATGATTTTCTTAGAGAAAGGTGGTCTATATCACAGGTAATCATTCTATCTTCCGTCCACCTCTGGTCATCAAGCTTGGCGACTTCAAATCTAATCTGCAAAATTTTCTTTCAAAATGATCCTTCTTCCAACTATCTGGGCTCCGCTGGGTGCTTCTAGGGGTCGATTCATGGAAGAAATGAATAGGATTTATGACGTTTTCCTTTATTCTAGCATTCTTCATGATCATGGGGCGGGAAATCATCGTGTGGGGAGAGTGTCGGCTTGATGATCGCTGATGACGAGAACGATGGCTGGACTTAGGTGTCGGATCTCATGCAGAGGTGAACGTCGACTGCATTTTGAAGCAATAGGTTGTTACTGTCTGCGACTGCCATTTCTTGAAGATTTTGTACAGTGGCAGTAAGGACTTCCATCTTGTTTAGGAGAACTCCAATTGTTGCTGGCCCAAACTAATAGCAAAGACTGCATTCTCATTATCGAAGTGGATCGTTCTTCTTGGATGAGGGGCGAATTCTCCCGGCAGAAAAGATTTTATGCCTTTTCTTTCACCATTTTTTCTCTCAAGATTCCTAAAAATTTATCTCTTACCCCTTCCTGGCGTGCCAATCTATTGTTTCCAAACGATATGACTCCAAAGCATCGATGAATTTTCTCAATAGGCTCCTTCTAATCCTGTAAACAAGTCCACTCACCAGAGGGATTCCGGTGGGGGACACTGATGTTTAAGTTAATAAAAGGGTTCGGGTGGAACAGATAAAGGATTTGAGTGAAAAATGGCTAGAGAAATGAAAGAGGTGTTTTTTCAGTCGAACTCACTTACCTCTCGGAGGTCTCTATTTATCGATATTTATAGGCTTGGACCTTAACTGAATTTAATTAAAAGGACCTGAAGCGGTTAGTTCCGTTAAAAACTACCACGTGCATATAATAAATGTAATCAGTTATTCTGGTAAAGTGACTTCCTCACTTTCTATTATCTTCATTCTCGATCAGCTTAATAAATCGATCAGATTTAAATCATGACTAACTGGATGCTTAGGTCAGCCATAGTGGTAATCAACTTTATGCCCGAATCGGCTTTGTGCATTGGTCAATCTTATATCTTGAATCAGCATTGATTACATGTCAACCCTGGACGTTGATCGGCCTCAAACATAGATCGGCATTGCGCCTTGATCAGCATTGCACCTTGATCGGCCTTGTATCTTGATCGGATTGGGGCGTATACCGGCTTTGATCACTTGTCTCTCCTCCAATTTTGAGAGATTGTTTATCATTTAATGAATCGCAGATGATTCCCTGATCCATTGTAAATGGGTCTATCCCTTATATCCCAACAATTCCTTTTTTTTTTTTTTTTTTGATTGGAAGCCGAATGGAAGAAAAGAAATATTTTTTCTCTTATTAGTTGGAAATAAAGAAGAAAAAAATGAAAGAAAATAATACATATGGATATTATAAAAAAATTTATTTAACTTCAATTTCTTTCTCACCAATTCCATCTGATTTAGATTAAGAAAAAAAAATAAATTTGAAAAAATTTGTTTTTCCTCCGTTTCATTATATTCCTTCCTTTTCTTTTCTAAAAAAATTTCCATCAAGTAAAAGAATTAACTTTCTCTCCTATTTCCCCTCCCAACCAGGATGATAGAGTGTTGCTTGCATTTTTTTTTGACATATTTCAAAACTTAACCTGCATGCCCTCTCTCTCTTTTTTTTTTTTCCCATAAGTAACGTGCATCTAACAAGAGATTCTTTATGTTTTATCCACAAAGTTTTGTGCATAATTCCTGAATTCCTCGGAATTCCAAGGCCATCATTGGTCAAAGCAGCTGCAGAAACGATCTCAGTCTACCGTATTGAATCCCTAAAAACTGCATTCCTCGGTAACCTAGATTGATATAATACTTCTATTTCTTAGATAAACCATGTTGGAAAATTCAAACTACTCCTGGCTAGCCTTGGACAGGTACATCCGGTCGTCCATCGATCTAGTACAAAGAAGCATGGAGATAAGTTGAATGAAGCGATTTTTCCCTCACATGAATATTTCTCTCAAACCAAGAGTAAAATTATATATGCTGACATTGCGACAACTATGCAGCAACGTACCCTTGACAATTGACCTATCGATCGGCAAAACCTTGCATTATAATGCAAAATCCATTGCATTTTCGAGCTCATGTACAAACCTACATATCTATGTATATCCATGATGTTACACAATGCCAAGTTGGGGGTTGGACCCCACCCGTCGAGTCCAACTCCACAACAATTTTGTCTTGTAATAGCAAAGCAGTGTCCAATTAAGTTCGACTCCTGCACAAATTCCATCCCATTTTCCTAATGCTGAGAGCACAACTCTCTGCATCTAAAATTTCCGTCGTTTTCTCGATCTCTTTAAGAGCACCCAAACATGCACCTGCTTTTTTTTTTTTTTTTTTTTTTTTTTTTTTTTTTTTTTTTTTTTTTGTGGGGGTTGTGTGTGTTGGGGGGGGGCGGGGGATTGAACAAAAGGGAGGGGGGATACGGACCATCTTCTTTGACAAACTATCCCTGCCATGTGTTTTTGATGTGCATGGTGGCATGCATTAATTGCACTTGCAGACTTCTAGAAGCTTGAAATGCTTAAGTGTTTTATAGAATGACATTTTACTACAAAATGAACAGGCACGTGGAACTGTTACAAAAATTTTGCGTCCGCATTCATCTTAAGGCTAGGTATTCAATAGGAGAACGAGGAAACCTGTGTTCCTTTTATTTTGCTGACATATTTTTGACACTTGCTCTCTCTCTCTCTCTCTCTCTCTCTCTCTCACAAATGCTCTAAGAACGGAGAAGGAACAGCCACTGGTGTTATTTAAAATTGATTTTTGAACAAAAACTCAATAGCAACACCAGTGGTCAGACCTTCTTTGATCTTATAGCATTGACTCATGAAAAAAGTAAACAAAAAAAAAAAAAGTGAGGAAAACATGCAGCTTTTACTGTTGACTATTGAACAGGAAAGTTTCTAAATATATTTAACAGTATTAATGTCCAAATTTTGGAGCATATTTGCTTTCATCATCAAGTTAAAAGAAATAATAGAGTACCATGAACGTTCAAGCTACTTAAAATAATCGATGGTCATGGACTTTTTTTTTCTTTCTTCGAGAAAAATGGTTATGAACATTTACTTGGTTTATAAATTCAAGATATATAGTCCAGTCGGACCATATGAGATGAGGAAATATCTGCCAAATTATTTCCTGATCATTAATTAAGAATAAATCTTGAAACGTGAATATAACAAGTTGGGTAAAGAGCATAACCAAGACAAGGCTACCTTGACTTTCCACTATAAAGTATATATATACACATGCCTTGCAGAAGAAACATCCTCCCATAACCGTCCATTTTGAATAAAAACACATTGAGGAGCCATAATTCAAGTCATATAGATTTGAAGAATAACAAACAGCAAAACTTGAGAGGCATATAGATGCTTCTCGCATAGAGACAATAGCCTCACTTCTAACCTGCAAAGCAGCCGTGCACTTTTATCTCTCCAAGGTGAAATCCCAATCTATTTTCCAAAGCTAACCGAATTCAATGGAGGCCCGAAGTTTCTCCATTTCAGATTTCACAATCAAAAAGTAAATGTAAAAGAAATGATTTCTCTAGGGCAAAAAAGAATATCGCCAAATTAAATTTAAATCCCGACATCATCCAGAACAGTAACAGTGATAAAGCTTCACATTTATCTAGACTTCTTTTTAGTACATCCACCTGAAGTTCTTCAGCAACTCAAAACTGTAGAGTGTCATCATAACTTGCTGCAGCACCAGCATCAGATAAGAACTAAGGGAGCGGAAAAAAAAAGAAAAAAAGAAAAGAAAAGAAAAGAAAATACTGCAAGTTGGACAGCGACAAACCCACATTCCTTACACCCCAGCTCTTTAAGGAGTGCATGCTAGACCAAGCATTATTTTTCCCTATTTATGGTAAACTGGTGGGAGTGCCAACTGCATTCATGGTTCCAAGATATGTGACTCAAGGTTATGGTTTTATTCCTCCAAATTAAATGAAACTTCGAGGTTCACAGAGAGCTCCTATTGGTACAGATTCCTAGAAATTAAAAAGAAAATGACAAAACGGGTCTTAAACTAAAATTTAGTTCTGTACATCGTTCTGATAGGCCACTGAAATTGCATTATGTTCACTTTTCATGTCAAAATATCGATACTTTAATGTAAATATAACAGGACGATTTATATTCTCCTCCTGTGTTGTGCAACTGCTCACAGTCTTGTCCAAATAAGAAATTTCAAACAGGATGAAGGATGGGCCTACTGCTGCTTCCAATCAATGCCCGTGAATGTGAGGATCCTAATAAAGGCATAGAGGCAGCCCACCTTACTAAATTATCGAACACCCCTGTGAAGAGAGAAAGAGAGAGAGAGAGGGAGAGAGAGAGAGAGAGAGAGAGAGAGAGAGAGAGAGAGAGTCTCAACTGGGCCATCTTCTGACTTCCACTAACACATTCAGACCACATAAATAAATTAAAAAGCAAGATCCCCAAACAAGACCACACACTTGCCCATATCCTTGAGCTCAATTATTCCTTATTATTATTTATTTTCTTCCAAGAAGAAAAAAATAAAAAGAAGAGGTGGTGCCAGGCCTTGCACACGCATGAAACAGGAACAAGACCCACCTTCCTTTCCCTTCTTCACCCTCCTCCCCATGACCTTCTGCTAAATTCAGCAGCTAACATAAAAACCCCACCTAAACTAATTCATGATGACCTGCCAAATTTAGCATATGTTCCCATTCCCTAGGCCTGGACATCTCTTAATACAATACTCTTATGATTATATATTCCCTACAAATTAGTCCTCTACTCCATGGCCAGCCTCACATCATTCGCCATGTAGCTGTCCCAACTTAGCCTGTCTTTGAAGGATCACTTCCTTTCCCTTTGCTTCTCTTTACATTTACTGAGATTATGCTTTTCTCCCAGGCTACTAAATGACTTGTGTTTTCTCTTCCCTTTTCTCCTAATCTATTATTCCCTACCTTGACAGCATTCTGCTTATAGAATGGTTTTCGTCCTTCCTCGAAACCCTAGCTTCTCTCTACCTGAAGTTTCCTCCAAAGGAAGGATGCCAGAAGTCAGCCGGGGTCTCACTGGCCACTGGGTAAGTGCTCGAGATTGGAACCAGGCACAGCCCTCGGCTTCTAAGGTCCTGCTTCGGTCCCTGACCATCCTGTGACTTGTCCGAGCCCTTAACAAATCATTGCAACAATATTAGTATGCAATCACAGCTGGTAGACAAGGCATGCAGGAATCCGACCAAATCATTTAGCAAAACAAAGACCTAATTAAGAGATTTCAGTACCTGCTGGTGTTGCATGGGATGCCCATTCTTTAAATATGGACTGCTTAATACCTGAAATTTGTGACCGATGTTAATAATTTGAGAGAAATGAACGATGTTAATAATGAGTGAGGGTAATTGGCGTGATAGACATATTCGGACAAGAAGGCATTGGTGGAGAGAGACTTACACCAACTTGATCATGAAGGAACTTAATGTACTCGATGGCCTCGTGGAGAACCGATGCGGTGTCGGTCTGAAAAGAAATATGGAACGACTCGGGTGTAAAGCGAGGAGCGAGGCTTTCATGAATACTCGAAGAAAAAACATTTCTAGCCATAGTCTTTAAGAAAGAGTGATCGAAAAATCATACCTTTCCAAAAGGTGAAACAAGCTGCTGGAGTGCAGTGATTCTGTCCCCTAATTTCTCTTTCCTGACCTACGAACATGAAATCTAAAAGCTATCATACATGTTTAAAGAGAGAAGAAAAGAAAAAGATCCAACTGCCATTGATTAAGATCTTGATCGGATTGCCCTCCGTACCTTAAAGGTCGGTAATGGCGACGGAGTCTCGATTTTAGGCTTTTTGAATGAGGACTCGTTACTGCCACTTTTCTTCGACGCAGAGGAACCGGAATCTCGAACTCCTTCCGATATTGACTAAACGATTCCAAAATATATGATCACGATGAGCTCCCAAAAAAACCCTAAATATCAGAAAGAAAATAACTCGAACCACATCGATCGGCAAAGCTTTGATATTATTCACCTTTGTGGCGAGGATACTACCGCAAGCGGGCTTCTGCTCAAAAGTCTGCGAGACAAATTGGGAAGGCATCGGGTGGCAAAACCCCGTTCTCACTTCGCTCATGGAGGCAGCGGAGGCGTTCCAAAAGGGAGTGTTGTTGGAGAACTGCAGCTGATTGCCAGGCTGCTGCTTTGGAGTTGAAGACCTTAAGAACTGAGGGAATTTAGGCCATGAGTGTTGCAACGACTCGCTCGAGCTGCCACAATATGCCATCATCGGAGGTTGGTAATTCACCAACCGGCTGTCGTAAATGGACTGCTGCGGTCTCGTATCAGGCTCGAGCAGGCCTTGTAGTATCATGGAAGAACATCCATAGGAGGCCGGAACAAGGGGTAGCTGCTAACACCGGCAACAGTGGACTCATCAGCGGAGCTAAGATGTTGCTGATCTAATAAGAAAGATGGATTCATCTCCTTGAATAAGTTTGTAGAGGAATCTACGGTAACCGCATGGACTTGATTGGATTCGATCGATGGTTCTTGCCGGAAATAAGGCCTTGAGCTTAGATCCTCTTGGAGCATGGCATGGAAACTGGTCTCAGCTCTTCCACTACTCCTACTTACATCAATTTAAATTGCACAATTAATCAATCAAAAGGTTCTGTTCGCATTGAATATTGAAAAGTAAATATAAGAGAACTTAGAACGAGAAGAAGAAGAAGAACTAACAGTAGGGCTTGGGTCCAATCAATCGACTGAGTTGAGAGGCTGAAACCGGGCATTTGCAAGGTAGAATCAATCACGGAGGGGCCGACGTCGGAGGGTGGGAGCTTCGGGGTGTCTTGGAAACTGACGGAGCTGCCGGAGACCGAGCCGGCCGACTCTTCACCGGATCGGGCCTTGGGTTCGGCCAGCTCTGCAGTTGCCCAGCTGAAGCCCCCACCACCCATGTCGGTGATCGCAGTTGAACACGAGACCGAGGCCGTGCCATCCAAGCCAGCACTTCTTGCAAGGTTCCACCAGCTCCCACCACTGCATATCCCTGACTGGAACTCATCTGCCATGATGATCTCTCTCTCTCTCTCTCTCAATCTTCTTTCTCTTCCCCGCTCTTCTATTCTCTTGCTTGGTGTGTGTACCCGGGGCTTTGGCCTCTGATGGAATGGAAAGGACGGGGAGCTGGGAATCGGCTTTATATAACACCGTTGGGTACTGCGTGGTTTTGGGCAGGGTTGTGAAGCGTTTGACCAAAAGAAGGGAACGGTGAGTAGACGGTAGCCTTGCTTTTCTTTTGTTTTTTTTTTTTTTTTTTCTCCGTTCACTGGTCGGTTATTATTTCATGTTTCTTTTTCTCTCTTTAAGAAATGGAATACTCTGGTTTCATGCGACGGAAATAAATAGAAAAGCCATCTGCTAAGGCGCAGTATAAGATGCCAGAAGGAAAATCTTCGATCCAGTGCTTAGCTTCTGGATTCTCTCATTCTTTTTTAAGCAAGAAGTTACGGTCTTTCTCTAGAATTATGAGTTTTGGCTTTATTGTTTTAAATGGATATTTTATCTTGGCAACCGAAAGCACAAGTGTGTTGGTGTTGGCATCCAAAAGGACATCCTCCTTTAAATCATGAAAACTTCCATTCACCTACAAACTGGATCATAAGGAAAATTAACAAGTGTTAAAATATCCTCTCCAATGGCATCATGCCATCTAATTTGAAGTTTTTAATTGACATCTTTTACTTTTATCACATCTTTTACATTTTGCAGTAACTTTTTATTGGACAGAATAGTTTGCATGTCTTGATACTTTTGCTAGAAAATTATACCATTTAAGGAATTCAAGCTGCTTGATTTGATGCCTTCTTAAAATTTCATTTCAATCATCCAAAAAAAACTCCATATTATAGGAAGAAATAATCTAGAAAGAAGCTATACCTCAATGTATTTAAAGATTAATGTTCATAATAAACTAATTAATCACCAATGATTTGTATATATAAGAAAAAGTCAAGCAAAAATTTAAATAAAGTATAAGAGAAAAAATTATACATAAAAAATCATTATATAAAGCTACATGTTAATTATATATATATTGCTGATAATGCATTACTACTGCAAAGATACAAGTCAACACTATACATATTATGATAGAATGAATCCCATAATATCAAGTACTGAATATATATATATATATAGCTAACCATTAAATTATATGATTATAATCATCATTAATAATTTTTTTTATTTTATTTAACAAAAAAGATTTTAAAAATATTTTTTGAAAAATTGATGGTTTTCACCGGACAGGAATAAAAAATGGATCAGAAGTTTAAAATAAAAATATTTTTAAAAAATAAATTTTATATAAAACTGTCGATCATCTATTATCTATTATATATAATTAAAATAATACTACCTAGATTCAATGACTATCAAGTATCAAATTTTTGTAGTCTTATTTTTCATTCAAAATTATACTTAGTTTCTATATAATCTATTATATCTTAAAAAATAAAAAAGTATGGCTTGGTTTTAGAAAAAAAAATTTAAAAAATCAAAATTTTGAAATAAATTTTTAATTAAATTTAATATCAAAATTATTATATTTCGTACCTCGCACGGGCCAGCATCTGGTTACAATTAGAACAAAGATGTTAGTAAAACCAGTCATATTCAAAAATTCAGGAAATATTTGTTAATCAGAATACTTTCCTGGAGAATTTTGCTTGGAAACCGGAACAAACAAAAAAAAATCACAGATGACGAGGATGTCGCCGTTGTCTTATTTTCCAAATGACTGAAATACCCTCCAGTATCTCCTCACTTCTTTTAACATCCGGGTTTCTTGTTCAACCGAAATTACGGAAATTCCACTAGGATTTCCAGCGTCGGTGGTCATGGGAGCCCCACAATGTCTACTCTTAGTCCAGGGGTACATGATAGTTGGATAGATCTGGACCGTTCATTCAATTTGTCTCCCTTGATTAGGATGAGACGAATGCCAGCAACCAACATTGAGCAGCTCTGTTTCTCCTAACAATCTCATGGACGTGTCTTTTGGTGCACCTCTGGTCAATTTGCGCCCCTAAAATGCCTTCATCTTCGGCTTGATGTGATTTTTAATCAATAATCAATAAACCGGAGCAGTTGTGCACCTACCGATCAGTTTGTCTGCATGACTAAGATACCACACCTGTTTTACCTCCATTAGAATTTGTGCAACATTTAAGGTAGAAAATTTGAATTAGAAAGGGTGTGGGAGATTGGTGTTTGATTGAAGCAAACTATAGTTGATACTGCCCATAAGGTGATCATCTCGCTAATACTGAACAAATCCATGCAACTTGTTGTTTCAAGAACTGATGCAATGATGTAATTATTGTTGTTGCGACCGCAAAAATTTAGGAAAGCACCATATACAGAACTTGGTATTAAAATCTCTACTTTACTAAGCAAAAGTTGTGATCACGAAAGCATGCTCGAGAGCCCCGATTTTACAAAGCGCGAGGTCAAATTTTATGAGGGCCTTCTCTATTTAGACATGAATATTAACCTCAAAATCAAATTTCACAACTAGGCTCTACTCTTGGATCCATGCTAGTAGCATTGAGAAGTGTACCTTTGTGCACCATAAATTGCAGCATCTCGAAGGCAACTAACTAGTTAAGATGGCTTATCCAAACAAGATGGGCATTCTTTATGGCCATGGCCATTAATTGCAAGTTAACGAAAATTAAATTATATCCTACAATATATATGCACCACATCAATCAGTGCATCTTCTCCCTACGGGCTCCGTTCATCATCCACTCTTTTCCAAATGATTAGCCAACCGTGGAGGAGACTATAATTTCTCCAAGTCCCCGAAGGCAACGATTGCATGCATAGGAAAGCAAAATCTATCAACAGTGAGGCCAAGCCTACCAATGTACATATCTTCATTTCTTTAACCCCTACGCTGTACGTTTCCCGTGCCACGAACAAGGGGTAGGCACTTTGATTTCCAACGATAACTAACTCGTTAGGTTCTCAATTGATCATCCACAAGAAAATTGTGTTTGTTACTTGAAAAAGATGCCAACAATCATTCATAGGGTCAGGATTGTAGGGCTACATACAAAGAACCTACTTGTTCATCTTTTTCAATATGATTATACCTATAAATTAGCTTTATTCTTGGCACCTAACATACAGATTATAGAAAAGCTTTTAGCGCTCATTGCTTTCCACCATCAATTTTTTTTTTTCTTTTTTTTTATTTTTATTTTATTTCATCCCTCCACAAGATTATTCCAAAAATTTGATCAAATATTCCACCTACGTTCTTCAAGTGTACATTCTATCCAACTTCCAACCTTTTGAAGAATCTGGTTTTCGAGCCAAACTTTGATTCGACATTATCTTCGGGTTATCAAAAAGATTTGTACCTAACAAGAAGTGATACAACTTAGCAACTCGATTATATTTTTCTGAAGGTGAATGACTGGGTTGCTGCATGTCCATGTTACCTAGCACTCGGAGAATTTTATGTGAACAGATATGAGGGAGGTCCCAGGGTCACTTAGAGATATTTTGATTTTTAACTATTTTAGATATACATGCTTCATTTTTTTTTTTTTTTTTTTTTTTTTTAAAAATACTAGAATCATGTGGGGTTCTTCTAATATGATCCATATCATTCAATTATTGGACCCTGTTGATAAGCAATTAACTAGGTACGTTCATCCACTCAAATCCCATCAATCAGATGGTGCTTCTTGTTTGGAATCTCATGAAGCATGCCAAGCACATTGAAAATGCTAATATATCTATTCCAGTGTCATCTGTTAGGTCCCCTTAATGGATTCATTCTAAGCTTCAGGATTCAAAACATCATATCATTGATAAAATATATTTTTTCCTGTTGGAAAATAAAATAATTTAACTTGGTGAGTTGAATCTGTATATCACCACTTCTGTTTTTTTGTCAAGAAAAGATTCTGTACGTACCATCGCCAGTTATCTTTATGGACTTAGCTGCTTCACTCTTTCTCAATTATGATCTCTGCATTCTATGCATGGGATCATGAAAAGTTTACAGGGTTGAAAATAAATTATAGTTTCCTTAATTCATATGCAGCTAGATACGCGTTGATGTCATTAGCCGACGCAGCATGGAATTTTTTACGTTTTACTTGAATTTGGCTAGATCCAATGTCAAAATCTCGTGAGCCTAACAGCTGGCTTGCCAAAAATCGATTGACATACTTGCTAGTCGAGTCGGAAGTCCTGATAAAGTCATCGCTCATGGTTGAACTGAACTAAAAGTAGGTTGACACGCGGAAAAAAAGAAAAAAAAGAAAAAAGAAAAGAAAATCAAGGCTAACCAAAATACAGATCTTGGTCACGCATAAATAATTTAGATTATGTTGAACGAACAAACAAACAAATATACCAAAAAAAAAAGTTTGGAACTGTCAAGAAAGTAACACTAATCCTCTAGCCAAGAAAAAGTAACACTAATCCTCTAGCCGAGAAACAACACATACCGTGATGCATGCTGTGTTCACGTTTTTAACTTATAAAAAATATTCGAGTTTTAAAAATAAAACCGATATTAACTCTTATTTGTAATTAGTTGTTTCAAAAAATTTTAAAAACTCTTTCCTTTTTATGTTCCAGATCGGATACGTCTAAAAAAATTTCTTGCATGAATAAAATTTCTTTTCCAGGAAGTTATAGACTTCCAGAAAAATTAGTTGGTAACCAGCTCGACTCGATATATTGTCCATGCTATATACCACGGTCGAGACAAACTCTTTTCAATTTTAAAATTATTTTTAAATATATATATATATATATTTTTAACAATCTTGATATAAAATTATTATAATAGCAACATGGTAATTTCTAAGCAACAAATATTCTCGACATGATACCACCTTAAATCATGAATTTCTATTATTGCATTGCTTGAAATTGCAGACAATGAAGCCTGCTTCACCGAATGAGCGAGCGAACAAATAAACAAACCAAAACAGCCACACACGCACAAATTGCTAAATAGACAGATGGAAATAATTAAAGATTAAAGAGATCGAGAATGCAAGCTAACCTCCAGACATGTCAAGTGATGAAAATGCCAAAAAAGAGAAGTATGATAGACTAGTATATCGTCCTATATAGAATAAATACACTGGCACGCGATAAACACTTTCTATCAGGACAATTTGGTCATCAAAAGTATAGCATCGCCAAACATCCCATGATTCCGGTGGGAACACGGTTGTTTGATGGGGTTGTCTTTCGTAATTTCCTTGCAAAGAAGAAGAAAACTGGTTAGCTGAGTAGAGTGGGAATGGCCTCCGGACCTTCTCCCACTATCACATTATATTTATATTATATATATATATATATAATATATATATATATATATTATATTATTTACGGACTACCTCTTTCATCCCCTCCCTCTCCAAATTTTAAAAAATTACAAAATCCCATCCGTGGTCGAGGCGGCGCCAGGTGAAGCGCGGGAGTGGAGAGCTCGCTGGCGTCATGCTCATGACCGGGCTGTCGTAGGTCAACATGGGCCCCACACGGCGTGCGCGCGTGCTAGGAGCCTACCTGGGCCTGGGCCTCCTTTCTCCCACCAGAGTCAAAACCCCGAAAGCGACCCCTTCCCCTTTCTCTCTGCTCTTATTTGGTTTGACGTGGTTCACACGTAGCAAAATAATCCTTGGTCCTTTGACATCTTTCTCTCTACGCCGGTCTCGATGTCAAAGCTTGCTTCGATCGTTCACATGGATGGCTTCTTTGAAAATCTCACTCATTTTTGTCGCTTTCTCCATCTAAATGGTCAGAAATCCATTCATCTGGTCAACGCATTTTAGATCGAACCGTTGTTTTGTGAATGAGTTTCAATGAATTACGAAGGTCAACGCTAGATATTATTTCGAATGTTTGACTATCAGAAGGGATCTCCCTCCCCCTCCCTCTTTTGAAAATCTCGATCATGTTTTGTCGCTTGCTTGCTCAATCCAACTAGATAGAAATCCATTTAACCAGTCAACTGGTTTCAAATCAAACCGTTTATTTTGTATATGAGTTCCATAAGAAATTATTAGGTAGACAGACTTATACTATCATAGGCAAAGCTTTTCTACCCAAACATAATTGATGCATCAAATTAAATGCTAAGATCGATGTGTGATTGAATGGGAAAGCTTTGCTCAGGTAAAATAAGTCTGCCTAATAATTTTTTGAATTTCATGTTAGAAAAATACCTTATAATTGAATGGAAATTGAGGGTATCCAAAACACTTTTTGAGATGAGAACTTTTAGTCCCACATAGAAAGATTGAAAAAATTAAGGCTCTTTATAAGAAAACATTTTTGCGTGCGTGTACAACGGGCGACAAGGACACAATGGACGCTTTGTAGGCGCACTTTGCACTTCGCACATGCGCATCGTCTTGAGGAGCCTGATCAAATGGATCCGACGGTCGAGATTGAACCAAGATCGTATTGGCACGGCAGGGTAGCAGGGAGGAAAGTCGACTCGGTTCTACTGGGAGTCGGCGCGGATCCACAGGATGGATAACATGCGGTCTGGCCGAGTCGACTCGAGGGGTTCGAGCCGACTCGTCCAGAGTGCTCTCTGCAGCAAGGAGCCGACTCGAGGGTTCGAGCCAACTCGGAAGACGAGATTTCAGAATCACGAATCAACTAATCACATGTCCGGAGACATTGATAGCGTAATCACGCGTCCATTCATGGATCAATATTTTTTCTGATGATCACAGGTACCATCGGATTATGAAACAGCATATTGAGAAGCACACTGATCGCGTGATCTAAAGATCACGGTATGAGTCAACGTATCATGGTGTCCGATCATGTTTGAGGAAATGTATTGATCACGTAATCTTCATATCACGGTTAAGAAAAGGCATATCTCACTACGAAAAGCCATCGGTAACTCTCTCCGATCACATCTGAGGAGTTACTTCCAAGTGGCATCTTAAGGCTATAAATAGGTCCCCGTTCCTCATTCATTAATCCCAATTTTTCTTTCCTTCTCTTAGGCATTTGCATACTCTGAATAATAGAGTATAGCTATAGTGTGTAGTATCTTCTCTTAGGCATTTGCACACTCTAATAAAGTATAGCTATAGTGCATATAAGAGAGAAAAGCATTCCTAGTTTGAATTTCTGACAAATTGCAGTGCTGCTTTCACCAGAAGAAGACCATTGTATCCTGGGAGACAATCGTCATGCACCGTAAGCACCATTAAGGATGAAATTATCTTAAGGACATATAATGTAACTCTAGACTCAATCTTTTCAAATAGGTAGCTACAAATATTATTATTATCACCAATAATCTTAAGATAATTTTCGTGTCTGAAGTGCTGCTCAAGTGATGGCAACAATGGCTGTACCTATTCAAGCGAGAAGCCAGAGAAGTTTGCCGGCACCGATTTCAAGAGATGGCAACAGAAGATGATGTTCTATGTGACAACTCTGAATCTGGTCAGAGTTCTTAACAAAAATCCACCAGTCCTGAAGAAAGGAGAAAATGACAAGCAAATTATCACTGTTGTGGATGCATGGAAGCACTCAGACTTTCTATGCAAGAACTATATCCTAAATGGATTAGAAAATACTCTGTATAATGTGTACAGTTGTATCAGTATAGCAAAAGAGCTATGAGCATCCTTGGATAAGAAGTACAAAATCAAGGGTGCATGTCATAAAAAAATTATGGTCGGCAGGTTTTTGACTATAAGATGGTAGACTACAAGACCATCATGGAGTAAGTTCAAGAGCTGCAGATCAGACTGCTTGAGATATATGTAGAAAGAATGTCTCTAAGTGAGTCATTCCAGGTAGCTGCTATAATTGAAAAGCTACCCCGATCTTGGAAGAACTTCAAGAACTACCTGAAGCATAAATGGAAGGAGATAGGACTTGAAGATCTGATTGTCCTCCTGAGGATCTAGAAAGATAATAAGAGCAATGATAAGAGAAGACAGGAGAACATCATGCTGAGCCTAAGGCCAACCTCATGGAAAGAAAGGTCAATAAAAAGAAATGCAAGTTTCC
The DNA here is from genome assembly GCA_021397845.1 of Areca catechu. Taxonomy (NCBI): domain Eukaryota; kingdom Viridiplantae; phylum Streptophyta; class Magnoliopsida; order Arecales; family Arecaceae; genus Areca; species Areca catechu. The sequence continues at coordinate 64,370,114 of CM038039.1, forward strand.
TGGTGAAGGCTATAAATAGAAGAAGGACAATCCTAAGAAATTCAAAGGCAAGTGCTTCATTTGTGGTAAAATAGGCCACAAATCCAAGGATTGTCGTTTCAAGGGAAAAGAAAAGAAGGAAGTTAATACTACTGAAGATACCCTATCGCATGGAGTGTCAGAAATGATGTTATCAGTAGTTGTGTTTGAAGCAAATATGGTTGATAAGCCAAATAAGTGGTATGTTGATATTGGAGCTACTCGACATGTCTGCTATGATAAGAGTATGTTTTCATCATATACTCCTATCAGAGGTTGAAATATGCTAATGGGTAACTCTGCTACATCGAAGATAAAAGGACTTTGCCGCATTATTCTAAAGATGACATCTGATAAAGAGCTTCCACTGAACGATGTACTGCAAGTTCCTGACATTCATAAGAATTTGGTATCAGGCTCCCTCCTAAACAAACATGGATTTAGGATGTGTTTGAGTTTGATAAATTTGTACTTATTAAAGGAGGGATCTTTCTAGATAGAGGTTACTTGAATAATGGGTTATTCAAGATAAATGTAATGAATGTACATCGCAACCTTGAAAAGAACAAAGATGCTTCTTCTATTTATATGGTTGACTCCTCTTATTTATGGCATGATAGATTAGGTCATGTGAATTTTAATTCATTACGGAAATTAATGAATTTAAAATTGTTATCTAATCATGAAATCGATTTGCATTACAAGTGTGAGATATGTGTTGAAGCTAAGCTAGCCAAAATACCATTCCATTCAGTCGAAAGGAATACTGAACCTCTAGATTTGATCCACAGTAATCTATGTGACTTAAAGTCAGTACAATCTAGAGGAGGTAAAAAGTATTTTATAATATTTATGGATGATTCAACTGGATACTGTTATGTGTATCTACTAAAGTTTAAAGATGAGGCTTTAGATATGTTTAAATGTTATAAGAATAAGGTTGAAAATCAGCTTGATAAAAAGATCAAGGCTATAAGGAGTGATAGAGGTGGTGAATACGATGTACCATTTAATAACTTTTATCAGGAACATGGCATTATTCATCAAACTATAGCTCCTTATTCACCTCAATCTAATGAATTGCTGAACACAAAAATCAAACATTGAAAAAAATGATGAATGCCATGTTGATAAATTCTGGTACACCACAGAATTTATGGGGAGAAGTAATTATCTCGGCTAATCATATTCTCAACAAAATACCTCTTAAAAGGAAAGACATTACTCCATATAAGTTATGGAAAGGTAAAGCCTTCTTATAATTATCTAAGAGTGTGAAGGTATCTAGCTAAAGTAGCTATTCCAGATCCCAAAAAGGTTAAAATAGGACCTAAAACTATTGATTGTGTTTTCATTGGTTATGCATAAAACAGTAGTGCATATCGCTTTCTTATATATAAATCAGATATATCTGATATACAGAAAAATACAATCATGGAATCAAGAAATGTATCATTTTTTAAAGAGATATTCTCTTATAAAGGAATATCTGTTACAGGTTCAAATAAAAGAACTTATGATAATATGACAAGTAGTAGTCATCAAAAAAAATATTCAGAAGATGAACCTAGACGTAGTAAGAGACCTAAAGTTACAAAATCTTTTGATCCTGATTACGTTACGTACATAATAGAAAATGTACCTCAAACATTAAAAGAGACAATGCCTATACCAAAAGCACCTTTTTGAAAAAAAGCTATTAATAGCGAAATTGAATCCATCATGCATAATCATACCTGGACATTGGTAGATTTACCATCAGGTATGAAGCTTTTGGGATGTAAATAGATTTTCAAGAAAAAGTTAAACGCTGATGGATCAATTGATAAGTATAAAGGCAGATTAGTAGCTAAAGGCTTTAAATAAAAAGAAGGTCTAGACTTCTTTGATATTTATTTACCTGTAACAAGAATAACATTTATAAGAATGTTAATCGCTATTGCAGCCATTAACAATCTTGAAATACATTAAATAGATGTTAAAACAACTTTTCTAAATGGTGAATTGAAGGAAGAAATATATATGAAACAACCTGAAGGGTTTGTTGTTCCAGGCAAAGAAAAGAAGGTTTGTAGACTTGTAAAATCCTTATATGGATTAAAACAAGCACCCATGCAATGGTATATAAAATTTGACAATGTGATGTTGTCTAATGGATTCAAAATCAATGAATGTGATAAATGTGTATATGCCAAAACCCTACCTAAAGGGTATATTTTAGTCTGCTTATATGTGAATGATTTGTTAATCATAAGTAGTGATACTGATATGATTAAACAAACAAAGAAAATGTTAATTAAACATTTTGATATGAAATATATGGGTATCACAGATGTTACGGCCATAATGATGACGTGGCCGATCTCAGATTTTGTCGGGCCTGATTGAGCCGTGTGGAGGTTTCCTCGGCCGAGTCAGCTGCGGGTCCCATGCCGCCGAGGTCGAGCTCGGCCCTTGCCCCCCTGGCTACCTCGCCGGGTGACATCCCGAGACGTTACCGCCCTTGTCGAAGTCGAGTTCGGTCCGAGCCCACTCCTGCCACCTCGCCAGGTGTCCACCCAGGAGGGGTCCACCTCGGCCGAGGTCGGTTGCTCCCCCGCTCCCTCGCCAGGTGGCGCCCAGAGACGGTCCCATCGTGGCCGAGGTCGAGCCGGGCTCCTTCGCCAGGTGGCCCCGGAGACGGGTCCACCTCGACCGAAGCCGAGCGCCCTCCTGCCACCCCGCCAGGTGTCCACCCAGGAGGGGTCCACCCCGGTCGAGGTCGGCTGCTCCCCCGCTCCCTCGCCAGGTGGTGCCCAGAGACGGTCCCACCAATGCCGAGGTCGAGCCGGGCCCCTTCGCTCCTTCGCCAGGTGGCCCCCGAAGGCGGGTCCACCTCGACCGAAGCCGAGCGCCCTCCTGCCACCTCGCCTGGTGTCCGCCCCGGAGGGGTCCACCTCGGCCGAGGTCGGCTGCTCCCCCGGCTCCCTCGCCAGGTGGCGCCCAGAGACGGTCCCACCAATGCCGAGGTCGAGCCGGGCCCCTTCGCTCCTTCGCTAGGTGGCCCCCGGAGACGGGTCCACCTCGACCGAAGCCAAGCACCCTTCTGCCACTCCGCCAGGTGTCCACCCGGGAGAGGTCCACCTCGGCCGAGGTCAGGCCGCCCGTACAGAGAAGGTCCCAAAGAGCAGAGGCGCAGGTTCCGAGGTTGGCCCTCGAGCCGTGCGCGCCACAAACGGCGCCCCTTACGGATGGCGGCGGCGCGCGAAACATCACTTACATCGGCCCGACAGGTTCTCTAGTCGAGAGGCGCGGTTCTGGCAAAACAGGGCCCGTCAACGGACAGCGCCGGCGTCTGGGCGGGGGAGCGCCCACACCGGGTCCGAGGTCTGACCGGCCGCCCTGCCAGCGCCACCCCCCTTCCTTTACCCTTTCCCCGCTGGGCTCGGCAAACGAGGCCAGAAAGCCGCCTGGCCTTCGAAACCAAGAGGGGAAAGAGAAAAGGATGGAGGGGGGACAACGAGAGCAAGGAGGGAAGCCTCCCAAGAGCGAAAAATAGGCGGGCAGCGGGAGGAGATAAAAGGAAGGAAAGAGGAGGCGACCAGGTAAGGTGGGACGAGCAAGAAACAGAGGCTGAAGGCTCCGCTCCGAGGGTGAGATCCAGGGCCCCGAGAGGGGATCGCTTGGCGTGAGCTCGGCAAGGAGATCCAGCCGGGTTTCTGGTCCCTCCGGCACCTTTTTTGCTAGTAAATTCTCTGAGTCTGGGACTCCTTCGGGGCCCGTCTTGGAGAATCTGTTCCCTCTCGTCGTCCACTAACTTGATCGTCGGAGCTCCCTCGCCGGAATCCCCGGCCTGGGTCTTCTGACCTCGCCTTGCAGGTTCGGTCCAGCCAGGAGGCCCGGGAGCAAGATGGTCTAACAGGATCGGCGGTTCCGAGGCATGGGCGCGGTGGCGAGATTGGCAACAGATTGGCGCGCCAGGTAGGGGGGCAGGACAACACCCCCTAGCGGGAGCCAGCTTTCTGCAGGCACCGCGCTCTCCGACAATGGTGGTCACTCGTGGGCGCGAGGCGTCCATCAGCCGTGTGGGGGAGGTTCCCTCCCTCAAGGGGCCCACAGCCCGGAGAGGGAGCTCCCAGCTCCTCCACCTCTTCCACTACCGCCGACCTCGGCGGACGGGCCCCTCGCGGCCGTCATCCAACAGCTGCAGACTTTGACCTCGGCGGTCCGGCAGCTTCAACATCAGCAGCGGTCCCTAGCCACGCAGCCGCAGCCGGGGACCCCCACGGCTCGAGCCGCGGGGCCGCGTGGGAGCCTGCGCTCCATTCAGGGCAGGCCATCCCACCCGAGGGCGGTCTCCAACCCCGCGGGAGCCACCAAGCTCCCGCAAAAATAAACTAAAGGTTCGGCGGATCACGAGAGTCGATCCCCGGCCGATGAAGCCGAGACGGCGCATCGCAGCAAGCGGCGTCGAGGCGTGACTTTGCGCCGAGACCGATCGGCGCCCCCTTCGCCAGTGGCCTCGGTGGAAGACTCCACCGACGAGGCCATCAGGCGTCAGGCCGAAAGGCGCCTGGAGGAGCACGAATGCAAGTTGGCGGAGTTCGCCCGCCGATTTGCTGACCTGCAGAACTCATCGGCGGACCCGGCGGGCTACGACTCCCGTCCTTCCTTCTCTGAAGAAATCCAGGCGGAACCAATCCCAAGCCGGTTCCGCATGCCGCAGGTGGATCCCTACGACGGGACCACCGACCCTCTGGACCATCTGGAGAGCTACAAGGCTCTCATGAGGGTCCAGGGGGCCACTGTTGCCCTTTTGTGCATCGCCTTCCCAGCTACCCTCCGGAAGGCCGCTCGAGTCTGGTTCAGCCGCCTCGAGCCCGGATCTATTTTCTCCTTCCACCAGCTGGAAGGAAAGTTTGTGGCGCATTTCGACGCTTGTCGGAAGGTGCCGAGAGAGGTGGATAGCCTCTTCTCCATCCGCCAGCAGGACCAGGAGCTGCTACGGGACTACATCACCCGGTTCAAGACGCGGCCCTGGAAATCTACAGCCTGGATGAGCCCGTCGCCATGCTGGCTTTGAAGCGCGGGCTCAAGACGTCCCGCCTGACCTACTCCCTGGACAAAAAGCCTCCTAGGATGTACTCTGAGCTCCTCCTCCGCGCCCACAAGTACATCCGAGCGGAGGAGGCCGACCGCACCCGCCGAGAGCTGGACGGGAAGACTCCGAAGAGGCCGTCCCTGAGGGATCTTCCAGGAGCTCGGAAGCCCGGGCCACCCGCCGACCTTCGCCCGAATCCGAGGTCGAAGGGCGAGGCCACTCCGGAGCGGAGGTTCACCCTCTCCTCGCCCCTCGAACAAAGATCCTCATGGAAATTGAGGGCGAGCACTACCTCCGCCGACCTCCTCCACAGAACCCAAGAGGTATCCGGGACAAGTCGAAGTACTGCCAGTCCTACCGCGAGCACGGCCATGACACGGAAGAGTGTCGCAACCTAAAGCGGGAAATCAAGGAGCTGATCAAAAGGGGCTACCTCAGGAAGTTCGTCAGGAACGAGGTCCCCCGGAGGGGCAGCCGCTCGCGGCCTTACCACCAGTTCCTGCAATCGATAACTGCCCGACGGAGAAGCCGGTGGGCATTATCTCACTTGGGGTCGGGCGGGCGGCGAAGAGAGCCCGGGAAGTCTGGAACCCCGAGAATGTAATCCCCCCTGAGGAGGGGAAGGAAAACGAGAATGTAAACAACGATGCCGTGGTGGTCGAGATGACCATCGCGAAGCATCCTGTACATCGAATTATGGTGGATAGTGGAAGCTCGGCTGACGTGCTTTTTTACGATGCTTTCTCTCGGATGAATTTGTCCCATGATCAGCTGAGACCGGTGCATACCCCCTGGTGGGCTTTACCGGGGACTCCGTGGGGGTCGAAGGGGAGATCACTCTCCCGGTCACCGCCGGATCCCCTCCTCGGCAGACGACCGTCCGATGACGTTTACCGTCATCAAGCTCCCTTCGCCTTACAATGCCATTCTCGGGCATCCCGGGCTCAACCAACTGGACGCCATGATTTCCATGAAAAGGTTGTTGGTGCAGTCCGCATGCCTTCCAGGCTCGAGGTGATGAAGGGGACGACCCAGCCGGTCCCGCATTGCCTCCAGACGGTCCCGGGTGCCCGGGGCGCGGAGCTCGGCCCCGATGTTGTCGACCTCGACCTAAGGGAGAAGGAACCCAGGGGGGCCCGTAGAACGCCTGTTGACTTATCCCCTTGGTTCGGACCCGCTAAAGATGGTGCAGGTCAGGGCGCAACTCCTAGAAGAAGAACGGGCCCGCCTGCTGGAGTTCTTCCGCGTGAACGTAGACGTGTTCGCCTAGTCGGCGGCCGACATGCCGGGCATTCCCCCCGAGCTCATTACGCACAGACTGAACGTGGATCCGAGCTGCCGCCCGGTCCGTCAGAAGAAGAGGAGCTTCGCCATGGAGAGACTGAGGGCCATCAACGAGGAGGTGGAGAAACTCCTCGCCGCGGCTTTGTGCGGGAAGTCCAATATCCCAGCTGGCTGGCAAACGTGGTCATGGCAAGGAAGAGCAATGGTAAGTGGAGGGTCTGTGTGGACTACACCGACCTCAACCGAGCTTGCCCGAAGGACAGCTTCCCTCTTCCAAAAATCGACCAGCTGGTTGACACCACCTCGGGGCATCGCCTCCTGTCATTCATGGACACCTTCTCGGGATACAACCAGATCCGAATGAACCCGGAGGACGAGGAGCACACCGCCTTCATCACCGACCGCGAAACTTTTTGCTACAGGATGATGCCGTTCGACCTCAAGAATGCCGGGGCTACGTACCAGCGTCTGGTCAACAGGATCTTCAAGGACCAGATCGGCCGCAACATGCAGATGTACGTGGACGATATGCTGGTAATGAGCAAACCCGATTCGGACCACGTAGCTGACATGGTGGAGACATTCGGCAACCTCCGACGCCATCAGATGAAGCTAAACCCTGCGAAGTGCGCCTTCGGCATCTCCGTCGGGAAGTTCCTAGGATTCATGGTGACCCAAAGAGGAATTGAAGCCAACCCGGAGAAGGTCCAGGCCATCCTGGACATGGAGCAGCCCGCTTCCAAGAAGCAAGTGCAGCAACTCACCGGCCGGGTTATGGCCCTCAGCCGCTTTATCTCCAGGTCGGCAGATCGCTGCCGTCCCTTTTTCAAGGTGCTGAGAAAGATGAACGACTTCGCCTGGACCGAGGAATGCCAGGTGGCCTTTGAAGAGCTGAAGAAGATGCTTGCGTCGCCACCGTGCTCTCCCAGCCTGAGGAGGGGGAGGAGCTCATCCTCTACCTGGCGGTCACCCCGGAAGCCATCAGTTCGGTCCTGGTTCGGACCGACGACCAAGGAGTCCAGCGGCCGGTGTACTACACCAGCAAACTTCTCCGCGATGCGGAGCTCAGGTATTCTCGGCCCGAGAAGCTCGTTTTTGCGCTAATAGTGTCTACTCAGCATCTCAGGCCCTATTTCCAAGCGCATCCCATCGCCGTCCTGACGGATCAGCCACTGAAAGCGGTGCTCAGCCGACCCGACACCTCGAGGCGATTGGCGAAGTGGGCACTGAAGCTCATCGAGTTCGACATCGCGTACAGGCCCAGGTCGGCCATGAAAGTGCAGGTGCTAGCCGACTTCTTGGTCGAATGCGCGGGCCTAGGCAAGGATCCCGAAGAGGATCCCTTGCACCGACGGCTGAAGGCGAGCCCCGAGGGGCCCGGAGAGGACGCATGGATCCTCCACGTAGATGGAGCCTCGAACTCTGGCGGGAGCGAAGCCGGACTCATTCTTGCCAACAGCGATGGGATCGTCGCCGAATGCGCGCTCCGTTTCCAGTTCGCCGCGACAAACAATCAGGCGGAGTATGAGACGCTCCTCGCCGGGCTGAGGGTCTCCCGCGAGCTGGGCGTGACTAACCTTAAGGCCTTCACTGACTCCCAGCTCGTGGCAGGACAGGTCTCTGGGGAATATGCCGCGCATGACCCCCAAATGGCGAAATACTTGGAGCTCGTCAAGGTGGGCACGGCCGGCTTCCGGCACTTCAACATCTTCCACATCCCCCGCAGGGAGAACGCCCGTGCGGACACTCTTTCCCGGCTGGCAACCCTGCCGGACTCGATGCTGGGTCGCGCTCACGTGGAGCACCTTAAGGCCCCAAGCCACGAGACCCCAGTGGAGGTCCACCAGGTCAGCCGTGAGCCCAGCTGGATGGACAAGTACGCCGAATACATAACTAGCGGCACCTTGCCAGAAGACCGCGAGGCGGCCCGCCTCATTAGAAAGAAGGCCGTGCGGTTCGTCCTGATGGATGGGCAATTGTATCGAAGATCCTTCTCCTACCCCCTCCTTAAATGGGTAGGACCCGCGGAAGTCAGACTCGTGCTCCAGGAGCTCCCTCGCCGGGATCCCCGGCCAGGGTCTTCTGACCTCGCCTTGCAGGTTCGGTCCAGCCAGGAGGCTCCGGGAGCAAGATGGTTTAGCAGGATCGGCGGTTCCGAGGCACAGGCGCGGCGGCGAGATCGGCAACAACAGACGTTATACTAAGAATTAAAATCACTAGAATATCTGATGGAATAATATTATCTCAATCTCACTATATTAAGAAAATATTAAATAAATTCAATAAATATGATACCAATTCGCTTAGAACACCTATAAATATTAATCTATATCTTGCTAAGCATACTGGGCAACCCATATTACAATTAGAATATTCACGTATAATTGGTAGTTTATTATATGTCATGAATTGCACCCATCTTGACATAGCATATGCTGTCAATAAGTTAAGCAGATTTACTAGTAATTCGGTCCAAATCATTGGATAGCACTAGTAAGGGTATTACGATATCTACGATATATCCTAAATTCTGGATTGCATTATACAACATATCCACCTGTACTAAAAGGATATAGTGATGCTAACTGGATATCTTCTTCAGAAGATACTAAATCTACTTGTGGATATGTATTCACCCTAGGAGGAAGTGCAGTGTCATAAAATCCTCAAAACAAACTTGAATAGCTCGGTCCACTATGGAATCAGAGTTTATAGCTTTAGATAAAGCTAGAGAAAAAGCATAATGGCTTCGAGATTTTTTGGAGGATATTCTATGTTGGTCTAAACCTATATCTGCAATATGTATCCATTGTGATAATCAATCAGCTATTTGCAGAGCACAAAATAAAATGTATAATGGTAAGTCTGGAATATATGTCACAGACATAATACCATTAAGCAATTACTTGAAAATGGAATAATCTCTATTGACTACATACAGTCAAAGAAAAATCTTATAGATCTGTTGACAAAAGGTTTACCAAGAGATCAAGTAAATTATTTATCGAGGAGAATGGGTTTAAAGTCTATAACAAATTAATCTTTATAGTGGATACCCAATCTAGTTGACTGGAGATCCCAAGATCTAGGTTCAAAAGGGACAACTAAATTATGAAGAGGTCAACGAAGCACTAAGGATGTAAATTCTTACTCATTCATATGATAATCAGTGCTGACTACTAAAGGTATTAGGATAAACATAGCTTTAATGATTCTTATGATATGAAAATCATGTGGGATATAGTAGGATATTCTTAATAAGAATCACCTATGTGAGTATGAACTGGGCCAATTCTATGAACATTTTAAAGACTTTAATTCTCTAAAGCACTCATAAAATCAGGAGTTATTCAGGGCCAAAATGAACACAACCATGAGAACCAAAAGAAATTCTCGGAAAGAAGTTGTGTAATTGTTATTGTCTTATTTTATATCAAACGCTGAAAAGTTCAAGACATCATGTTCACTTTTAGCAAGTAAACTCGATAACAAAATACAAAGGAAGGTTCAAAGCCATAAGCTACCTATCCTGATACAACTTTATTCTATTTACTCTCTTTAAGTGTCTGCATATTCATTTGCATTTTAAATCTATGTTTGTGGGGGATTGCCTTTGCTGATCTTTGATGATCTGAGTTCAATTTCTATTCATGTGGGGGATTGTTAGAAAAATATCTTATACTTGAATGGAAATTGAGGGTACCCAAAATATCCTTTGAGAAGGAAATTTTTAGTCCCACATGGAAAGATTGAAAAAAGTTAAGGCTTTTTATAAGAAAACCTTTTTCCTTGCTCTTGCATTTAGGCTCACCATAAATGGAGAGCTATGCATCACCCCCCGTGCGCGCGACGGGTGATAAGGGTGTAATCGGCACTTTATAGATGCACTTCGCACGTGCGCATCGTCGCGAGGATCTTAAGGAGCGGATCAAGATTGAACCAAGATCGTATTGGCACTGCAAGGTTGCAAGAAGGAGAGTCGACTCGATTCTGCTTGGAGTCGGCTCGGATCCATGGGAAGGGTAACATGCGATCTGGCCGAGTCGACTCGAGGAGTTCAAGCTGGCTCGGATCCACAAAACAGGTAACATGAGGTCTAGCCGAGTCGACTCGAGGGGTTCGAGGCGACTCATCTAGAGTGCTCTCCGCAGCAAGGAGTCGATTCGAGGGTTCAAGCCGACTCGAATGACGGGATTTCAGAATCACGAAATAACTGATCATGCATTCGAAGGCATTGATAGCATAATCACGCATCCGTTCATGGATCAACGTTTCTTCTGATGATCACGGGTGCCATCTGATCATGAAACAGTATATTGAGAAGCACGCTGATCATGTGATCTAAAGATTACGGTACGAATCAGCATATCATGGCATCTGATCGTGGTTGAGGAAGCGTATTGATTATATAATCTTCAGATTGCAGTTGAGAAAAGACATATCTTACTACGAAAAGCCATCGGTAACTCTCTCCGATCATATCTGAGGAGTTGTTTCCAATGAACATCTTAAGGCTATAAATAGGTCCTCGTTCCTCATTCATTAATCCCAATTTTTCTTTCCTTCTCTTAGGCATTTGCATACTCTGAATAATAAAGTATAGCTATAGTGCATATAAAGAGAAAGGCATTCCTGGTTTGAATTTCTGGTGAATTGTAGTGCTGCTTTCACCAGAAGAAGACCGTTGTATCTTAGGGGACAATCGTCATACACCGTAAGCACCATTGCGGGACGGAATTATCTTACGGACATAGAGTGTAACTCTTACTCGATCTTTTTAAATAGATAGCCATAAATATTAATATCACCAACATTTCAGAGGTGAGAGGAGCACCAATCCTAAATATTATTTGAAATGTTTGATCATCAGAAGGGCCCTCACACGCACACACACATGGGAGACATTGGTTTTAATTGGGAATCTTAGATGCTAGCTAGGTATTTGATGCTCCTTTTTAAATATAAGTATTAGTGGTTATTGTATTTCTTTTTTCATAGGATTTAATTGGGAATCTTAGATGCTAGCTAGGTATTTGATGCTCCTTTTTAATATAAGTATTAGTGGTTATTGAATTTCTTTTTTCACAGGAATGATTGTTTAACTATATATTTTGTAGTATTGAGTGCACCAACAATATAGCCAATCGTGGGAATAATGTGACACATGATATGTTATATGTTTGTCAAAATGTATTAAAATGGATGTATAAAAAACTTATACTGGACAAGGATCAAAAATAGTTATTTGATTGTTTTCTATAAAACATATTTTGGTAAGACTGACAAGTCATGAAAATTAAAAAAGGGTATTACAAAAAATATTTTTTTCTGCTTTTTATATTGCCTATTTTATAGAAAACCATGTTTTATGGATTTTTGTTATACAAAAACTCAATACCAACCAAACAACACCGAAGACAATGGTTGAATGTTTAATAGTACAATTGATTTTTTTCCAAAGTTTATAGGGCTTTTAATTATTCATTTAAATTAAAAAACACATCTTTCTTGCTTTACATGGTCAAATTAAAAATTCTAAGTCTAGACCAAAATAGTTGAACTTTTAAATTATGATAGATAGTAAAAATAGTTCGTGTTTCAGTCACTAATACCCGGTAACTTCCAAATCCAAGATCAAGGTGGTACTGCACATGGACTGGTTTGGCAATTATGGATAAATCCAAGTGGAGAGCAAGAAACTGGGATTAAAGATTTATCAAATTTTTCAGATCTCCAAAAACAAAAAATGATTTCTTCTGGAACATAAATTTGTGTTGTTACAAAACAAAAGTGTGAGACAAATTATTTTTTAATTTTAAAATACAATGCCCAGGCTGCAAGAATGGAAGGGCCAGCAACATTAATGTAAAACCGTAGAAAATTGTATGATCTTTTTGCTGGAAATATATATTTTGAGTAATCAAGAAAATGCCATAATTCATCTACAAACAAATTTGTAATTAAATCAGAAGCAAAACACTAGCTTACAGGGACAGACCACATCAACTTTTCTATAATAGACTAAAAAAATAAAAAAATATTTATAATTAATTTAAATTAATTAAAATTTTTTTAAAAATATTATTTGAATTGTACTTATATTATTTCATAAGATTAAATTCATCAATAATAAAATCTATCATAAAATTTTCAGTTATTTTCTTATCGATATAAGTGATTAAATAATCAACAAAAAAATTATTTTACATCTTATTACACAACCTAGTCTCGACAATTTATATTGTTGAAATATTCTCTCATAATAGTGTTAAAACTGAAAGAATCATAAGTAGCACAGACTCATAGAGGATGCATATACACCGGCCATAGTGGTGGCGGCATCGAACCGAGTGCAGTAGCATTGATGGAAGCGTAGGGCTTGACGAGCGCTCGCCCACCCATGCCCTCCAAGACTCGATCATGCTACACAATGGGTCCGATTGGTAGGGCGGTGCGTGGCTTCACTACACGCAACGTCCATTGATACGGTAAGACTAATAGAGGCCATCGAGATAGCAATCAAAGGCTAACACATCAGTGGTATCCAATTTTGCATATACGTAATCGCCCGGTCTCGCTGTGGGAGCATTCCCGTCATCGTACCGCATGATAAGTCCGACTGACATCTCATCCATTGGTGTGGTGAATGGAATGGTGCTGGCTACATGTGATGGCTTCGGCTACGACGAATTCTAGAGATGAGTGCCAGTCGAGCAATAAAAGAAAACTTTTTTATCTTCTCTTAAAAAATTATGAAAAGAGAAAAGAAATTAATGAAAATGAAAGATAAAGTTGGAAATAATCTAATTTCTAAGTAGAGAAAGCTAATTTATGGTATATATTTCATTTTAAAACTTTTTTAAAGATTCTTTAAGCTATATTTAATATCCCAAATTTTAGGAGGGGCCAAATATGTAAATACATATATATTTAAAACTCTACATAAAATCTTAACCTATAAAAAAATTTAAAAAAATTAAGGGGGCCTTAGCAGTCCACCCCTGCTAGCTTAGGACCTCATTATCTAAGAATTAGTCAAGGAATGACACTTTTTTTGAAAAAAATAAACAATAATTTAATGTTATTTAATCTTAATTGAAGCATATGCATTATCAACAAATTCTTGTTTCAAAGGTTTATAACTCAGAATACATATGGAGCAACCTTGACCTTACAAAAGTGCTACCCCTACTATCAGCTTCAACCATATCCAAGAAAATTAGGGAACTCAAAATTTCGTTTAGGATATAACAAAAAAATGAAACATGACATCTATTAGAAAAACTAAAATAAGCTAGGAAGGTTTTGGATAGCTTGGATGTCTTAGAATGGCGTTATAAACAAGGATCCAAGATGACTTTTTTATAGACATCAAATCTAACTGTTTCGACTTTTATTGACTCATTAAAGCCTATAAGAAGAAGCTCAATGGTCAAAATTAAAAGTCCAATAATCAAATTATTAAAAATCCAATAGTCAAATAATTACTAATTAAAAATAATTATTGAAATAAACTTTGAGTTTTCTAAATAATTTTCCTTAAAATTTAAAATTTTTGAAAATAAAAATAATCCTGGATGCTTATATTATGCAATCGGTGAGATATCTTTGCAAGACTTAACCTTACTTGATGTGAATAGTTTTTATCTGAAGAAAACGGAGTGAACCAGGTCTTGAATTATATTTCTTTGACTTAGACTTCAACTACCATATATATAGTCACTACAGTAAAAACAGCTTCTTCCAATAATTCTTTCCTGATGCTAGGGAGGTGCATCGAGAAACTCTGCCATCGTGCTAATGCTATTGGGGAGCGTCACCAAAAATAGAGGTTAACGATACTTTTAAAAATCGGGAGGTCGTCGGCAGGTCCCCCATTTCATTCCCCCTCCCGATCGAACCCTAAATTCATTTTCGCCGTGCCCTAAACTAATTTTCACCACGTGCTGCTCCTCTCCGTTTCCCCTCCTCCGGGATCCCTCCCTCCTCCTCATCTCCACCGCGTGCCACTCCTCCATTTCCCCTCCTCTAAGATCGTGACCTCCTCCTTCATCTCCTCCCAAGCTCCCTTCCAAAATCCATTCCATCATCTTCCCCCAACCCCCCGGCCCTCCTCGTGCCTCTGGTGTGGTGCATGGAGATGATACCCAAGTGGATCCCCTTCCTCAGTGCCAACGTCGAAAAGTTCATTGCCTCCGATCCCATCTGCAGCCCCAAGTATCCCTCTCCGCTGTCTTTTTTGTGTGTGTGTGTGTGATCATTTGGTGATGCATTTTGTGTATCTTGTAGCCTTTCAATTTTATAATTAAAAATTTTATTTGTTAATTTTGTGTATCTTTTTCGGCCGTCGAACCGTAGGAAACTGGTGAAATTATTTTTCTTGATATCGGGCTAGATCGAGATAAGACTCCTTCGATTCGTTTCTGGGGAATAGAGGGGATGCCTTTCCTCTATTTTTTTGGTTTTTTCTTTCCTCTGTTTTTCCGACCTCAAGAGTCTCAATTGGGTGGGAGGCTTGAACCAACTGAAGGAGTCTCGGTCGGGTGGGAGGCTTGAACTGGTTGAAGGGGGGATGCTTTTGAGTGGAAGGGATGGGAAGAGTGGAGGAAGCAAGGTGGTGGAAGAGAGGGTGGGTCTGTGACATGGCTTGCAAGGAAGGGGAACCGAGATCATTGCCATCTTTGTGAACTGGATCCCATCCAATGCAAGGATTGGAGTACTTTTATTATTCCATGTCCGTCTCTCTATTTTCAACCTTTTAATTTTGACCTAGCTAGAAACTTTCGGATCACGATCGAGGACCTTGTTAGTATCGATTTTTCGATCTATGTTTTAGGATGTATTACGGCCGTAATGATGACATGGCCGGTCTCAGATTCCGTCAGGTATGATCGAGCCACGTGGAGGTTTCTTCGGCCGAGTCAGCCTCGGCTTCCGCGCTACCGAGGTCGAGCTCGGCCCTTGCCCCCGCCAGGCTACCTCGCCAGGTGATATCCCGAGACGTTACCGCCCTCGCCGAAGTCGAGTTCGGTACAGGGCTCCTCCCGCCGCCTCGCCAGGTGTCCACCTAAGAGGGGTCCACCTCGGCCAAGGTCGGCTGCTCCTTCGCTCCTTCGCCAGGTGGCCCCCGGAGACGGGTCCACCTCGGCCGAAGCCGGGCACCCTCCTGCCACCTCGCCAGGTGTCCACCCAGGAGGGGTCCACCTCGGCCGAGGTCGGCTGCTCCTTCGCTCCTTCGCCAGGTGGCCCCGGAGACGGGTCCACCTCGGCCGAAGCTGAGCGCCTCCTGCCACCTCGCCAGGTGTCCACCCAGGAGGGGTCCACCTCGGCCGAGGTCGGCTGCTCCTTCGCTCCTTCGCCAGGTGGCCCCCGGAGACGGGTCCACCTTGGCCGAAGCCGAGCGCCCTCCTGCCACCTCGCCAGGTGTTCACCTAGGAGGGGTTCACCTCGGCCGAGGTCGATTGCTCCTTCGCTCCTTCGCCAGGTGGCCCCCGGAGACGGGTCCACCTCGGCCGAAGCCGAGCGCCCTCCTGCCACCTCGCCAGGTGTCCACCAGGAGGGGTCCACCTCGGCCGAGGTCGGCTGCTCCTTCGCTCCTTCGCCAGGTGGCCCCAGGAGACGGGTCCACCTCAGCCGAAGCCGAGCGCCCTCCTGCCACCTCGCCAGGTGTCCACCTAGGAGGGGTCCACCTCGGCTGAGGTCAGGCCGCCCGTACAGGGAAGATCCCAAAGAAAGAGGCGCAGGTTCCGAGGTTGGCCCTCGAGCCGTGCGCATCACAGACGGCGCCCCGTACAGATTGCGGCGGCACGCGAAACACCACTTACGTCGGCCCGACAAGTCCTGCAGTCGAGAGGCGCGGTTCTGACAAAACAGGGCCCGTAAACGAACAGCGCCGGCACTTAGGAAGGAGAGCGCCCTCACTGGGCCCGAGGTATGACCGGCCGCCCTGCCGGCGCCACCCCCCTTCTTTTATCTTTACCCTTTCCCCGCTGGGCTCGGCGAACGAGGTCGGAAAGCCGCCTGGCCCTCGAAACCAAAAGGGGAAAGAGAAAAGGATGGAAAGGGGAGCCTCCCATGAGCAGAAGACAGGCGGACAGCGGGAGGAGATAAAAGGAAGGAAGTTGGAGGCGACCAGGTAAGCTGGGACGAGTAAGAAACAGTGGCCAAAAGCCCCGCTCCGAGAGTAAGATCCAGGGTCCCGAGAGGGGATCGCTTGGCGTGAGCTCGGCAAGGAGGCCAAGGCCGGGTTTCTGGTCCCTGCAGCACCTTTCTTGCTAGTAAATTCTCTGAGTCTGGGACTCCTTCGGGGGCCCGTCTTGGAGAATCTGTTCCTTCTCGCCGTCTACTAACTTGACCGTCGGAGCTCCCTCGCCGGGATCCCCGGCCAGGGTCTTCTGACCCTCTCTTGCAGGTTCGCTCCAGCCAGGAGGCTCCAGGAGTAGGCGGTCTGGTAGGATCGGCGGATCGTGGCATGGGCACGGCGGCGAGATCGGCAACAGATTGGCACACCAGGTAGGGGGGCAGGACAACACCCCTAGCGGGAGCCAGCTTTCTGCAGGTACCGCGCTCTCCGACAATGGTGGTCACTCGTGGGCGCGAGGCATCCACCAGCCGTGTGGGGGAGGTTCCCTCCCCTCAAGGGGCCCACAGCCCGGAGAGGGAGCTCCCAGCTCCCCCTCCTCTTCCATTACCGCTGACCTCGGCAGACGGGCCCCTCGCGGCCGTTATCCAACAGCTGCAGACCTTGACCTCAGCGGTCCGGTAGCTTCAACATCAAGCAGCGGTCCCTGGTGACGCAGCCACAACCGGGGACCCCGCGGCTCGGGCCGCGGGCCGCGTGGGAGCCTGCGCTCCATTTAGGGCAGGCCATCCCACCCGAGGGCAGTCTCCAACCCCCGCGGGAGCCACCAAGCTCCCGCAAAAAGAAACTACTCCGGTTCGGCGGATCACGAGAGTCGATCCCCGGCCGATGAAGCCGAGACGGCGCATCGCAGCAAGCGGCGCCGAGGCGTGACTTCGCGCCGAGACCGATCGGCGCCCCCTTCGCCAGCGGCCTCGGTGGAAGATTCCACTGACGAGGCCATCAGGCGTCAGGCCGAGAGGCGCCTGGAGGAGCACGAGCGCAAGTTAGCAGAGTTCGCCCGCCGATTTGCCGACCTGCAGAACTCATCGGTGGACCCGGCGGGCTACGACTCCCGTCCCCCCTTCTCTGAAGAAATCCAGGCGGAGCCGATCCCGAGGCGGTTCCGCATGCCGCAGGTGGATCCCTACGACGGGACCACCGACCCTCTGGACCATCTGGAGAGCTACAAGGCTCTCATAAGGGTCCAGGGGGCCACCGACGCTCTTTTGTGCATCGCCTTCCCCGCTACCCTCTGGAAGGCCGCTCGAGTCTGGTTCACCCGCCTCGAGCCCGGATCTATTTGCTCCTTCCACCAGCTGGAAGGAAAGTTTGTGGCGCATTTCGACGCTTGTCGGAAGGTGCCAAGAGAGGTGGATAGCCTCTTCTCCATCCGCCAGCAGGACCAGGAGCTGCTACGGGACTACATAACCCGGTTCAAGACCGCAGCCCTGAAAATCTACAGCCTGGACGAACCCGTCGCCATGCTGGCTTTGAAGCGCGGGCTCAAGACGTCCCGCCTGACCTACTCCTGGACAAAAAGCCTCCCAGGACGTACTCCGAGCTCCTCCTCCGCGCCCACAAGTACATCCGGGCGGAGGAGGCTGACCGCACCCGCCGAGAGCTGGACGGGAGGACTCCGAAGAGGCCGTCCTCGAGGGATCTTTCAGGAGCTCGGAAGCCCGGGCCACCTGCCGACCCTCGCCCGAATCCAAGGTCGAAGGGCGAGGCCATTCCGGAGCGAAGGTTCACCCCTCTCCTCGCATCTCGGACAAAGATCCTCATGGAAATTGAGGGCGAGCATTACCTCCGCCGACCTCCTCCTCAGAACCCGAGGGGTATCCGGGACAAATCGAAGTACTGCCAGTTCCACCGCGAGCACGGTCATGACACGGAGGAGTGTCGCAATCTGAAGTGGGAGATCGAGGAGCTGATCAAGAGGGGCTACCTCAGGAAGTTGTCAGGAACGAGGTCCCCCCGGAGGGGCAGCCGCTCGTGGCCTTACCACCGGTCCCTGCAATCGATAACCGCCCGACGGAGAAGCTCGTGGGCATGATCTCACGCGGGGTCGGGCGAGCGGCGAAGAGAGCCCGGGAAGTCGGGAACCCGGAGAATGTAATCCCTCCTGAGGAGGGGAAGGATAATGAGAATGTAAACAACGATGCCGTGGTGGTCGAGATGACCATCGCGAAGCATCCTGTACATCGAATTATGGTGGATAGTGGAAGCTCGCTGACGTGCTTTTTTACGATGCTTTCTCTCGGATGAATTTGTCCCACGATCAGCTGAGACCGGTGCATACCCCCTGGTAGGTTTCACCGGAGACTCCGTGGGGGTCGAAGGGGAGATCACTCTCCCGGTCACCACCGGATCCCCACCTCGGCAGACGACCGTCCTGATGACGTTTACCGTCGTCAGGCCCCTTCGCCTTACAACGCCATTCTCGGGCGTCCCGGTCTCAACCAACTGGATGCCACGATTTCACGAAGAGGTTGTTGGTGCAGTTCCCCACGCCTTCCGGGCTCGGGGTGATGAAGGGGACGACCCAGTCGGTCCCGCATTGCCTCCAGACGGTCCCGGGCGCCCGGGGCGCGGAGCTCGGCCCCGATGTTGACGACCTCGACCTAAGGGAGAAGGAACCCAGGGGGGCCCGTAGAACGCTGTTGACTTATCCCCTTGGTTCGGACCCGCTGAAGACGGTGCAGGTCGGGGCGCAACTCCCAGAAGAAGAATTGGGCCCGCCTGCTGGAGTTCCTCCGCGCGAATGGAGATGTGTTCGCCTGGTCGGCGGCCGACATGCCGGGCATTCCGCCCGAGGTCATCACGCACAAGCTAAACGTGGACCCAAGCTGCCGCCCGGTCCGCCAGAAGAAGAGGAGCTTCGCCATGGAGAGACAGAAGGCCATCAACGAGGAGGTGGAGAAACTCCTCGCCGCCAGCTTTGTGCGGGAAGTCCAGTATCCCAGTTGGCTAGCGAACGTGGTCATGGTAAGAAAGAGCAGTGGTAAGTGGAGGATCTGTGTGGACTACACCGACCTCAACCGAGCGTGCCCGAAGGACAGTTTCCCTCTTCCAAAGATCGACCAGCTGGTCGACACCACCTCGGGACATCGCCTCCTGTCATTCATGGATGCCTTCTCTGGATACAACCAGATCCGAATGAGCCCGGAGGACGAAGAGCATACCACCTTCATCACCGACCGCGGAACTTTTTGCTACAGGATGATGCCATTTGGCCTCAAGAATGCTGGGGCCACGTACCAGCGTCTGGTCAACAGGATCTTCAAGGACCAGATCGGCCGCAACATGCAGGTGTACGTGGACGATATGCTGGTAATGAGCAAACCCGATTCGGACCACGTAGCTGACTTGGCGGAGACGTTCGGCAACCTCCGGCATCATCAGATCAAGCTGAACCCTGCGAAGTGCGCCTTCGGCGTCTCCGCCGGGAAGTTCCTAGGATTCATGGTGATCCAAAGAGGAATTGAAGCCAACCGGAGAAGGTCCAGGCCATCCTGGACATGGAGCAGCCCGCCTCCAAGAAGCAAGTGCAGCAACTCACCGACCGAGTTGCGGCCCTCAGCCGCTTTATCTCCAGGTCGGCAGATCGCTGCCGTCCCTTTTTCAAGGTGCTGAGAAAGATGAACGACTTCGCCTGGACCGAGGAATGCCAGGAGGCCTTTGAAGAGCTGAAGAAGATGCTCGCATCGCCACCGCTGCTTTCCCGGCCCGAGGAGGGGGAGGAACTCATCCTCTACCTGGCGGTCACCCCGGAAGCCGTCAGCTCAGTCTTGGTTCGGACCGACGACCAAGGAGTCCAGCGGCCGGTGTACTATACCAGCAAACTTCTCCGCGATGCGGAGCTCAGGTATTCTCGGCCCGAGAAACTCGTTTTTGCGCTAATAGTGTCTGCCCAGCGTCTCAGGCCCTATTTCCAAGCGCATCCCATCGCTGTCCTGACGGATCAACCGCTAAAAGCGGTGCTCAGCCGACCCGACACCTCGGGGCGATTGGCGAAGTGGGCACTGAAGCTCAGCGAGTTCGACATCGCGTACAGGCCCAGGTCGGCCATGAAAGCTCAGGTGCTGGCCGACTTCTTGGTCGAATGCGCGGGTTTGGGCAAGGAGCCCGAGGAGGATCCCCTGCACTAGCAGCTGAAAGCGGGCACCGAGGGGCCCGGAGAGGACGCATGGATCCTCCACGTAGATGGAGCCTCGAACTCTGGCGGGAGTGGAGCCTGACTCATTCTTGCCAACGGCGACGGGGTCGTCGCCGAATGCGCGCTCCGTTTCCAGTTCGCCGCGACAAATAATCAGGCGGAGTACGAGGCACTCCTCACTGGGCTGAGGGTCTCCCGCGAGCTGGGCATGACCAACCTTAAGGCCTTCACTGACACCCAGCTCATGGCAGGACAGGTCTCCGGGGAGTATGCCGCGCACGACCCCCAAATGGTGAAATACTTGGAGCTCGTCAGGGCGGGCACGGCCAGTTTCCGGCGCTTCAACATCTTCCACATCCCTCGCAGGGAGAACGCTCGTGCGGACACTCTTTCTCGACTGGCGACCCTGCCGGACACGATGCTGGGTCGCGCTCACGTGGAGCACCTTAAGGCCCCAAGCTACGAGGCCCCAGTGGGGGTCCATCAGGTCGATCGTGAGCCCAGCTGGATGGACAAGTACGTCGAATACATAACCAGCGGCACCTTGCTAGAGGACCGCGAGGCAGCCCGCCTCATCAGAAAGAAGGCCGTGCGGTTCGTCCTGATGGATGGGCAATTGTATCGAAGATCCTACTCCTACCCCCTCCTCAAATACGTAGGACCCGCAGAAGCCAGACTCGTGCTCCAGGAGATTCACGAGGGCGTCTGTGGGAACCACGTGGGGGGCAGAGCATTAGCCTACAAAGCCCTTCGTCAGGGCTACTTTTGGGAGACGATGAAGGAAGACACCGCTGATTTCACGTGAAGAGGTGCGATCGATGCCAGCATCACGCCACGGTGCAATGGCAGCCCTCCAACCCAATCTCCCAGCTTTCAGCTCCGTGGCCATTCGCCCAATGGGGGATGGACCTTCTGGGCCCATTCCCGCCGGCGTCTGGACAGCGGAAGTTCTTGATCGTGGCCATCGACTACTTCACGAAGTGGGTCGAGGCCGAACCCTTGGCGCGGATCACCGAGGCAAACGTCTCCAAGTTCTTCTGAAAGTTAATCGTTTGCCGCTTCGGCCTCCCCCATACCGTGGTTACTGATAACGGGCGCCAATTCGACTGCCGGGAGTTTGAAGAATTTTGCGGCGACCTCGGCATCAGGCATCGTTTCACCTCGGTGGCGCATCCCCAGACCAATGGAGAGGCCGAAGTCACGAACAGGACCATCTTGCAGGGCCTCCGCACGCGGCTGGACCAGGCCAAAGGCAGATGGGCCGAGGAGCTCCCCAGCATCCTTTGGGCATACCATACCACCCGAGGACAGCGACCGACGAGACCCCGTTCAACCTCGTCTTTGGAGCCGAAGCGGTCATCCCGATCGAACTCAGCCTACCCACGCTGCGTGTGGAGCAATATGACGAGACAGAGAACCCCGCCAGAATGATGCTCAACCTTGACCTTCTTGAGGAGACGAGGGACAAGGCCCGAGTTCGGATGGCGGCGTATAGGCAGCGTGTGGACAGGTATTACAACTCCAGAGTGCGGCCGAAGTTTTTTCGTCCGGAGATTTGGTCCTCCGGCACGCTGAAGCTTCTCAGCCACGGGAATACGGAAAGCTCTCACCAAACTGGGAAGGCCCATACCAGGTGGCAGAAGCCCTCCCTCACGGCGCCTACTACCTGGAGGAGTTGGGAGGGACCAGGTTTCCCCGGACATGTAACGCCTCGAACCTAAGAATGTATTATCAGTAATGTAAGGTTCCCCACTCCTGCAATAAAGTTTCTTTGCTTCAAACGCTCTTTTCTCACCTCGTAGGAAAACCGGCGCATGGCCCTGGCCTCGGCACGCCCGATCGTCGCCGACGGCCAAAGGAAGCGAGAAGTCCCGGTTTCGGCCTGGAAGGCGGGGCAGAACCCAGTTCGCCCATGCGAGCACGGAGAACAGCTCGGCAAGCCGCGCAAGGCTTGAGAAAGCCTGCGGCCCCGGGTTCAGTCTGGAAGTCCCGGGCTTCGGCCTGGAAGGCGGGGCGGAACCCAGTTCACCCACGCGAGCACGGAGAACAGCTCGGCAAGCCGTGCAAGGCTTGAGAAAGCCTGCGGCCCCGGGGTTCAGTCCGGAAGTCCCGGCCTTCGGCCTGGAAGGCGGGGCAGAACCCAGTTCGCCCACACGAGCACGGAGAACAGCTCGGCAAGCCGCACAAGGCTTGAGAAAGCCTGTGGCCCGGGGTTCAGTCCGGAAGTCCCGGGCTTCGGCCTGGAAGGGGGGCAGAACCCAGTTCGCCCACGCGAGCACGGAGAACAGCTCGGCAAGCTGCGTAAGGCTTGAGAAAGCCTGCGGCCCGGGGTTCAGTCCGGAAATCTCGGGCTTCGGCCTGGAAGGCGGGGCAGAACCCACTTCGCCCACGCAAGCATGAAGGCAATCCCAAAGATGGACCGCTCAAGGCCTACTCTGACGCCATGCGGTCCGGAATGTCCCAACCTTCGATCTGAGCAACGGACGGGACCAGGTCCACCCTCGTTCCGGCACTCCACATCAACATCTCAAGAAGGAAAAAGAGGAGATGGGAGAGTGGGAAAGAAAGTAAATTCGAGACATAGACAAATGGTGTTTTCATTAATCCAAGAAAGAGAAGTACAAGCTGGGAATCCCGACAGGCGGGAGTCCCCAAAAAAAAAAAGAGTGAAGTACAACAACAACAACAGAGAAAAATGAGAAGATAAGTGGCTCAGTTCGGCGCGGGGTCGGAGCCCTCAGCCTGGGTCGCGCGCTCCGCATCCTCGCCTTCGGCGGCTGCCGGCTCAGGTGGCTGCTCCGGAGCCACGGCCTCGTCGGTCGCCGGGGCCGCAGGCGTGGCGTCGGCCGCACCGGAGGTACTGCTCTCGGGTCCCTGCCTCCTACCTCCGAGCACCACCCCACTGAGGTCGAGCTCGGGGTAGAAGGCCCCACCTTCTCCCGGCACATCCGGAACCCCTTCAGGAAGGAGTCCACGGCGGCCTCCCGGACCTCCGATGTGTACTCGTTGGAAGCCCGGAACTTCGGGATAGCTTCCTGTGCCTCCCGCTTCATGGCTTCCAAGAGCCCGTTGACGTACGCGCTCCGCTCCTTCGCCGCGTTCGCATCCCGCCTGGCCTCCTCCAGCTGGCGCTCCAGCCACTGAGAATGGGCCTGAAGGTGAGCCCTCTCAGCCGCGTCCTCCTCCGCGCGACGCTGGTGGGAGATCCTCTCCTCCGACAGAGAAGACTCCAGGTCCTTGTTCCGCCCCTCGCGCGCACCAGGTCCGCCTGGAGGGTCTGGTTGTTTGCTCGCAGCTCGACCCCCTTCTCCATGAGGTCCTTGACGTCGGCCGCGAGCTTGCCGAGTTTCTTTCCTTCTCGGCATCCCTCTTCGCGTTCCCTACGAGGAAGTTCCTCAGTAGGAGCACGTCGTTCCCAATCTGCACAGTGAAGCAACCGGGTTAGAAGAAAGACCACCCGAGGTCACGGAGGACAGAAGAAACTGAGTTCGAGATTACCGTGAAGAGCTGCGGGAGGATCCCGAGCAGAGCGTCAACGTAGTCCCGGCCGCCTCGAGATCGGCGGTCCCGGGCTATGGAGGCGTACTCCATCACTTTCTCTGCGAGCCCTTTGTTTGGATTACTGAACACCGGTGGGTGATCACCGGTGGCGGAGCCATCAGGTCAGCTCCGGCGGTGACTGTCCCTCCAGCAGGAATCGTCGTCGATGGGGCGGCAGAGGACGCAGGCTGCGCCGTCGGAGCGCGGTGGTAATAAGGCCGGCGCTGGACGGAGCTGCAGGTGGTGGAGCCCCTCAACGGCAGCATCGCCGGGTCTGACGGCTGGAGAATCGATGGCCCCGCCCCGAGGCAGCCTGGGCGGGGGAGCAGCGGCCACCGGGCTGGGTACGGTCGTCGGCGCGGCCTCCTGGCTCACCTCAGTGCGAGCCCTCTTCGCTGCGGGCTCATCCACTTCGGCGGCGTCCCTCTGGGCCGCGCCCTCCAGGAGGCTCTCCAGCGAGAACTTCATGCCTGCAATGCAAAAGAGAAGAAGGTCAGCCAGCTCGATTATAAAGGAGAAAGAATGCAGGAGTCAAGGGAGGACCGAATCTCACCGACTCGCGGATGGGACTGATCCCGGCCTCAAATAGATTCTGCTCCGAGAGCAGAACCTCGAGTGTCGGGACCACGTCGCTCAGGAGCAGGGAGTAGGCCTCTTGGTCCGCCGACTCGACCTGGGAGTTCCGGTTCGGAGACCGGTCCGGTTCGCTCCAGGCCCAGTCAACATCTCGACGAGGCAAAGAATAAACGGTTCTTCCAGCCCTTGATAGAAGAAGGGAGGTCGAACCGGAGACACTTGGGCCGGGGCGAGATGTACCACCAGCCGTCGTCAGTGGAATACCTCTTCAGGGTAAACATAGCCCTGAAGAGGGAGAAACGGGCAACAAACCATGGAAATGGCAAAAAACAATGAAAGAAAAGAGACCGGATGGCATTGGGAGCCAACTGGGCCAGAACGAGACGGAATGGCTAAGGAAAGAAAGGAAGAAGGGGTGCAGAGGAAATCGAAGACCCCGAGGAGGAAGTCTTCATAGAAGGCTATGCGGCCGGGGCCACTCATGGTGACGCGATCCTCGGGCCGCGGAACAAACAAACAGATTGATCCCGGGATGCCGTAGGCCTCCGGAGCAAAGAAAGGTCGCCTTCGGTCATTGTGGAAGCATGACCGGAGGACCGGCAGGAAGAAGAGGCGGAGCAAGAAGAGAGAGAAGCGGAAGAGCGGAAGCAATAGGAGGAGACTGGATACCCCTGGGGATGCCGATGGTGACACCCCAGGTTGCAGTCGCCTGCGGATCTCCTCCGGGATCATTTCCTCCTCTGAGGAGAGAAGAAGACGGGGTCCTCGGTCGGGACGGACCGGCCTCGTCCGGATTAGAGGAAACATAGCGACGGCGCGCCATGACAAAGAAGAAAGAAAAGAAAATTCAGAGAAGAAGGAGAGGGGACCTAAGGAGAAATGGAGGCACTCACCGAAAATACACCGAGCGGATGCGGGGCAGTGGAAGTTGGCCTGCAGCAAACCGCCCACGAAGCAAGGGAAAAGGCCTCATTCCGGAAAGCACCCTCCTTTTCAAATTAGTCGACAGCAACCGTACCCGTCATTCCGTCCTGAGCCACTGGATGATCGCCGCGTGGACGCACGCCCGACACCGACGCCTCGTTAGCAGGGTAACGGCCTCTGCTTCGAAGCGACGCATTTATTATGGGCAAGTGGACGACGCGTGGCGGCTTCCTATAGGACTTCGGGAGCACCGAGAAGCGGCGACGAGGATCGCGGTAATTATGATGCAAGATCTTCGCCTCCCCATGTCATATCCGCATTTAATCCCGACGTTCCGTTCTACGATGCCCCAACGGAACGGCGGGCTGGGGGGCAACTGTTACGGCCGTAATGATGACGTGGCCGGTCTCAGATTCCGTCAGGTATGATCGAGCCACGTGGAGGTTTCTTCGGCCGAGTCAGCCTCGGCTTCCGCGCTACCGAGGTCGAGCTCGGCCCTTGCCCCCCAGGCTACCTCGCCAGGTGATATCCCGAGACCGCCCTCGCCGAAGTCGAGTTCGGTACAGGGCTCCTCCCGCCGCCTCGCCAGGTGTCCACCCAGGAGGGGTCCACCTCGACCGAGGTCGGCTGCTCCTTCGCTCCTTCGCCAGGTGGCC
Source organism: Areca catechu (assembly GCA_021397845.1). Classification (NCBI taxonomy): domain Eukaryota; kingdom Viridiplantae; phylum Streptophyta; class Magnoliopsida; order Arecales; family Arecaceae; genus Areca; species Areca catechu. The sequence goes on from CM038039.1 coordinate 64,396,471, forward strand.
CCGGAGACGGGTCCACCTCGGTCGAAGCCGGGCGCCCTCCTGCCACCTCGCCAGGTGTCCACCCAGGAGGGGTCCACCTCGGCCAAGGTCGGCTGCTCCTTCGCTCCTTCGCCAGGTGGCCCCCGGAGACGGGTCCACCTCGACCGAAGCCGAGCGCCCTCCTGCCACCTCGCCAGGTGTCCACCAGGAGGGGTCCTTCTCGCCGTCTACTAACTTGACCGTCGGAGCTCCCTCGCCAGGATCCCGGCAGGGTCTTCTGACCCTCTCTTGCAGGTTCGCTCAGCCAGGAGGCTCCAGGAGCTAGGCGGTCTGGTAGGATCGGTGGATCCATGGCACGAGCGCGGCGGCGAGATCGGCAACAGGATGCAATGAGACGAAGTGTTTAAGCATGATAGTCCAATGAGAAGTGTGTCTAAGATATATGGAGGATGGTTCAAATAATTATCTGTAGCAATGGTGCATGGGAACATGTTTGATGTTTTGGATTAGATCGGAGGAAACATATAGGGTTGCAAAATGCGTTGCATGTATGCCTGTCCATCCTCATCCACGAAGGTGTCCTAATCTCTGTCACATTGTAGGATTCTCAATGGAGAGAAGCCTCCAAGATGGAAAGAACATGGCAAGGTAACATGGCTTAGCCCTAGAGGAGGGCCGCCACGTGCCTTGCTCATTGAATTGATTAGCCAGGCAGTGTAATTGGGAGAAATGTTGCTAGCATTGTGTGGGGAAGCAACTCTGGCAATCAACTATAGGGTTCTAAAAATAGTTACCATATTGTTTGTTCTATAAGTAGATGAAGGGGATATTTTGATGCGTGACTATCATCTAAGAGAGTGTGTAAACTCTAAATTTCCTTCATTTAGATGAGAAAGGTTTATATGCTATACATTTATAATGGCAGCATGATCTATGATTCATGATCTTGTTGTTGTTGATAGTTTTTTCATCATGTAGTCTACCTATTTTGTTATCTTTTCTTATCAGATGCTTGACTGCTTTGAGGGTAAAGAAGCTTTCTAACCTATTTTGAAATTAGTTTAAGATTTGTATATGGAGGCTATGATGATTTTGGGATGTATGTTTTGCTTATTCAATTGTTTCTAATGGCAGCAATCTTGGATGGCCTTCTTTTATAGGCAACCGATTGTAGTCGTTTTGATTTAGTTGCAGATTAAATAGTAGATCTAAGCCTCGTTCTTTTCCTTGATTTATTGTTCTAATTTTTGGGTTGGATTAATAGTTTATTTATATAGTAAACAGGTTAAATGGGTTGGGTCAGGTCGGGTTGTATTATTAGGTTATTTGTTCATTAAACAGGTTTGTGTTCATTGGTGCATCATTGGCATTAGAGTTTATATAAGTTAGTTGCCTAGTTAATACTTGATCCTTATTCACTATGGGCCCACTTAGTTCAAGCTAAATATCATTTCCATGGAATTTGTTAATAATCAAAAGCCAGGACATTGGTCTATGATTTGGGGGAGGATTTGTGTGGTTGGGCCCCAAGTTCATTTCAATTTTCAATGGTTAACGGGTTCATGAAATGATATTAATTTCTACATGGATCCTTGGATATCTACCATTTCTCTTTTAATATCACCTACTAACATCAATATGGATTCTCAATGGTTCTTAACATGTAGGTCAACAATCTTATTACTGCTTCTCAAACATGAAATTCTAAAACTCTAGCTAGACTCTTCTTAACTGATATGATGACTTAGATATGTGCTATTCCTATTGCATATGGCCTCTGGTCTGATTAGTTTGTTTAGGGAAGCTCTAAATGACTTCTTGTTTCTCTTAGTGACATGACCAAATTGGGATTCCATCACCAGCTACAATAGCCACATCCACATTTCAACTAGATTTGGAAGTTGTGTACTTCACCTAGGGTTTAAATTTTATAATGGCATTTTTGTGGTACTCGTCACCTTGTAAGGCATTTCTAACTCACTATGGTCTTCTTTAATCATTAGCACAAGATTGTAATCTATGTCCTAGGATACTTGAATCTGTGTGTCAAATGCTGTAGGGTTCATATATAGATTACTGTCCATTTGAGGAAGGGTGCAAACACTAGATTATATCTTAGCATATATTTTTTGATATGTTTAGGCTACTAAACTAGAGTCCTTGCAATATTTACTCAAAAACAACCTTGTCAACTTGTATTTGGTTAAACATAATTATACCTAATAAATTGACTCACCTATCTTTCACCAATGATGTTGATTGGCATGTATTTATCTGGATTAATAAACTTGCACGGCATCATATACATGTTTCAAGAATATTAAAGCTCCTTGGTGTATACCTGCATCTTACTCAACATATTATGCTTTAAGATTTGTTCATTATTGTAAATTTTTCATTTCAATACCATGTATACTTTTGCTATGATCAATAATTACTTTTAAACCACTTTTATAAAACTTACATTGTATAGAAATATAGACCAGTCAATTGATTAATGTACATATTAATAGCATCCATACATTAATTTTATTTTTGTACGGGTGGGAGAATTATGTATAGTGGTCAATTGATTGTCCAGTTTGGATAGTTTGAGAATTGCAAGTAATTTTATAAGTACTTATAGTAATCAAGCAGTACGGATAGTTTCAGATATATTTCGGACAGTATTTTTTTAGTTCTCCTCATACATCTTTAGTCGTGTGGGAAAATACTGCCAAAATTTTTTTGGAACTCTTATTGCGTATCGTTTGATTACTGTAAATGATCTATATATTTAATGCAATTCTTGAATGGGATAGAACCTATCCTTACCTATTAGTTGGTAATATGATACATTTATTAGTTAACCTATATTATTTTTTACATAGTTTTAAAAATTTTTACTTGGTGCATTGTTATTGATTGAAGAATTTTTTTTATATTTAAATAACTTGAAAGTTGGATCATTTTATCCTAAAATGGATAAAAGCTGGATAAATAAATTGAAAAATATCAAATAATATTTAGATGGAGTTCGTGATTTTATTAAATTCGGTATGGACAAAAGTAGTTTGAATGAAAACAATTTATATCCATGCCGATAATGTATTAACAATCTTGTCTAGATCCATAAACAGTTGAAGAACATTTAATATGGAATGGTTTTGCAAAAGATTATACTGAGTGAATTTTTTATAGAGAACTTATGTTGCCAGAATCAAGTAATCAACCCTCATCTGATCCTGGATCCAGTAATATGCAAGAGAATCATGTAGGAGATGATGATATAACGGGTTTGATCACAGATGCTTTTTGATATGGGATTCAAAACTTTGGAGGTTTAACTGATACACATGAAATAACTGGAATATGTGAAGGTTTTATATTCATTGAACAAACATATATCGATGGCATATGCAACCATCAACTTCTGAGTCAGTTCGATATCATAATTTAATGAAAGAAGCAAATGAACAATTATATCTGGGCTGTTTGAAATTTTCTAAGATATCTTTTCTTATACATTTATTCCATATAAAATATATGAATAGATGGTCAGGAAAGAGTTTTACCATGCTTCTCAGGTTATTAAAAGATATATTTCCAGAAGGCAATGGTTTACCCTCCTCTTATTATGAAGCAAAGAAAGTTGTCAACAATCTGGATCTTGGATATCAAACGATTCATAGTTATCCAAAGACTGCATATTATATCATGGTGAAAATGCTAATCAAAAGTCATACAATGTATGCAGATCTTCATAATGGACAACTTACGAAGGAGATGAGGATGATGTAGCGAATGGAACAAATACACTACATCGTATAAAAATCGATGAAGGTATTGCATTACTTTTCTCTTATTTCTTGATTGAGGAGGCTATATTCATCTTCGAAAACAGCATCATTGATGAGATGGCATCATGAAGGGTGTACGAAGGATGACATGTTGAGACATCCAACAGATAGTTTAGCATGGAAAGCATTTAATGCTATGCATTCTAATTTTGCCTCTGATATTTGTAATGTTCGGTTGGGTTTAGCTTTAGATGGCTTCAATCCTTTTTAGACTCTAAATTCTACATATAGCACTTGGTCAGTTGTTCCAATACCATACAATTTACCATCATGATTGTGCATGAAACAATCCTCACTTATCTTGTCAATGATTATTCCAGGTGATAAGGATCCAGAAAATAATATTGAATTTTTCTACAGCCTTTATAGAGGAATTGAAACAGTTATAGGAAGGTATCGATGCAATTGATGCTTCCAATGATGAAACATTTAAACTACGGGCAGCTTTGTTATAGACTATTAATGATTTTCCAGCATATGCCAATTATTTGGCTGAAGTATAAAAGAATGGGTTGTATGTCCTTGTTGTGCAGATTTGACACATTCAATTTGGTTAAATATGAAGAAAAATTTTGTTATATGGGATGTCGTTGATGGTTAGAACCAAATCATCCATTTATTTTCAGCAAGATTTATTTGATGGTACCATAGAAATAGAATATGTACATATTCCACCTTCTGGAACTAATGTTCATAGACACAATGGATTCCATCAGTTACATATATGGTAAATTCTCAAAGTCTTCTAAAAAAAGAAAGGGATGATCAAGAAGGATTGGCAGAAGAAATGACTACTAGTACTATGGATGACAGGTATTTGAAGATCATGATAATTTTTGAAAATGAAAATGAGGAAGATGTACAGATAGCATCTACAAATCAGCCCAGCAAATATTTATGGAAGAAAAGAAGTATCTTCTTTGACTGACCTTATTGAGAACATAATTTTTTTTGGCATAATCTTGATGTCATGTACATAGAGAAGAATGTATGTAATAATCTGCTTGGAACATTGTTGAATATTGATGGAAAGACCAAAGATAACATGAAAGCCCGAATGGATTTACAAGAATTGGGTATCCGATAGAGCTTCATCCAAAATGCTTGCTAATGATAGAATTTATTTGTCCCTATATCTTATATCATGTTTGCTCATGAAAAAGATTGTTTTTTGGCAGTATTGTAAAATATTAAAGTACCTGATGGATAACATCAAATTTCAAGGTGCGTGCATCTAAAGATTGAAAAATTTCTAATCTCAAAAGTCATGATGGTCATATATTGATGCAAGATATCTTTCAATAGCTTCAAGATCATCAGTGCCTAAACAAGTTCTTACAGTTATAATTCGATTATCATCATTCTTTAAGGCATATATTCAAAAGTTATTGATCCTGAAGAGCTTGATCAGTTGGAGTCAGATGTTGCCATTACACTTTCAAATGAAGATTTTTTCACCTGGATTTTTTATCTATTATGGTACATCTACTCATTCACTTAGCTTCGGAAGTCAAGCGTGGTGGACTCAGTACATTATAGATGGATGTATCCTATGGAGAGTATTATTGTCAATTTAATCTTTATATAATTTGGAATAAAAGTAGATCATGAGGATGTGTAAATAAATTTTCAATGTTGTAGTATCTTATGCGATTGAAAGATTATGTATGAAACAAAGCCTATCCAGAGGGTTGATTGTGGAAGGATATATTGCTGAAGTGTGTTTGACATTATTCAAGATATCTTCAAGGTATAGAGATCGTATTTAATAGACCTCAATGGCATAGTGATTTCGTAGACAATACAGAGTTGTATAAGTTTTCAACTGCTAGAAAAGTAATGGAAAAAGGTGAAAGTATTATTTGGATCAGAAATCAATTGCACAAGCACATTGTTATGTGTTACTTCATAGTAAAATAATATCTAACTATTAAAGGTAGAATATTTAATATATTTCAAGTTTAAATATCATATCTTATTTTTAAACTATATTAATAAATATAAATTTTATGTAGTGAATTTTTAATGTCTCAGCGATAAGCTAATCATAGCACTCACCTAATCCAATGATTGAGCAGCGATGGTTAGTCATTATTTCCTACATGGCTTTCAAAATAGGTTTAAATATATTTAAAGAATATATGGATAGATTTATCATCGAATAAATTGTTAACATTTTTATATTTTTTAGATATCAACAATGATGGAAATAAATTATTCAGATGAATTAATAGCCCTAGCTCAAGGACCTAACAAAGTTGTCATCAGATATAATGGTTTCATAATCAATGATTTAAATTTCATAATAAAGATTGTAAGAAATTAGAAAAATATAGAATAGTGATGTTATGGTGGAAGCTAATGGAAAGAATTATTATGGTGGACTTAAAGATATATATGAGTTAGATTACTACAGAATCTTTAAAGTCAAATTATTTGGATGTGATGAGTAGATATAAACTCATCATGGGATTAAAAAAAGATGCAAATAGATTTATACTTGTAAATTTTACAAGGTTGATACATATTAGTGTCTTATTGAAGGATGATCCATTTATTTTTTCTTCTCAAGCTCGTCAGGTATTTTTTATACAAGATGCAAAAGACAAAGATTGGGCTACTGTTATTAAAATAAAATCTCGAGACTTATATGATATGCATGGAAAAATAGCTGGAAGATGATGAAGATGATGATACTTATACGCATTCCATGCCATTCAATTTGTACCGGTGATGACGTACATGCTACAGTATCCTTGGTTAGGATGGAATTTGAAGAAAATGCTAATGCTTGATTCTTATGGTATTAAATTTGTAATGTATGCAATTTGTAGTAATTATTTTATTAAATTAATATTTATCTTCACTAATTCTGACTTTGATGTAAATGATGGGTGACACTATGCCGTGCTCACGACAATTTCTTAGTGTATAGTTCCAGCACTCACGGACAAAGGCCGGCACTTCTTTGGCACAGCAGGCTAAGGCTAATACTTCAGCACAAGATATTCATGCCGGTCCTTCGTCATTACCGGACATGCGTCTAGTCCTTCAGCACACCAGTCTACTATAGGTCCATCATCCTCGAGGCATCATGATCCTCCCGTCGAATCAGCAGATGATAAGCTACACATTCAGGATAATTATTCCAATATCCTTGGTTGGATACAATTTCATTATTCTTTTTACTTTTTACTATAACTTACTTTTATCTGTTTCTATGCAGATGGATCTGGAAGGGTTACACGTAGGCACGGGACCATAGTAGTACAGATGTGTGGCAGATGCGCGAGGGTGAGAAGATAGTGATTAATGCAATAAGCTAAGACAACCAATTAAAAAAGCCGCCAGCTTATTGAGTTCTTTTTTAGGAACAGTTGCGTGAAGGCATCAGCTTGTCCACTGAATTATGCAAAGTAGAATGACATGCTTCGATGTATAAATAGAGATTTACGAGTTGTATTGTAAAAAGTTAGTATTAAATTATTTTTATCTTGCATAGTTGATATATTATGTTATATTTTATTCTTACTAATTATTTCTTTTGCAGTACAAGTTTGTACTCCCTCCATCCTCTCATGATTTGTACTGAAGTCTCTCAACCGAAAATGAAAGATATAAAGCACAGTTGAAGATGAAGTACAAGTTTTCGGGTATGACAGATGAGCAGGTAGTTGGTACTGTCTCTTGATGTACCCCATCATCAGTGAGTGGAGTTGGTTCATATTGGTTTTTTGAGAGGGGACGGGTATCTTCTAATTTCTTTGAAGCAAGTTTATTAAAAATATTAGTTATATTCTACATTTGACATTATATATTACTTTCTAGATATAAGAAGTTTCTTTTGATTTTACAGATAGTTAGGAATTGGTAGAGCTGGCACGAGCTGCTCTGTCTAGTCTCCAATATCGGATCCAGAGCTGAGGCGGCAGACATGAATTCGAAGTTTCTTAAACATCATGCTTATATTTCAACCATTAAAGTATTTATAATATTTTAATGAAACAAATATATATATTATGAAAAATGATCGCGATATATATATTCTGTCTGTGGATAATGTATAGTGTTACCTATATGTATCGTGATGACGATTGTATCATGGTACATAAGTATCATGGTATATATATATGTATTGCGGTTACATTATACGGATCGCGGTATAGATATGTGTTACAGCCGTGACAGTGACATGGCCAGGCTCAGGTATCGCGAATGCGAGGAGCCACGTGTGAGTTTTAATGCCGGAATCAGCGCCACGTCCTCAAGGCTGGGGTCGGGAAAGACCGCATCGCCCGATACTGTCTGAAGCAAACGGCCCCCGCGAGGTCGAGTTCGGCGCGAAGTTCCCCCACCAACTCATCTGCGCCGGGCTCGGAGGAGTCGCCCCGTGGAGGTCGGCCGAGGTCGGCTGACCCTCCGCCTTGCGCCAGGTGGCCACCCGGAGACGGGTCCACCTCGGCCGAAGCCAGGCGATCTTCTGCCACCTCGCCAGGTGTCCACCCAGGAGGGGTCCACCTAGGCCGAGGTCGGCTGACCCTCCGCCTTGCGCCAGGTGGCCACCCGGAGACGGGTCCACCTCGGCCGAAGCCAGGCGATCTTCTGCCACCTCGCCAGGTGTCCACCCAGGAGGGGTCCACCTAGGCCGAGGTCGGCTGACCCTCCGCCTTGCGCCAGGTGGCCACCGGAGACGGGTCCACCTCGGCCGAAGCCAGGCGATCTTCTGCCACCTCGCCAGGTGTCCACCCAGGAGGGGTCCACCTAGGCCGAGGTCGGCTGACCCTCCGCCTTGCGCCAGGTGGCCACCGGAGACGGGTCCACCTCGGCCGAAGCCAGGCGATCTTCTGCCACCTCGCCAGGTGTCCACCCGGGGGGGGTCCACCTAAGCCGAGGTCGGCCGATCTCTCGCCTCTCGCCAGTCGGCCCCCGGAGACAGGTCCAACTCAGCCGAAGTCAGACCGCTCGTACGGAGAGGCCCCCGGGGGAAAGCGACGGGTCCCGAGGCCATCCCTCGGGCCGTACCGACCCCAGACGGCGTCCCGTACGGAGGGCGGCGGCACGCGGAACGTGACTTACACTGGCCCGACAGGTCCCGCAGTCGAGAGATCCGATCCTGACGGAACAGGCCCCGTAAACGGATGGCGCCCACGCTCGGGGAAAAGAGCACTCTCACGAAGCCCGAGGCCTGACGACTGGCCGCTCTGCCAGCGCCGCCCTCCCTCCTTTTCTCTTCTGTCCTTGCCTTCTCCCTGCTGGGCCCGGCGGACGAGGTCGGAAAGCCGCCTGGCCTCCTTCGCCAAAAAGGGAAAAGAAAGGAAGACAGGGGGGAGGAGTTTTCGAGGAGGAAAAGGACAAGCACACGACGGAGGGAGATAAAGAAGGAAGAATCCGGAGACTGCAAGGTAAGCCAACTAGCCTGGGGACAAGGAGGAAGCACCGGCACAAGGCCTCGCTCCGAGAAGAAACCAGAGATCCCGAGAGGGGAATACTGGACGCGAGCTCGGCAGGCAGGCCCAGCCGAGATTCCGGTCCCCGGCGCTTTCCCTTCACTAGTTAACTCTCCAAACCTGGGACCCTTTAGAGGGCCTGGGAGCGAGAGTCTGTTCCCCTCGTCGTCTACTGACTTGACCGTCGGAGCCCCTCGCCGGAATCCCGGCCAGGGTCCTCTAACCCCTTTGTTGCAGGTTTCTCGCAGGAAGGGAGGCTCCCTTGCCAGGCGGTCAGGGAGGATCGGTTGATCCTCGGCACGGCGCGGCGACGAGGACGGCAACAGATTGGCGCGCCAGGTAGGGGGCAGGACACTAACCCCCAGTGGGAACTAGCTTTTTGCAGGTGTCACGCTCTCTAGCAATGGTGGTCACTCGTGGTCGCGAGGCGTCCACCAGCCGTGTGGGAGAAGCCCACTCCCCACCAGGGGGCCACACCCCCGAACGGGAGCTTCCGCTCCCCCTCCTCTTCTGCAGCAGCCTACCCGGCGGACGGATCCTTGCGGCCATCGTCCAGCAGCTGCAGACCTTGACCTCAGCGGTCCGACAGCTTCAGCATCAGCAACGGTCCCTGGCCACTCAGCCGCAGCCAGGGACCCCGCGGCCCGAGTCGCGGGACAGCACGGGAGCCTGCGCTCAATCCAGGGCAGGCCGTCCCATCCGCAAGCCATCTCCAACCCCCGAGGGAGCCGCCAAGCTCCCCCGAAGAGAAACTATCCGGCTCGGAGGATCACGAGAGTCGATCCCCGGCCGATGGGGCCGAAACGCGCATCGCAGCAAGCGACGCCGGGGCCAGACCTCGCGCCGAGACCGATCGGCGCCCCCTCACCTGCAGCCTCGGTGGAAGACTCCACCGATGAAGCCATCAGGCGCCAGGCCGAGAGGCGCCTAGAAGAGCACGAGCGCAAGTTGGCGGAGTTCGCCCGACGGTTCGCCGACCTGCAGAACTCGTCAGCTGACCCGGCGGGCTACGACTCCCGCCCCCCTTCTCCGAAGAAATTCAGGCGGAACCGATCCCGAAACGGTTCCGCATGCCACAGGTGGACCCTTACGACGGGACCACCGACCCCTGGACATTTGGAGAGTTATAAAGCTCTCATGAGGGTCCAGGGCGCCACCGACGCCCTTCTGTGCATCGCCTTCCCTGCAACCCTTCGGAAGGCCGCTCGAGTTGGTTCGCCCGTCTCGAGCCCGGATCCATTTGCTCCTTCCAGCAGTTGGAAGGAAAGTTTGTGGCGCATTTCGACGCTTGTCGAAAGGTGCCAAGGGAGGTGGACAGTCTCTTCTCCATCCGCCAGCAGGACCAGGAGCTGCTCCGAGACTACATCGCCCGGTTTAAGACCGCAGCCCTGGAGATCTACAGCTTGGACGAGCCCGTCGCTATGCTGGCTTTAAAGCGCGGGCTCAAGACGTCCCGCCTGACCTATTCCCTGGACAAGAAGCCGCCCAGGACGTATTCCGAGCTCCTCCTCCGCGCCCACAAGTACATCCGAGCGGAGGAGGCTGACCGCACCCGTCGAGAGCTGGACGGGAAGATTCTGAAGAAGTCAACCGAGGGACGCCCGGGAGCTCGGAGGCCCGGGCCATCAGCCGACCCTCGCCCGAACCCAAGGCCGAGGGCCGAGTCTGCCCCCGAGCGAAGGTACACCCCTCTCCTCGCGCCTCGAGCCAAAATCCTTATGGAAATCGAGGGCGAGCGCTACCTCCGCCGACCTCCACCTCAGAACCCGAGGGCCCCCGAGACAAATCAAAGTACTGCCAATTCCACCGCGAGCACGGGCATGACACGGAGGAGTGCCGCCATTTGAAGCGGGAGATCGAGGAGCTGATCGGGAGGGGATACCTCAGGAAGTTCGTCAAGAACGAGGCCCCCTCCGAGAAGCAGCCGCTCGCGGCCTTACCGCCTGTCCCTGCGATCGACAACCGGCCAACTGAGAAGCCCGTGGGCATGATCTCGCGCGGATCGGCCGAGCAGAGAAGAGAGCCCGGGAAGTCCCGGAGAATGTAACCCTCCCAAGGGAGGGGAGTCTAATGACAATGTAAACAATGATGCCGTGGTGGTCGAAATGACCATCGCGAAACACCCTGTACATCGAATCATGGTGGATAGTGGAAGCTCGGCCGACGTACTTTTTTACGATGCTTTCTCTCGGATGAGTTTGCCTCTCGACCAGCTAAAGCCAGTGCACACCCACTGGTAGGTTTTACAGGGGACTCCGTGGGAGTCGAAGGGGAAATCACTCTCCCAGTTACCGCCGGATCCCCACCTCGGCAGGCGACCATCATGGTAACTTTCACTGTCGTCAAGCTCCCTTCGCCTTACAACGCCATTCTTGGGCGTCCCGGGCTCAACCAACTAGACGCCACTATCTCCACAAGGAGACTGCTGGTGCAGTTCCCCACGCCTTTCGGGTTCGGGGAAATGAAGGGGGACGATTCAGCCAGTCCCGCTCTGCCTACAGACAATCCCGGGCACCAGGGCGCAGAGCTCGCCCACGACGTCGAGGACCTCGACCTGAGAGAAAAGGAACCCAGGGGAGGGCCCGTAGAGCGCCTGCTCTCCTTTCCCCTTGGTTCGGACCCCCTGAAGACGGTGCAAGTCGGGGCCCAGCTCCCCGAAGAGGAGCGAACCGCCTGCTGGAGTTCCTCCGTGCCAACGCCGATGTGTTCGCCTGGTCGGCGGCCGACATGCCGGGTATTCCGCCCGAGATTATCATGCACAGCCTGAACGTGGACCCAGGCAGCCGCCCGGTCCGCCAGAAGAAGAGAAGCTTTGCCATGGAGAGGCAGAAGGCGATCGACGAGGAGGTAGAGAAACTTCTCGCCGCCGGTTTCGTCCGAGAAGTCAATACCCCAGCTGGTTAGCAAACGTGGTCATGGTAAAGAAGAGCAGCGGTAAGTGGAGGATCTGCGTGGACTACACCGACCTCAATCGAGCTTGCCCGAAGGACAGCTTCCCTCTGCGAAGATCGACCAGCTGGTCGACACCACCTCGGGGCACCGTCTCCTGTCATTCATGGACGCTTTTCCGGATACAACCAGATCCGGATGAATCCGGAGGACGAAGAGCGTACCGCCTTCATAACTGACCGCGGGACTTTCTGTTACAGGATGATGCCCTTCGGCCTCAAGAACGCGGGGGCGACGTACCAACGCCTGGTCAATAAAGTCTTCAAAGACCAGATAGGCCGCAACATGCAGGTGTACGTGGACGACATGCTGGTAATGAGCAAACTTGACTCGGACCACGTAGCCGACCTGGCGGAGACGTTCGGCAACCTCCGGCGCCACCAGATGAAGCTGAATCCGGCGAAGTGCGCCTTCGGGGTCTCCGCCGGAAAGTTCCTAGGGTTCATGGTGACCCAGAGAGGAATCGAGGCCAACCCGGAGAAGGTCCAGGCTATCCTGGACATGGAGCAGCCAGCCTCCAAGAAACAAGGTGCAGCAGCTGACCGGCCGGGTTGCGGCCCTTAGCCGTTTTATTTCCAGGTCGGCGGACCGCTGCCGTCCCTTCTTCAAGGTGCTGAGGAAGATGAATGGTTTCGCCTGGACCGAGGAATGCCAGCAGGCCTTCGAGGAGTTGAAGAAGACGCTCGCATCACCACCTTTGCTGTCCAGGCCCGAGGAAGGGGAGGAGCTTACCCTCTACTTGGCCGTTACCCGGAGGCCGTCAGCTCTGTCCTGGTCCGAACCGACGACCACGGGATCCAGCGACGGTGTACTATACCAGCAAACTCCTCCGGGACGCGGAGCTCAGGTATTCCCGGCCCGAGAAACTCGTTTTTGCGCTGATAGTGTCTGCCCAGCGTCTCAGGCCCTATTTCCAAGCGCATCCCATCGCCGTCTTGACGGACCAACCGCTGAAAGCGGTGCTCAGCCGACCCGACACCTCGGGGCGATTGGCCAAATGGGCACTGAAACTCAGCGAGTTCGACATTACATACCGACCGAGGTCGGCAATGAAGGCACAGGTGCTGGCCGACTTCTTGGTCGAATGCGCAGGTTTGGGCAAGGAGCCCGAGGAGGACTCTTCGGCCCAGCCGATGGAGGTCGGCACCAACGAGCCCGGAGAGGACGCCTGGATCCTCCATGTAGACGGAGCCTCAAACTCCGGCGGGAGCGGAGCTGGGCTCATCCTTGCCAACGGCGACGGAGTCGTCGCCGAGTGCGCGCTCCGTTTCCAGTTCCCCGCGACAAATAACCAAGCAGAGTACGAGGCACTCCTCGCCGGACTGAGGGTCTCCCGCGAGCTGGGCGTGACCAACCTCAGAGCCTTCACTGACTCCCAGCTCGTGGCGGGGCAGGTGTCCGGGGAGTACGTCGCTCACGACCCCCAGATGGCGAAGTATCTGGAGCTCGTCAAGGCAGGGCGGTCCAAGTTTCGGCGCTTCAACATCTTCCATATCCCCGCAGGGAGGGAGAACGCCGCGCGGATGCCCTCTCTCGGCTGGCGACTCTGCCGGACACAATGCTGGGACGCGCTCATGTGGAGCGACTCGAAGTCCCAAGCCTCGAAGCACCGGCGGGGGTCCATCAGGTCAGCCAGGAGCCCGGCTGGATGGACAAGTACGCCGCGTACATCACCGACGGCATTCTGCCGGAAGACCGAGACGCGGCTCGCCTCGTTAGGAAGAAGGCCGTGCGGTTTGTCCTGATGGACGGGCAGCTGTATCGAAGGTCCTACTCTTATCCCCTCCTCAAGTGCATTGGACCCACAGAAGCCCAGCTTGTGCTCCAGGAGATTCACGAAGGCATCTGTGGGAACCACGTGGGGGGCAGGGCATTGGCGTACAAGGCCCTTCGTCAAGGCTACTTCTGGGAGACGATGAAGGAGGACGCCGCCGACTTCGTGAAGAAATGCGACCGGTGCCAGCGCCACGCCACGGTACAGCGGCAACCCTCCAACCCGATCTCTCAGCTCTCAGCCCCTGGCCGTTCGCCCAGTGGGGGATGGACCTCCTGGGCCCATTCCCGCCGGCGTCCGGCCAGCGGAAGTTCCTGATAGTGGCTATCGACTACTTCACAAAGTGGGTCGAAGCCGAACCCTTGGCAAGAATCACCGAAGCAAACGTCGCCAAGTTCTTCTGGAAGTCCATCGTCTGCCGCTTCGGCCTCCCCCACACCGTGGTCACCGACAACGGACGCCAGTTCGACTGCGAGAGTTCGAAGATTTCTGCAACGACCTCGGCATCAAGCATCGCTTCACTTCGGTGGCGCACCCCCAGACCAACGGGGAGGCTGAGGTCACGAACAGGACCATTCTTCAGGGCCTCCGCACGCGGCTAGACCAAGCCAAGGGCAGGTGGGCCGACGAGCTTCCCAGCGTTCTTTGGGCATACCACACCACTCCAAGGACGGCTACTGACGAAACCCCATTCAACCTCGTCTTCGGGGCCGAGGCAGTCATCCCGATCGAGCTCAGCATACCCACGCTGCGCGTGGAACAATACGACGAGACAGAAAACCCGGCCAGGATGATGCTCAACCTAGACCTCCTCGAAGAAACAAGGGACAAGGCCCGAATTCGAATGGCGGCATACCGGCAACGTGTAGCCAGATATTACAACTCCCGAGTACGGCCGAAGGTTTTTCGTCCGGGGACTTGGTCCTCCGGCGTACAGAAGCCTCCCAGCCACGAGAGTGCGGCAAGCTTTCACCCAACTGGGAAGGCCCTTATCGGGTAGCAGAAGCCCTCCCTCACGGGGCATGTTACTTGGAAGAATTGGGAGGTGCCAGGTTCCCCCGGACATGGAACCCTCGAACCTGAGAATGTACTACCAGTGATGTAAGGCTCCCAGTTCCTTTACAAAGCTTCTTCACTTTAAACATTCTTCTCTAAACTTCAGCAAGGAGGCCTGCGAAGATCCTGGGCTTCGGCCTGGAAGGTGGCGTCGAACCAGTTCGCCCACGCAAGCCCGGAGCACAGCTCAGCAAGCCGCGCAAGGTTGAGAAAGCCTGCGGCATCGAGCTCAGTCCGGAAGATCCTGGGCTTCGGCCTGGAAGGTGGCGTCGAATCCGCTTCGCCCACGCAAGCCCGGAGCACAGCTCAGCAAGCCGCGCAAGGTTGAGAAAGCCTGCGGCATCGAGCTCAGTCCGGAAGATCCTGGGCTTCGGCCTGGAAGGTGGCGTCGAACCCAGTTCGACCACGCAAGCCCGGAGCACAGCTCAGCAAGCCGCGCAAGGTTTGAGAAAGCCTGCGGCATCGAGCTCAGTCCGGAAGATCCTGGGCTTCGGCCTGGAAGGTGGCGTCGAACCCAGTTCGACCACGCAAGCCCGGAGCACAGCTCAGCAAGCCGCGCAAGGTTTGAGAAAGCCTGCGGCATCGAGCTCAGTCCGGAAGATCCTGGGCTCGGCCTGGAAGGTGGCGTCGAACCCAGTTCGACCACGCAAGCCCGGAGCACAGCTCAGCAAGCCGCGCAAGGTTGAGAAAGCCTGCGCATCGAGCTCAGTCCGGAAGATCCTGGGCTTCGGCCTGGAAGGTGGCGCCGAATCCGCTTCGCCCAGCAAGCCGCAAGCAGCACAGCTCAGCAAGCCGCGCAAGGTTTGAGAAAGCCTGCGGCATCGAGCTCAGTCCGGAAGATCCTGGGCTTCGGCCTGGAAGGTGGCGCCGAATCCGCTTCGCCCACGCAAGCCCGGAGCACAGCTCAGCAAGCCGCGCAAGGTTTGAGAAAGCCTGCGGCATCGAGCTCAGTCCGGAGGATCCCGGGTTTCGGCCCAGAAGATGGTGCAGGAACTGTGTTGTCCGCGCAAGCATGAAGGCAGCCCAAAGTCGGACCTGCTCAGGATTCTTGCCTTGCCGCAACACGGTTTTGCAGACCCCGTCCTTCGATTTAGTATGGAAGGACCAGGCCCACAGTTGTCTCAGGTATCCGAGACCGACGTCCCAGAAACAAACAAACAAAGAAGAAGAAAAAGAAGCAAAGGACGATAGACAAGTTTTTATTGAAAAAGGAGTCTTCATTACAAAGTGTTCAGTACAAAGTGGGAGCTCCGACAGGAGGAACTCCCCCCCCCCCAAAAAAAAAAAAAAAAAAAAAAAAGAAGAGGACAAAGACAGCAAAAAATACAAAGTAAAGGTCAACGGGGAGCAGGGTCGGCGCCGTCCGCCGGAGGTGCGGGCGCCACCTCTTCAACCTCCACGACAACCGGCTCGGGGGCTGTGTCGGGGCCGCGGTCATCAGCGGAGGTGCTGCAGGTGCCGCCTGAGGTGTCGCCTGGGCCGTGCCAGAGGCCCTGCCCTCGCTCCCCGGCTTCCTGCCGCCGACAACAACCGCACTCGGTCCAGTTGGGGGAAGAAGGCCCCCACCTTTTCCGGCACATCCGGAACCCTTCAGGAAGGAGTCCACGGCGGCCTCCCGGACTTCCGACGTAAACTCGTCGGAGGCTCGGAATTGGGGACGGCCTCCAGCGCTTCTCGCTTCGCCCCTCCAGGAGCCCGTTGATGTAAGAGCTCCGATCCTTCGCCGCGGCGCCTCTCGCCGGGCCTCGTCCAGCTGACAATCCAAGAATAGAGAGTGGGCCTGCAGGCGGGCCTTCTCCGCCGCCTCCTCCTCAGTACGGCGCTGGTTGGAGGTCCGCTCCTCGCCAAGGAGGCCTCCAGTTCCTTGTTCCACTCCTCGGAACGCGTCAGGTCGGACCGGAGGGCTGCTTTTCAGCTCGCAGCTCGGCCCCCTTGTCCATCAAGTCCTTCACGTCGGCCGCGAGCTTTCCAAGCTTCTGCTCCCGATCGGAGTCCCGCTTGGCGTTCCCTACGAGGTAGTTCCTCAGTAGGAGGACGTCGTTCCCGATCTGCAAGGGCAAAAATGAATGTCAATACCGAGGCAGGAGGTCTCGGATTGGAAGAGAAAAGAAGAGTCAAGGATCAGGCTTACCGTGAGAGTTGGGGTAGGATGCCGAGCAGCGCATCCCGTAATCTCGGCCGCCCGGGCTCGGCGGTCCCGGGCGGTGGAAGCGTACTCCATCAACTTCTCCGCCAGTCCTCGGTCGAGGATGACCGAGTCCCGGTGCGAGATCACGGCGCCGGGCCCTTCGGGCCGATCCCGCGACAGCTGCCCCTCTGCTGGAGCTGCAGCCGACGGACCGGCGGTCGCACTGGCGGTGCAGTTGGGCTGCTGACAGGAGTGGCCCGCGAATGGGCAGAGCGGCGGGCACCGGAGCTCTCTCGGCAGCGTTGCCAGGCCGTGGACCGAGGCGCCAGGGGCGCCGCCCTGAGGAGGTCTGGGCGGGAGAAACAGCGGCAGCTAGGCCGGGCGCGGTCGCCGCTGCGACATCCGGCTCGTCTCTGTGCGAGCCCTCTTCGCCACGGGCTCGTCCACGTCGACGACCTCCCTCTGGGCCGCTCCCTCCAGAGATTCTCTAAGGAAAACTCATCCCGCAAAGTGGAGAAATCAGAAGTTAGACAGTTCAATCTTTAAAAAGAGAGGGGGGAAGGGCAGAAGAGTTAATGCGGGGCCAAATCTCACCGGTCTACCGGATGGGACTGATGCCGGCCTCAAAAAGATTCTGCTCAGAAAGCAGAACCTCGAGGGTGGGACCACGTCACTCAGGAGCTGGCTGTAAGACTCCTGGTCCGCGGGCTCGACTCGAGAACTCCGTTCGGCGACCGGTCCGGTTCGCTCCAAGCACAGTCGACGTCGTCGACCGAAGCAAAGAAAAAACTGGCTCTTCCATCCCTTGACCGAAGAAGGAGGTCGAACCGGAGACACCTAGGCCGGGGCGAAATGTACCACAGCCATCATCGGTGGAGCACTTCTTCAGGGTGAACAGGGCCCTGAAGAGTGAAAAACGGGCAACGAACCCGTGTAAATGGCAGAAGACAATGAAGGAGAAAGATGACCCGGATGGCATTAGGAGCCAGCTGGGCCGGGACGAGCCGGAAATGGCTGAGGAAGGAAAGGAAAAAAGGGTGCAGAGGAAAACGAAGACCCCGAGGAGGAAGTCTTCGTAGAAGGCAATGCGGCCGGGGCCACTCATGGTGACACGCTCCCGGACCGCGGAGCAAACAGACGGGAAGATCCCGGGATGCCATAGGCATCCCGGAGCAGAGAAAGATCACCTTCGGTCATGGTAGAAGCATGACCGGAGGGACCGGCGGGAAGAAGTGGCGGAGCAGGAAGAGAAGCCAAGGCGGGGAGTGAACGGAGGGGCACGACAGGCGCAACCGGAGGGGACGGACCCCCTGGGGATGCCAATAGTGACACCCCCGGGTTGCAAGCGCCGGCGGACCTCCTCTGGAATTACTCCTCATCCGAGGAGGAAGAAGACGGAGTCCTCGGCGGGATGGACCGGCCTCGTGAGTTAGAAGAAACATTGCGACGGCGCGCCATGGAGAAGGAAAGGAGAAGGGGGCTGAATAAGAAACGAGAGAGAAGGAGAGAGAAGACACGTACCCAAAAATGCACAGACGGGCGCGAGCAGCAGAAGTTGTTAGCCTGCAGCGAACCGCCCACGAAGCAAGGGAAAAGGCCTCGTTCTGGAAAGTCCCCTCCCTTTCAAACTCAGCCGGCAGCAGCAGCCATACCCACCATTCCGCCTCAGGCCACTGGATGGTCGCCACGTGGGCACACGCCCGACACCGACGCCTCGTTAGCAGAGTAACGGCCTCTGCCCCGAAGCAACGCATTGATTACGGGCAAGTGGACGACACGTGGCGACTCCCCATAAGTCTTCAGCCGCATCGAGCCACGACGAATGGAGATCGTGCCAATATGATGCAAGATCTTCACCTCTCCACGTCATGTCGGCAATTAATCCCGACGCTCCGTTCTACGATGCCCCGACGGAACGGCGGGCTGGGGGGCAACTGTTACAGCCGTGACAGTGACGTGGCCAGGCTCAGGTATCGCCGAATGCGAGGGAGCCACGTGTGGAGTTTTAATGCCGGAATCAGCGCCACGTCCTCAAGGCTGGGGTCGGGAAGACCGCCACCGCCCGATACTGTCTGAAGCAAACGGCCCCGCCGAGGTCGAGTTCGGCGCGAATTTCCCCCACAACTCATCTGCGCCCGGGCTCGGAGGAGTCCGCCACCGTATGAGGTCGGCCGAGGTCGGCTGACCCTCCGCCTTGCGCCGGTGGCCACCCGGAGACGGGTCCACCTCGGCCGAAGCCAGGCGATCTTCTGCCACCCCTCGCCAGGTGTCCCCCAGAGGGGTCCACCTAGGCCGAGGTCGGCTGACCCTCCGCCTTGCGCCAGGTGGCCACCCGGAGACGGGTCCCCCTCGGCCGAAGCCAGGCGATCTTCTGCCACCTCGCCAGGTGTCCACCCAGGAGGGGTCCACCTAGGCCGAGGTCGGCTGACCCTCCGCCTTGCGCCAGGTGGCCACCCGGAGACGGGTCCACCTCGGCCGAAGCCAGGCGATCTTCTCTGCCACCCCTCGCCAGGTGTCCACCCAGAGGGATCCACCTAGGCCGAGGTCGGCTGACCCTCCGCCTTGCGCCAGGTGGCCACCCGGAGACGGGTCCACCTCGGCCGAAGCCAGGCGATCTTCTGCCACCTCCACGCCAGTGTCCACCCCGGGGGGGGTCCACCTAAGCCGAGGTCAGCCGATCTCCGCCTCTCGCCAGTCGCCCCCGGAGACAGGTCCCACTCAGCCGAAGTCAGACCGCTCGTACGGAGAGGCCCCCGGGGAAAGCGACGGGTCCCCGAGGCCATCCCTCGGGCCGTACCGACCCCAGACGGCGTCCCGTACGGAGGGGCGGCGGCACGCTAACGTTACTTACGCTGGCCCGACAGGTCCCGCAGTCGAGAGATCCGATCCTGACGGAACAGGCCCCGTAAACGGATGCGCCCATGATCGGGAAAGAGCACTCTCACGAAGCCCGAGGCCTGACGACTGGCCGCTCTGCCAGCGCCGCCCTCCCTCCTTTTCTCTTCTGTCCTTGCCTTCCTCCTGCTGGGCCGGCGGCGGACGAGTCGGAAAGCCGCCTGGCCTCCTTCGCCAAAAAGGGAAAAGAAAGGAAGACAGGGGGAGGATTTTCGAGGAGGAAAAGGACAAGCACACGACGGAGGAGATAAAGAAGGAGAATCCGGAGACTGCAAGGTAAGCCAACTAGCCTGGGGACAATGAGGAAGCACCGGCACAAGGCCTCGCTCCGAGGAAGAACCAGAGATCCCGAGAGGGGGAATACTGGACGCGAGCTCGGCAGGCAGGCCCAGCCGAGATTCCGGTCCCCGTCGCTTTCCCTTCCTAGTTTACTCTCCAACCTGGGCCCCTTTAGAGGGCCCGGGAGCGAGAGTCTGTTTCCTCCTCGTCGTCTACTGACTTGACCGTCGGAGCCCCCTCGCCGGAATCCCCGGCCAGGGTCCTCTAACCCCTTTGTTGCAGGTTTCTCGCAGGAAGGGAGGCTCCCTTGCCAGGCGGTCAGGGAGATCGGTTGATCCTCGGCACGGCCGGCGACGGGGACGGCAACAATATGTATTGCCGTTCTCACCCGCCTTGGTGTGTAGCTTCAGAGCTGGTACCGGACTCGGACCGTTTCACCTCGAGGTCTCCGAGTTTCCGATCATGCAAAACAAGGTCAGAAACCCTGGACAGGGGGTCCCGGTGAGGGAGCTCCGACGGTCAAGTTAGAAAACGGCGAGATGGAACAGAATACCTAAGGTGGGTCCCCGAAGGAGTCCCAGACTTAGAGATGATCTTAGCAAAAGAGGTCTTTGGAAGAGTGGAAATTGGGCCGAGCTCCTTCACCGAGCTTACGCCGAGGGATCCCTCTCGGGACCTTGGATCCTACTCTTTGTGCATTTCTTTTTCCCAGCCTTTTTTTCCACTTACCTGTTTATCCGCTCTTCCCATCCTTTTATCCCATCACATCGCCTCCGCCCTCCGCCCCCGGGAGGCTCCTTCTCCGCCTTCACTTTTTTCTCTCTCCCCTTTTTTTTTTTTCCTTTCCCTTCGGGTCCGGGAGCCCGGTGGCCTCCTTGTCTTGCTTGCCGAGCCCAGCGAGAAAAGGAGAGAGGGAGGATACTGGCCAGACCTTGGGCTGAGCGCAGGCGCTCTCCTTCCCAGGCATTGACAATGTCCGTTGCTGGCTCCTGTCCGCCAGGACTCCGCTCCTCGGTTACAGAACCCGTCGGGCCGATGTAAACGAGGTTTCGTGCATCACTGCCGACCGTACCGGCGTTCCTCGCGAGCATGGCGCGCGCTACCCAAGGGGTGGTTTTGAAACTCGCACCCCGCCTCGCCTCCCGGAGGCCTTACCACGTAGGGCCAGTTCCGATCGAGGTGGACCCCTCCTGGATGGACACCTGGCGGAGCGGCAGAGGAGTGCTCGACCTCGGTCGAGGTGGACCCGTATCCGGGCACCATCTGGCGAAGGAGCAGAAGGCCCGGCTTGACCTCGGCTGGGGTGGAACCGTCTCCGTGCGCCACTCGGCGAGGGAGCGAGGGGCCGCCAGCTTCGGCCAAGGTGGACCCCTCTTGGGCGGACACCTAACGGAGTGGCAGAGGAGTGCTCGACTTTGGCCGAGGTGGACCCGTATCCAGGTGCCATCTGGCGAGGAGGAGGGGTCCGGCTCGACCTTGGCCGGGGTAGAACCGTCTCCGGGCGCCACCGGGCGAGGGAGCGAGGGGCCGCCAGCTTCGACCGAGGTGGACCCCTCCTAGGCGGACACCTGGCGGAGCGGCAGAGGAGTGCTCGACTTCGACCGAGGTGGACCCGTATCTGGGTGTCATTTGGCGAAGGAGCAGGAGGGCCCGGCTCGACCTCGACCAGGATGGAATCGTCTCCGGGCGCCACCCGGCGAGGGAGCGAGGGGCCGCCAGCTTCGGTCAAGGTGGACCCCTCCTGGGCGGACACCTGGTGGAGCGGCAGAGGAGTGCTCGACTTCGACCGAGGTGGACCCGTATCCGGGTGCCATCTGGCGAAGGAGCAGGAGGGCCTGGCTCGACCTCGCCGGGGTGGAATCGTCTCCGGGCGCCACCGGCGAGGAAGCGAGGGGCCGCCAGCTTCGGCCGAGGTGGACCCCTCCTGGGCGGACACCTGATGGAGCGGCAGAGGAGTGCTCGACTTCGACCGAGGTGGACCCGTATCCGGGTGCCATCTGGCGAAGGAGCAGGAGGGCCCGTCTCGACCTCGACCGGGGTGGAAACCGTCTCCGGGCGCCACCGGCGATGGAGCGAGGGGCCGCCAGCTTTGGCCGAGGTGGACTCCTCCTGGACGGACACCTGGCGGAGCGGCAGAGGAGTGCTCGACTTCGACCGCGTGGACCCGCATCCGACCTCGCTGGACCGCTCCTGTTCTGCCGAAAAAATCCATGTGGTTCGGATCACGCCCGGCGGAACCTGAGACATGCCACGTCAGCGTAACGGCCATATCAATATGTATCGCGGTACATATATGTATTGCGGATGATGTATTGTGATACATATATGTATCATGATATATATATATCGCGATACATATATGTATCGCAGCTGTTGCCGCCAAGACCGTCGTGAATCGTAGCTACTATCGGTGCCGGAGTGCGCTACCCCTGTCGCCCGCGGTCCTCGGGTCCCGGACCTCCGCGCTGGGTATGGTGTCTTGCCGCTCGGCGGTCCTCTGCTCCGGACCTGCGAGACAGGGGTAAGAGATCCGGGCGAGGTTTCCAGAGGGGGCACTCCGACGATCAAGTCAGTGACGATCCAGGGAACAGATCCTCCTGGTCGGGCCCCTCTTGATGGACTCCGCATTAGGAGTGGAAAATGTGTGCGAAGTTGAAAACATTGCAGGGGGAGAGTGATAGCAGGGACAGAGGGGTGCCCTGTTCCTCCGCCTCTCCTTGTATCCCTCATTTTCCTTCAACTATGGTGGTAACGGTGCTTCGCCCTCTTGGTCAGGCTTGCGCTTGTGCTCGTGGTGGTGGTGGTGCCATGCCCCTCTTGCTGGTGGGGGTTGCACTTCTTCTTTCCTTTTTCTTTTTTCTGGCTTGTGGTTTTTTTTGCCTGTGTGTTGGAGTTGTGTTACCTCTGAGTTTGTTACAAACTAGGTTACCGTTGGGCGCTTTTCACGGGATCCCTGTCGGGTTGTCAAGCGCATGCAACGGTTGTTCCAAGGAGTCTTTCATGATTCATAATAAGGAGAGTTGTCAGGCACTCCGGCACTCCTCTTGGTTGTCTCATTCCGGGAAACTTGGCAGTGCCTTGAATGGCGGGCCGCCGCCCACGGGATTCGAATCTCCCGTTGGCTTCTTCTCTTGGACAATTTGAATGGTTGGTGAGGAGTGTGGCATCTCGATCAATGTGCTGCTTGCATTTCTGGTGTAACTGGCGGTCGCAGGTGGTCAGTACGGCCTGGAACGTGCTTCAGTGCAATCCTCGGGTGGCTCGCCGGTGTTCTGGGCTGGTGAGGACCTTGTCCGGGCTAGGGTCGAGCTGAGATGGCAGGGCTCGCTCCAACTTAGGCGCTCCAAGCTTGCAGGGGTGCCTTGGAGGAGGAGGGTGAAGTGTGGGACCAGTCCGGAGGGTGCGCACTCGGAAGGCTCCACATCGGCCGGTGAGCACTGAGCCCGACCTCAGGGTCTCACTCCAGAGGGCAGAAGGCGGACCTGGTCAGAGGGCGCGCGCTCGGAGAGGCTCAACATCGGCGGGTGAGCACAAGCAGGGGTCCACCTTGGACGAAGCTGGCCCTGCGTAGTGAGGCCTCCGAGAAGTAGGGGCACGAGTTTCAAAATTGCCACTCGGATAGCGCGCGCCGTGCCTCGCGAGGAATCGGTACGGTTCGCAGTGACGCGCGGAACCTCGTTTACATCGGCCCGACAGGTTCCGCAACCAAGAAGCAGAGTCCTGGCAGGCAGGAGCCAGCGACGGACATCGTCAATGCCTGGGAAGGAGAGCACCCGCGCTCTGCCCAAGGCCTCGCCAGTATCTTCCCTCTCCCCTTTTTCTCGCTGGGCTCGGCAAGCAAGACAAGGAGGTCACCGGGTTCCCGGACCCGAAGGGGAAAGGAAGGAGAAGAGAGAGAGAGAGGAAAAAGTAAAGGCTGAGAGGGAGCCTCTCGGGGGGGAGCCGGAGGCAATGTGATGGGATAAAAGGATGGGAAGAGCGGATAGCCATGTAAGTGGAAAAAGGGCAGGGAAAAAGAAGGCATCGAGAGAAGGATCCAGGGATCCAAGGGGAGTCCTTCGGCATGAGCTCGGTGAAGGAGCTGGGCCCAATTTCCACTCTTTCTAAGACCTCTTTTGTTAAGATCTTCTCTAAGTCTGGGGCTCCTTCGGGGACCCACCTTAGGGATTCTGTTCCATCTCGCCGTTCTCTAACTTGACCATCGGAGCTCCCTCGCCGGAACCCCCGGCCAGGTTTCTGACCTTGTTTTGCAGGACCGGAAGCTCGGAAACCTCGAGGTGAGACGGTCTGAGACCAGTACCAGCTTTGAAGCTACAGGCCGCGGCGTTGAGATCGGCAACAGGATGTGTGAAGAATGCATGCAATGCGATTAAATATTTGTTATTACTACATTATACAGGTAAAAAAATATTATATAGATTTTTAAATTTTAAAATAATTATTCCATTTTTTAAAAAAAATGGAATTCTCGATACTTTAAAGCATCGGGAATAACCTTATCCCAGAGTTATTTCTGATACTTTAAAGCATCAAGAATAACCCTATTCCGATGCTTTTTAAAAGCATCATGAATAACTTTATTCTCAATACTTTAAAGCATCGGAAATAACCTTATCCCGGAATTATTCCTGATGCTTTAAAGCATCAGGAATAATCCTATTCTCGATGCTTTTTATAAGCATCAGGAATAACCCTATTCTCAATGCTTTAAAGCATCGAGAATAACCTTATCTCGGAGTTATTATCGATGCTTTAAAGTATCGAGAATAAAGTTATTCCTGATGCTTTAAAGCATCGGGACTTTTTCGATGCTTTTAAAAAGCATCAGGAAAAACAATCTCCACTTCTGTATTCCCGATGCTTTTACGATACTTTTTAAAGCATCGGGAGGATTTTTAGCGATGCTTTAAAGCATCAGAAAATATCTATTTTAGCATAAAAAATAATCCTATTTTTTATAGTGAGTATAAAGATCTTCATCACAAATTTGTGTATTAATGGCCCTGTACTAATCTTAATTTTTCATGAGAGTTACTAGTGATAGTACATATCTCATATCCGTGGCCATGGATGGATATTTTCATATCGGTGAGTTCCTTTAGGGATATATGTAGTATCACATCTCGCAGAAAATTTTGCCTTGAACCTCATTCAAAGCTAAAGCTCTTCCTAACCACTACATAAAAGCACTAACATAGTATAGGAATAGGATAGAGTCTATGACTCTCAAATAAATTCATGTATGCTCTTTGACTAATCAATTAACTTGTTATTACTATATTAAATATTCTTTAAGAGATCTCCTATTATAGAGGTTGGGCTTCCACTATTGGAAGGTTCTTTATGAATAAAGTCCTACCTCCTTTGATATCTTTAGGATCTTAATCATATTTAAATTTAGTAAGGCAAACTAATATAAAAACTTTTTCCAATAAATTTTTAAGTACACCAAACTTGAGCTCTTGTAATAAGGTTAATTCCACATACCACTGATAGATTTGAGTGCAGCAAATAAACCAAAACTTTCAACTCCGAGTGCTACAAACTAAAAAGACTTATAGGAAACTAGATAGAGTTATACATATACATGATGACCATACAAAAACAATATTGTCTGTGCATTCAGTGTGTTGTAACGAATGATCCTCTATGCTATTACACAAATGAATAGCTTAATAGATAGCCAACAATTTATAAAAATATATAAAGGCCCATGATACAATAGTATATGAAGAATTATGTAATAAAATTTTTATTGCCAATATTAATTAAAGCTTTCAGGAAGTTAGTATTTAGCACATAACAAATACAAAATAAAGAGAAAAGAAAGCCTGACATCATATTGGTTAAAAAGATTTCTTATCCTCAGCAAGAAATAATAATATAAATAAATTGAAGAGTTGCCTATCGTATTGATAATATGATTGTTATTTCTTGAAAGATAATTTATTGTCCTGAGCATAGATCCTTTAGAGCAATATTAAATATATATGCAAATATGAAGCAATACTTAATACTACTCCATTTGCACTTTTCTTTGCATAATATTTAGCATTTATAAGTAAGTATAAATTCTCATCGTGAAAATCCTATC
Organism: Areca catechu; assembly: GCA_021397845.1. Lineage (NCBI taxonomy): Eukaryota > Viridiplantae > Streptophyta > Magnoliopsida > Arecales > Arecaceae > Areca > Areca catechu. Next base: position 64,422,911 of record CM038039.1, read on the forward strand.
ATTCTATTAATTACTTATTTTCCTATAATAAAAACCATTTCCTGTTACAGTCTCCAACAATTAATTCTTAATTGTTAATTATTTGATCGTTAATTTTTTAATTATTTGATTGTTGTGTTTTTAATTATCTGATTATTGGGTTTTTAATGATTTGACCAATGGATTGTTAATTTCTGACCATTGAGCTTTTTATTAGAGTCTTTAATGAACCAATAAAAATTCAAATGATGAGATTTGATGGCTATAAAAAAGCTATCTTCGATTTTTATCTATAAGGCCATTCTAAGGTATCCAAACTATCCAAAACCTTCCTCGCTTATTTTAGTTTTCCCTCTTTTCCATGTTTGTCGGTGATTGTTTTTAATTACAAAATATTTCTTCTTTTTGGATGCTGAAAGAAATTGTATCAATCTCTTACATGATCGTGCTCATAAATAGAAAATCATGTTCGTATTTTAGAATGGTATTTTTATTATTTCCATACGAATGATGGAAATACATCTTAACGGTACATTGCATGCTTCTGGATTTTAATATGCATCTTATTAAAATTTATATTAATCTTATTTAATTATACTCATAATCTTTAAGCTTTGTTCCAAGAACACCTGCTAGAACTTTCTACAAATGTTGTTCATGGAGTTAACAAACTATAAATTTTACACCGACTTGGTTGGTCTGAATTGAATTGTGTGGTGGACGGTGGGTGGTAGCGGACAAACGACCCAATCAGTAGAGTGTTGACCTTTCCAACACCACGGTCGGTTCTGGCCTCGGAGGATGTCAGGTCCTGCCCATCCACTCTTTAGATTTTGTTCTTGTCTTCTTGTGCCACCTTTTACTCTCTCTCTCTCTCTCCCTCTCCCTCTCAATCGCCCTTCCCCCACCTCACGCCCTATTGGCAATTTGTTTTTTTAATTTTTACTAGTGAAGTGTTAACTTTAACAAATGTTCAAGACAATGAGGGTTGTGGGGTGTCATCACACACTAAAATTGACCATGAGATGCCTTTAACATTGAAAACGATGCATACGACTTTCACCTGTTGAGAAAAGATCATCCTAATTTCATTGGTATATTTGCTAATTAGAGAAAAAAAAAAATCCATTAATGGAAAAAGAAATGTCAATAAACAAGCATATTAAATCAATATCAACACCAGAATCTAGAACCAGTAGAATCACTCATTACAATCAGGGTCCGTCTAAACATATATCATAGTTTGCTAGAAATTTCTCTTTTTTCATCATCTGTTCTCGTGAATCTTTATTTTTTATAAATACAGGTGGGAAAAGGTTGAGGATTATGTTATTAATTTTGCATGACATCACTTATGGGATTCGATGAAAATCGATCAATTGTATGTTACCATATATATATATATTGGGAATCATAATTGAAATGTTATTATTTTGCATTCCACTAGAGTTCACCGCATATACTAGACATTCGATTAACTAAAATACTTGATAATAATAACTACAAATGAATTACATGCAAGAGAACTACTAACTTTGTACTTCTCAAAATCATGCTATGCATGATAAGATTAACGTTATGAAATTGAAGTCATACCCAATTTTTTTCATCCCTCATCTCAATTTTATGCCTGGTTGACTCATTATTATTATTATTATCATTTCCTTTGCATGCAGAGAGGGCTGTTACAAAAATACTAGTACAGGATTACCAGTAGTTCTCGTAGAATCATTTCAGGGTATGCACCCTTATAGGTCATTATCATGCGATATAGGCATATGGCTGCAATACAAGGAGCCAATCAAAGCAGTAGTCCACCATTTTTTTTATGTAGAATAAATTGGCGTGTGCGCGTGCTCGTGACCGGAATTTGGATGATCCATGTAGCACGTACACCTAGGGGGAGTTCTCTTGCTGGAAATTTACGTATTGAAAGATTTTGGGTAGTCGCACGTGGGAGGTGGTGCTCGCGTGTGGGATTGATGAGGGAGTTGACTTTCCTCAACCGGTGAGAAGATTTCCAGTGTGGAAAGGATCGTGGCTCGGGCTGATGGAATGTTACTTGGTACGCATCATGCGGTCCATAGGGTCGTGTCAATCATTCTTGTCACTTCCACTTAGTCAAAGCCGGTGCTGAAAGCCGCCCGTAGTCGTAGTCAAAGGCAATGAACCAGATTTTTAAAATGAGGTAGAGGACAAACGCCATTACATCTACCACAAGAAATGAATAAAAAATTAAAAGATGAGAGAGAGAGAGAGAGAGAGAGAGAGAAAATCTGTGAGGCCAGCATCCAGCAGCGTCACAGGACAAGCCATGATGTCGGACAAGCGAATGATCCGCTGCATGATATCCGTTGCTCAAAGTTTGGCCAAGGATGCCTATAAATTTGACACGCTAGCTTGTAGGAAGAAACTAAATTCACTAAAATCAATCTATCTTAAGCGAAACAATTATCTACTCAATCTATATATATCAGCACGATTTAGAGTACCGTACCATCTCCGTGAACGGTTAAAAAATTGTTAGAAGCCCGGATTGAACTCCAACTCCAAAACCGATAACATATATTTTATATATATATATTTTAAAAAAAAAAAAGTCTATCATGTACAAATGCATTGCAGGAGATACGTTCGTACAAAAATAGTTCTCCTCCAACATGACACCAAAAGATTAATACACATAGTACGATTTGATGAAATGTATGAAAATTTATAATGTTGAAGAAAAGTTTAGATCTTGATTCATCTACCTGAAAAAAGTCATAAGATAATATGGGATCTGATGAGGGATGGACCAGGGACAAGTCTGATACCACCCCCTCTCAAAAAGATACTTTCGAAACTCGAATCCATACCATTCTATGAACTATCGGAGGTCTTCGACATTGCACCAGGTAATAAGCCAAAAAGACATACATTCTATCTTATAACATAGATGAGCATCCTTGTTCGAAGTTGATTAGATAAAGAAACACTTGGATCATTAATAGCAGGACAAGTTTATATCGGATTCCTTGTCAAATTGAACAGCAATTGTTTCATCGGTCATGTCCAAATTTAAATTTGTTAAATCCCTTTTAGAAGGATAAAACTCAGCGGATATAAGAGGCATCTGGTAGAGGATCTACACTCATAACCAAAAAATAATAATAATCCAAAAATTAAAACTTTCTGTTATCCCATGCATGTATCTATAAATATATATATATATATATATGGAAATAGAAGAATTTATTGAATGGACCGGCATCCAGCGGACCGATCCAAGTTTTGAAGCAAATATAAAGTGGATAACAAATAACTTTTATTTGATATCGAATTGTTTAAACACAAGATGTTGATACGATCGAGTGGTTATTGGACTTGGTCCATCAAATAATTAGATGGTGAAGTGGCTGCTTGTTGGCCCAGAACGTTGCTTAAACATGGCGTCGTCGATATGCTTGTGGACCACGGTGATTGTCGTTGGACGGACAAGATAGAGGAACGCAACCGCAAGGAATATAAGACTGATAAAATCTTTAGTGGGCTCTGCACGTAAAGAGTGGTATTTGACATGAGAGAGAGATAGAGAGAGAGAACCTCTGGATTGTTTAATGAACGAGTGGAATCCACAAATATTAAATGAGTAGAAAGTTTCATTTAGGACACGTCGATTAAAGAAAAATTTGCATACAATATGTTTATAGTGGGAGGAAGATACCATTCTCGAAGTTTGGTGGACTGAAAAGATGGGCAAAGTGACAACTGAATGCAGATTTTTAAAAATTTGGATAGGATATACTATTAACAAAAGATATGCCCCCCCTAAATAAAAAAAAAAAAAAAAAAACATGGAAGGAACTTTGCCTCTCTCTCTCTCTTTTCTATCCAGGCCTTTTAGTATGGCATCCTACGAAAGGAATTTGATCCTTGTA